>CM054063.1:325451876-326651876 GCA_028641055.1 Alopecurus myosuroides | reverse complement strand
AAGTCCAGACGGGTTATGTGAAGAGAAATCTCACGAAGCATATCAACCCCAAGTTCTTCTACGCACATGAGTTGCAGAAGTTGAATGAAGTAAAGATCTTACATACTAAGTCGTGTGAAAATCTCGCTGATTTGTTCACTAAATCATTACCGGCATCGTCTTTCGAGAGATGTGTTCGTGGAATCGGTATGATGAGACTTAGAGAGATGTAAGGTTCAGGGGGAGAATCTTCACAAACTTATCACTAAAATCTCAATCCCGATGATTGAGTACTTAACTTAATAGTTAAGTGAGTTGTACTCTTTTTCCCTTTAGTGACTTTTTAGGAAGTTTCTCACATAAGGTTTTTAACGAGACAATTCGTGCAACATAGCAATAGTATACCATGTGCTTTTTCTCCATATTTTTCCCACTGGGTTTTTCTGAGTTTTGAGGCATGGCTATACGGATAAAACCCAAGGGGGAGTGTTACGGAACCAAAAGGTAGCGTGGCAGGGTAGCCCACACGGTGGGTCTACCCAGCCCACGTTTTACCTGATCCCTCTCCACGATAAGTGGGTACTTATCCATCTAGCCCATCCCATCTATATAACGAGGCAAAGACTGTACGTAGCTTGTTGACAGAAACACATCAATAAAGAGATCTTGCCTATTCCTCTGTGTCATTTACTTTCCCGTACGTGTGTTGATCTGTGCCTTCGTCTACTTCGCCACCGCCGCACACCCACGAGACCGGCCAGCCGGCAGAGGTTGTGTAACAGTTTGGTTGCGGATTGTTACGTTAACGAATTCGTTGTCTGACAACAAGAAAAGACTAACAAATCCTGAAGATGCGACAACGGTGGTTGTCCTCGCTTCCATAAGCTCCGGTAGGTGGGCATGGGAGGGGCAGACTAGGCTAGCTAATCTCCTGGGCGACGTCGCCGTGGCTCGGCGCTGCGCGAGAGAGAGGATGAAGGGGCCCAGCGACGAGCCGGCGATGGACAGGCGGAGGGCGGCAGCCATCGCCATCACCTGCATGGGGTTCAAGAGGATCGGAGAGCGACGGGCTGGTTTCTTCAAGATCTGGTTGGCTCCATCAGGTGAAGCGCGGATGTGGATAACCACCGGCGTCCAACGGCGAGCTACGCGGAGAAGAGGATTCGTGGCAGAGAGGACGTGCGCGAAACGGTTTCCGATTACACATTTTTTTTTATAAAGGAATATATTAATATCAGAAAGA
Source organism: Alopecurus myosuroides (assembly GCA_028641055.1). Classification (NCBI taxonomy): domain Eukaryota; kingdom Viridiplantae; phylum Streptophyta; class Magnoliopsida; order Poales; family Poaceae; genus Alopecurus; species Alopecurus myosuroides. The sequence goes on along the minus strand of CM054063.1, from coordinate 326,650,654 downwards.
TATCAGTTACATCCGGCCTCTGCAACAACATAATATCCAGAAACACATCAAGGATGCACACAGCCAAAAGAAAAGAAAAGAAAATAAATCCCTGCCGAAATATCAGTGAAGCAGCAGGAACTACCACCACCAATTGCCACACTGAGACTGCAAAATGGTTCTCCAATAACGACGCCTCCAAGAAGGAATAGTGCAGAAACACCGTTGGTCGCCTGATCATGAGATCATGGGTCTTCACCCCGGAGAAAGTCCGAAGAAACTCCAGACAATGTCTTCAACAAGAAAACGGATAGAGATCCGCCATTGCCAGATACAACCAGTGAAGGTCAGACCTAGGGATTTCACCCTGGAAATCGAGACTTAGTGCCCAAAGAACACCACCAAGAACAAAGTCTCCATGTGTGGCCGCCCCGTCTTACCAAGCCTGCTGCAAAACACTAATCATCCGGTTCATGACTTTTCACCACATCCAAAACCTCGCCCCATCTTGAAATCTGGAACTCGACATGACCCATTGAGATCCACTTCTCTTCTTGGCACAACCATCTTGATACTCCCAATCATTATCGGCACCACGCTAATCATAGCTAAAGATGCCATGGTCGACGTACCAGTGGTGCCAATAAAAGTAGGTCGTTGAAACGTGCCTTCTCAAAGCCACATAGCAGATTCTCCATGACGTGGTAGTTCTGCTAGGCCGAGAGGTGCACATCCGGTCGGACCAACACGCAGTAGTGTCACACGGGTCAAACTCGAACGCCGCCGCAGCCGGCGTCGCGTCGAGTAATACACGAGCAGCATGGCAAACCACACATGCGTCAGCCATCCTGGCCAAGAACGCCTTTGCGGTCACCACCGTGCTGCCCCGCATCTGCAGATCTCGGTTGCCGGCGACATGGAATCGGCTGCAGCCAGATCCGCCGGATGTACGCACACATGATCACTTCCTGATTTCCGTCAGCTCCAGTCGGTAGAGCAGCATGAGGACGTACGCCAAAGCCAAGCATGGACATCCCAGTCTGCTCCATCCACGGGTGCATGGTAAAACATATGGCCAATCTCCAGATTTGATGCACACCAAAGGGGCAAGATCAGGAGGGAAGGCCAGCCACCAAACGTTTCATCAGCAGCCAGCATGGGAATATAGGATCGGATGGCCTTAGAACCAGAACAGGGGCAGGCTAGATCGGGGTGGATGACGAGCCATGGAGGTAAAGCACCCAGGCGGACGAGGAAGGGGAAAAAAAGACAGAGACACCCCGCCGCCGCCATCCGCCGTCAGACGGCTTCCTCCGGCGGCGGCGAGGTGAACAAAGCTGTGAAGGAAGGTCTCTGTTGGTGGCGGCGGCGGCGCCTCCGGAGTCGCCTGTAGCGACCCGGGAGGCTAGGCTAGGTTATCCGAGATTACACATGTTCTGGGGCGTTATCAGATTGTTGAAGCGCTGGAATCTGTTACCGGGGTATCCAATTACGGTTCAGCCAAACCAAACAGGATTTAGTGGTATCAGGTTCCTCCGTAAACGAGTTACGTTACAAACTGGCGAAACAAACACGTCCTTAGGTTTTAGCTAGTAACTTGATTAGAAACCAATGATACGAAAATTTGCTACCAAGAAATGAACTGGTTTGATCATGTCAAGTACGTACTAGTATTTGCGGGCTGTAGCTGACGGCAATGGTCGAACTAACACTGTACGGCCGGGCCGTGATGCGGTAGCGCCACATCGACGAATCAGGAGGCACGGCGACCGCCATACAGAAACAGTGCGCAACACCAGGATACTCTCTCCGAAGCCACTAGTCAAAACGTCTCGCGACCGGACACGGCGTCTCGTCCAATCAGATACGGAGACAGAAACAGTAGCAGTACCGGCTGGCTACTGTAACCATGAAATCAGAGGCAGGCACAGTAACCATGAAAGCTAAGCAAATAGTACTACGTACTCCCTCCATTTAAAAAATTTAAATGTAAGATGTTTTAGCCATTTTTCATATACACACATGTCTAAGTTTTAGTGCACATGTTCACTCGTATTAGCATGTATCTAGACAACATGAGCAATAGCTATAACATCTTATATTTAGGAAACAGATGGAGTACTTGATTACTTCCATCTTTTTTGTCCCATGTTCCTAGCAAGAGAGCTCCAACAATAACAAACTAAGGTGTACTGTCCACAAAGCTAAGTTGTACTGCTGTCTAAATTTTGTGCACATCAAAGAAGGGTATAGGTTTTAGTTTCACCATCATACCCGTAAGTTGAACACGAGTGGTTCGGACAACAAACAGAAAACTGTACATGAAACAGTTGAAGGAGAAACATGCATGTCTGTCAAATCCTCTTAGCATAGGGAAACAACATGAGCAACTTGCGCGGGGCAAACTGAGATGATTGCGCCGGCAAAAGTGAAAAACAGGGAAGGTTTGGTACAACGGCAATAGTTCTTGCAGTAGAAGAGTCTCGACTAAACTACCAGGTCCCAGCTACGAACCAGTAAAGAGGACCAAGAGGACCCGAGCAGATGATGATTTCAAGATGGATAGGTTGCTACGGATCACCTGCATAGAGGAGCTTTGGTTCTAGATTTTACCCTCCCAGAGGCACTCAGGGGAGGGGCTACCATTACTGCGATTCTTAACGGATGCGGACTGCATCAAGAGATCCTGGAGATGAGGAGGTGGCTGGAGGCCCATGGCAGAAGCACGCTCCCAGCGCTGAAGCCGGTTAACGCCAATACATGGGCCGAACTTCATGTTCAGATCAAACTGCCGAAGCTGCTCCTCTTGCTCGCTGAAGTCATCTGGAGCAACATCACATCATTACATTGAAAACTACGATCGTAAAATAGAAAGTGCTACATGAGAGAGACTCTCAACTGTAAGCAGAACAATGACTTCAGCAATTACCTTTGAGGTCTAAGGATCCGTGAGAAATCAGTGCTGATGTCTGAGCAGGATTTCCGGCCCCGACGGAGGCCCCTCCGGTGTACTGCTGCGTTTTCTTCTTAGAGGACGATGAAGTTTTGGCGACACCTGCTTTCTTCTTCTGCCGGTAGAAATCTTTCACGCCAGTAGAAGCCATTGTTGTCTATTCTTCAGTTCTACCAGTGTTTTCCTGTCAAAGCCTCCGAATTTAGAATCACTGCTGCCCTAGTTTTGGATTTCATTTGCATTTTTGTGCACTTCATTGCAAATATTGCTATGAATCATAACAAGTATAATGCAGATATTACAACATCATATAGGATTGGAGCCAAGGCCTAAGCACCAACAAACAACAATGCATTTAAAATAAATCGTCAGCTGATGTTCTTCTTTCTATAAGACTAAAAAAATATTAGTGTTTATGTGCTTTCTACAAGTAATATACTCCATACATATATGTTAATATTTTCTGCTATATATTTGGTCATACTTAGTAAAGCTTTTAGTTTTGACTAAATTCAGATGCCTTGTTTATTGGAAGGGAGATAGTTTATCGCCACAATAAAACTTAGTACGAAGCACATACTCCAAGATCCACTCAAGAACCTATGCATCTCATTTACATATTTACTAGTGGAAGATTGATTGCATACATTCAGAATGTACTATAACAGAAACTTGCATGAATATAACACATATGGCGATGTAAATATTCTTCCTTGCCAGCATATTAAGACTACCACAAAAATACTACCAATCTTCAAATGCAGTATTACCCTAAAAGAAAAATACTACAGCCCGGGGCACATTTCGATGCCAAGCAAAGTTTAAGACACTTGAATACATTGATACAAAAACGTGCTAGTGCTAGTGCTAGAGCAAAAGCACTAAAGAAGCATAGACATCTTGTTTCTTGCAGCGCTTCACACCAAAATACATTCTCGTTATGCTGATGCTGAGCTGCTGAACCTGAACCTAGAAAACAGAACTGATACTCTAGTAAATACAAATGTTCTTTGCCCGCTCCTCTATTCTACTGAGCACTTCTATCCGTGGGTTTAAGATCCCAAACTTCCGATATCAAAATCTATCATCCAAGACAACGGAAACAGAGGCCTATAGGATAGCATTCAGGTGCTAATATCTACAAACGCCGCTTACTGCTGGCGATACACCAGGAGTTCAGAACAAAAACAAACCAGGAACAAGCACCAAACTACGAACTACAAACCCAGGGCTGCCCAAACTAGACCATAGAGACGAGTAAATCTACCAGGAATGATACTGCATACTCCTTCCTTACAAGCGAGGAACAGAGGCTAGTCGAGACTCCAATCAGAGCATAATACCCTTTTCAGATACACAACTACCCTCCTTCTAAAACTGACGCCCCCAAATCCAACTCTAGGCGCTCGCTAATTGGTGTACATATAATCCAATCCCAATCCCCGCAGAAACCTAGAATCTCCCTCTCCGAGTTTGGTCTGAAATCTAAATCGGGCGGAGGTTGGGCATGTCAGCATGTGCTACAAATGAATATTTGAGGGAAAAATCGAGATCAGGCGGGGCGACATACCGCGAGAGGCGGCGGCGGCGACGGAGAACGGCGGTTGGGGTCGGTAGCGAAACAGTTCTTTCCTTCTTCGCGTTTGACATTCTCCCATTGGGACATAGTAGCACTGTAATGGAGGCCCTCTTAGCCCAGCTAAAGCCCATCGAGAGGTTTGTGTATTTCAGTCGCTCTATTGGGCTTAGACCAAACTAGTGGCTTTTCTCTTCCTCGCTAAAGTCTTTTTTTTTTTGGTTTTCCGGCCTGGAGTCTGTCGCTGGAGCAGTGGAGCGTATTGTTTTTCCGGCCTGTTCTAAAAAATATTATGGGTCCCTACACTTGAAAATGCACCTCCCTAGAAAAATGCACCCCGCACAATAAAAGTGTTAAGAATCTAGGCAATTTATAGATTAAATTAATCCAAGTATAAATCACGAGCATGACGTAAACATACTGATAATTAACCATATTCATGCATACTAGATTGACAGTAGACACATCTACGCAAACTACTAGTATCGCACACATGGAAATAACAAGGGCAGGGATAAACGTGTTATACCCTGAGACCGGCCAGTTGGCAGTAGACGTAGCAGTGGCAGAAGCCGCGGTGGCGGCGGCAGCAGCGGTGGCAGCCTCAGCAGCAGCGGCGGGCTCGGTGGCAGCAGTGGCGGCAGCAGCAGCTCGTTCGGCTTCGGTGGCCATGTTGACGATGAGGTAGTAGTCGAAGTAGACGTACGGCAGCGAGCAGTCGCGTAGGAGACGCTCCCCAAAAACCTAATCGCCCCTCTCCCGTACATGATATGGAGAGGCGGGGTTTCGGAGGCCTGCTCTCCCGTCGGCCGTGTACGCGGTAGACGGGATGGGATCACCAGCGGCAGCAACAGAGAGAGGAACGACAATGGGTGCAGAGCGTATGAGTTGTGTGTTTGTGTCCGTCCCTGCGACCTCAATATATAGGCCCGGCCGGGTAGGAGAACGGTCAGCTCACAAATTAATTTGGCGTTTACTACAGCCGTTACCACGTAATCAATGCGTCGTTTTACTGCGCGCGGTTACCACGTGATCAATGTGGCGTTTTACTGCGCGCGGCTGTTACCAAAATAAATGTGACGCAATAGACAGCAATCAATATGACGTCTCATATTATTGGCGTGTCTGTTGACTCTCCGTTTCCAACTGCCAAAATAAAAGCATCGGCTCGGCTCATTCCCGCAACCCGCGGCGCGTCGTGACGAGGCGAGGCGGGCGGCGGAGGAGGAGGAGCGCACGTGTGGAACACCCCCACTACTCCTCTCTCTTCATACCAACTCACACTAGTGGGGAGAGAGCTCACCTTATAAACTGGTGCAAAACTCTCCCAACTAGCAATGTGGGACTAAACTCCCACCATTTGGTATGGCAGCATGGGCCTTTGGGATTAAATGGAAATTGTCTAATGGGCCTGCAAGCCCATCCTAATTACAGCAATCCCCCACCAGATCCCGAAGACCCATGGTGTTGTCCTCTGTTCCATTCACTGTTTTTATATACCGGCATTTTCAGTGGAGACCCGTTAGGGTTGAACATCCACCTAGAACAAGTAGCTACACTACATCACAACTGAACAATGGACTATGCCTTAAATTGTCAGTTTGGCGTAAAATAGTTTCACTAAATGTCTTGCAAGTACTAGGTTGCCGAAGGCTGACCCCTCGGGGGGAGCATATTAGTCATACTCCTGGCCTATTCATGAACTTATTAGAGATTACCCAATCTCATAGACTGTGACCAGCAGTCAGGATCATATAGGTGTGTTCCTCCAAAGATCGCTCTGTAGGATAGCATCTTGCTTATACAAGCCTTGGAACACATTAAGACAAAAGTCAACCTGCCATACAGTTTTTGAGAGTACTGCATCTCCAGTGGAGTGGGTTAGTAAAAATTACTCTCCTCAGTTAACCACTAGGTTATTTTCCCAGGTCCCACTTCACGGGATATCCGATCACATAGGTTGGGTTACTGCCATGGAAACTCATGTGGGTCTCATACACATCTCCCTCGATGCACTTTCTATCACAACACGTGATAGCCCTTTAGTCAAGGGATCTGCCAGATTCTTAGCCGACTGGATATAATCCACCGCCATCACTCCGGAGTTTCTCAAATGTCTGACAGCTTTTAATCTCATTTTTATGTGCTTTGTGGACTGTGCATTGTCCTTTGAACTCTTCACCTTGACAATTACTGTTTGATTGTCACAATTCATAAGGATAGCCGGTACTGGCTTTTCAACCACAGGCAAGTCCATCAAAAGATCTCGAAGTCATCCTGTTTCGACAATAGACGTGTCTAATGCTGTTAATTATGCTTCCATTGTCGATCTCGTTAAGATCGTTTGCTTGCAAGACTTCCAGGAAACAGCACCACCTCCAAGGGTAAACACATATCCCGTTGTGGCCTTCATCTCATCAGCATCAGAGATCCAATTCGCATCACAATACCCTTCAAGTACCGAAGGATATCCACTGTAGTGAAGACCATGGTTCACGGTACCTTTCAGATAGCGCATAATTCTTTCTACAGCATGCCAATGCACATCACCCGGATTGGAAACAAACCGGCTTAGTTTGCACACAGCAAACATGATGTCAGGCCTCGTAGCGCTCGCTAGATACATGAGTGAACCAATTACTTGAGAGTACCTCAGCTGATCCTTAGCTGTGCCTTCGAACTTTCATATCCGCACACTAGGATCATATGGTGTTGGAGAAATTTTGCAGTCCGAATATCCAAAACGACTCAAAACCTTCTCAACATAACGGGATTGCAGAAGTGTAATCCCACCCTCATTGTCTCTCAATAGCTTGATGTTCAAAATAACATCAGCCACACCAAGATCTTTCATCTCAAAGTTCTGGGATAGAAATGACTTAACCTCATTGATTATTTTGAGGTTGGTCCCAAATATCAGTATGTCATCAACATACAAACACAATATAACTCCTTCGCCCCCACCATGGCGATAGTACACATTTGTCAGCCTCATTAACAACAAAGCCAACAGATGTTAAAATTGTATTGAACTTCTCATGCCATTGCTTAGGTGCTTGTTTCAGCCCATATAAAGATTTCAGTAACTTACACACTTTTCCTTCTTGACCATCTAACACAAAGCCATCTGGCTGTTGCATATAGATTTCCTCGTCTAACTCTCCATTTAGGAAAGCCGTCTTAACATCCATCTGATGGACGAGAAGACCATGCGAGGCCGCCAACGAGAGTAATACTCGAATGGTGGTCAGTCTGGCCACAGGTGAATAAGTATCAAAGAAATCTTCATCTTCTTTCTGGGAGTAACCCTTGGCCACAAGTCTAGCCTTGTACTTTTCAATCGTACCATCAGGCCTAAGCTTCTTTTTGAACACCCACTTACATCCTAATGGTTTACAACCATAAGGACGTTCAGTGATCTCCCACGTTCCATTAGCCATGATGGAATCCATCTCGCTACGGACCGCTTCTCTCCAGTAGTCAGCATCTCGAGATGCATAACCTTCTGAAATAGAAGTGGGAGTATCATCCACAAGATACACAAGGAAATCATCACCAAAGGACTTTGCAGTCCTCTGTCTCTTGCCCCTACCAAGGGTTTCCTCGTCATCCTTCTCAGGATTCTCATCATGTGTTTGTTCATAATATTCCATAGGAATGGCAGGTTCAGGAGTCTCCTCTGATTCCTGTCTAGAAGTGTTTTGCATATCTCTCATAGGAAAAATATCCTCAAAGAATGTAGCATCTTTAGACTCCAAAATCGTACCGACCTTCACGTCAGGTACCTCAGATTTCACTACTAGAAATCTATAGCCAATGCTATTCTTAGCGTATCCCAAATTAACGCAATCCACGGTCTTTGGTCCAAGTTTACGCTTTTTGGGGATCGGAACATTGACTTTCGCCAAACATCCCCAAGTACGTAAGTACGAGAGTGTTGTTTTTCTCTTCTCCTATTGCTCATAGGGAGTGACCTCATTGTCTTTCGTAGGAACTTTATTCAGGACATGACATGATGTCAATATAGCCTCCCCCCACCATGCCTTGGATAAACCCGATGTATCTAACATGGCGTTAACCAAATCTGTTAGAGTACGGTTTTTCCGTTCGGCAACCCCATTTGACTGAGGTGAATAGAGAGGCGTCCTCTCGTGAATAATGCCATGTTCCGCACAGAAAAAGTCAAACTCATTAGAGAAATACTCTCCACCACGATCTGACCGGATTCGTTTAATTTTCTTTTCAAGTTAATTCTCAACTTCTGCCTTATAGATTTTAAAGTAGTGTAGAGCCTCATCTTTAGTGTTTAACAGATATACATAGCAAAACCTAGTGGAATCATCTATTAACGTCATGAAGTATCTCTTTCCACCTTTAGTCAACACACCATTCATCTCACAGAGATCAGAATGTATGAGTTCTAATGGCGCCAAGTGTCTCTCCTCCGCAGCCTTGTGGGGCTTGCGAGGTTGCTTTGCTTGTACACACGAATGGCACTTAGAACCTTTGGCTAAAGTGAAACTTGGAATTAAATTTAGTTTTGCTAACCGCGTCATGCAACTGAAACCAACGTGACAAAGACGTGAATGCCAAACTTCTGTTTCATTAACACTCGAATGAATATTGTTCACGACTTTATTACAAAAATCAGCGAGGGAAAAGCGGAAGAGACCTCCGCACTCATACCCTTTTCCAACAAACAGTCCATATTTCGTTACAACTACTTTATTGGACTCGAAAACCAACTTAAATCCTTCTCTACATAGAAGGGAGCCACTAACGAGATTCTTCTTGATGGCGGGGACATGCTGCACGTTCTTGAGCTGCACGATCCTTCCCGAAGTAAACTCCAGATCGACCGTGCCAACACCAAGTATAAAAACACTTGCGCCGTTCCCCATCAATACGGACTCGTTCCTTGTGACCTGATAAGAAGAAAACAATGAGATGTCAGCACACACATGAATGTTTGCACCTGTGTCAATCCACCAATCAGTAGACTGACAAACTGAAAATACAGTAAACAAATTACCATACCCAGATGCCCCATTCTCATTGTTGCTCACGATCATGTTGACAGCCTTGGAATCCTGTCCGGCCTTCACATACTTCTTTGGGCACTTCACAGCTGTCGCACCCGGACTTCTAGAGGATACACACATCCCGCTAAATAGTAGATAATTGGCTTACGGGGCCTACCTGCACCCGCATCTCAATATGAGTAGGCCGACACGTAAACGTGTGACAACCATTCTCTACTATTCATCGTCTGTGAAACCATCCAATAGGAATCCGAATACTTCCATTGACGTACTTCATAACATACACACATGGTACGTCAACGGCATTTGAACAATTGAGATATCACAACAAATCTCTAAGACACAAACAAATAGAAATAAGTTAGGCAAAAGCTCTCACTAGAGCAAAGATAGCAAATACAGTCATGCAGAGGACACATGTCCCAACAAGTCATCATTACATCACAGCGGAAGCAACAAAGTGTCTGAGTACAGACAAGATCCAAATAGGCCTAAGAGGCCGGAACGAAAAGAACGGAGCCCATCCACGAAGTCTCGGATCCTACCCGGGTCCGCTATCTACTCGTCAGCAGCCTCGTCATCTCCACGTAGTAGCCACCATGGGGATCCTCGGAAACGTAGTCTGCAGAACCAGCAGCCCCAAAGGGGTCAGTATGGACGAGTACTGGCAAGCAAGACGCACAAGATACCAAAGTGTACCCGACAACACCAAGTACAGATACTTTGGATTCAACGGAAGATAGGTGATACAAAGGTGCGGCAGCGGGCTGCACTAACCAACTACAGAAACACGCTACAACATCCGGCTAAAAGAAAGGGATAAGATAGCGCATCGGGGACAACTACCACCAACCTCAAACAAACCCATTCTGGATCTCGCTCCTTATCCAAAGAAGCAATTCGAGGATAACCCACACAGTTGGATTAATGAAGGTTCAGGCTATTATGACAATATGCCTATTACTAGTCAAATTATTATTAATTAGGTGTAAGTTGTCTGAGTACTTGTTAGCCAACATTTTCACCAAGTCGTCACATAACCGCGGACAACACGGCTTCTCGAGAAGATTCATCCCTGCAGGGTGTGCTCCAGTACCCGTACACACTCGAGCCACCAACTAAAACTCAGGTGGACTCAACACGACCCGAACCATCTCTGCAACCTGTCCTAGGAGCCACGGAGCTATAAGGTCCCGGCCAGTCCGACCTAACCTAAGCGCAAGGGTGAAAACCACACCCCCCGGCACCACAGGCCTCGCCCTATATGCATCATCATCATCATAATCATCAACCATGGGCACGACCCATTCATGCGTATGCGCAAATGGAACACCCGAACTAAGTGTGGCTCTTCGGACAAACTGCGGATCAGGTCAAAGTCGAGGGGGGTTCCATACGACCACCCGGATGCGGTGAGCACGCTCATCATGGATCAGAGGACAAGACCCTTTTCCTAATTAGGGTCGACACTAGCAGGCTTCAAAACCCTAACCCGGGCCTCCTGCCGGTGCCTTATCATCAATTATTATTATTACCCCAAACATTAACATGATATTGATTATAACAAGCCCATCTATCAAACTAAACAGGTGATAAGATAAATGACAACAAGACTCGAGCACAAACAAACCTAAGCATGATACTACGACACAGGCTAACAAGCAACAAGGTTGTAGGTGTGGGGGTGAGGCTATATTCATGGCTGCAGGATGACATGTGATAGGATCGGAACACAAGCAACGAATCATAAGGCTAGCAGATTAGACAACGGAAAGTATCGGTATCAAGTGTGGAACAGACACAATGGTTCATGTTAGTGAATACTTGCCTGCAAACTCAGTAGCCTGGTACTGGGCTAACTCCTCTGAAATGGTATCGTAAACCTAGTATGTCTCAACGTCGTCGTCTATTCGAGAAGAAGCAAACAAACAACGAAGAGAGACAGACAATCAATAACATGGCATAATGCACAAACATGGGATGATGCATGACATTTTAATGCAAGTAAGAGATCATGGACATGATCATCAAGTTAAATGAGTGTCCCAAATAAGTTTGCATTATTTGGAAACCTCTCATATTTATCTTAGTGGCCTATTATTAATTTTAATAAGACCAATACATCAATAGTATTCCCACATGCATGAAATGATGCTTTTCTGTTATTAATTGAAGTTCTTTCCATTTTGGTATAGTTTCCATAATTTTTGGGTGAAGAAAATAATAAATAAGAATTAATTCTTATTGTTTTCATTTCTGCCTTTTTTGGTAAACAATTTAAAAAGAGGTACTTTCAGTTACAAAAGTATGGGAAATACTTGAAAACATTTGGACAATGTTTCACTGAACATTTTGAGATATTAAACATAATTTTTGGATCATTATTGAATTTATTATGCATTCTTCCATAAGCATTTTTATTCTGCCCCTTTTAGTAAACAGAAGGAAACATGTTCAAATTTAATTCAATTGTGACCAACCAAAATACCACTGTGTAGAGTTTGTTAAGACAAATTTTTAGAGCTCAAGTTTGCGCAATTTGGGTGAACAGAACTCAAGTTATGAATTTTGCAAGATTTCAGTTTTTATTCCATTTTCCTTATTTAATTATTTAGTGCAAAATTGTTAACAGAAACATATTGCAACTTTGATATTAACAGCAAGTGCTCCTCACTGTGAGTTTGTAGAAATTTGAATCACCAAAATTGAAGCATTTATGAATATTTGGTGGAATTTACAAGTTAAGATTTTGATCTGCTTTGTGGGGCTGGGCGCGGAAAATAAACTCAAAAAAAAAAAATTGCGCCGGGGGGGGGGACTCGAACCCGCGCCCTGCTGTGTGCGCGCGAGAGGCCTGCGCCACTGGGCTAGCTGTGCGTTCGTGATAGCTATGGGCTTCAGCCCCTTTTGAGGTGTGTCCCATGCGTAAATACGAAAATTGAGCCAAAACTCAGTACTGGACATCGACGGGGACGGACGGGAAAACGTCGGCGACTGTTGGCGCGGTTGCGCGTGCGCGGGGGCATGCGATGGAGGAGGGAAGGAGGGAACGGAGGCTCACCAGCGCGGACGGGCAGCGAAGGAGGAAGCAGGGGAGGCGAGCGATGCAGACGACCTGACGAACAACCTGGTATTGGCGAACAGATACAGTACGCGCCGGCGGACGACGAGCTCGACGGCGGTCACTGTAGACGTCCTTCGGCCTCGGGGTCTTCAGCAAAGTTGAAGAGGGCAGCGTCTAGTTTCCATTCCCGCGAAGAATGGCCTCCCTCGACGAGCACAGGGACCACGCCATCACCTCCAACTACCGGCCATGGTGGTGCCTATTTCGGTTCAGTAGAATTTCAGAGGAGAAAAGGTAGAGGGAGAGAAAGAAGGGTGGCGGCGCAGGGAGGAGAAGGGAGGAGGCTAGGGTTAGGGTTTAGAGGGGGAGGCTTTAAAAGGGAAAGGAGGGAGCAGGTGGAGGAGGGGATCGATGGTGCGGTGGTGGTTGCTTTTCCTGGATGTCGACATCCTGTACGGACGGAGGTGAAAGAAGGGAGGTGGGCTGCTTCGCTCGGGGTTGTAGGTGGGCCTTTGGGCCTGCCTCCCCCAGCAGATGCTTTCCCTTTTTCTTTTATTTCTTTTTTTTTTTGTAGAAAGGAAAGAGAAGGAAAAAAGAAAGGGTTTTGGGGATCCAAAAAATTATGGTGATAATTTTTATAAGTTCCTTATTAAAAATGCCCAGTTGCACCAACTTTTGTTTTTCAAAATTTTAAATATTTGTTGTTGTTTGAAATTTAAATGAATTTGCTTGAATCTTGCAATAATTGAATTATTTGAAAATTACCCAAGTCACTTATTTGGAAGATCAAGTTTATGGAAAACAAATTAAATTGTTTGATTTGAATATTTTATTTGAAAAGGTTGTAACAGACCAAGTGTGAAACATAATGATTTGAATTTATTTGAAATTTGAAATGACATACATGAGTGCATTAGGATGACATGATGCATTGAATAAAATTCAAGAAACAACCATGTAAAAGGGGAATTTTCATACCTGGGATGTTACAAAACGCCCCCCTTGAAGGAATCGCGCCCCGAGATTCCTACTGAGAAGAGAAAAGGTCCGGATACTTCTTGCGAAGATCCTCTTCGGTCTCCCACGTTGCCTCTTTATCGGAATGATGAGACCACTGCACTTTGAAGAACTTAGTGCTCTTGTTGCGAGTTTTGCGCTCGGTCTCATCGAGAATGCGAATAGGGTGCTCTTCATAAGAGAGGTCTTCTTGCAGTTCAATGGAATCATGATCAACTGCACGACCTGGGTCTTTGAAGCACTTCTTGAGCTGTGACACGTGAAAGCCATCGTGCACCTTGGATAGCTTTTCTGGAAGTTCAAGACGATAGGCATTTTCTGCACGCCTTGAGAGAATGTTGAAGGGACCAATATAACGTGGAGCAAGCTTTCCCTTGACACCAAAACGATGAGTGCCTCTGAGAGGAGTGACACGGAGGTAGGCCTTATCACCAGCTGCATAGACCATATCTCTGTGTTTGCTGTCATAGTAGCTTTTCTGACGAGACTGAGCAATCTTCAGATTGTCACGAATGATGCGAACTTTCTCTTCGGCCCCCTTAACAATGTCAGTACCAAAGAGTGAGAGTTCACCGGCTCCAGACTAGTTGATAGGACTCCTGCATCTGCGACCATAGAGAGCCTCGAAAGGTGCCATGCCTAGACTTGCCTGAAAGCTGTTGTTGTAGGAGAATTCAGCATATGGAAGACATTCCTCCCATTTCATGCCAAAAGAGAGACCACATGCCCTGAGCATATCCTCGAGAATCTGATTGACTCTTTCGACTTTCCCTTGAGACTGAGGATGATAGGCTGTGCTGAACAGAAGCTTGGTGCCCAAAGCTTCTTGAAAGCTTTTCCAGAAATGAGAAGTGAAGATGCTTCCACGGTCTGAGCTTATTTCTAGCGGAACACCATGAAGAGGAACAATCTTTGTTGTATAGAGCTCTGCCAATTGACTGGCTGAGATTGTCTCTTTAACAGGAAAGAAGTGAGTGGCTTTAGTGAGTCGATCAATGACAACGAAGATTGCATCGTTGCCCCTCTTGGACTTTGGAAAACCAGTGACGAAGTCCATTTCAATCATGTCCCACTTCCATTCAGGAATTTTCAGAGGTTGGAGAAGACCCGCTGATTTCTGATGAACTGCTTTGACGCGTTGACAAACATCGCATTCAGAGACATATTTAGCAATTTCACGCTTCATGCCAGACCACCAATACATTGTTTTGAGATCCTGGTACATCTTTGTACTTCCAGGGTGTATGGAAAGAGGAGTATCATGAGCCTCCTTGAGAATCACATCTTTCAGGCTTTGGATTTCGGGAACTGCAATGCGTCCTTGGAAAAACACTGTTCCCTTGTCATCAATTGAGAAGCACTCATACTTCACATTGCCTGCTTTGATGTTCTTTGCGATCTTCTTGATCTCAGCATCACGAAGTTGTTCAGAACGAATCTTGTCCTCGAGCGTTGGACTGGCTGTCAAGTTTGCAAGATAGCCTTGAGGAACAAGTCCAAGATTCAACTTTTGGAATTCTTCATGAAGAGGAGGTTGGCTTTCCATGATCATGAGATTGTTGCAATAGGACTTGTGACGGAGAGCGTCGGCCATTACATTAGCCTTGCCTGAAGTGTCGGAAATGGTGAGATCGAAGTCTTTGATCTTCTCAATCCATCTCCTTCGTCTGAGTTTCAGATATGGCTGACTGAAGATGTACTTTAGACTGTTGTGGTCAGAAAAGATCTCAGTGCGATTACCCAACAAGTATTGTCTCCATTTCTTGAGGGCAAAGACAACTGCTGCAAGCTCAAGGTCATGAATAGGATAGTTGAGCTCATGTGTGTTTAACTGGCGAGAAGCATAAGCCACAACTTGACGTTCTTGCATGAGAACTGCACCTAGACCTTGGAGAGAAACATCACAGAATATTTGGAAAGGTTTGGAAGGATCTGGGCCAACCAGAACTGGTGTAGAAGTGAGATTAGTCTTCAGGAGATTGAAGCTTTCATCACATTGTGGAGACCAGACGAACTTCTTGTCCTTCTTTGTGAGGTCAGTGAGAGGTTTGGCAATCTTGGAGAAGTTTGGGACGAAGCGACGACAATAGCTAGCCAAACCAAGAAAACTTCTGACTTGCTTCACCGTTTTAGGCGGTTTCCATTCAACAATGGCCTTAACCTTTTCTGGGTCAATAGCTATGCCCTTGGCAGATATGACATGACCAAGGTAAGTGACTTCGGAAATCCAGAACTCACATTTGGAAAACTTGGCATAGAGGCGATGCTCGCGAAGCTTCATGAGGATGAGACGAAGATGTTCTTCATGCTCTTTCTCGGATTTGGAGTAGACAAGAATATCATCAAGATATACCACAACGAACTTGTCGAGGTATTCATGGAAGACAGAATTCATGAGTCGAGAGAAGGTCGCCGGTGCATTGGTGAGACCAAAGGACATGACGGTGTATTCATAGCGACCAAAGCGAGTTACAAAGGTTGTCTTTGGAACATCCTCTTTTCTGATCTTTATTTGATGGTAACCCATTCTCAAGTCCAACTTGGAGAATATAGAGGCTCCAGCAAGTTGATCAAAGAGATCATCGATGCGAGGAATTGGATACTTATTTTTGATGGTTTTCTCGTTAAGAGGACGATAGTCAACAACGAGTCTCTTTGTTTGATCCTTCTTTGCCACAAAGAGAGTTGGGCATCCCCAAGCCGAGGAACTAGGTTGAATGTAACCTTTTTCCATGTACATATCGATTTTCTCCTTTAACAATTTCAGTTCAGGAGGAGCTATCTTGTATGGATACTTGGAGATTGGAGCAGTGCCTGGTTCAAGTTCGATGACGAACTCAACAGCTCTGTCAGGAGGCATTCCTGGCAATTCTTCTGGAAAGACATCGGGGAAGTCACAAACCACGGAACAGTTTCAATAGATGGTAGAGGATTTGCATTGAGGGTGTAGAGTTGAACAACTGGATTTTCAGCTTGGAAGTAGACTATCTGGCCAGAAGGGTGTGTGATTTTGACAGACTTAGCAGGACAATCAATGACTGCTTTGTTGGCTACCAGCCAATCCATCCCAAGAATGACATCAATATCTGAAGAGTGGAGAGCTATCAGAGATGCCTGGAATGGAAGGTTTCCAATTGTGATCTCGATGTTCTGGCTAACTTTATTGCTTTGCCAGCTAGATCCCGGTGATTTCACTAGGAGAGGGATAGACAACTGTTCGAAGTTGATTTTACTGGTGTTTGCAAAGTATTGAGAGATGAAAGAGTGTGAAGCACCAGAATCGAACAAGACTTTAGCACGAAACGAGTTCACAAGAAGTGTGCCCATTACAACCTCTGGAGATTCTTCTACTCCCTGGGCCTTGACATGGTTCACCTTGACGGTTCTCACGCCAAGCTCGTTGTTGTTGTAGCAACCCAACGGAGGACCACGTATTCTTGTCGGGGTTGACCTGTGGCGAGGTGGAGGTGGAAAGAGGTGCCTTTGCGGAAACTTATCGGAATAGTGGCCCGGCTGTCCACACTTGTAGCATGTAACAACAGAACGAGGAATTGTTGGACCTGGCTGAGATGGAGCACCTCCTAAAGATACCACTGGGGTGGGAGGGCGGGCAAGAAATCCTGCCGGGCTTGGCAAGCAGATGGGCGGTGTTGGAGTGGTATATGGAACCCAAACTCTTCGTTTTTGTGGAGGCATGATAGCTTTTGAGAGATTAGCCTGTTCACGAGAGTGCTTACGAGATTCCTCAACCAACTTGCGCCCATGCTCTTCATTTAGAGCGATGTTGATGAGGTCCCCAAAATTCTTGGCCTTGACGTTGGTGAGAGCATACTTGAGTTCCGGGTTGAGACCCCTGCGGAACTTTGCCATCTTTTTCGCTTCCGTGGAGACATCATCTCCGGCGTAGAGAGCCAGGCGATTGAACTCTCTTTGGTATTCGAGAACGTCCAAATTGCCTTGTGTGAAAGAATAGAATTCCTCACGCATTCTCTCCAGGAGCCCATCGGGAATGTGATGGCGCACGAAGGCTTGCTTGAAATCCTCCCATGTGATTGCCACACTAGGACCTCTCATTTCTTGGAAGTTCTCCCACCAAGACATGGATTGCCCACGGAGAAGGTAGGTAACGTAAGGAACACGGTCCTCGTCAGCCACATGTGCTACCATAAGAGTACGGTTCATTTCACGGAGCCAGTCATCAGCATCCAATGGCTCGGAGGAGGTATCAAACGTGCGCGGATTGAGCTCAAGGAACTCCCGAATAGACACACGGGCGTTGCCATTATTCCCAAGGTCTTGGTTCTGCTGCATCTGCCTTATAACTTGTGTCATCTGAGACAGCACTTTCCCCATCTCGGGTGGCAGTGTGGGTTCTTCGTCACCACTCTCCATCCTGAAGAGGATACCAAGGTTAACACACTAACCAGATAACAAAATCCAATATAAGTGCTTACAAGGCTTACTTCAGACGGTAAGAAGGTAGCATGGAGCAAACATATACTACCCTCAACGTTCACCATAAATGGTTCGCGTACCACACGGATAGCCGTGTTGAAGAAGAAATCTCCGGAACAAAACGGATGGAGGTTAACAACGAATCAACAGGTAAATTGTTACAACGAAAGAGACGATTTGTGAAGGACGATATCGAAGCAACAACTGGGAAACAGGAGACCACAAACACCTGAGGTACTACGGAGAAACCCATCCGGGCTTCTAGAGGATCAATATCTACTGCTTAAGGAATAGAGGATCTGCTTCCGGGGCTTATTTGCCACCGTTCTCAATCGTGAGTAGGCAACACGAAAATCGTGTCACAACCACCTCCACTCCTAGGGTCTAGTAGACATAACCATCCTCGAGAAACCAGGATACGTGAAATCCTAACTTGAAAGTTTAGGTGAGAAGAGAAAAACAACGTTGCACTTCCTTACCAGAAAAGGGAGGGTGGGTGGGGAAAGAAATAAAAGAACATAATTCCTACTCTCACGTTTCATTTTTCCTATATAGCTACAAAATAGTTTCTAGACTCAACTGCGACCAGTAAAAGGGATCCTACAGGCAGACAGGCTCTGATACCATTTGTCGCACCCGGACTTCTAGAGGATACACACAACCCGCTAAATAGTAGATAATTGGCTTACGGGGCCTACCTGCACCCGCATCTCAATATGAGTAGGCCGACACGTAAACGTGTGACAACCATTCTCTACTATTCATCGTCTGTGAAACCATCCAATAGGAATCCAAATACTTCCATTGACGTACTTCATAACATACACACATGGTACGTCAACAGCATTTGAACAAGTGATATCACAACAAATCTCTAGGACACAAAGAAATAGAAATAAGGTAGGCAAAAGCTCTCACTAGAGCAAAGATAGCAAATACAGTCATGCAGAGGACACATGTCCCAACAAGTCATCATTACATCACAGCGGAAGCAACAAAGTGTCTGAGTACAGACAAGATCCAAATAGGCCTAAGAGGCCGGAACGAAAAGAACGGAGCCCATCCACGAAGTCTCGGATCCTGCCCGGGTCCGCTATCTACTCGTCAGCAGCCTCGTCATCTCCACGTAGTAGCCACCATGGGGATCCTCGGAAACGTAGTCTGCAGAACCAGCAGCCCCAAAGGGGTCAGTACGGACGAGTACTGGCAAGCAAGACGCACAAGATACCAAAGTGTACCCGACAACACCAAGTACAGATGCTTTGGGTTCAACGGAAGATAGGTGATACAAAGTTGCGGAAGCGGGTTGCACTAACCAACTACAGAAACACGCTACAACATCCGGCTAAAAGAAAGGGATAAGATAGCGCATCGGGGCCAACTACCACCAACCTCAAACAAACCCATCCTGGATCTCGCCCCTTATCCAAAGAAGCAATCCGAGGATAACCCACACAGTTGGATTAATGAAGGTTCAGGTTATTGTGACAATATGCCTATTACTAGTCAAATTATTATTAATTAGGTGTAAGTTGTCTGAGTACTTGTTAGCCAGCACTTTCACCAAGTCGTCACATAACCGCGGACAACACGGCTTCTCGACAAGATTCATCCCTGCAGGGTGTGCTCCAGTACCCGTACACACTCGAGCCACCAACTAAAACTCAGGTGGACTCAACACGACCCGAACCATCTCTGCAACCTGTCCTAGGAGCCACAGAGCTATAAGGTCCCGGCCAGTCCGACCTAACCTAAGCGCAAGGGTGAAAACCACACCCCCCGACACCACAGGCCTCGCCCTATATGCATCATCATCATCATCATCATAATCATCAACCATGGGCGCGACCCATTCATGCGTATGCGCAACTGGAACACCCGAACTAAGTGTGGCTCTTCGGACAAACTGCGGATCAGGTCAAAGTCGAGGGGGGTTCCATACGACCACCCGGATGCGGTGAGCACGCTCATCATGGATCAGAGGACAAGACCCTTTTCCTAATTAGGGTTGACACTAGCATGCTTCAAAACCCTAACCCGGGCCTCCTGCCGGTGCCTTATCATCAATTATTATTATTACCCCAAACATTAACATGATATTGATTATAACAAGCCCATCTATCAAACTAAACAGGTGATAAGATAAATGACAACAAGACTCGAGCATAAACAAACCTAAGCTTGATACTACGACACAGGCTAACAAGCAACAAGGTTGTAGGTGTGGGGGTGAGGCTATATTCATGGCTGCAGGATGACATGTGATAGGATCGGAACACAAGCAACGAATCATAAGGCTAGCAGATTAGACAACGGAAAGTATCGGTATCAAGTGTGGAACGGACACAATGGTTCATGTGAGTGAATACTTGCCTGCAAACTCAGTAGCCTAGTACTGGGCTAACTCCTCTGAAGTGGTATCGTAAACCTCGTATGTCTCAACGTCGTCGTCTATTCGAGAAGAAGCAAACAAACAACAAAGAGAGACGGACAATCAATAACATGGCATAATGCACAAACATGGGATGATGCATGACATTTTAATGCAAGTAAGAGATCATGGACATGATCATCAAGTTAAATGAGTGTCCCAAATAAGTTTGCATTATTTGGAAACCTCTCATATTTATCTTAGTGGCCTATTATTAATTTTAATAAGACCAATACATCAATAGTATTCCCACATGCATGAAATGATGCTTTTCTGTTATTAATTGAAGTTCTTTCCATTTTGGTATAGTTTCCATAATTTTTGGGTGAAGAAAATAATAAATAAGAATTAATTCTTATTGTTTTCATTTCTGCCATTTTTGGTAAACAATTTAAAAAGAGGTACTTTCAGTTACAAAAGCATGGGAAATACTTGAAAACATGTGGACAATGTTTCACTGAACATTTTGAGATATTAAACATAATTTTTGGATCATTGTTGAATTTATTATGCATTCTTCCATAAGCATTTCTATTCTGCCCCTTTTAGTAAACAGAGGAAAACATGTTCAAATTTAATTCAATTGTGACCAACCAAAATACCACTGTGTAGAGTTTGATAAGACAAATGTGTAGATCTCAAGTTTGCTCAATTTGGGTGAACAGAACTCAAGTTATGAATTTTGCAAGATTTTAGTTTTTATTCCATTTTCTGTATTTAATTATTTAGTGCAAAATTGTTAACAGAAACATATTGCAACTTTGACATTAACAGCAAGTGCTCCTCACTTTGAGTTTGTAGAAATTTGAATCACCAAAATTGGAGCATTTATGAATATTTGGTGGAATTTACAAGTTAAGATTTTGATCTGCTTTGTGGGGCTGGGCGCGGAAAATAAACTCCAAAAAAAAAAAAATTTGCGGGGGGGGGGGGGGGGGGGGGGACTCGAACCCGCGCCCTGCTGTGTGCACGCGAGAGGCCTGCGCCACTGGGCTAGCTGTGCGTTCGTGATAGCTATGGGCTTCAGCCTCTTTTGAGGTGTGTCCCGTGCGTAAATACGGAAATTGAGCCAAAACTCAGTACTGGACATCGACGGGGACGGACGGGAAAACGCCGGCGACTGTTGGCGCGGTTGCGCGTGCGCGGGCGCATGCGACGGAGGAGGGAAGGAGGGAACGGAGGGTCACCAGCGCGGACGGGCAGCGAAGGAGGAAGCAGGGGAGGCGAGCGATGCAGACGACCTGGCGAACGACCTGGTACTGGCGAACAGATGCAGTACCCGTCGGCGGACGACGAGCTCGACAGCGGTCGCTGTAGACGTCCTTCGGCCTCGGGGTCTTCAGCAAAGTTGAAGAGGGCAGCGTCTAGTTTCCATTCCCGCGAAGAATGGCCTCCCTCGACGAGCACAGGGACCAGGCGATCACCTCCAACTACCGGCCATGGTGGTGCCTATTCCGGTTCAGTAGAATTTCAGAGGAGAAAAGATAGAGGGAGAGAAGGAAGGGTGGCGGCGCAGGGAGGAGAAGGGAGGAGGCTAGGGTTAGGGTTTAGAGGGGGAGGCTTTAAAAGGGAAAGGAGGGAGCATGTGGAGGAGGGGATCGATGGTACGGTGGTGGTTGCTTTTCCTGGATGTCGACATCCTGTACGGACGGAGGTGGAAGAAGGGAGGTGGGCTGCTTCGCTCGGGGTTGTAGGTGGGCCTTTGGGCCTGCCTCCCCCAGCAGATGCTTTTCCTTTTTCTTTTATTTCTTTTTTTTTGTAGAAAGGAAAGAGAAGGAAAAAGAAAGGGTTTTGGGGATCCAAAAAATTATGGTGATAATTTTTATAAGTTCCTTATTGAAAATGCCCAGTTGCACCAACTTTTGTTTTTCAAAATTTTAAATATTTGTTGTTGTTTGAAATTTAAATGAATTTGCTTGAATCTTGCAATAATTGAATTATTTGAAAATTACCAAAGTCACTTATTTGGAAGATCAAGTTTATGGAAAACAATTAAATTGTTTGATTTGAATATTTTATTTGAAAAGGTTGTAACAGACCAAGTGTGAAACATAATGATTTGAATTTATTTGAAATTTGAAATGACATACATGAGTGCATTATGATGACATGATGCATTGAATAAAATTCAAGAAACAACCATGTAAAAGGGGAATTTTCATACCTGGGATGTTACAAAACGCCCCCCTTGAAGGAATCGCGCCCCGAGATTCCTACTGAGAAGAGAAAAGGTCCGGATACTTCTTGCGAAGATCCTCTTCGGTCTCCCACGTTGCCTCTTTATCGGAATGATGAGACCACTGCACTTTGAAGAACTTAGTGCTCTTGTTGCGAGTTTTGCGCTCGGTCTCATCGAGAATGCGAATAGGGTGCTCTTCATAAGAGAGGTCTTCTTGCAGTTCAATGGAATCATGATCAACTGCACGACCTGGGTCTTTGAAGCACTTCTTGAGCTGTGACACGTGAAAGACATCGTGCACCTTGGATAGCTTTTCTGGAAGTTCAAGACGATAGGCATTTTCTGCACGCCTTGAGAGAATGTTGAAGGGACCAATATAACGTGGAGCAAGCTTTCCCTTGACACCAAAACGATGAGTGCCTCTGAGAGGAGTGACACGGAGGTAGGCCTTATCACCAGCTGCATAGACCATATCTCTGTGTTTGCTGTCATAGTAGCTTTTCTGACGAGACTGAGCAATCTTCAGATTGTCACGAATGATGCGAACTTTCTCTTCGGCCCCCTTAACAATGTCAGTACCAAAGAGTGAGAGTTCACCGGCTCCAGACCAGTTGATAGGACTCCTGCATCTGCGACCATAGAGAGCCTCGAAAGGTGCCATGCCTAGACTTGCCTGAAAGCTGTTGTTGTAGGAGAATTCAGCATATGGAAGACATTCCTCCCATTTCATGCCAAAAGAGAGACCACATGCCCTGAGCATATCCTCGAGAATCTGATTGACTCTTTCGACTTGCCCTTGAGACTGAGGATGATAGGCTGTGCTGAACAGAAGCTTGGTGCCCAAAGCTTCTTGAAAGCTTTTCCAGAAATGAGAAGTGAAGATGCTTCCACGGTCTGAGCTTATTTCTAGCGGAACACCATGAAGAGGAACAATCTTTGTTGTATAGAGCTCTGCCAATTGACTGGCTGAGATTGTCTCTTTAACAGGAAAGAAGTGAGTGGCTTTAGTGAGTCGATCAATGACAACGAAGATTGCATCGTTGCCCCTCTTGGACTTTGGAAAACCAGTGACGAAGTCCATTTCAATCATGTCCCACTTCCATTCAGGAATTTTCAGAGGTTGGAGAAGACCCGCTGATTTCTGATGAACTGCTTTGACGCGTTGACAAACATCGCATTCAGAGACATATTTAGCAATTTCACGCTTCATGCCAGACCACCAATACATTGTTTTGAGATCCTGGTACATCTTTGTACTTCCAGGGTGTATGGAAAGAGGAGTATCATGAGCCTCCTTGAGAATCACATCTTTCAGGCTTTGGATTTCGGGAACTGCAATGCGTCCTTGGAAAAACACTGTTCCCTTGTCATCAATTGAGAAGCACTCATAATTCACATTGCCTGCTTTGATGTTCTTTGCGATCTTCTTGATCTCAGCATCACGAAGTTGTTCAGAACGAATCTTGTCCTCGAGCGTTGGACTGGCTGTCAAGTTTGCAAGATAGCCTTGAGGAACAAGTCCAAGATTCAACTTTTGGAATTCTTCATGAAGAGGAGGTTGGCTTTCCATGATCATGAGATTGTTGCAATAGGACTTGTGACGGAGAGCGTCGGCCATTACATTAGCCTTGCCTGAAGTGTCGGAAATGGTGAGATCGAAGTCTTTGATCTTCTCAATCCATCTCCTTCGTCTGAGTTTCAGATATGGCTGACTGAAGATGTACTTTAGACTGTTGTGGTCAGAAAAGATCTCAGTGCGATTACCCAACAAGTATTGTCTCCATTTCTTGAGGGCAAAGACAACTGCTGCAAGCTCAAGGTCATGAATAGGATAGTTGAGCTCATGTGTGTTTAACTGGCGAGAAGCATAAGCCACAACTTGACGTTCTTGCATGAGAACTGCACCTAGACCTTGGAGAGAAACATCACAGAATATTTGGAAAGGTTTGGAAGGATCTGGGCCAACCAGAACTGGTGTAGAAGTGAGATTAGTCTTCAGGAGATTGAAGCTTTCATCACATTGTGGAGACCAGACGAACTTCTTGTCCTTCTTTGTGAGGTCAGTGAGAGGTTTGGCAATCTTGGAGAAGTTTGGGACGAAGCGACGACAATAGCTAGCCAAACCAAGAAAACTTCTGACTTGCTTCACCGTTTTAGGCGGTTTCCATTCAACAATGGCCTTAACCTTTTCTGGGTCAATAGCTATGCCCTTGGCAGATATGACATGACCAAGGTAAGTGACTTCGGAAATCCAGAACTCACATTTGGAAAACTTGGCATAGAGGCGATGCTCGCGAAGCTTCATGAGGATGAGACGAAGATGTTCTTCATGCTCTTTCTCGGATTTGGAGTAGACAAGAATATCATCAAGATATACCACAACGAACATGTCGAGGTATTCATGGAAGACAGAATTCATGAGTCGAGAGAAGGTCGCCGGTGCATTGGTGAGACCAAAGGACATGACGGTGTATTCATAGCGACCAAAGCGAGTTACAAAGGTTGTCTTTGGAACATCCTCTTTTCTGATCTTTATTTGATGGTAACCCATTCTCAAGTCCAACTTGGAGAATATAGAGGCTCCAGCAAGTTGATCAAAGAGATCATCGATGCGAGGAATTGGATACTTATTTTTGATGGTTTTCTCGTTAAGAGGACGATAGTCAACAACGAGTCTCTTTGTTTGATCCTTCTTTGCCACAAAGAGAGTTGGGCATCCCCAAGCC
Organism: Alopecurus myosuroides; assembly: GCA_028641055.1. Lineage (NCBI taxonomy): Eukaryota > Viridiplantae > Streptophyta > Magnoliopsida > Poales > Poaceae > Alopecurus > Alopecurus myosuroides. Next base: position 326,625,232 of record CM054063.1, on the reverse strand, counting down.
GAGGAACTAGGTTGAATGTAACCTTTTTCCATGTACATATCGATTTTCTCCTTTAACAATTTCAGTTCAGGAGGAGCTATCTTGTATGGATACTTGGAGATTGGAGCAGTGCCTGGTTCAAGTTCGATGACGAACTCAACAGCTCTGTCAGGAGGCATTCCTGGCAATTCTTCTGGAAAGACATCGGGGAAGTCACAAACCACGGAACAGTTTCAATAGATGGTAGAGGATTTGCATTGAGGGTGTAGAGTTGAACAACTGGATTTTCAGCTTGGAAGTAGACTATCTGGCCAGAAGGGTGTGTGATTTTGACAGACTTAGCAGGACAATCAATGACTGCTTTGTTGGCTACCAGCCAATCCATCCCAAGAATGACATCAATATCTGAAGAGTGGAGAGCTATCAGAGATGCCTGGAATGGAAGGTTTCCAATTGTGATCTCGATGTTCTGGCTAACTTTATTGCTTTGCCAGCTAGATCCCGGTGATTTCACTAGGAGAGGGATAGACAACTGTTCGAAGTTGATTTTACTGGTGTTTGCAAAGCATTGAGAGATGAAAGAGTGTGAAGCACCAGAATCGAACAAGACTTTAGCACGAAACGAGTTCACAAGAAGTGTGCCCATTACAACCTCTGGAGATTCTTCTACTCCCTGGGCCTTGACATGGTTCACCTTGACGGTTCTCACGCCAAGCTCGTTGTTGTTGTAGCAACCCAACGGAGGACCACGTATTCTTGTCGGGGTTGACCTGTGGCGAGGTGGAGGTGGAAAGAGGTGCCTTTGCGGAAACTTATCGGAATAGTGGCCCGGCTGTCCACACTTGTAGCATGTAACAACAGAACGAGGAGTTGTTGGACCTGGCTGAGATGGAGCACCTCCTAAAGATACCACTGGGGTGGGAGGGCGGGCAAGAAATCCTGCCGGGCTTGGCAAGCAGATGGGCGGTGTTGGAGTGGTATATGGAACCCAAACTCTTCGTTTTTGTGGAGGCATGATAGCTTTTGAGAGATTAGCCTGTTCACGAGAGTGCTTACGAGATTCCTCAACCAACTTGCGCCCATGCTCTTCATTTAGAGCGATGTTGATGAGGTCCCCAAAATTCTTGGCCTTGACGTTGGTGAGAGCATACTTGAGTTCCGGGTTGAGACCCCTGCGGAACTTTGCCATCTTTTTCGCTTCCGTGGAGACTTCATCTCCGGCGTAGAGAGCCAGGCGATTGAACTCTCTTTGGTATTCGAGAATGTCCAAATTGCCTTGTGTGAAAGAATAGAATTCCTCACGCATTCTCTCCATGAGCCCATCGGGAATGTGATGGGGCACGAAGGCTTGCTTGAAATCCTCCCATGTGATTGCCACACTAGGACCTCTCATTTCTTGGAAGTTCTCCCACCAAGACATGGATTGCCCACGGAGAAGGTAGGTCACGTAAGGAACACGGTCCTCGTCAGCCACATGTGCTACCATAAGAGTACGGTTCATTTCACGGAGCCAGTCATCAGCATCCAATGGCTCGGAGGAGGTATCAAACGTGCGCGGATTGAGCTCAAGGAACTCCCGAATAGACACACGGGCGTTGCCATTATTCCCAAGGTCTTGGTTCTGCTGCATCTGCCTTATAACTTGTGTCATCTGAGACAGCACTTTCCCCATCTCGGGTGGCAGTGTGGGTTCTTCGTCACCACTCTCCATCCTGAAGAGGATACCAAGGTTAACACACTAACCAGATAACAAAATCCAATATAAGTGCTTACAAGGCTTACTTCAGACGGTAAGAAGGTAGCATGGAGCAAACATATACTACCCTCAACGTTCACCATAAATGGTTCGCGTACCACACGGATAGCCGTGTTGAAGAAGAAATCTCCGGAACAAAACGGATGGAGGTTAACAACGAATCAACAGGTAAATTGTTACAACGAAAGAGACGATTTGTGAAGGACGATATCGAAGCAACAACTGGGAAACAGGAGACCACAAACACCTGAGGTACTACGGAGAAACCCATCCGGGCTTCTAGAGGATCAATATCTACTGCTTAAGGAATAGAGGATCTGCTTCCGGGGCTTATTTGCCACCGTTCTCAATCGTGAGTAGGCAACACGAAAATCGTGTCACAACCACCTCCACTCCTATGGTCTAGTAGACATAACCATCCTCGAGAAACCAGGATACGTGAAATCCTAACTTGAAAGTTTAGGTGAGAAGAGAAAAACAACGTTGCACTTCCTTACCAGAAAAGGGAGGGTGGGTGGGGAAAGAAATAAAAGAACATAATTCCTACTCTCACGTTTCATTTTTCCTATATAGCTACAAAATAGTTTCTAGACTCAACTGCGACCAGTAAAAGGGATCCTACAGGCAGACAGGCTCTGATACCATTTGTCGCACCCGGACTTCTAGAGGATACACACAGCCCGCTAAATAGTAGATAATTGGCTTACGGGGCCTACCTGCACCCGCATCTCAATATGAGTAGGCCGACACGTAAACGTGTGACAACCATTCTCTACTATTCATCGTCTGTGAAACCATCCAATAGGAATCCAAATACTTCCATTGACGTACTTCATAACATACACACATGGTACGTCAACAGCATTTGAACAAGTGATATCACAACAAATTTCTAGGACACAAAGAAATAGAAATAAGGTAGGCAAAAGCTCTCACTAGAGCAAAGATAGCAAATACAGTCATGCAGAGGACACATGTCCCAACAAGTCATCATTACATCACAGCGGAAGCAACAAAGTGTCTGAGTACAGACAAGATCCAAATAGGCCTAAGAGGCCGGAACGAAAAGAACGGAGCCCATCCACGAAGTCTCGGATCCTGCCCGGGTCCGCTATCTACTCGTCAGCAGCCTCGTCATCTCCACGTAGTAGCCACCATGGGGATCCTCGGAAACGTAGTCTGCAGAACCAGCAACCCCAAAGGGGTCAGTACGGACGAGTACTGGCAAGCAAGACGCACAAGATACCAAAGTGTACCCGACAACACCAAGTACAGATGCTTTGGGTTCAACGGAAGATAGGTGATACAAAGTTGCGGCAGCGGGTTGCACTAACCAACTACAGAAACACGCTACAACATCCGGCTAAAAGAAAGGGATAAGATAGCGCATCGGGGCCAACTACCACCAACCTCAAACAAACCCATCCTGGATCTCGCCCCTTATCCAAAGAAGCAACCCGAGGATAACCCACACAGTTGGATTAATGAAGGTTCAGGTTATTGTGACAATATGCCTATTACTAGTCAAATTATTATTAATTAGGTGTAAGTTGTCTGAGTACTTGTTAGCCAGCACTTTCACCAAGTCGTCACATAACCGCGGACAACACGGCTTCTCGACAAGATTCATCCCTGCAGGGTGTGCTCCAGTACCCGTACACACTCGAGCCACCAACTAAAACTCAGGTGGACTCAACACGACCCGAACCATCTCTGCAACCTGTCCTAGGAGCCACAGAGCTATAAGGTCCCGGCCAGTCCGACCTAACCTAAGCGCAAGGGTGAAAACCACACCCCCCGACACCACAGGCCTCGCCCTATATGCATCATCATCATCATCATCATAATCATCAACCATGGGCGCGACCCATTCATGCGTATGCGCAACTGGAACACCCGAACTAAGTGTGGCTCTTCGGACAAACTACGGATCAGGTCAAAGTCGAGGGGGGTTCCATACGACCACCCGGATGCGGTGAGCACGCTCATCATGGATCAGAGGACAAGACCCTTTTCCTAATTAGGGTTGACACTAGCAGGCTTCAAAACCCTAACCCGGGCCTCCTGCCGGTGCCTTATCATCAATTATTATTATTACCCCAAACATTAACATGATATTGATTATAACAAGCCCATCTATCAAACTAAACAGGTGATAAGATAAATGACAACAAGACTCGAGCATAAACAAACCTAAGCATGATACTACGACACAGGCTAACAAGCAACAAGGTTGTAGGTGTGGGGGTGAGGCTATATTCATGGCTGCAGGATGACATGTGATAGGATCGGAACACAAGCAACGAATCATAAGGCTAGCAGATTAGACAACGGAAAGTATCGGTATCAAGTGTGGAACGGACACAATGGTTCATGTGAGTGAATACTTGCCTGCAAACTCAGTAGCCTAGTACTGGGCTAACTCCTCTGAAGTGGTATCGTAAACCTCGTATGTCTCAACGTCGTCGTCTATTCGAGAAGAAGCAAACAAACAACAAAGAGAGACGGACAATCAATAACATGGCATAATGCACAAACATGGGATGATGCATGACATTTTAATGCAAGTAAGAGATCATGGACATGATCATCAAGTTAAATGAGTGTCCCAAATAAGTTTGCATTATTTGGAAACCTCTCATATTTATCTTAGTGGCCTATTATTAATTTTAATAAGACCAATACATCAATAGTATTCCCACATGCATGAAATGATGCTTTTCTGTTATTAATTGAAGTTCTTTCCATTTTGGTATAGTTTCCATAATTTTTGGGTGAAGAAAATAATAAATAAGAATTAATTCTTATTGTTTTCATTTCTGCCATTTTTGGTAAACAATTTAAAAAGAGGTACTTTCAGTTACAAAAGCATGGGAAATACTTGAAAACATGTGGACAATGTTTCACTGAACATTTTGAGATATTAAACATAATTTTTGGATCATTATTGAATTTATTGTGCATTCTTCCATAAGCATTTTTATTCTGCCCCTTTTAGTAAACAGAGGAAAACATGTTCAAATTTAATTCAATTGTGACCAACCAAAATACCACTGTGTAGAGTTTGATAAGACAAATGTGTAGATCTCAAGTTTGCTCAATTTGGGTGAACAGAACTCAAGTTATGAATTTTGCAAGATTTCAGTTTTTATTCCATTTTCTGTATTTAATTATTTAGTGCAAAATTGTTAACAGAAACATATTGCAACTTTGACATTAACAGCAAGTGCTCCTCACTTTGAGTTTGTAGAAATTTGAATCACCAAAATTGGAGCATTTATGAATATTTGGTGGAATTTACAAGTTAAGATTTTGATCTGCTTTGTGGAGCTGGGCGCGGAAAATAAACTCCAAAAAAAAAAGAAATTTGCGCGGGGGGGGACTCAAACCCGCGCCCTGCTGTGTGCGTGCGAGAGGCCTGCGCCACTGGGCTAGCTGTGCGTTCGTGATAGCTATGGGCTTCAGCCTCTTTTGAGGTGTGTCCCGTGCGTAAATACGGAAATTGAGCCAAAACTCAGTACTGGACATCGACGGGGACGGACGGGAAAACGCCGGCGACTGTTGGCGCGGTTGCGCGTGCGCGGGCGCATGCGACGGAGGAGGGAAGGAGGGAACGGAGGCTCACCAGCGCGGACGGGCAGCGAAGGAGGAAGCAGGGGAGGCGAGCGATGCAGACGACCTGACGAACGACCTGGTACTGGCGAACAGATGCAGTACCCGCCGGCGGACGACGAGCTCGACGGCGGTCGCTGTAGACGTCCTTCGGCCTCGGGGTCTTCAGCAAAGTTGAAGAGGGCAGCGTCTAGTTTCCATTCCCGCGAAGAATGGCCTCCCTCGACGAGCACAGGGACCAGGCGATCACCTCCAACTACCGGCCATGGTGGTGCCTATTCCGGTTAAGTAGAATTTCAGAGGAGAAAAGATAGAGGGAGAGAAGGAAGGGTGGCGGCGCAGGGAGGAGAAGGGAGGAGGCTAGGGTTAGGGTTTAGAGGGGGAGGCTTTAAAAGGGAAAGGAGGGAGCAGGTGGAGGAGGGGATCGATGGTGCGGTGGTGGTTGCTTTTCCTGGATGTCGACATCCTGTACGGACGGAGGTGGAAGAAGGGAGGTGGGCTGCTTCGCTCGGGGTTGTAGGTGGGCCTTTGGGCCTGCCTCCCCCAGCAGATGCTTTTCCTTTTTCTTTTATTTCTTTTTTTTTGTAGAAAGGAAAGAGAAGGAAAAAGAAAGGGTTTTGGGGATCCAAAAAATTATGGTGATAATTTTTATAAGTTCCTTATTGAAAATGCCCAGTTGCACCAACTTTTGTTTTTCAAAATTTTAAATATTTGTTGCTGTTTGAAATTTAAATGAATTTGCTTGAATCTTGCAATAATTGAATTATTTGAAAATTACCCAAGTCACTTATTTGGAAGATCAAGTTTATGGAAAACAATTAAATTGTTTGATTTGAATATTTTATTTGAAAATGTTGTAACAGACCAAGTGTGAAACATAATGATTTGAATTTATTTGAAATTTGAAATGACATACATGAGTGCATTATGATGACATGATGCATTGAATAAAATTCAAGAAACAACCATGTAAAAGGGGAATTTTCATACTTGGGATGTTACAACAGCCCAGTGTTCCAGTGAACCACAAGTGAAGCAGCCATCTTTCTTCTTATCCTTCTTGAAGGTCTTCTTAGCCTTCTTCTTGAAGTCGGTATTCTGCTGGACACCAGTCCTCGCCTTGTTCTTGTGGGAGTTGTAGTTCTTCTGTACCATATTGGCCGCAGAAGTCCCTTCATTCCCTTTTCCATGCGAGTCATTTGCCCTCGAATTCTGCTCAACACTCAGATGGCCGATGACATCCTCTACTGAGAATTCACGCCTCTGATGTTTCAGAGTAGTGGCAAAGCTCCTCCAGGAATTAGGCAGCTTGGCGATTATGCATCCCGCGACATACTTGCCCGGTAACACGCACTTGAGAATTTCAAGCTCCTTAGCGATGCACTGTATCTCATGAGCTTGCTCCAAAACAGAACGGTTTTCGACCATTTTGTAGTCATGGAACTGCTCTATAATGTACATCTCGCTGCCAGCATCGGTTGCGCCGAATTTGGATTCGAGCGCCTCCCACAAGTCCTTGGCAACCCGCACATGTAAATATGCGTCAACAAACTTCTCTCCGATCACGCTTAGAACGCATCCAACAAAGACGACGGTGGCATCCCTAAACGCCTTCTCCTGTTCAGGAGTAATCGTTTCCATGGGAGTGACACCGGCGACCCAGAACACGTTCATAGCCGTGAGCCATAAGAATGTTTTGGTCTGCCAACGCTTAAAGTACGTCCCCGTAAACGGGTCCGGTTTCAGTGCAGTAGCAAAACCATGAATCGAAAATTGCCTACACATATTAGGTTTTTGGATTGTTAAGAATCTAGGCAATTTACAGATTAAATTAATCCAAGTATAAATCACGAGCATGACGTAAACATACTGATAATTAACCATATTCATGCATACTAGATTGACAGTAGACACATCTACGCAAACTACTAGTATCGCACACATGGAAATAACAAGGGCAGGGATAAACGTGTTATACCCTGAGACCGGCCAGTTGGCAGTAGACGTAGCAGTGGCGGCAGCAGCGGTGGCGGCCTCAGTAGCAGCGGCGGACTCGGTGGCAGCAGTGGCGGCAGCAACAGCTCGTTCGGCTTCGGTGGCCATGTTGACGATGAGGTAGTAGTCGAAGTAGACGTACGGCAGCGAGCAGTCGCGTAGGAGACGCTCCCCAAAAACCTAATCGCCCCTCTCCCGTACAGGATCTGGAGAGGCGGGGTTTCGGAGGCCTGCTCTCCCGTCGGCCGTGTACGCGGTAGACGGGATGGGATCACCGGCGGGAGCAACAGAGAGAGGAACGATAATGGGTGCAGAGCGTATGAGTTGTGTGTTTGTGTCTCATATTATTAGCGTGTCTGTTGACTCTCTGTTTTCAACTGCCAAAATAAAGGCATCGGCTCGGCTCATTCCCGCAACCCACGGCGCGTCGTGACGTGTCGTGTCGAGGCGAGGCGGGCGCCGGAGGAGGAGGAGCGCGCGTGTGGAACACCTCCACTACTCCTCTCTCTTCATACCAACTCACACTAGTGGGGAGATAGCTCACCTTATAAACTGGTGCAAAACTCTCCCAACTAGCAATGTGGGACTAAACTCCCACCATTTGCTATGGCAGAATGGGCCTTTGGGATTAAATAGAAATTGTCTAATGGGCCTGCAAGCCCATCCTAATTTCAGCAAAAAGTATAGAAAAATTCAACTAATCAAGTCAAAGTTGGATATGCGCAAATGGGGCTACCAGATATTGGTGGGAAAATACTACTAACTTAACCAAATTTTGAACACCAAAGAAAGCACGATGTCCCGAATTCGTTAAAGTCCTAAAGGAACACTCCGACAAAGAAACTTCTCAACCTTCACAAGATGAATAAGTATGACGTCCAGCTCTATTGGTCATAGTTCCTTGTCGCGCCTAGTGTCCGTTTGCTCGCATGTAAACCAACTGATCATAGGGGAAAAATATATGAAAACAATTCAAAAAATAAAACATTGTGAAGGGAACCTACCCATCGGAGCCTTAGGTATGTTAGGATTCGTGAAGAGCGCATGCACCACACAATGTTCATACGTACCAAACGGGATCACAAATGATGATACCAATTGAGCTAGGAAATAAAGTGATATGATGTAAAATTCACTTCCTGAGCCCCTCACCTCATAAGTAATGTGTTGCATTTGCCTTACAGCCTTGCATCAATCCAAAGAGACAAAAGTAGTGGTCGCATCTTGCTAGTAGACTTGATCAAGATTGGTTGGGTATTGAATTCTACTCTTAAGACCATACCAAAAGATAACTCATATGTAAGGTTATCATTAGAGCATGTGCGAGGGAAGACCCCAAATTCTCCCAATTTTTTCATTTTGGGGCGTGGACAAAAAATCTCTCTCAAGGGTAGCCCCCAGACTATTACGCTTCTGTTTCGGTGTCCCCCCTCCCCCCTAAACCAAAACGTTGATACAAGGATGGCTGAGATCGCTCCGTATCCTTTCGTTAACATGGACGGCTTTGAATAATTAAATCATATTAAGGCGTACACGGTCTGTATAAACCCGTTAGGGTTATTTTAAGTACCAATTTTGCGTATAAGTATTCGCTCAAAATTCATACGCCCCCGTGGACACGTCGTTGCCTCGCACGTGATTAGGAGTGGTGCGCATATGGTTTATAATTCAGGTATGCTTACTATACATAATACATCTCTATACGGGCATGGATGGTACACCGTATTAGAACAAAAAATAAATTTGTAATGTAAAATGTCGATCATACCCTTCCACCAAATTCGGGGAGGGGGAGACACCGAAGCACAGCCCAAGACTATTATGCCTATGCTCATCTATTGTTACGAACCATGATCCTTGAAGACATAGCTAGTGTATATTCTGCTTTTCACACGAGACAGATAGACACGTGGTGGACAATCAGAGCAAAATCCCCATCCAAATTTCACAAAATTCACAAAATAGCTAACAATCGCCCTCCTAACTGTGTTGATCTACCTCCCATTTCCGTCTCACAAATTAGTGCGCAAATAACCTTATGTCGCCCACTAGTAGAAAATAGGCCTTCCATACGCCCCCATTAGTACCCAAAATAATCGAACCGCGACCAAAGGGGTCTTTAGTCGCGGTTGGGAGGAGACCCGCGACCAACTATCTGGGCCCAGCGCGCTGGGTCGACAGCTGGCGGACGAGAGGGGCTTTAGTCCCGGTTGGCCAGACCAACCGGGACTAAAGGTCCTCAGGCTGGCCCGAATGCCATTAGTCGCGGTTGGCCAGGCCAACCGGGACTAAAGGACAATCCCTATATAGGAATCAGCTCACTTGCCTTAGCCACATTTGGTGTCACTTCTATTCACAAGGGGGTGGTGGGTTTGCTTTTGGTTCCTCCTATGCACACAAGGTGTTCGATGAAATGCCCGAGAGCATGAAACAAACATGATATGAAGTGTCCGAGCCACACTTGAGCTTTCTCATTAATTTTTTCCTCCGCGATCGCGGTTAACAACTTGAACCTTTCATGATTTATATTATTTATAGCTAGTTGGTTTAACAAATGCATGATGGTTAATTATATAATTTATATAATAATAATGCAGATGAATCGGCAATGGATGTACGGTAACCGACTCCCCGGCGAGTTCACTACGGGTTTGAAAGATTTCCTCGCAGTGGCAAATGCGAACAAGCAGCGAGGTTTTATTGTCTGTCCATGTGCTTTCTGTAAGAATCCGAAGGGTTACTCCTCCTCAAGAGACGTTCACATGCACCTGCTTCGGTACGGTTTTATGCCAAGCTATAATTGTTGGACCAAGCATGGAGAAAGAGGGGTTAGAATGGAAGAAGATGAAGAAGGAGATGATATCGATGACAACTATCATGAGGCTTTTGGTGATACTTTCATGGAGGATGATGCTGAAGGTGGGGAAGGGTTAGGTGAAGGTGAAGAAGAGGCACATGATGAGCCCGCTGATGATCTTGGTCGGACCATTGCTGATGCACGGAGACGCTGCGAAACTGACAAGGAGAGGGAGAATTTGGATCGCATGTTAGAGGATCACACGAAGTCGCTGTACCCAGGATGCGACAATAGTCTGAAAAAGCTGGGATGCACACTGTATTTGCTAAATTGGAAGGTACGGGAAGGTGTAGCTGACTCATCATTTGAAAATTTGATGAAAATGTTGAAGAATATGTTTCCGAAGAATAACGAGTTGCCCGTCAGTACGTACGAAGCAAAGAAGGTTGTCTGCCCTCTACGTTTAGAGGTTCTTAAGATACATGCATGCATTAACGACTGCATCCTCTACCGCGGTGAATACGAGAATTTGAATAAATGCCCTGTATGCACTGCATTGCGTTATAAGATCAGAGGCGATGACCCTGGTGACGATGTTGAGGGCGAGAAACCCAGAAAGAGGGTCCCCGCCAAGGTGATGTGCTATGCTCCTATAATACCACGGTTGAAACATCTGTTCAGGAACAAAGAGCATGCCAAGTTGTTGCGATCGCACAAAGAGGACCGTAAGTCCGATGGGGAGTTGAGACACCCCGCTGATGGAACGCAATGGAGAAAAATCGACAGAGAGTTCAAAGATTTTGCAGCTGACGCAAGGAACATAAGATTTGGTCTAAGTACTGATGGCATGAATCCTTTTGGCGAGCAGTGCTCCAGCCATAGCACCTGGCCCGTGACTCTATGCATCTACAACCTTCCTCCTTGGTTGTGCATGAAGCGGAAGTTCATTATGATGTCAGTGCTCATCCAAGGTCCGAAGCAACCCGGCAACGACATCGATGTGTACCTAAGACCATTAGTTGATGAACTTTTACAGTTGTGGGACAGACCTGGTGTACGTGTGTGGGATGAGCACAAAGAAGAGGAATTTGACCTATGAGCGTTGCTTTTTGTAACCATCAACAATTGGCCTGCTCTCAGTAACCTTTCGGGACAGACAAATAAGGGATACAAAGCATGCACGTACTGCTTACATGAGACTGAAAGTGTATATTTGGATAATTGTAAGAAGAACGTGTACCTGGGTCATCGTTGATTTCTTCCCCGAAATCATAACGTAAGAAAGAAAGGCAACCATTTCAACGGCAAGGCAGATCACCGGCCGAAGCCTGCGGAACGTACTGGTGCTGAGATATTTGATATGGTCAAGGATTTGAAAGTCATCTTTGGAAAGGGTCCTGGCGGACAATCAGTTCCGCTGGGAGTTGACGGGCACGCACCCATGTGGAAGAAGAAATCTATATTTTGGGAGCTACAATATTGGAAAGTCCTAGATGTCCGCTCTGCAATTGATGTGATGCATGTTATGAAGAATATTTGCGTGAACCTGCTAAGCTTCTTGGGCGTGTATGGGAAGGCAAATGATACAAAGGAAGCACGGCAGGACCAGCAACTTTTGAAAGACCCAGATGACCGGCATCAGGTATGGTATCAAGATCGTGCCAGCTACGCTCTTACCAAAGAAGAGAAGGTCATTTTTTTTGAATACCTGAGCAGTATGAAGGTCCCGTCTGGCTTCTCGTCGAATATAAAGGGAATAATAAACATGGCGGACAAAAAGTTCCAAAACCTGAAGTCTCACGACTGCCACGTGATTATGACGCGATTGCTTCCGATTGGTTTGAGGGGGCTCCTACCGGAAAATGTTCGAGTAGCCATTGTGAAGATATGTGCATTCCTCAATGCAATCTCTCAGAAGGTAATCAGTCTAGAAGATCTACCACGGTTACAGAACGATGTGGTCCAATGTCTTGTTAGTTTCGAGTTGGTGTTCCCACCATCCTTCTTCAATATTATGACGCACCTCCTGCTCCACCTAGTCGAAGAGATTTCCATTCTCGGTCCTGTATTTCTACACAATATATTCCCCTTTGAGAGGTTCATGGGAGTATTAAAGAAATATGTTCGTAACTGTGCTAGGCCAGAAGGAAGCATCGTCAAGGGCTATGGAAATGAGGAGGTAATTGAGTTCTATATTGACTATGTTCCTGACCTTAAGCCGATTGGTATTCCTCAATCGCGGCACGAGGTGAGACTAAGTGGAAAAGGCACGATCGGAAGGAAATCAACGATATGTATGGACGGTCATTCTATGACTGAAGCACACCACACAGTTCTGCAAAATTCCAGCTTGGTGTCTCCGTACTTCGAGCAACACAAGAATATTTTACGCTCGGACAACCCGGGGAAGACTGAATCCTGGATTAGTAAGGCCCACAAGGAGACTTTCGGCAGTTGGTTGCGAAAACATTTAATGAATGACAATGATGTTGGAGATCAGCTGTACATGTTGGCCAAGACACCATCTTCGACTATAACGACTTTTCAAGGGTACGAGATAAATGGGAATACATTTTACACGATCTCCCAAGATAAAAAGAGCACCAACCAAAACAGTGGTGTCCGCTTTGATGCAGCAACCGAGAATGGGCAAAAGGTCACATATTATGGTTACGTAGAGGAGATATGGGAACTTGACTATGGACACTCCTTTAAGGTCCCTTTGTTCCGGTGCAGATGGTTCAAGCTAACAGGAGGTGGGGTAAAGGTGGACGAGCAATACGGAATGACAATGGTGGATTTCAACAATCTTGGTTACCTTGACGAACCATTCATCCTAGCCAAAGATGTCGCTCAGGTTTTCTATTTGAAGGACATGAGTAGCAAACCGAGGAAACGGAAAGATAAGAAAACGATCAGTACATCATGCGATGATCCAAAGTGCCACATTGTCCTTTCAGGGAAAAGAAACATCGTGGGAGTGGAGGACAAGACAGACATGTCAGAAGATTATAATATGTTTGGTCCGCCCTTCAAAGTGAACACTGACCCAAGCATTAAGTTAAATGATGAGGATGCTCCATGGATACGGCACAATCGTAAGAAAGCAGGGACACAAGGGAAGAATTGATGTGTAATAATTTATTGTACCAAACTTTGTTGAATGGATCATGTGAATTATATTATCTATGATGTGTTTTGCGGCTTCCTTGGGCCCACCCTAGCATGATGTATCAAACCTTAAAGGGGGTGTAGAACAAAACAATAGGTATCGCCATCATACAGCCCCACCGTGGCTACTGGTTTCATATATGCATGCCAAATACACAGCAGGACGTATGATGGCGAATCCGGATGATTTGTATTTGGTCGATGAACTGAATGATGTATCAAACCTTAAAAGGGTATATATGTCCTATATTATTTCTATTAATTGTGTATGTGTTTAAGTACCGTTGTGTTTAAGACTAACTCCTTTGCAAAATATTTGAGAAAACGAGTGGAAAACATGGAAAACAGAAGGTTACTCAAGATGCATTCATAAGGACTGGAAATCAGTGAGATAAAATATCTAATTTCATAACTTTTATTAAAAACAGAAAACAGACGCGCTAGCGCGCCGCAGTGTCGTCGGAATACAAATTCTTTTATTAAAAACAGAAAACAGACGAACACTACTCCTCGTCGTCGTCGTCGGGGAACTCGTTGGTGACCTCCTAGTCGTCGGAGGAGGTGCATGATGGTATGTCCGAGATAGGCCCCCACCTCGGATCGTCGGAGGCCCAGACTTCGCCGGCGTGGTCGGCCCGACGAAGCTCTTGCAGCGCCTTCGTCCTCGCCTCCCGAGCGGCATCTAACGCGAGGTGGAGTTCGAGGCGGCGCTCCGTCCGCTCAGCCGCGCGGGTCTGCCAGAGCTCCTCGTCGGCGCTCTCCTCCCCCGGGTTGTTCCGGTAATACTCGCGGACGACGCGGTCGTCCCTGGCGTCGACTAGGCCCTGAAACGCGCGGTGGCGGAGGTGGAGGTGGTCGGCGGCAGTGACTATCTGCGGCTTCGGCGCCCTGGCCTCCGCTTCCCAGACGGTGTGGCAGTCGTTGAAGTTCATCAGTGACCGCGGGCGGTTGAGGCGCCAGGCCGCCGCGTCCCTGGCGCGGGCGGCCTCCGCCGCCGTTGCAAAGGAGCCGAGGGGGATGCGGTCGTCCCCCCCAGCGGATATCAGCGCTGAGCATTCCATTCTGCCGTGCTCGGACGCCGCAGAAGCCGGTGGTGTTGTTCCTCCTCGGAGGCATGGTGGCAGCGCGACGGTGCGTGGAGAGGAGTGGGCGCGTGGAGAGGAGAAGACGCGCTGGAGACGCGGCAGTTTATACCGCGCCCTCCTGGCCACGCGTCACAACTCCCGCGTCACGCGTCACAACTCCCGCGCCACGCGCCACCCTAACACAACCAAGCAAATAGTTGCACATTACTACCCACTCCGGGCACATACCAAATGCACGGCAGGACGTATGCTGGCGAATCCGGATGTTTTTTATTTGGTCGATGAACTCACTGGTGTATGAAGGTGGGCTATATATAGGGTCCTCTGGCTCACAAAGTGTTGTGCTAGGGTTTTGATCCAACGGTTAAGAAACACCTTGATCCAACGGCTCACAACCGCTCGAAAGAAACACACCGTGGCCCTGATTGAACGGCTCACAACAGCTCGAAAGAAACACACCCCTGATCCAACGACTCACAAGCGCTTGAAAGAAACACACGATCCGTGTGATTCTTTCTGATTGGTCCAAACGAAACCCTACCCATTTCGTCCCGGTTGGTAAAACAGGCCGGGACTAAAGGGACGATCCGTTTCCCAACGAAACCCGAACCATTTCGTCCCGGTTGGTAAAACAGGCCGGGACTAAAGGGATCTGTTTTCTTCTCACTACATATATGTATGCATTGCCACATCATTGGCATAAACACATATAAACTCACCACTCTCTCATGGCTTCTACTGTACCCACTCTAACCTTCATCCAGGCGGAGGCACTTTCCGCCTCGAACTACCCCTGCCCGCCTGGCTACAGCGTTCCCACTGGTTGGATGCTGAGCGCCGGAGGAGTGCCGGTCCCTCCTCTTCCTCAAGGTGTGGCGCGTCGGGCGGCCATCACGAACCACTACTACCACAAGCTCATGCCGGAGCAGCGGAGGAATCCTAGTTGGAATCCTGACTACCGCCCTACTTGGGACGCCTTCTTCATTAATCGGCGTGAGAGTGCCCTCGCCAGGTACGAGGAGAACGGCCCGCCTCCTTCGAACTTCAACGAGGCCGGTCGTCGACTGCGGTGGGGCGGCGGACGGACTCTTCAGAGCGTCATGAACTACATCAGGGCTGGCGATAACCCCCGTCTGCGCTACCCTCACGCCCAGTCCTGGAGTCGTGATCCTCCGAGGGAGTCTAGAGCACCGTCCGACGATAGTGACGACGACGGCGGCGACTACGACGACTACGAGTCGGAGTACTATAGGCCTAGGTAGGAGTATGACTAGCAGATATCAGATCCAGTCTTGCCATTATGTAGATACCTATGCTCTCCGTTTAGGTTTAGATCCACTCTTGCCATTATGTACTGCCTTTTTTATCTATATATCCAAGATGCATGTTTGTGTGCAATATGGGCGCGAACGCCGGTGCAACAATATTTGTCAACACTTTTTCAACAGAACTATGATCATGTATTCCACGTTTATTATTACACATCACCAACAACATCCCTATCTAGTCTTCTGAATTTTCTTCGTCTAGAGACACACCCTGATCCAACGGCTCACAACCGTTCGAAAGAAACACACAGTACCCCTGATCGAACGGCTCACAACAGGTCGAAAGAAACACACCCCTGGTCCAACGACTCACAAGCGCTTGAAAGAAACACATGATCCGTGTGATTATTTCTGATTGGTCGGAACAAAACCCTAACCATTTCGTCCCGGTTGGTAAAACATGCCGGGACTAAAGCACTACTAGGAAAACAACTATAGGAGTGATGATACCCGTGACGCACCAGGAAAATGGCGCGTCACGCCTAATAGCGGTGGCGCACCGCGAATCGCTGCGTCGCGCCTATAGAGTTACCCGCGGCGCACCAGACAGAAGACGCGTCGCGCCTATGTGTGGGGCCAGGGTAGCGAGCCTCCGAGGCATACCCGCGACGCACCGTGCCACTGGTGCGTCACGGCTATATGGTATAAGGCGCGGCGCACGTGCCGGCGGTGCGCCACGGATTAGATAGGCGTGACGCACCAACGGGTGGTGCGCCACGGCTACGGGGAGTACAGGTACAGATAAGCCGTTCCCCTCTCCTTCCTTCTCTCCACACCACACCAACACTACGTACGTACAGATCGACGCGCCGCCGCCCTTCTGCATCGACTAGGAGGAGCCGCGGGGGAGGAGGAGGAGGAGCGCCGCCCTTCCGCATCGACACCGGCCGTCTGCCTTGAAGGGTAAGCCCCCTCTTCTCCCTCGCGCGTGGTACCTCATCCTCGCGCGCGGTAGTGTCAGGAGCCGATGCCGTCCGCCGCGCCGCCCTGGTCCGGCAGCACGTCCAGGAGCCTGATGCTCTCCCGCCGCCTCGCCGACAGCCGCGCCCGCCTCCTTGCCGGTTTCGTCGCTACCGTCGACACGGACTGGCCGCCGTACTCGTCGTTAGTGCTGGAGCCATCGTTGCGGCCTGCCGATGCGGATCGCCATGACCGGCCGGCGCGCTTCTTCTTGTTGTTGATCCGGTTGCATGGATCGGCTGCCACTGCCTCAGCTGCCCTTGGGGACGTGGGGATTGGTCGCTGGTGTCTGGCGAGGAAGAAGGGAGGTCTGGTTGCCGCCGTGGGCCTCATTCCATCGTCTGACTCTTCTTGGCAGCCGGAGCTTCAGCTGTGCATGGACATGGAGGGCCAGCCTTTGATCGAGCTTATCGTTTGGTTTCTGCCTACTAGTACTAATCGTTTGGACATGGAGGGCCCTCAAAGCATTGGCTCATTTCTTTTCGACAGTCGAACACTAAGAGGCTCCAATTTTAGTCGCCGAGAACGGTTCAAATATTTATTTAATGTGGGTGTGAGTTCTTATTTGAAGAGAGTCCATTGCTATAATGTTGCTGGTTGCACCTGTAGGATTTGGTTTGGGCTAGATGAGTGTTTGTTGTTTTTATTTGTGATTCAACTCATATAAAGTTGTTCCTAAGTAAGACCAATTTATTTTTTGCATACATGTTCCTCTATTGTTATATGTGATTGCTGTCGACAACAATTAAGCTTCAGTTAAGCTGGCAGGAAGAATTTAAAAAATGAGGTTATTTAAGGAGTTGGTTCCATTCCAAAGTTTGGAGTGTCTAATGATCATTGAGTCGGTCCATGGCAGCTTATGCTTCTCCTTCTCTATGAGAGAGATTGCTATGACAAAACTGAAGATGACATGCCTGTAGCTATGCTTGGACGGCCTCCTCCCTTAGTGGTCGGTTATCGCTGCTGTGGCTTTCATTCCAAAGTATAGATTGGTTTTATGAGTACATGATGGCAGACGGCTGGCGAGGGAGGGAGGCTGATACTAAGCTTTATGAACTCTACCCTTACATAGTACATTTCGAATCCTAAGCTGAGCGGGTTTACAGTGACGCTACTTGAACTCTTAAAAGCCCTTTTTTTTACGAAGAGGAGTTTGTCCGCTTATTAACAACTAATTTTTGGTAGTGTATTCATCTCACACACAAAAAAAGAATTTCTACAAGAATTTTAACAACACTAATAATCCACAAAGAGGGAATCCGAATCCTATGTTCTTTGAAATTAAAAAAAGGCTAAACCCCAAAAGTACTCTAGCAAACAAGAGGAGAATAATCACGCCAGTGTGCCTTCCCCTTTGTAAACAAAAAGGGCCGACATAGTTACTGCCTACTAGTACTCCCCCCAAACCACCCCCCCCCCCCACACACACACCGCTTTGAGGGCAGACATAGTTACATATAATGTTCTCTTAAATGGTATCTGTAGGCATGCAAGTTTGTGTTTCTATAAGCATATCTGTAGGCATTCAAGATTTTGAAGTTACCCTTAGCGATGTCGGATGTTATCTGTCACATTTAATTTTCAATAATGCGTATTTCCATGACAAATCAATGGTCTATGTCCCCAAGTGTTGCTTTGTTTTTGGATATTCCATTAAAGTAGATAGCCTTTCTGCATTTGTTTTGTGATAGGTAGGTTCTGCCATTTGTCTTTGTTTTGTGATAGCTATGCTCCTCTAACCTCTATGTGTACTTTCTTAATTTAATAGAACATGGCTTGCAAAGTATGTCGGTCCCGATGTGCCCAAGGACGATTCACCGGGACTTCTTTTATGCTTCAGCTCCACGACGGTGACGTTGATTCGTTGGTAATTAACAATTCTTTTAATGTTAACTTGTTCTTTCGTTTTACTATCTAGCTTGAGACTTGTGTTTCTTAACAAAAGATTCTTTATATTTCTTTTCTAGATTCTACCATGCAATATTCGCGAAGAGTTCAACGAGTTGGTTGGCAATAACGTGGATTTCGATGTTCACGGGACCACTTACATTCTTCGAGTGAAGAAAGAAAGAAAGAAGACCTACTTCTGCGGGGAACAATTGCAGGCTATCATCGCCACGTACAATTTAAGCGGAGGTGATTACATTCACTTCTCTATGGAAGGTCCGCAACCTCGTATCAAAATTCTGTATATGGGCGGGATTGCGAGCGAGGATGGCGGGAGTGAGGAGGAAATTGGGAACACTGAGGATGATATGGACACTGAGGATGATATGGACGAGGAGGACCCATGGAAACATGTGGTGGTTGCTCAAAGAGCGAATCTTAGCGAGCTTGAGAAGGACCGTGTCCTTCAGAAACTTGCCCAGATAGATAGCTACATCGGGTTCCCTTTCGTGCATCGCATCACCAACACTAACATCTCCAATGGACATGTAATGATATGTTTCTTAACACTTTCTTATTCCTATAGTTGCTTATGTTATAATGTGGCCGGTATTTGACATTGTGCTTTTATTCTTTCTTGGAATTGTGTGTTGTAGACAATACCTATGGCGGTAGCGGACAGTGCTGGCATGGAGCAAGGTACCATTGGAGTATGTCGTGGAGAATCAGGAAATGTCACCGCAGTTCCGATCACCAGGGATAATGCTGATGGTCGCGTCATCCTCAGCTCTCAAACATGGAGGCAGTTCCATTCCGCAAGAGTTAGTATGGAGACTGGCCGAGCTATTCTGATCACCATGAGGAATAGTGACATCCCCAACTTGGACATGATGATGGTCATCGACTACATCAGCGCCCGCTAGATAGATGAACTATGTGGTATGATCGAGACTATGTAATATGGTTGTTTTCGAGACTAACTCCTGGATTTATTAGTAGTATATATGGTTGTTTTCGAGACTATGTAATATTTCTGCTATGAAAATTTATTCTATCATTTTGCTGTCAATTGCATACATGTATTTGAGCTATTGATATTCTTCTGTATTTTGTCTACTGACATTCTTCTGTATTTGAGCTGTATATACCTGTATAAATACGGTACTGCTTTTTTTTAAAAAATACAGCATAGTATAGCCGTGACGCACCAAAACGAGTACCCGTGACGCACCTGGGAGATTAGGCGTGACGCACCTAGTAGTAGCCGCGGCGCACCACCCCCGTGCGTCACGGGTATAAGTAGGCGCGGCGCACCAGCTGGGTGCGTCACGGATAAATCCATAGGCGCGGCGTGATAGCCGTGACGCGCCCAGGTGCGTCACGGATAAGAAACTTGGTGCGTTACGGGTAAGCTTTTCCGTAGTAGTGAAGGGACGATCCGTTTCCCAACGAAACCCGAACCATTTCGTCCCGGTTGGTAAAACAGGCCGGGACTAAAGGGATCTGTTTTCTTTTCACGCCGGAGACAGGAGGAGGGAAGACAGGAGGCAGGAAGAAAGAGGCGGGAAGAAAGAGGCGGGAAGCGGGAGGCGGGAAGACAGGGAAAAAATGGGTTTTTAAAAATGAATTAGTTTTATTTTTCTAAATTTTTTGATATATTATTTGTGTTTTTTAAGATTTTAAAATGAATTAGTTTTATTTTCCTGAATTTTTTGATATATTATTTGTGTTTTTAAGATTTTAAAATGAATTAGTTCTATTTTCCTGAATTTTTTGATATATTATTTTATTTTTAAGATTTTCAAATGAATTAGTTTTATTTTTCTGAATTTTTGATATATTATTTGTATTTTTAAGATTTTAAAATGAATTATTTTTATTTTTCTGAATTTTTTGATATATTATTTGTATTTTTAAGATTTTAAAACGAAAAGTATTTGAAAAAGTACCTTTAGTCGCGGTTCGTGTCACGAACCGCGACTAAAGGCTCTTTCCGCGCGGGAACGAAAAACGCCGCGAAAAAACCTTTAGTCGCGGTTCGTGACACCAACCGCGACTAAAGGTAGTCGCGGTTGGTGTCGCCTACCGGGACTAAAGGCTGGCCCTATATATTCCCGATTTGCGCTGCCGAAATTTTTCTAAGGACCAACGCCTCTGTATCTCCCCGCGCCGCCCTACTGCTCGTCTTCTCCGTGCGCCGTCGCCCGCGCCCTTCTCTCCACAGCGCCGGCCCTGCTCCGCCCCCGCCCTTCGTCTCCGGTAGGTTCCCTCGCGGGCCTCGCGCCGCCCTCGTATACGGAACACGAACGAACACGAACACGAACCGATGGCGCGCGGCAACCACGAACTCCGGTGAGGACGACGACGGCGACCACCCGTCAGCGACGCGAACAGAGGAAGGAGGGCGCTGACGGGTGGGGCCCACCCATCAGCGAGCGAGAGAGAGAGCAGAGAGAGAGAAGGAGGGCGCTGACGGGTGGGGGCCACCCGTCAGCGAGCGAGAGAGTGAGCAGAGAGAGAGAAGGAGGGCGCTGACGGGTAGGGCCCACCCGTCAGCGAGCGAGAGAGTGAGCACAGAGAGAGAGAGAGAAAGGGACTTAGCAGTTTCAAAAATCCATAACTAATTCATAAAATCTCCAATTTGAGTGATTCAAATTTCTATACATTCAGGAACTTGAGCAGTTTCTGTTTATAGAAAAAGTTCAACATGCTTCTGCAATAATGTTTGCACTAAATAATTAAACACAGAAAATGGAACTAAAAATGGAAACTTGCAAAATTCATAACTTGAATTCTGTTAACCCAAATTGAGCAAACTTGAGCTCTAAAATTTTGTCTTAACAAAATATACACAATGGTATTTTATTTTGGGAATAATTGTATAAATTTGACCAAAAAAAATCAATTTTATGTTCTGGTCATAAAAGAAAAGGAAAAAGAAAATGGCATAACTAATTAAATAATTATCCAAAAATTATGTTTAATACCTCAAATGTTCAGTGAAACATTTGGCACATGTTTTCAACCTTGTACATGCAGTTTGACATCTAAAGTATTTCTGTTTTTGTTGTTTTCAAAAAATGGCTGAAATGAAAGCGCAGATTAATAGTTCTTAATCATTGTTTCCTTCATCCAAAAATTATGGAAACTATACCAAATTGAAAAACACTTAAAGTAACATAAGAGAACATCATTTTCATGCATGTTGACAAATTAATTAGGTACTGGTCTTGTAGTAACAATTAGTATGACACTAAGATAAATATGAGTTTAGGGTTTAAATATTAAAAATAAAGTTTTAATTCAACCGTCGCTGCTCCTCCTCTATGTCCCCTTAATCTTATTTTTTAATTCCTTTATACTTAATTAATTTTTACTACACGCAGGAGTGACATATGGCGGACGATAGAGCCGAGCCGCTTAGGGATCCGGAGGCTGAACGTTATTTAATGGACATCATAAACAACGAGATTACTTATGTGCCGGGCTCAGAAGATGAGCAAGAAGAGGATGTAGTCTCTTCTTTTCTGAACCTTGACGGTGGAACAGACATTGCCGATGATCAAGAAGGTGAAGGAATGGACATTGTCGATGGAGGTCAACCGTCGACAAACGACGATCTCGAATTGCAAGTAGCAACCACCTCCGGCGAGGTATATATATACATTGAGTCTCTCGTGATACAAACTTACTGAAATGTGAATACATATGTATTAACGCACGCGACTCTCTTTCTTTTTTTAGCCCTCGGCCGGATCGAGTACGACAAAGCGTGGCAAATCCAAGGCAATGAAACAAGGAGAAACATATACCATCGAATAAGTCGGTGAAACCGGCAAGCTCCTACAACACACCACAAAGTTTATCAACCAATGCGGAGTCGTTGTTAGAGACAACGTCCCGATCACCGTCCAGGAATGGAAGGAGCCAAAGAAGGCACATCTTGGTTTCAGTTTTGTCGACAAGAGAACGAAAAAAGATTGCTGAAGAAAGCTTATGGAACATTTCATTCTACCTCTGGAATACAACAAAGTCGATGAATTCGGTAACGAGGTTCTGGGTGGACGTGAGAGGAGGAGGCGCGTCAAAGAGTTCGCTCTTCAGAAGATGGCCGAAGCATTCCGGGACTTCAAGAAAAAATTAACCCGTGACTATGTCAAGAAGGGCAAGACTCCGGATTTCACTGGACAACATGAGAGACTGAAAGATGATTGACCAGAATTTGTGAGGCAAAATAAATCGGAGCATTTCAAGGAAATATCGAAAAAAAATAAGGTTAATACGGATAAGAAACAGTACCATCATGTTATGGGGCCAGGAGGATACCGCCTTTCGGCGCCTAAGTGGGCGAAGGTGGAGGAGGGCCTGAGGGTGCGAGGAATCCCTCTAGGTACAGAGGGATGGGACGAAATGGCCAAAAGCTGGTGGTACAGGCATGGGGGATCGCTAGACCCGGAGACAGGGGCGTGTGTTCATCGGCAGAAAACGTTTGTTCCCACCCAAGCCCTTATTGACACAATGACCCAAGCTCAAGAGGGCTTGATCAAGTTCAACAGAGAGAAAGACGCACTGACAAAAGCCCTCGGGAATGATGAACACGGAGGACATGTACGAGGCAAAGGCAGAATTCCGTGGAAAGTAGGGTTTTCCCAGGACAATGACCCGTACTGTTACATAAGCCATAAGAGAAAGACGGACCGGGATGCAGATCTTTTGGCGAAGGTTGCATTGGAACTTAGTGAGTTGAAGCAGACCGTGCATGGACTTGTGAAAGAAAGATCGGCTGCAGGGCCGCATGAAGATCATGAAGCGGATCTCGAAAGCCAGGAGCGGAGAAGCAGCGTGGCTTCCACGGAGGCCCCGCCCGCAGGTGCTAATGCACCGACGATCGAGATTCGTGCACCGGAGGCTCACTACCCCGTGGATGATGTAAAGGAGATGAAAGAATGTGATCTGCATTATCCCGTGGGGAACATTTCCACGAAGGTAGCTACCGGCAGTGATTTACCCTGTACACCTGGAGCACTCCACCACAACAACCCCATTCCATATGGCTATGCTCGTGTCACGGTGGAAGACATAGTCCAAGTGTTTGAGGACCTGGAGATTGACACAGCTACACCCGAAGGGGAGAGAAGACTTGGAGATGTCAAGCGCCAGATCATTCTATGGAAAAAGAAGTACATAGTGTTTCCAGGCGAGGCGCTGTGACGCCCCGAGATCGGGCACTATGCAGATTTCAGCATTTCCGCCAAAAGCCACATAATAACCGATTCCAGGTTGCCACTTGTGATAACATTACAACAATTCACGAATAATCAACAACAGAGAAGATATATACAAGACGACTCAAACGAGTCAAGGATACAACTGATACAATACAAAGATCCAAATAACAGCGGAAGAAACAACATAGTGTCCGGCTACGGACAAGATACAAATTGGACTAAGAGTCCTGAAGATAACCGATGGCGTCCAATCCCTGCCCAGGCCAAGCCGGAGGGATTCCCAAGCTAACGTCGTCAGACTTCAAACCTGTTGACTGCAATGTGGAATATGCAGCCACGAAATGGATTCGTGGGTCAGAACGGTTAAGTACTGGCAAATGGATAACCCATACTCACAAGATACCAGCGTAACCAATCATCACAAGATACAAATACTTTGGGTACAACGGAAGGAAGGGATTATTGCAAAGAAGCGGCAGCGGGCTGCACTAACTAACTACAGAAACGCGCTACAACATCCGGCTAAAAGAGAGGGATAAGATAGCGTATCAGAACCAACTACAACTACTCACCAAGCAATACTCATGCAATGTTACCCCCTACTAAGGAAGCAACCCAAGGAAACTCACACGGTTGATTAGGGTGACATTCATTTTTATGGTGGAGGTAATCTATATTACTAGTCAAGTTATCATCGTTAAGTGTAAGTTGTCTGAGTACTTGTTAGCCAGCACTTTCACCAAGTCATCCATAACCGCGGACAACACGGCTTCTCGAGAAGATTTAACCCTGCAGGGATGCACCAATTTGGCCGTACACGTAAGAATATCCCGCCAGACGGGGGATCAACCCACCAAGCGAGGTACTCAACACAACCCAACTCTTCTTCGCATCAAGCCCAAAGAACCACGTGCTGTGCGTGCGCGGCTAATCGAGCCCCCACGAAGAAAAGGGGGACCCTCATAGCACTGGAAGACCACGCCGCCCTAAATTCCGACTACAAAAGTTCCGCCCTGGCGCCAAGGGTTCGCACCTGCATATGCATGCATCAAATGGAAAGCCCGAAATAAGTGTGGCGATTTGGACGAGATGCGAATCGAATCAGAATTGCGGGGGGGGGGGGGTGCCCATACTCGCTTCCCACATGCGGTTAGTGCGCTCATCATGGTTCAATGGACAAGACCCTTTTCCTAATTAGGGTCGACACTAGCAGGCCTCAAAACCACGCCGGGCCTCCTGCCGGTGCCTTATCATCAAATTAATATTACCCAAAACATTAACATGTTGTTGATTGAATTGAAACCCAACTATCGACTAAACAGGTGATAAGACGGACAACAAGACTCGAGCACAAACAAACCTAAGAATGCAACTACGACACGAGGGCCAACAAGGTAAACAAGCAACAGTTGATAGGAAGTGAAGGAAGGCTATATCATGGCTGCAAGGTAAACATATGATAGGATCGAGACACAAGCATCGAATCATAAGGCTAGAATAAAGGCAACGAGAAGAATCGGTAACAAGTGATGAAAGGCAGTCATAGGTAGCAAGTGAGTATACTTGTCTGGAATCCAGCAAGTAGAGGTACATCCAAAGAACTTGTCGTTGCTCACATCATCTCAACGTCCTATCCGCGAGGAAGCAACGAACTAAAACAAACACCGGATGCAACAATTACTTTTACGGCAAAAAATCCAGCATGATCCTATTTTATATGCATGACATGCGAGATGCAACACACGGGGCAATATTAAGTGGAACCGGGGTTCCAACAATTTAATTATTCGGTGCACGTTATTTATCTACCCCTCAATTTAATTGTTGGATTAATATGGCGACATAATATATAGATGAGCTACTCAAGTTTAAATGGAATAGGGACAAGGTAAATAGAAATATCCTGATACATTCCATATTTAATTATTAAGTGACATTACTATTACCCGAACCCACAAAATGCGATGCAACATGATGATATGATATTTACAAAATAGATGGCATGTTATAGAAAATAGGGCACATGGATTATAAGGGTAGGGTTTGGGTTCGCACGTTGGAGAGATGATCTTCGAGGTTAACGCCGGAAACTTCGGAACGTGGAGGAAGTAGGTGTCCGTAGAGGAAGTAGTCGACGTCGAGGAAGTAGTCGTACTCGTTCCGTAGCCGAAGTAGTCGTTCACGTCATCGGTGGTCATTGTCGATCTTTTCATCGAGGTTCGGAGAGGAAGTAGACGAAGAGGAGGAAGTAGACGAAGAAGAGGAAGTAGACGAAGTCGTCGTAGCAGGGGAAGTAGACATTCCGTTGTCGATGTAGTCGAAGTCGAGGTCTTCGGGTCATAGAGGAAGTAGTCGACGTAGGCGTGGTAGTGGAAGTAGTCGACGTCGTTGTAGTAGGGGAAGTAGTCGACGTCGAGGAAGTAGTCGTAATTGCACCACCGCATCATCGTCTTCGGGGCGTCGAGGAGATAATTGTTCTCGTGTCGTCGTCGAAGTAGTCATTCACGTCTGGAGTCGAAGTGGTCGTCGTAGTCGTTGCCGAACCGTAACAACATCGTCTTCGGGGTCGGAGGCGAACCTGACGGTCCCGGTCTTCGGGCGCGCACGAAGGCGGCCAATGCAAAGCGTACACGGTCGAGGGTTCGGCGAGGTGGACGTTCACGGCTCGGGGTAGCGGTACGTGTCGGCGAAGAACTCGTCGACGAGGCACGAGTCGGAGTTGATCTTGGGCACGGTCGAGCTTGGCGGTCCATTCTTCTGGATCGATGGAGATCTTGCCGACGGGAAATACGGGGTGCCGAATCAACAGAGCACGACAACACGAACGGTCACCGGAGGCAAAACACAGCCACACGGCGTCAGCGGAGAACGAGTCTCGTGCGGGCATTGCATCGAACACCCGGCGGGCGCGAAGCTAGGCCACCCGGGAGAGGAGCACATGTACTCCGGGCGTCGGCACGGGCAGGAGCAGGAGACGGCGGACGACGGCCAGGGAGGAACGGCGGCCGGAGGAGCTGCTGCGGGGCAAAAGGCGCGGGGCAGCGTTGCCGTGCTGCTGCGAGCGGGCACTGCCGGCGGGGAGCGGACGACGGCGGAGCTCTGGTGGCGGAGGACGGCCACGGAGGCGCTGCGAAGGGCGGCCGGGAAGGCCGGCCGCGTCGCCGTGAGGAGCAGGAGGCAGGGCGCGTCGGTGGGGCGGAGGAGCAGCCTCGCGTGCGGGAGGCGGCCTCGTGGAGGAGGGAGACGGCGCGGAGGGCCTCGAGCTCGGGGTTCTGCGCCGGTGGCGCCCTTGGAGAGGAGGCAGGACGAAAAGGGAGGCCGGCTCCCTTCCCGTGCCGGATTTGCTGCGGGTGGAGGCGGAGCTCGCCGTGGAGCGCGCCGTCGGCCGGAGGTCGAGGGGGCAGGAGGCGGCCGGAGAAGAGGGGACGGGCGCGCGGTCGCCACGGGAGGGAGGCAGGCCGGCGGCACCGTCGAGGGAGGAGGCGAGGGACGGCCGGCCGGAGCTCGAGCTCCTCCTGAGCGAGGGGAGCGGGCGACGGGAGGAAGGGGTCGAGGGGATCGAAGAGATCCCCTCCCGTGCGTGCGGTGTGTGTTGCGTTGCGTGCGTGTGTTCTGTGAGGGATAAGTGGTGGGAGGACCTAGACGCGAAAACGAAAAAAAGAAGGAGGGTGGCTGCAAGTGAGGAGGGGGTGGGAGTGCAAAAAATGCTAGGGTTTCGGTGGGGAAATCCAGATTGGGCTAGGATGCCTAGCTGGGCCGAATCTGGCCCGGTTCGGCAAGGGTTGGCTGCTGGGTTGCTCTCTCTCCCTCAAAACATTTTTTTTCTTTCAGCTGGTATTATTTTTATTCAGAGATTGTTTGGTCACTATTTAAAAAGAGTTTTGAGGCCACAAACTCAACTTAAATTTTTGTGGAACTTAGAATTTTCAACCATTTAATTGTGAGTTGTAATGTGAATGCCATGATGGCTTGATGCATGATGCGAAAAAGAAAACAGACAATTACTAGTTTGGGGAAAAACCCCGGGTGTTACAGGCGACACCACTAACAAGGGATTGCGCCCTCGCAATCCACCCACTAACCCGGGAGGGGAAATAAGTTCGACTATCGATTCTTCATGCTTCCAGTTGATCTCCTCGACACCACTAACAAGGGCTTCTCGACACCACTAACAAGAGAATCTTGCTCGGGTTGATGACGATCTTCTCCCACCAGGAATCTTCCGATGATCAAACCTATTAGGTTAAAGGCTCAGAAAACGTCCACCCACGTAGGATCCTAAAACTTTGAAAGATAGATAAGAGAGGAGACTCCAAAACAAATAAGATAGAAGGAGAAATAGAATAGAGATAAGGAGAAAACAAGAATCCTATTGAGATGTTTTCCAAACCAGGTTTTGCACAAATAGTTTTGACACTCTAAGAACACGACCGTTAGCTAGGTTATCCTACAGGCTTTGCGGACCCGTTGCTTCGATAACCATTCGTATCGAAACAACATCGGGAATCGGAAACCATGCTCTGATACCATTTGTGACGCCCCTAGATCGGGCACTATGTATATTTCAGCATTTCCGCCGAAATCCACATAATAACCGATTCCAGGTTGCCACTTGTGATAATATTACAACAGTTCACGAATAATCCACAACAACAACAGAGGAGGTATATACAAGACGACTCAAACGAGTCAAGGATACAACTGATACAATACAAAGATCCAAACAACAGCGGAAGAAACAACATAGTGTCCGACTACGGACAAGATACAAATTGGACTAAGAGTCCTGAAGATAACCGATGGCGTCCAATCCCTGCCCAGGCCAAGCCGGCGGGATTCCCAAGCTAACATCGTCAGACTTCAAACCTGTTGACTGCAATGTGGAATATGCAGCCACGAAAAGGATTCGTGGGTCAGTACGGTTAAGTACTGGCAAGTGGATAAACCATACTCACAAGATACCAGCGTAACCAATCATCACAAGATACAAATACTTTGGGTACAACGGAAGGAAGGGATTATTGCAAAGAAGCGGCAGCGGGCTGCACTAACTAACTACAGAGACTCGCTACAACATCCGGCTAAAAGAGAGGGATAAGATAGCGCTACAGAACCAACTACAACTACTCACCAAGCAATACCCATCCAATGTTACCCCCTACTAAGGAAGCAACCCAAGGAAACTCACACTGTTGATTAAGATGACATTCATTTTTATGGTGGAGGTAATCTATATTACTAGTCAAGTTATCATCGTTAAGTGTAAGTTGTCTGAGTACTTGTTAGCCAGCACTTTCACCAAGTCATCCATAACCGCGGACAACACGGCTTCTCGAGAAGATTTAACCCTGTAGGGATGCACCAATTTGGCCGTACACGTAAGAATGACCCGCCAGTCGGGGAGCGAACCCACCAAGCAGGCCACTCAACACAACCCAACTCTTCTTCGCATCAACCCCAAAGAACCCCGTGCAATTGAGCGCACGGCTAATCGAGCCCCACGAAGAAAAGGGGACCCTCATAGCACTCTAAGAACGTGTCTCCCTAAATGCCGACTACAAAAGTTCCACCCTGGCGCCAAGGGTTCGTACCTGCATATGCATGCGGCAAATGGAAAACCCGAACTAAATGAGGCGATTTGGACGAGATGCGAACCGAATCAGAGTTGCGGGGGGCGCCCATACTCGCTTCCCACATGCGGTTAGTGCGCTCATCATGGATCGGAGGACAAGACCCTTTTCCTAATTAAGTTCGACACTAGCAGGCCTCAAAACCACGCCGGGCCTCCTGCCGGTGCCTTATCATCAAATTATTATTACCCAAAACATTAACATGTTGTTGATTAAGTCAAACCCAACTATCGACTAAACAGGTGATAAGACGGACAACAAGACTCGAGCACAAAAAAACCTAAGCATGCAACTACGACACGAGGGCCAACAAGGTAAACAAGCAACAGTTGATAGGAAGTGGAAGGAAGGCTATATCATGGCTGCAAGGTAAACATATGATAGGATCAAGACACAAGCATCGAATCATAAGGCTAGAATAAAGGCAACGGGAAGAATCGGTAACAAGTGATGAAAGGCAGTCATAGGTAGCAAGTGAGTATACTTGCCTGGAATCCAGCAAGTAGAGGTACATCCGAAGAACTTGTCGTTGCTCACATCATCTCAACGTCCTATCCGCGAGGAAGCAACGAACTAGAACAAACACCGGATGCAACAATTACTTTTACGGCAAAAAATCCAGCATGATCCTATTTTATATGCATGACATGCGAGATGCAACACACGGGGCAATATTAAGTGGAACCGGGGTTCCAACAATTTAATTATTCGGTGCACGTTATTTATCTACCCCTCAATTTAAATGTTGGATTAATATGGCGACATAATATATAGATGAGCTACTCAAGTTTAAATGGAATAGGGACAAGGTAAATAGAAATATCCCGATACATTCCATATTTAATTATTAAGTGACATTACTATTACCCGAACCCACAAAATGCGATGCAACATGATGATATGATATTTATAAAATAGATGGCATGTTATAGAAAATAGGGCATATGGATTATAAGGGTAGGGTTTGGGTTCGCACGTTGGAGAGATGATCTTCGAGGTTAACGCCGGAAACTTCGGAACGTGGAGGAAGTAGGCGTCCGTAGAGGAAGTAGTCGACGTCGAGGAAGTAGTCGTACTCGTTCCGTAGCCGAAGTAGTCGTTCACGTCATCGGTACGGTGGTCATTGTCGATCTTTTCATCGAGGTTCGGAGAGGAAGTAGACGAAGAGGAGGAAGTAGACGAAGAAGAGGAAGTAGACGAAGTCATCGTAGCAGGGGAAGTAGACATTCCGTTGTCGATGTAGTCGAAGTCGAGGTCTTCGGGTCATAGAGGAAGTAGTCGACGTAGGCGTGGTAGTGGAAGTAGTCGACGTCGTTGTAGTAGGGGAAGTAGTCGACGTCGAGGAAGTAGTCGTAATTGCACCACCGCATCATCGTCTTCGGGGCGTCGAGGAGATGATTGTTCTCGTGTCGTCGTCGAAGTAGTCATTCACGTCTGGAGTCGAAGTGGTCGTCGTAGTCGTGGCCGAACCGTAACAACATCGTCTTCGGGGTCGGAGGCGAACCTCACGGTCCCGGTCTTCGGGCGCGCACAAAGGCGGCCAATGCAAAGCGGACACGGTCGAGGGTTCGGCGAGGTGGACGTTCACGGCTCGGGGTAGCGGTACGTGTCGGCGAAGAAATCGTCGACGAGGCACGGGTCGGAGTTGATCTTGGGCACGGTCGAGCTTGGCGGTCCATTCTTCTGGGTCGATGGAGATCTTGCCGACGGGAAATACGGGGTGCCGAATCAACAGAGCACGACAACACAAACGGTCACCGGAGGCAAAACACAACCACACGGCGTCAGCGGAGAACGATTCTCGTGCGGGCATTGCATCGAACACCCGGCGGGCGCGAAGCTAGGCCACCCGGGAGAGGAGCACATGTACTCCGGGCGTCGGCACGGGCAGGAGCAGGAGACGGCGGACGATGGCCAGGGAGGAACGGCGGCCGGAGGAGCTGCTGCGGGGCAAAAGGCGCGGGGCAGCGTCGCCGCGCTGCTGCGAGCGGGCACTGCCGGCGGGGAGCGGACGATGGCGGGGCTCTGGTGGCGGAGGACGGCCACGGAGGCGCTGCAAAGGGCGGCCGGGAAGGCCGGCCGCGTCGCCGTGAGGAGCAGGAGGCAGGGCGCGTCGGTGGGGCGGAGGAGCAGCCTCGCGTGCGGGAGGCGGCCTCGTGGAGGAGGGAGACGGCGCGGAGGGCCTCGAGCTCGGGGTTCTGCGCCGGTGGCGCCCTTGGAGAGGAGGCAAGACGAGCAGGGAGGCCGGCTCCCTTCCCGTGCCGGAGTTGCTGCGGGTGGAGGCGGAGCTCGCCGTGGAGCACGCCGTCGGCCGGAGGTCAAGGGGGCAGGAGGCGGCCGGAGAAGAGGGGACGGGCGCGCGGTCGCCACGGGAGGGAGGCAGGCCGGCGGCACCGTCGAGGGAGGAGGCGAGGGACGGCTGGCCAGAGCTCGAGCTCCTCCCGAGCGAGGGGAGCGGGCGACAGGAGGAAGGGGTCGAGGGGATCGAAGGGATCCCCTCCCGTGCGTGCGGTGTGCGTTGCGTTGCATGCGTGTGTTCTGTGAGGGATAAGTGGTGGGAGGACCTAGATGCGAAAACGAAAAAAAGAAGGAGGGTGGCTGCAAGTGAGGAGGGGGTGGGAGTGCAAAAAATGCTAGGGTTTCGGTGGGGAAAACCAGATTGGGCTTGGATGCCTAGCTGGGCCGAATCTGTCCCGGTTCGGCAAGGGTTGGCTGCTGGGTTGCTCTCTCTCTCCCTCAAAACATTTTTTTTCTTTCAGCTGGTATTATTTTTATTCAGAGATTGTTTGGTCATTATTTAAAAAGAGTTTTGAGGCCACAAACTCAACTTAAATTTTTGTGGAACTTAGAATTTTCAACCATTTAATTGTGAGTTGTAATGTGAATGCCATGATGGCTTGATGCATGATGCGAAAAAGAAAACAGACAATTACTAGTTTGGGGAAAAACCCCGGGTGTTACAGGCGCCAAGGCTAAAAAGTCCACCCCCTCCGATGGTGGTGGTGGTGGTGGTGGTGGCAGTGGTGGTGGTGGCAGTGGTGGTGGTGGTTCACCTACACCTCCTTCACGCCATTCGACGCTGTCCTCCGATCCACAATCTCCGGCGGGTAAGCAGCCGCCGCCCCCCAATCCTCCTCCGACGGGTAAGCAGCCGCCGCCCCCCAATCCTCCTCCGGCGAAGAAGCAGAAGCAGGCGGACAGCAAGGAAACCCGCTCCTGAACTATTAACCCGGACCCTTATGTACCTAAGACCACACGGGTACCGGAGCCATCACTGAAGCCTATCCTCCCAAGGCCTTGGGAACTTAGTGAAGCTGAAACCAAATTGGCCGCGTCTGCTCATTATGAGAAATGGAAGGCGGATTTGAAGGCGATAAAAGAGCCTGAGCCCAAGCAAGTATTCACTGAGAAGCAAAAGAAGTGGGCTAAGGATTTTTTGATGACACCGTCCCAAACTGAGATGAATATTCCTGACGACTATGGACGTGAACTTCGTAGGCAAGCAGAAACATTGAAGAAGCAGAAAGAAGAAAGTAAAAAAAGCGGGAAACAAGTTGACCAGCTCGGGATGCAGAATAAACAATAGACCCCCCCGCTCATAGTGAAAGCCGGTCCGGAAGAGGACCCCGAGATCATAGCAGTTGCAGCAGCAATGGATTGACTGTAGCGAGTGCCATGAAACAAGCAGCCGAGATGTGTTTGACTCTTCGTGCCTCGTTAGGCCTTGAGGATGCGCCAACTAGTGAGCTAGCATTACAATATGTGCGGAATGGGCCTCTATTCGAGCCTACGCAGGAAAAGAGTCTTGCACCACAAATGCGAAATCTGCTACGTTGGTACAACCATTTCATAACATGGGCCGACAAAGATTAAGTTTATGCGGATGTTACAGAGGAGCATCACACCAAACGGTACTCTGCTATTATGCAGATTGAAGATTTGGGAATGCAAAATAAGAAACATCCATGATGTTGGGTTCATTGACCCACATATCGTTAATGGATATGTGTTACAACGTCACCCCGAAGACGTGGAGAAAGACTTGTACAAGTTTCTTAGAAAGCATCAACTCAAAAGTCATATTCTATTTCCTTACCATTTTGGGTGAGTGTTTATCTCTTGTGCCCATTCTCTTTTGTTTACTCCATGCATGGTATGTCTAATCGATGAGTTATGCATGACTCTGCATGTAACTTGTCCGCAGGTTCCACTGGATTCTGCTAAATATTGAACTTCACACCTCCAGAGCTCTAATCATGGACTCTATGGATTCGGATTCAAAGCGTTGGGCCGACATGAGAAAAATGCTGCAAAAGTAATTATTTTCAATCATTTGCGCTCTATATCGATCGGTCTCTTTTGTTCATTTCCTAATATCAAGTAGCTAATAACTCTCTTGTTCATTTAATTTTCTTTGCCCTGTAGGGTTTGGAGACGGTTCTCAGAAGAAACTATCGGTGAATTCAAACATGAGCTAGAATTTAGAAGCTTAGTTAATATGGATAAGCAGCCACCGGGGACCAATCTATGTGGATACTATGTTTGTGAGAACATCCGGAGACACACCTCTGAGCGGAAGGCGTCGGATAGCGTGCGGAAAGCGACGGATAACTTCCGGAGGAAGCTTAGTCCAGAAGCTCGCTTCCGACCAATTCAAGAGGAATTAGCAGGATTTTTCATGAGGCAAGTCATCGATCCTAAAGGAGAACACTATACCGAGGACGAAGAAAATTATATGCATCTCCGAGATTGAAACTTGTTCGAAGTTGTGTATGGTCATCCATCTTAATTGTGTATGGAAACTTGTTCGAAGTTGTATATGGTCACCCGAGATTGAATATATATTATATATTCCTATTGAATTGTTTTTGTTTAAAATTTCATATGCATGTATATAGTAGCGTAGAATATATATGTGTATTGAAACTTCATCAAAATTAGAATAAAACACAAAATAAAATATAAAAGAAATAAAACAGCACAAATTAAAAAGAAACCAGGTTTAGGGGGGCTAAAACGCTAAACCTGCGGAGGAGGCCTTTAGTCCCGGTTAGCCACGAGAACCGGGACTAAAGGTCCTCCGCCCCGACGGACTCCTGGCGCCCACGTGGACGGGCCTTTAGTCCCGGTTCGTAAGAGGCGCGACTAAAGGGGGGAGGGACTTTAGTCGCGCATATTTAGTCCCGGTTGCACGACCGGGAATAATGGCCTTTGCGAACCGGGACTAAAGGCCTATTTTCTACCAGTGGCCTATGCACAGCAGCAATATGGGTCGGTTTCTTTTATTTTATTTTCTCAAATTTAGTTTTCGTTTGTTTTCTATTTACGAATATATCTTTTTCTTAGAACTATACAAAATATTTTATGACATATATGATCCTTTTTTTACACATGGACATTTTTCTTCAAAACACGACTACTCTTCGAGTCATACAAGCATGTTCTTAATACACAAGAGCATTGAAAAATGGACACTTTTAAGAAAAATTAAAATTATTTTGGCATAAACATTTTCTTGCAACACATATGCATTTTTTCATGTACAACAAACAACATGTTTTTGGAAAGTTACTTGAACAGTTTAGAAAAATGGCCATTTATTTTTATATGTGTGAAATTTTATTATAACACGTGACCAATTTAATTTAGATTTAAACTGATCCACCTCCTCCAAGGGACATGCATCTCTCCTCGAAAAAAAACACATATGTTGCCATCCCCATGATAAAGATCTATAGTCCAAATCTATCTTTTCATGCAATTTTGTAAAAAACAAAATCGACCATAAAAGATGTAAGCATGTTGTATGGGAGAGTGGATAGACGAAGCTCGGTTACAAGCACAACAGATCGAAACGTCGACGGCCAAATGTCGGGGTCGTCAGCGTAGACCTCGATATGCGAAAAACAAAAAGTTGAGCTACGCCGACGGCAACGCCATCGACCCACCTTTTTTTTGGGGGATACGCCAACGGCAACCCCGTCGGCCTTTTTTTTTGCAACGCCGACGGCAATAGTCTAGCTCTGTTTTTTCTTTACTTACTCACGGTTTTGAGCATAACTTTTGTATTCAAACTCGGATTTTGACGTTCTTTACCTCGTTTCAAAAGGAGAAACAGATCTACATCATCATGCATATTGTGCAAGCTACATTCTTCAAAAAATTCCATCAGCAAGAATGGAAGTAATAAGAAAGGGTTAATGGTTTCGTCGGAGAAGCGCTCCGGGGCGTCGGTATCCAACCAAAAACTAGGTAGTGACGTACCAAGTGCGTACAATTGTGTTTTAGATTGTATATGTCCAAGATACAATTCCGAGATGTTAGCGGTTTCACTGTCATTAGTTGCTAGGGTATAAGTTTGTTTTGGCTGTTCCTAGGGGATACCATAACGCGACCAAGCAAAACGTTGCACTTTGCTACCTATTTTGACGTTTGTACCGAGTGTAGATCTATAATCTAGGTTTTTTCCAGTGGGGTTAGGGTTTAAAGATTATTTGAATTCAAGATTATTATTAGTTATTATTTTATACTTAAATAATTGTTTAGATTCATAAAATAAAGGAGTGTGACATGATGATACAAGGGTTAACAAGATTGATTGGATACCATTGTCAGCAAAACATCCGTTGTCTCTAGTCAACTCACACGGAATGAACTAAGAAGTTAAGTGTGCTGGGACGGGAGTAGTCTGAGGATGGGTGACCGATCGGAAAGTATTAGTAGAAGCGAGCGATTTAAATCAAAATTAAGAATAATTATAGAAAATATAAATATGTCTATAATACGATTAACTGGTTAAACAGTTCAAATAAAAAAATTATAGAAAATAAATTGGAAAAAAATTGAAAAGAAAATCCTACCTATCCATACGTCGACGACCAGGTGTTTACAACGACATGCCAAAACACCGACGGCGATACGTCGATGGTCGCCCTAACATACGCCGACGGGGTCAGGTCATTGGCGTCTGGCCTGTCTCCCGTAGTAATATCTTTTCTTTAGGCCTGCATAAAAATGACAAAGTCTGACATTTGAAAAGTAGCTAGTGTACGGTGCAAAATTACAGCCCTCCCAAATCTGTCAGAATTTTTTTTATTTATGTAGCCCTGAATACGAATTATTTTGATTGTTGTCTACAACATTTTTTTCAGATTTTTTGAAAATTCAAAATATGATTTTCAGGATTAAGAACTCTCTGTAGCTCTGGGATAGGATTGACCCGAGCAATGGTCGCACGAGAAATAAAAGCATGAGAGTAGTACATGTGTGGAGCAAGAAACTGGACTTTGAAATGTCAGAATCAAGACACACCACACACCGGTTGCCGTCTTCGGTGGCGGTGCTCCCTGCCGCGTGATCAGGTCAACGTTCGCGGTGCCGGTCCGACCATCTGCCTTGCGCTCCACTGCGTCACCAGGAGAAGTCCGCAGCGTTGTCGTGCGCTTTATTCTTCCTCTTCTCCCATAAAGAGGTACAGAACCAGCCCGCGCGAAACGAAATCAAACAGAGAGACGCACGACCGAGCTCCATTGTCCATTCTGCCTCGCCTCGGACGGAGCTACAGCTAGCGGAACGAGTCGCGTATCTATCTATGCGCCGCGCTGCCTCCACAGCGACGAGGAGGATGGCAGCGGCCGTCGAGACGAGGCAGGCATCCACCTCCGCCGCCGAGGCGGCGTCGCCGCTGGCCCCGCGGCCCGCTGGGTCGTCGAGATGGCCGCCCGAGCTGCGCTGGATGCCCACCTCCACCGACCGCATCGTCGCCGCCGAGCAGCGCCTCCTCTCCACACTCAAGTACTAGCTTCTTTCTTTAACGGTGACATGAACACCACTAGCTCGTCGGGTAGCATGCAGCTGCCACCTGTTTGCGTGCGATAGAGCCAGCCAATTGCGATTTATGCTGGGGATCATATCACGGTAGTTTTGTGCGATAGAGCTGCTCGTTTGTTGTGCATACTAGAACTTTTATTTCCAGTTCAAAATGTGGTTCGCAGTTTTCTTTTTCTTGGCGAATTTCTATTTATGTGGTGCCTAGCTATTTTGACTATCCCATTTTAAACTTTGACCGTGTATTTTCTGCATTATTTCTTTTGTTAATTGTACCAAAGCCACAGCCACGACAAAGTTCTTCTAAATGAAAACTCAACGGTCTCATATGTCAACTTTTACATGAAGTATCTAAATATTGTTGATGTTTGGTCATATCTCAGGTTTGGGCAACCTAGAAACCCTCCAGGACTGGATAATCTCCAGGACTGGTTATATGTGATGTATCTTTCGGTTTTCCTTTACAGGACTGGATACGTCCAAGAACAAGTTAACATCGGCCCTGCTCCACCTGGGTTAAAAGCAAGATCATCAAGCGATGGGCCAAGGTTCATAAACACGGTGACATTTGATAGCAAGGACGAGGATGCTCCCACCCTTGTTATGGTCCATGGTTTTGGTGCTTCACATGGATTATTCTTTCGAAATTATGATGCCCTTGCAAGCCGTTTCCGGGTGATTGCCATTGATCAGCTTGGGTAAGTTATGAGTAGTAAACCAGGAACGGGATTGTGATTTTTATCCCTCAGTGCACTGATTCAAGTACATATTTCTCAATTGTTGCTACAACAGTCCATGACACTCATACAAAACGAACATTGGGCTGAGCAAGTTTTTGCATTATAATGTGTGTGCAGTGTATTTACATACCCTTACTGTTGTATAATTCCTGCCATGTTGCTATGTCATAGATCTAACCACTATAAGTGTTGACGTTTCTCTTTCTGGCAATTCATACGAAGAAAGATAAATGTAAATGACGATTCGTTGATCTCAGACTCTAGGATCTATGTTAGCATTTGAATTATATCATACATAGAACAAGAATGATACCCCGCGCGTTGCTGTTGGGAATCAAACAAAATGGTATAACAGGAGGCCTGATACATTTGTTGTCTAAAGTAATATGCAAAATTCAATTGATCGTAGTCGATATACTACATTTAATAGACATGAGATGAATGTGCATTAATTATATATAGATTATAAGTGTTAACAACTGGATGATTTAGTTAATGGATGATGTGTAGCTTGAATGTCCTGATTAATAGATATTAGTGGAGATGACATGTGAAATTGATTGGCTAAGAGAATGGACATTAATGCATGTTGGTGGGCTTTTGCTTAATAAGAGATATACATGGCTTATGAAGTCAAGAGTACTTAAGAGTCAATTGCCCCCTTTAACATTTTTCCTATTACTATTTTCTATTGTGTGTGATCCATGAACCTAGAATAGAGAATGAAACCTATATGACATTGAAAGGCAAAAGCCACCTACATCCACACAAAAAAAAAGAAAAATAAATAACTTGATGAGTGTTCCCCTATTATTACAGAAATATGCCATGCTTGCCAAACAATGATTTATGTTGTTCCCTCAATTATCCACGTTCTTTGTTGTTGCATATTGCTGAAATTGTGTGTTCCATTTTGCAGTTGGGGTGGATCAAGTAGACCCGACTTCACTTGTAAAAGTACCGAAGGTTAGACTCGATACTTTATTTGTTGTACGACTTTGTAAGATGGTGTTTGATACTCGAGTATGCTTTTGATGGTCCTTACTTCCAGCTATTATTTACATATTGCTGAGCATGCCAAGGAATCGAATTTTATGCCAAAACACCTACAATGATCCCTTTTCTTTTGATCTATTTTGTAGGAAAAATTTCCAAAGAAAAACCCACCTAGATTTGTTCCATTGTATTTGCTTTGTGATTTAGTTCCCACTACATATTTGTGTGAGATTATGCAGTGATATCTTTGCATTTTTATTTATTTTTGGCAAACTCATAACCAGAAACCGAGGCTTGGTTCATAGATTCTTTTGAGGAATGGCGCAAAGCAAAGAACCTCACTAATTTTATATTGCTTGGTCATTCTTTGGGCGGATATATGGCTGTACAGTATGCCCTAGAGGTATATTTCTAATAAGTAACATTTAACGAGTGAAGCTACCCCAGTGATGTTTATAATTGCACTAAATTGTATGTTTAATTTCAGCATCCCGAACACGTTCAACACTTGATTTTGGTCGGTCCGGTAGGTTTTTCACCAAAAGCAGGTCCTAGCGCAACATGGAAAGGCTCGCTAGCAAACCTTATTTGGGAGTCCAATTTTACGCCTCAAAGAATTGTGAGGTAAGTCTAGGACCTCTTATATTTATATTTCATGTTACCGAGCATATATAGAAATAAGGCAAGATTGTATTGGAAGCCTTTCTATCTCACGAGTAGGATAACCGGGCACCTATACTCTTATTTGAATAGTATGTGCTTCCTAATAATATGATGCAGTCAACCAGTTTCTAGCCCATGTTAACCATTTTATGTGTTATGTGGTAGTCTTGTACGCTAGCCGTGACTACCAAGAATTCAGGCATAACATGCCAACATTGCTCTGTTAGGGGAACGGTAAAACAAAATTGGATGAATGTTCCAAAAGTAAGATGCACCAACATTTGATTTTAAGCTGAGAACCACCAAATTCTACTTAACCAAATTAACAAAAATAAAACAAGACCAAGATATGCATGGAGGCATCGCCTGCTGTAAAATGGTAGACACAACTCGAGCTAATATTAGCGTCTCCATGCTTTAGTCGTTAAAACGAATGAAAGGGTTAATTTTTTTAAAAAAAGTGGAAAATTTCTCCTTTTTTATAAAAGAAGAAGAGTATAATATTCAAATATAAATTGATTTGGGAATTATTGCTGCGTTTTACTCTAAAAGTAATAATGGGTGTCCTTTTTGTAAGCTAAATTTTAGTTTTTTTTTGTCCTAACATCTATTTGTTTTTCTAAAACAGAGGATTGGGACCTTGGGGTCCTGCTTTAGTTCATAGATATACCACTTTTAGGTTTGGCTCATCCTCAACATGTGAATTACTAACAAAACATGAATCCTCCTTGCTAACTGGTAAGCATTTGTTATTAAATTAAAAAATGATTGCATTGTCATAAATTATACTTAGAATAACTTATTATTTCTTTATGGTATATGAAGACTACATATACCATACTATAGTTGCCAAAGCTAGTGGGGAGCTGTGCCAAAAATATTTGTTTTACTGTGGACCATTTACAAAGAATTCTCTTCTGCAGAGGTTAGCTCATCTTCCTTCACGCAGAGTTATCTAGCGATATTTATGGCATGTACATAATGCTTCTCGTTACCATGAATATACTCTAGCATGATTGGTGTATAACGAAAAGCTTAACATCTGACTCCGTAATTGCATACTCCCTCCGTCCTCAAATAAGTGTACGTTTTCCTTTTATGAAAGTCAATTGTTTTAAAGTTTGACCAATTTTATTGGAAAACGTAACAACATTTATGATACTAGATTGGTATCGTTAGATCCGCTTTGAAATATATTTTCGTAATGCATGGATTTTATATCATATATATTGATATTATTTT
The DNA here is from genome assembly GCA_028641055.1 of Alopecurus myosuroides. Lineage (NCBI taxonomy): Eukaryota > Viridiplantae > Streptophyta > Magnoliopsida > Poales > Poaceae > Alopecurus > Alopecurus myosuroides. Next base: position 326,584,336 of record CM054063.1, on the reverse strand, counting down.
GTATAAATTTGGTCAAAGTTTAAAAGATTTGACCAAGACCAATTCTAGAGGTACACTTATTCGAGGACGGAGGGAGTATATGCTTATATAAGCTCATAATATCATTGATCCAGGAACTTCTCTTTTACCATATTACGGTATTAAATTTTTAACATATCGCTCACATGATGTATGCGTTTAAGGGTCTAGTATCACACTAATGCAAGTTAACCATGCATTAGTTTTACTCCATTTCGTTCATTTGTTACTTTGACCCTGATATGTGCTATTTTACAAAATATGTCCCTTTTTCGATGAACTACTTGAGTTGATATGATCTTGTTGTACAATAACTTGATACTACATTTTTCTGTGGAAGATGGCATTCTAATATGTATATTATCTGTGTGAGACACTATCTTTCCAAAAAAAAAAGTAGTAGTAGTGAGTGTTCATCCATATTTACTTCGTGGATATAGTAATTTATTAAAACAAATACGAAACACTAGATGCAAGGAAACTATATATGATGTGTAAATAGCTTTGTGATGTATTCTCACTGACTCGTAACAGTGCATCCGACTGGAAAGTGCCGGCTACGTTCATATATGGTCACAGTGATTGGACAAACTACCAAGGGGCGCAACAAGCACGCAGGGACATGAAAGTTCCTTGCGAAATCATCAGAGTTCCACAAGTTTGTCATCCTCTCTTGCAATGTACACACACTAATAAGTGCTTCGAGAATGGTACTAACGATGGATACCTCAATGGCTACATATGCAGGGAGGACATTTCGTGTTTTTGGAAAACCCTTCGGTGTTCGAGTCGGCGGTCTTCTACGCTAGCCGGAAATTTTTATCTAGAGACACGGAGGAGGGTCTCTCGCTCCCTAATGGCTTGATATCTGCATGGGGCGACACGTGCATGGTGCGATGAACATAAGCAAACCTGTACAAAGTTAGAAAAGCAATCGATGCTACCAATTTGTTTTGGTTTTGTATGTATGAATTGTGTATGTGTCATCTTATGTATGTGCTTGTGTACCGTAGTGGAAAACATAATAATGTTTTGTACATATATGTCTACTAGTATATATTTTCATTTAAAAACATATTGCAACTTGTGTTGGCATGTAATGGAACATTTTTGGGATGTAATGTCTAATATAGATGACTATGGAGTAGCATAGATTATTCAAATGTTAGCTTGCCCACGCGCAGCACTGCGCCGTCGGCGTCAGCACACGCGCAACTGCGCAAGCCACGGAGGGACCAACCCGCGACTTCCCCGAAGGCGGGCGCGCAAAATCAGGGTCAACGGCCGCGCTCGCTGCTACTCCTCCTCCTCTCGCTTTGCTTGCGCTCCAGTCCATAGGCGTCGGAGCGCAGACGCAAGCCATTACGTAGGAGCCACACGCACCGCACAACGTGCGGTCGGGGCGCATAAAAACTCCTCCGGAACCAGCCCCGATCCCCTCCGAAACGAATCGGAACGGAATACACCTCCAGAGTCCAGAGCCGCCGCGCAGAGGGAATTTGCCGTGCAGAGAGGGGGCGAGAGATCCTCGCATGCGCCGCGCCTTCTCCAGTGCTGCCGCCGCCGCGACGTCAACGACGAGGATGGCCGCGGCCGAGGAGGTGAGGCAGGCGTCCGCGTCCGCCACGGCGGCCGAGGCGGCGTCCGCGTCGGTGCCGCCGCCCGCGGGGTCCAGGTGGGCGCGGGTGTGGCCCTCCGCGCTCCGCTGGATCCCCACCTCCACCGACCGCATCATCGCCGCCGAGAAGCGGCTCCTCTCCATACTCAAGTACGTCACCCCCTATTCATCATCCCCGCTCGCCCCTTCCAGTTAGCTTTACCCCGTGTCCCCGAATCCGCTTTGAGGAATCCGACCCGAAAGATCGGTACTTTACCTTTCGCCGACCAGTATCTAGCTCAATTTGTGGTAATTAGGTTGAGCTCCTAGCTATGACCCAAATTTGGGAATATTGGACTCGTGCCCATCCCCTTTCACCATCACTGGTTGGTAGGGAGGTCAAGGGCGAGTGCTGCAGCCGGCCATTTGTGATGTGGCGGTGTAGCTGAGGGATAACCACCATCTCGCCGAGTCCTGGTTCTCGAGCCAGTTTTGATCCGAAAGTCATCTCAGAATACTCTGTTCCCTTTGGCACCACTAATGTTCAGATATACTCCCTCCGTTCCGAAATGCAAGCCTTTTATTAGCAATCTAGTTTATAGTCTGCTCAAAAGGCTTACATTTTGGAACATAGGTAGTAGTTAATTTGACTAGTTCGATTTTTGGGACGTAATATAGATTGCTCAAAAGGCTTACATTTTGGAACAGAGGTAGTAGTTAATTTGACTAGTTCGATTTTTGGGACGTAATCGGACAAGCTCTGCGCGGGTTTTAATCATGGATGGGCTATTGCTTTGTTTCTTCAAGGAATCAAGGCCATACCTAGACAAATGAAAGTCATCCATTATTGAACGGAGGGAGTATTTGATAGTGGTTTCTTTGGAAGCATTGAAAATTTTCCGGTCTGCATATGGAACTCCGTTAGTTGGCTGTTGTTCGTTTCAGTCTTTTTTAACCGTGGAGAGTATGCTATATTTTTCAGTTATACGCAAAGGGGGCATTTGAAACATACTTTCCAGTTACGACTAATTCCCAATGACATATGTTAACTCCAAGACATAGCATTGTATTATGTTGTTGGCATGGGACTTAACGTTCCTGGTTTTGCACCTAGTTGGCGCTTAGTACACACTTCAGGACTCCATTTGTTGTGCTTTACAAGAGTTCTTCTCCTTGTTCTGGCATGTGATGTATATTTCTGTTTTCCTTTACAGAACTGGGTATGTCCAAGAACAAGTTAACATTGGCTCCGCTCCACCTGGGTCAAAAGTAAGATGGTTTAGATCATCAAGTGATGAGCCGAGGTTCATCAATACGGTGACATTTGATAGCAAGGAGAACGCTCCCACCCTTGTCATGGTCCACGGTTATGGTGCTTCACAAGGGTTCTTCTTTCGAAACTTTGATGCCCTTGCAAGCCGTTTCCGGGTGATTGCGATTGATCAGCTTGGGTAAGCTCTAAGAACATGAAAAGATTGGATTGTGAGTTAATTATATTCCTCAAGAAAATTAAAATATTGGATTGTGAGTTATATTCCTCAATGTGGCGGTTCAAGTAATTATGTTTCCATTCCTTTGCTCAATGTTTCTCGAGTGTTACAACAATCGTTGATACCTGCAGAAAAAGAACATTGATCTGAATAATTTTGTGCATTACAGTATTTACGTAAAGAAAGAAACCCCGCGGTAGGATATGATTCCTGACTTGTTGCCATGCCACGTAACTTACTTCGATTGTTGACCACTATGGGTGTTGATGTTGCTCGTTTTAGTAATTTACATGAAGATGAAAAATGTTAATATAGGACTGTTAAAATTTGAATGTTAGCATATAGTGTTGGTTAAGATTTAAGAACTAATTGCATCCGCATTTACCCTTTCCCCTATAGTTTTCCCTATTTTATGTGATCTATGAACCTAGACATAGAGAATAAAACCTGTATGATATTTGCGGGAAATATCCACCTCATCATAAATAAATACATGAAGTATTTGCCTACTATTACAGAAATGTGTCATGCATGGTAAACAATGCTTTATACTGTTTCTGTAGTTACTGCTCACTGCATAGTAGTGAATTTTCCCTTTCCTTTTGCAGTTGGGGTGGATCAAGCAGACCTGACTTCACCTGTAAAAGTACTGAAGGTTAGATACACTAATCTATTTGTTGCACGACTTTGTAAGATGTAGTTAGATGTTCTATTATGCTATCGATGACCTTCAGTTTCCACCTTTATCTCTGCTATTTAGCATGCCATGAATTTAATTTTTATGGCGAACATCTTGAAATATTCCTTTCTTTCGATTTCTGGGTGATTCTGTAAACAGTTGCTGCTATGAGAAACCCATGTAGATTTGTTTCATCATATTGCTTTGTGATTTAATTCTTGGTACATACTTTTTTGAAACAATGAGTAACATGTTTATCTTTGTTCTTTGGTCAACTTTGTAAACAGAAACTGAGGCTTGGTTCATAGATTCTTTTGAGGAATGGCGCAAAGCAAAAGACCTCAGTAATTTTATATTGCTGGGTCATTCTTTTGGAGGATATGTTGCAGCAAAGTATGCCTTAAAGGTAATATCTAGAATATATTTATCAAGTGAAGCTATCCCACCGATGCGTATGATTGGACTAAATTTTATGTTCTTATTTCAGCATCCTGAACACGTTCAGCACTTGATTTTGGTTGGTTCAGCTGGCTTTTCATCAGAAACAGATCATAGTTCTGAGTGGTTAACTAAGTTTCGGGCAACATGGAAAGGCATGCTAGTGAACCATCTCTGGGAGTCTAATTTTACTCCTCAGAGAGTTGTGAGGTACGTCTAGGCTAGGGCTTCTTCTGTTTGTATTGTCATTTTACCTCCAATATGAAAACAAAGCAATATGGCAATGGAAGCTTTTCTACTTCACAATTAGGAGCAATCAGGCACAATACTCTAGATACCTTAACAAAGTTGAGCAATCCACCACTTCTGCCCATGTTAACTGATCAAAGTGTTATGTGGCAATCATTTATGCCAGCTGTGATTACCATATCAGGCCAAACCTGCCAGTAAGGTTCTGTCCCGTAAAGTGAATAGAAGTTCCAAAAATAAGCTAGGCTACTATTTTGCTTTCAAGTCGAGCACTACCAATTTACACCCCAAACATCTAAAGTAACACAATTAGCAAAAATAGGAAAAAAATGACGCTTCATTAGACTTCTGCAGAGGTATCATATGCTCTGAATCCTTAGTCACAGCTAGGCATTTATAACAGCCGCGCCATGCTTCCGTCAGTTAAAATGGTTGGAAGGGCTTGATTTCTCCTTCTAGCAAAGTAGATGAGCACAATGTTCAAATTTTGGTAGACAGAGCTGCAGTGAGGAAGCAATGGGATTTCTGCTTTGATTTTTTCGTGAAACAATTGAGTGTTTTTTCTCTAATCTGCTCTTAAGGCCTTTTTCCCTGACTCTTGCTTAAACAGAGGATTGGGTCCTTGGGGTCCAGATTTAGTTCGGAAATATACCACGGCTAGGTTTGGCACACGTTCAACAGGGGAATTATTGACAGAAAATGAGTCCAGCTTGCTGACAGGTAAACGTTCGTTGCTACGTTACATCAATAAGGTCATTTTCTTAAACGATTCTTGCAGCTGAACCTTATTGTTTGCTTTCTCATGTATGAAGATTACATTTACCACACTTTAGCTGCAAAAGCTAGTGGAGAGCTGTGCTTAAAGTATATTTTTTCCTTGGGAGCATTTGCAAGGAAACCTCTTCTACAGAGGTCAGCTCTTCTCTCTTTGTGCTTAGTTTCTACAAACTGTTCTTCATAACAGCATGCGGATCAGTTATGATTTTCATTATTTATTAAGAGAACATTATTTTTTCGAGGGTATAAGAGAACATATTTTCATCTGTTTACATGGAGCTGTTGGTTCTCCTTTCTAGTGGGGGAATCTTCAATTCATTAGTTTCTTCGTGGGATGATGGGAAATAAAAATTCAGCCAGCTGCATCTGCAGTTCTGCATCCCATTGCTCCCTAAAAAAGTTGCATTAAGAATTTGAAAAAAATGGGTGTGTGCTTAACTAGCTGAGGAAATTCTGTTTTCATTGATTGTTCGTGTTCAAATCTCATGCAGACAGGCTAGGATTTTTTTTCTCATGCTCTTCCACATCACAGTTGATAATCTCCTTTCTCTTTGAAGCCTTTGTTTAGTTCAGATATACCTATGGTTAGCATAACATGTTACAATTCTGGCATGGCTGATCCATAACCAGAAGTTAAAACATTCGACTGTAATTCTCTCATCTATTCTGATACCAGTTTCGTAATACCATTGGCCTCTGATCTGCTCATCTATCTGATTATGGCTTACAAAGTTTAAAATATTCTCCACATGGTGCATGCAGAATGCTTGATAAGGATTTAGCACTGATACAATCTTTTGTGCAAGAGATCATCCTAATCTGCATATTATTTATGTCAATCTTCCACTCTCACTTGAAAAGAGTATTATGGAGTACTGTCAGCATTCATTCATATTCAGATCATTATCTTGTTGATGCATTGACTTATCGACACAAACATAATGAATTTATCCTGCAGTGATATATCTGTGGTGTTTTCTCATTGACCCGTAAATTGCAACAGTGCATCTGATTGGAAAGTGCCGACTACTTTCATATATGGCCATGATGATTGGATGAATTACCAAGGGGCGCAACAAGCACGCAAGGACATGAAGGTTCCTTGTGAAATCATAAGAGTCCCACAGGTCAGTTTCCCTCTGTAGCAATATATAGAATAAGAGCTAAAACTTTGGTACTTACGATGGATACCTCAATGGATATGCAGGGAGGACATTTTGTGTTCATAGATAACCCTGAGGGGTTTCACTCGGCAATCTTGTACGCGTGTCGGAAATTTTTGTCTGGAAGTGCAGAGGAGGGACTTTCTCTTCCTGATGGCCTGATATCTGCATGAGACGTCATCTCGTGCAATCTCATACTGAATAGCGGTATGAACGTAAAGCAAAGCTATACAACGATAGAAAATGCTAGCCACAGATGCCACCAGTTTGTTTTTGTATGTACGAGTAGTGTGAATATGTGTCACTCATATGTGTTTGGGTACCGTACTCAAGACATAATAATGCTTATATATGTAATATTTCTCTAGCCGATTGTTAGGTAAGTTCTTTTGAGCTTCTGGAGCGGCTTCAAGGCCGTGGACAGTAGATGCTCAAAAGAACTCTCTAGCTTAAGCGCAACTTATTTCCATCGAGAAGCCACCCTGTAGTGCAAATCCAGAAAGTGGGTCCGAGCAGTTTCTCCGCACATTCCCGAGCTTCTGAACTCAGCGACTGAAGCGTTACCACAAAGGGACAGGTTGTTTGGAAAAATTACGTGAAGATTGCCCCATGCTGGAATCCCTCCCTGTTCAAAATAGCATCTTCAGATTTTTTTTTTCCAGTTCAGTGTTCATCCTTCCGTCAATGGTCGAGCTAGCAAGGAGTGGTCGTGGTGAGGACAACTGGAGGACAGTCGTGGCCTTATGTTCCTTTTTTTTAAGAGATGAAAGCAGCTGAATCCATATTGCATACGTCTCTATTTTTTAGTACTATCGTATCATGATTTGTTCAACTAATTATTCATATGATTTAAGCAAGGTCCGTATTATTATTGTAATTTCAAAATAATTATAACATTTTTTTTCACACACAACCCAACAAATAAGCATACAGAATATATTTTATAACTTTATTAACTACATACATCAAAGCCAAGGGGTTTACAGTCATCTCACAACTTAACACGTTGCTTAAGCCGAAACTCCAGAATCCAAAAAGAAGTCTCTCATCGTATTTAGGAGCTTCTCCCCACCACGGTTTCTCCCCACTGAAATTCATAAGCTGGCTCGCACACAACGTCGTACAAAAATCGTACGGGAATCGTCATATGCATAGCAGCTCGAAAGTGTTGTGCATACGACGATTGCAGGTCCGATACCTGTACAATGGGGTATCCACCGTAAGCACTTGATTTGTCATGTAGAATCAATGGCTCGCACACAACGTCATATAGAAATCGTATGGGAATCATCGTATGCATAGCAGCTCTCATAAGCATAAGCACAAAAGAAGTCGCCCTTAGTGATATTCTAAATTCTTCCTGGGTCAGGTTTATGTTTTCCTAATGTGGAACATCTTCAAGTACCACCTTGCATATATCAACTGCAGCCACTGCCGCGTCATTGGTTGTCAGTATCGATACTTATCTTATATTCTTCGACACCATGACGATGATCCTATCCTTCGATACGATCCTACAATATGACAATGCTACCGCTTAGCATCCTGATATCGACAATCTTGGTCTTATTAAAATATCTATGTCACTGCAGTTCGTTTTATATGGCAAATGGAAAGATAAGAGCTTTACCATGACCAAAACATGGTGCATGTACTGGTAGGCTTTGACAAGTTTCAGGAAAGCTTTGCATGCATGCACTGGCCTTCATTTGTAGCAGTAATGATGCTGGGATTCAAATGTATCTGGATGATTATTATTTTGAGAAATTTAAGCTAGGCAGCATATGTTGGGATCATTCCTTCCATGACAGACAAGTCAGAGTGGGTACATGTGGACTGGGCAGGAAGGTGCATCCTCCTGTGCAACAGAATGTGTCAGGTTGGCCACGAGTTCAGAGAGTTAGATGGCTAGAACCCAGAAGGAGCATAATCGAAGTGTTTTCCAGAAGGTGCATTCATTTTCTAATTTTATTATTTATTGTCTTACAAGTGTCTTCGAACTCGAAGTTAACATGTAAATCTCATTCGTATGTCAATCCAACCATTTTTTAGGAAATCATTCTCACATATTTATATTAAATTCTTTTACTTTGTTATTACTATATTGAATAATTTTTAGTTATAGTAATATCATTAACAATACACTTAGACATATTTGTCATACAATTCTTATATACTTAGTATAAATATATTTTTGTGTGCTAAATTTTAATCGTATTTTTTGTAAACTTTTTATTTGGGATGTTTAATAAATTCTTTAGTTGCAATATATTTGACTTCACATTACTTCACAAATAGTGTATGCCTCTTAACATATTATACTCGGTCTATATGTATCCTTATCCATAGTATTCGATAATATCTAAATAATTTTGTACAATTCTTTTGTGTGGGTATCAATGAATATATTTTTTGCAAAACAAAGTATAGATGAATATGGTAAATAACAAAACCGAGCTTTCTAGCACGCAAACTATCAAATTTAGGGGTAGCTAGAACGATAATTTAGAGTGTGTGAGCTATATATTGCTAGTTTGACCTCGTGTTACCTTTCCACTCACAGTTGTTAGTAAATTCTAAAATTCCCGGTACCACCGAGACATAATAATTGTTATATGTGTAAAAAAGAATTATGTGGCCGTTATCAATTATTCTCACGATACTTTTAATTCTTTTAGAGTCAACTTTGCTGGGATCATGTTTGTTGTATCTGCGGCAACCATTGATAAATCACAGGTTGTCTTTATAATACCATATCTCAATACCGTCCTACAATTCTGATACTGCTTAGTATCCTAATATTTTCGTGTCAAAATATTTTATGTTACTGCACTTTTAATTCTTTTATGGCCAGCAAAAGTAAGAGAAGAGAAGAGAAGAAAAGTGCATTGATGATATTCACTTTGGCTCCCGGGTGTATATGCACCCGGTATCTAAAAATTATCTTTGAAATGTCGAAAAATTCTAAAATAAATTTCATGATATGTCTTCACATTCTATGCAAAGTTGTTTTGCGCAAAACTGATATTTTTATCCTATGTAGAAAAAAAGGTCTCATGCAAAACCTTATTTTAACATCATTTTTTTGTCTTTTTACACTAGGCATAAAAATATCAGTTTTTATGAAACGACTTTGTGAATACATAGCATTTTAAAATCTATGTTTTTTGAAATTACAAAATACGTTTAAAATGATTTAAAAACATCACTCGCATAACATTGCCACCAAAGATGGCCACCTAGGCCAGATATGGCGTGCTGGCACGGAAGCCCGCGAGCACGGCCCGTCACCGGCCTAGCCCGACATGGATTACGCGGGCCGTGTCTAGCCCGTGGCTCGCCCGATGCCGTGCTAGTGCCTGAAGGACAAGCCGGTATGCCATCCCGGCCCGTTTAGGGGTGATTTGTGTGGAGGTGTTTAGGGTTAGGAGCGAGACGATGACGGGACGATTCCTTCAATTCCTCGCCTGTCTCCTAGTCGGCTGATACGTCATAAACGTATCCTTTATTTCTGATGTTCCATGTTGTTTACTTATTGTTTCTCACATGTTTTCTATACACTTTATGTCATTTATATCGATTTTCCGGACTAACCTATTGACAAGATGCCACAGAGCTAGCCAGTTCCCTGTTTTCTGCTGTTTTTAGTTTCATAAAAGTTGCTCTAGAAATATTCTCGGAATTGAAAATTCGAAGCCTGGAAGTCTTAGAATTCCCGAAGGTTCCGCATAGTCCCGAAGAGACCAGGAGGGGGGCCTCAGGGGGCCCACACCATAGGGCGGCGCTCCCCCCTGGCCGCGCCGTGGGGTGGTGTGGCCCCCGAGGCTGCCACCACCTTTGCCCTTTCGCCTTTTTATTCTCCCGAGACATAAACCCTAAATATATTCCACTTCGTCCCAAAAAAACATCCGAGGCCGCCGCCATCGTCATCCCTAGACCAGGAGGGTTCTGGATCCTCCTCGGCACCCTACCGGGAGGGAAATTCATCACCGGAGGGGTCTACACCACCATGCCCTCCTCCGAAGTGATGCGTGAGTAGTTCATCACTGGACTACGGGTCCATAGAGTAGCTAGATGGTTGTTCTCTCCACTTTGTACCTCATGTTTAGATCTTGTGAGCTGCCTAACATGATCAAGATCATCTTTATGTAATGCTACATGTTGTGTTTGCTGGGATCTGATGAATGTTGAATGCTATGTCTTCTGATTATCAATTTATCATGTTATCTTAACGAATATGTTATTTATGATCTTGCATGCTCTCCGTTAGTATTAGATGCTCTGGCCAAGTAGATGCTAGTAACTCCAAGAGGGAGTATTTATGCTCGATAGTGGGTTCATGTCTCCTTTACATCTGTGCTCGAGTGACAGAAACATGAAGGATGGATGATGTGTTGTTGCCATTAGGGAGAAAACAACAATGCTTTGTTTAAGGATGATGTTATTATTTACATTACACACTTTGCTTCATACAATTATCTGTTGCTGATGGCTAGGTTGAGACTCCAAGTGCAGAGTGTGTAGCTAGTGGCAAGCCTTCTTCCCCACGAGGGTGACTCGAGGGTTTATATCGAACTCTTGGGGAGCCAGTATTTCAGTAGTTGTCTTCCAAGCTTCCTCCAGGATCCTGCAAACAAGTGGTTGTCAAGCACAAAGGTGTGAGACTTCTAAATTGCAATGCAAAACTGAAAGTAAATATGCAATAATTAAATCTACTACTAAATGCAAATGAGAAAATAAATATGCAATGGATTGTTTTTGTATTTTTGTGATGCAAGTGGTGATGGAGATAATGTAAATTCAAATTGGAGATGCAAGTAAAGTAAAGTGCAAGTAAAGTAAATTGCAGCAAACTAACTAGAGTGTTTTCTTATATTTAAAATAGGACCGGGGTTCATGGTTTCACACTTGCATTCTCTCAAATAAAGTGGTAGACGGTGGACATAAAGAATTACATGTGAGATTACAATAACATGTTTAACATTGAGTACTTTCATATGGGCATCACGTCCTAGCATAGAGATCTCTACGGTCATATTGATCCCTCTTATACTCCACCAAGATGCGAAATAAATCATAACACCTCGATAATTAAGGAAAAACCAGAGTATAGCTTTAAGCAATGTGACATGAAGTTGAAGTAAGAACTTGCTAGATCTAGTCATGGAGATTGATTAGTGTCACTTCGAATCCCCGGTAACAAGGTACTCCTTTCTATCCCTAGTGAGGTAACTAAGAAAGGTTTAACAAAACCTAAGTGGATCGCTGAACTTCTGTCACTTTCACAGCACTAGCCACCCCCCGTTACTACAACTAATGCACCCATCACCCCACACACGCTCTCAAGAACTAGATTGATCAAAGCTAGAAAATAAGAACGGGGTACATAAGATACATCTACTCAAATAACTCAAGAGAAACAATTGCAACCTCAGATTCAATAACTCATAGAAAAGATCCACCACATAGGAATTACAACGGTGCCCGTAATCATGTGAGGCAGCTCATACGGATCTAATTAGTGAAGCACATAGAGAGAGATATACAAGTGCTATTTCCACAAACCCATAGCCCTGGGGTGGACTACTCCCTCTTCATGGAGATGTCGATGGAGATGACGTTGGAGGGGTAGGAGATCACACCGGCGGCGCCCCGCCGGAGTTTTCCCCCTCCAATCTGGAACTCCAGGTCTCTGTTTTGGTGTTTCGGTGTTTCGGCGGCGCTCTTCTCTGTAAGGGTACGGGGGACCCTTTTTATAGTCGGTTTTAGGTCAAGACGGAGTCAGTAAGTCGAAGATGGAAGGAATTGGGGCCACAGGGGCCAAAAGGGGGCCTCTCACGCGGCCAAGGAATCTGGCCGCGTGGAGGGTCCTCTTTTGGGCCTCCTTGCCCAATTCTCGTGGATCCTTCGCCCGCAAGTCTTCTCCTTCCAAGAAAATGACCCCCGCAGATTTTCAGGTGATTTCGCGGAAGTTTGCCCCCTGAAACGTCAAAAATATAGAAAACGGGGTTTTTGACAGGCAGGGTTAATTCCATAAAAGTTGGGGGACTTTGTAATTTAACCCCAAAATACTATAAAACATTGAATTATACCCTTATATGATGCAATATGTAATAGAAAACCATGTGAAAATATGCAAAATTCATCTATGCATTTTACATGCATCAACATCCCCAAGCTTAACCCATGCTCGTCCTCGAGTATGAAGGTGATAAAACTAAGATGGGTTTTGCATATTGAAACAATCATGGGATATCAAGGAGGATTATTCATGCTACATATAATCAAATGATTAATACTAGAAATGAGTAGCAATATACAATTCATGTTGTAAGAAATATCAAATATGCAAGCAAAGATGCTTCATGAAAGTTCACAAAGTGTATAATAAAATAAAAGCACTACGGACCAAATGCATACATAAAATGAAAAATAAAATCCTATATTGGTCAAAGAATAGCATAATGGAGAATAGAAAATATGGTGGACACTTTGGAGAAAATTGAGTAGAGGTAAAACATGATCAAGTCTTATTTAGCCTCTAAATTATTCAACTAAAATTAATAATTGAAATTTGGTATCCATTGATCTAGGACTCTCATTGCCCCTTTATCACTAGCATCTTAAAATTGTGAGTATTGAAGTAATGAGAATGACAAGGTGGTTGAAAGCCTCATGCCCCGTGAGTGTGAAAACCTACTCCATGATTACTCAACTTAAGATTCCTAATAAGCTTTTTACAATCATAATAAGTATTAATGACATCATAGAGAACCGCAAAGAGGTACCTCTTGCCCCATGACATGGAAACAAGCCCATGTTACAATGACAAGATGAACAAACGGAGTAGACTCATCATCCTTTTTATTTTCATTCACTATTATGCATAGCTTCTTATTTTATTATAGGATGTGTTGTAGAGTCACTCAAGCTGTAAGTAAATTTCCACCATGATAAAGCATGGATTGGGTTAGCGGCCCAATGCGTTTCTCTAGTCATATAAATACTTACTCATCAAAACTTACTATTCCTCTATTTCATTTCGGCATGGCAGGAGTCCAAAAACAAAAGTACATGATATCAACCAAATGTAAAATTTTTGTGCAATGTTGAAAGCTTTCCGGTGATACACGTTTATAGCTAGCTCCCAACTACACACTTGTCAAACGCAAAACTTGTGGATCCCATTATTGGGTCATATTTATTAGATGCATAAAAAGTAAAGTGTGCCTTCAAAGGTTCGTGAGAGTCCTATCCCAAGTTCAACCCATGACAATTAATAAAGTGAATATCTTAATTTAGAACATAAATAACACAATAACATGGTGAACTTACTCGGAATAGCAATGAAGCTAATGGGAAGATATGGTGTACTGACTGGAAATACTTGGCTAAGGAGTGTTGGAAACAAGTTTTTACTTGTTGGAATTTTTAAATTTTTGGGCTAGCAAAAGGGAGATAGTTGACCAGCTACTATGCATGCATATGTCCATAGAACTACTCATTTCATGACAAACTAAATAAACCATCAATTACTCATCAAGGACATGAACAAGAGATAGCTCAAGACAACATTATTGCAAATTTCTACACATAAAAAGCCTATAAATCATGCAAACATATGTAGCTCTTCAAATCAACCATGGCATCCCTATTCCAAGTCATAATACTAGCATCCAATACATTCCAACCCCAAACTCCAGTATCTCAATCTCATATAAAATGATGGTGGTGGTCTTATCAAAACAAAAATAAAAACAAAAACTAGACGCTTCAAGTCTCTACGATAAATGCTTTGCTTAGAAAAACAGAAAGTAGACGTGTGCTAACCAAAAGAGTGTAGCTCCAGTGGGGTGTTCATCACATCCCCAAGCTTATGGCTTTCACCATTCTTGGATGTCTTGAGGCGCAGCTCCTCTATTCCCTATGAAAAAACTTCACAAAACATGTTTCTCCCATTCTTTTTCTGTGGGGTGAGATTAGCAAGGACAAACAAATCACATGCTTGCTATGCAAAATTCCAAATCAAATGCTCCATTAGATAGACAATAAGGTTCATTATTTTGTATGTTCACTCTCTTGCTTGAAATAATCATGGAAATTCGATTCCCAAGCCCAAAGAGTGCATAAAACAAAAGAAGGCAGAATCTGTCCAGAAAAGCAGCAGCAGCAAAACGAATGTTTTTCCCTAAGCTAGACTCGTCAAAAAATTAATCCAATTTTTGTGCTTACAGAGGACGAAAAGTTGCAGAACATACTAAACAATTAGCTCAATCCGACATACCAATAAAAACGTAAAATCATACGGTGAGCAGACTCGTGCTGAAACAGAAATTTCATGCACTAGGATAGCAACTTATAAGTCCAAATGGGTTTGACTTGACTCTTTATTGAAAACTCCAGAATTAAAACAAAAAAAACTAATCTATTGAGACATCAAGAGGACACTAGGAAAATACAAACAAAAATAACCGGGTTGCCTCCCGTAAAGCGCTTTCTTTATAGCCATATAGCTAGGCTTTACTTACTTGATAATCAAGAGGGATAAAGCTCATGAGGGAGCTTGTTCTTCAGCGTGCCCCTCATCCTTGGGAAGTGCTCCATGCTTTTCTTGTGAGGGAACTGAAACTTGACATTCTCTTCCTTGGAGTCTATGATTGCACCTGTAGTACGAAGAAAAGGTCTACCCAAAATAATAGGACTAGGGGATTTATCCCCCATATCCATAATAATAAAATCAACGGGTACGAAAGTCATGTGCAATTCAATCATAACATCTTTTACTTGTCCTACAACATTTTTAATAGAGTTATCATCAAGGACAAATTCACTTGAGCACTTTTCTAAATTTTCTAGTTCTAGCAATTCATATAATTCTTTAGAGAGTACCCATACACTAGAGCCTAGATCTAACATAGCATGGTGAATTTCTTTTCCAATTGAAACTAGCACCTTGGGGATCCATGCATCCCCAAGCTTAGGAGGTATCATGGCCTCATTCTTGTACCTAGCAATTTTTTCTTGCAAGACATGATTAGCAATATAAGATCCAAAGCCAGGTTGATTAACATTTATAGTGGGATCACTAGCAAATTTTTGTAGAGTAGCAATAAGTTCTTGCAAGCTACTTTTTTCTAAATCAAGCAATGGATCCTTAATTTCAGTAAGCATCATAATTTCCTCTACTTTACTCTCTAATTTAGCTAGCATGCTTGATTCATGAGGACTAATTTCATCTTTGCAAGCAAGATAAGACATATATGGAAGTAAATATTCAGGGTACTTCACTATTTCATTCAAAGTTTCTTCTAAGCTAGTAGGGACATGCTCACTTGTATTCTCAGCAATACGATCAATATTTTCAATAGTAGGATCAGAAATAGTAATAGAATTCATTCCTACACTAGGTTGTGCTTGTGGCTTTCCTGATGACATGCTTAATAGAGTTGCTTGATTATCAGCTAATTTTGACAATGCTTTATCTAAATTCGA
Source organism: Alopecurus myosuroides (assembly GCA_028641055.1). Taxonomy (NCBI): domain Eukaryota; kingdom Viridiplantae; phylum Streptophyta; class Magnoliopsida; order Poales; family Poaceae; genus Alopecurus; species Alopecurus myosuroides. The sequence continues at coordinate 326,568,433 of CM054063.1, read as the reverse complement.
AGATTGAAGTTGCAATCCTTTAATATCACTACTAATGGATGCAATAGACTTATTTAACTCATGTATCATAGCATTGTGACTAGCAACTTGTTCCATAAGCAATTTATTAGATTCAGAAATTTCACTAGAAGGCTTCCACTTATTTTCATTAGCATTAGGATATGGAACAAAGGTTTATTTGGCACATAAGGAGGTTTACTATATGAATTGTAAGAATTACCAAAACCATTGCTACCATAATTCCTAACAAAATTAACATCCACACTTTCAGAATTACTACCAACTAGCTCCTGCAAAGGCACATTCTCCATATTTTGTTTATTAATAAAAGCAAGAATAGTGTCCATTTTAGAAGACAAATCATTGGTTTCTTCAATTGAGTTTATTTTCTTAGTGGGATTGGGTGCTCTTTCAGTATTCGAATGACTATAATTTTGCAATATGCTTTCTAATATGCTCTTAGCCTCTCCTACAGTTTTACTCATAAAGACACCTCCAGCAGCAGAATCAAGTATATTTCTAGACATGGAGTTTAGACCATTATAAAAAGAGTGTAGTATGGTCCATTCATTTACTCCAAGTGATGGGAATGTTCTAATCATTAATTTAATTATATCCCATGCCATGGCTACATGTTCATTATCATTTTGCCTAAATGAGAGGATATTATTCCTATTTTGCAAAATTTTAATGGGAGGATAATATTTCTTAATGAAAGCTTCTTTTAAATCATCCCAAGACTTTATACTAGATGTAGGTAGTGAAAGTAACCATTATTTAGCCTTTACTCTAAGTGAAAAAGGAAATAATTTCAGTTTTAAAACACTACTTTACACATTTTTAAATTTTTGCATATCACATATTTCCATGAAATCATGAAGATGCATAGAGGCATCCTCCATAGCACTACCACCAAATTGCTCTCTAGTAATTAAATTCAATAAACTAGGACTTATTTCATATCTTTCAGCTTGTATTTCAGGTGTAGTAATTGGCCTAGCAATGAATTGGTCATTGGGTGTATTTGTGTAGTCACTTAATTTAGTTCTATCACCCATTTTAACAGTTTTTATGTAGTTTTTAATTTTTTATGCAAAACAAAAGTAAAGTAACTAAGCAAATTCGAAATACTAAAATAAACTAGATAACTAAACGCAAAACTAAAATGCAAACTAAAATAAAATATGCAAGACAAAACAAAAACAAGAACAAAAACAAAACAAAAACAAAAACAAGACAAGAAACAAAACAATCTACTTGAAAGAAGGTAGAGATAGAAAGGACGGTACTCACGTAGGTGCAACCTCCCCAAGCTTAGGTGTTTGCACACCTTGTTGGTGATGAAGACTTCTTGTGAGCTCCCTTGGACAACTCCTTCACCTATGGCTCCCCGGCAACGACGCCAGAAAAACGCTTGATGGCGAGGTTGAGACTCCAAGTGCAGAGTGTGTAGCTAGTGGCAAGCCTTCTTCCCCACGAGGGTGACTCGAGGGTTTATATCGAACTCTTGGGGAGCCAGTATTTCAGCAGTTGGCTTCCAAGCTTCCTCCAGGATCCTGCAAATAGAGAATTTTGTGCCCTCAACCTCACCAAGTGTCTGTCAAGCACAAGGTGTGAGACTTCTAAATTGCAATGCAAAACTGAAAGTAAATGTGCAATAATTAAATCTACTACTAAATGCAAATGAGAAAATAAATATGCAATGGATTGTTTTTGTATTTTTGTGATGCAAGTGGTGATGGAGATAATGTAAATTCGAATTGGAGATGCAAGTAAAGTAAAGTCCAAGTAAAGTAAATTGCAGCAAAGTAACTAGAGTGTTTTCTTATTTTTAAAATAGGACCGGGGTTCATGGTTTCACACTTGCATTCTCTCAAATAAAGTGGTAGACGGTGGACATAAAGAATTACATGTGAGATTACAATAACATGTTTAACATTGAGTACTTTCATATGGGCATCACGTCCTAGCATAGAGATCTCTACGGTCATATTGATCCCTCTTATACTCCACCAAGATGCGAAATAAATTATAACACCTCGATAATTAAGGAAAAACCAGAGTATAGCTTTAAGCAATGTGACATGAAGTTGAAGTAAGAACTTGCTAGATCTAGTCATGGAGATTGATTAGTGTCACTTCAAATCCCCGGTAACAAGGTACTCCTTTTTATCCCTAGTGAGGTAACTGAGAAAGGTTTAACAAAACCTAAGTGGATCGCTGAGCTTCTGTCACTTTCACAGCACTAGCCACCCCCGTTACTCCAACTAATGCACCCATCACCCCACACACCCTCTCAAGAACTAGATTGATCAAAGCTAGCAAATAAGAACGGGGTACATAAGATACATATACTCAAATAACTCAAGAGAAACAATTGCAATCTCAAATTCAATAACTCATAGAAAAGATCCACCACATAGGAATTACAACGGTGCCCGTAATCATGTGAGGTAGCTCATACGGATCTAATTAGTGAAGCACATAGAGAGAGAGATACAAGTGCTACTTCCACAAACCCATAGCCCTGGGGTGGACTACTCCCTCTTCATGGCGATGTCGATGGAGATGACGTTGGAGGGGTAGGAGATCACACCGGCGGCGCCCCGCCGGAGTTTTCCCCCTCCAATCTGGAACTCCAGGTCTCTGTTTCAGTGTTGGTGTTTCGGCGGCGCTCTTCTCTGTAAGGGTACGGGGGACCCTTTTTATAGTCGGTTTTAGGTCAAGACGGAGTCGGTAAGTCAAAGATGGAAGCAATTGGGGCCACAGGGGCCAAAAGGGGGCCTCTCACGCGGCCAAGGAATCTGGCCGCGTGGAGGGTCCTCTTTTGGGCCTCCTTGCCCAATTCTCGTGGATCCTTCGCCCGCAAGTCTTCTCCTTCCAAGAAAATGACCCCCGCAGATTTTTCAGGTGATTTCGCGGAAGTTTCCCCCTGAAACGTCAAAAATATAGAAAATGGGGTTTCTGACAGGCAGGGTTAATTCCATAAAAGTTGGGGGACTTTGTAATTTAACCCCAAAATACTATAAAACATTGAATTATACCCTTATATGATGCAATATGTAATAGAAAACCATGTGAAACTATGCAAAATTCATCTATGCATTTTACATGCATCAGTTCCTTGCAACTTAATACCCAACGTTTGTTCGGATGATATTTGGGGGTGGATTATTAGTCATAGATGCAGTTGGATTACGGTCTATGTATTTTGTTGTAATGCCCGCATAAATCACATAGTAATGTTTATGTCTTGCATATGCAGTACGGTGCAGATTTCATTTCTGTTAATTGGCCAGCTGTAATTTGTTCACCACACATGTTATTTATCTTTCACGGAGAGACACCACTAGTGAACCGTGGACCCCGGTCCATTTTACTCATACTGATAATACAACCACTGTTTCCACTGTTTTCACACTGCTGCTACTGTTTTCATATTGTTTTCCACACCATACATTTAACCTCGTTGTGTTCAGCAAAACCAGTGAGATTGACAACCTCACTGCTTCGTTGGGGCAAAGTGATTTGATTGTGTTGTGTAGGTTCCACGTTGTTGCTGAACCGATATTGCGCCCTGCCATCTCAGTTGCTTCAACCTACTGAAGTTACTCCTTCCTCCTACTGGTCGATTAAACCTTGGTTTCTTTCTGAGGGAAACTGCTGCTGTGCTCATCATACCTTCCTCTTGGGGTTTCCCAGCGAGTGTAAGACCTGCACCATCAAGCTAATTTTGGGTGCAGTTGCCGGGGATTTCAAAGTCATCAAAGAAGCAAGCACCCCCCCCGTCAAATCTTGCACCATCATATTTTCTGGCGCCATTTCCGAGGAGGAAGAGAATTTCTGCAAGGGGAGTCTCTCACTTCCAATCTCTTTACTTTGTTTTTGTTTTGCTTATTTTATTTTATTTTGTCTTGTTTGCTTGTCTTTATCAAAAATACACAAAAAATAGTTCTTATTCTAGTTGTTATTTTTATTATCTTGTTATTTTTGTTCATCATGTTTCCTCCTAAGTTTACCCTTAAAATCTTCCAGTTGGTAGTGGTTCTATACTTGGAAAGGATATCATTAAAGAATTCTTTAATCATGTTAGTAAGCATGAAAAATTAGAGGAAAATTCATAGTAGAACTTGCTCCAAATTATGAAACTGCTACAACTTCTCTGATTCACCTGTTAGAAGCTAGGTTTGTTAACCTTCATCCCATATTGCAGCATATGTTCCTCAAATTTAATAATATTGAAGACATCGAGAAATTTTATTTTATTTTACAAACCATGTTTAATGAATTTGGAGATGTTGCTACAGAAGTTAGAAAAGTGTTCGATCATTTCAATATGCTAGGCTCGTGCGTAGATGTTGTTGGTGCTCTCGAAAATGCTGAACCTAAAAAGAAAAATGAAGAGAAAATATCAATTCCCTTTAAATTGATAGCATTGCATGAAGCCTAAGAAAAGAATTTTGATTGGATTGTTCCTGAGAATTTATTTGATGAGAATAGTAAACCTAAAAGTTCTAAGAGAGGAGCCTCCAAACTCACTTAGATAAATTACAATGCATTATTAAGGAATTGCCAAATCTCAATTTGGATGCTTCTTCACGAAAACACTTGATTCCATTTTTCTGGGCCTAGCTAAAAGGCGTTAAAGAAAAGCACTTCTTGGGAGATAACCCATGGTTTTATTTTTGCTTTGTTTTTCCAAGTTTTCTTTGAGTAAAGGGGTTGTATACTTATGTAGTAACTCCTTTGTATCTTTTTATTCATGTTTTAGTAGTGCCAAGTAAAGTTTCTGACGAGAGTTGGAGTTGGTTTTCGGATTTCTGCGCAGGAAACAGATTTCTGCTGTCCACCGTAAAAAATCGTGAAAAATCAGAAAGATCAGAATGACCTGAAATTATTTGGGCTTATTCCTTGGCTAATTCCGCAACCTTTTAGTTCTTTAAGTTTTTATATTTGATCAATGTAAGTGCCTTGAAAAAATTCGTTATTACAGGCTGTTCTGGTTTTGACAGATTCTGCCATTTTTCTTACATTGGCTCTTTTGTGATGTCAAGTGGATTTCTTTGCTTCACGAAACATTAGTGTCTGTATCTAATGTTCAAAATTATCAATAGCACTTGTTCCATAAAGAACCCATGGATTCTTGTTTGTTACACTAACCCTCTAATGCGAATTACTGTTTGAGTATGATGTGAAGCAAGTTTTCAAGTGTCAAGAGAAGAGGTGATATATGTGATAAGAAGAGTGCAAGGTCAAAGATTGGGTATTCCCCCATGGTTCATCCAAGAATATTTTTAGAAGACTCAAGCATCTAATCTTGGGGATGCCCAAGGCATCCCCTTCTTCATCAACTATCTATCAGGTCACTTCTCGTGAAACTATATTTTCATTCGGTCACATCATATGAAGTTTACTTGGAGCGTCTGTTTGTTTTTATTTTGTTTTCCTTTGTTTTCTTTTGTTTTCCTTGCTGCAATAATGTCATTGGACCTAGTATCCTTGTTTGGGAGAGAGACACGCTCCGCTTTTTCGTTTGAATAATTCCTGTTTAGCTCTTGTTTTCATTGCATCTCTTATTCAGATCTATTAGTTTTAGTAGTGTTATGTGACTACTCTCATATTTTTCTTGCTGTAGCATATAGATAATTTTTGTTAAAGAATGTCTTGTATGGTGCTTGTTGAAAAAAAACTGTTGCTTGCAGTATAATTTTTAACGGTGCAAGTAGAAGCTTGTACACACTGTGGCTAGACCTTTTTCATATCATGTTAGATGTTATTTTAGTTTTAAAGCCTTGTGGTTATTGAGTATCATGATTAGCCTCAAATAGCCGAGAGTGTTTAATGTGCCATTGAAAGAATCATGATTTGTTCTTGTCATATTGGAGCATAAATTTGTGGTATTCTCCTTTGAATATTTTATTTGGTTGACTTGGCGCATGCTCACACCATGTTTATAACTATTAACCAGTCACTAATAGCCTCCATGATCATTTAGTTTTGAACTTGTGGTACCACATACTCTTGATTTGTCGGTCCCAGTCTTTTGCTAGCCTCCACCTGTACTAAGTATCAGCTCTACTCATGCAATCCAACTCCCCAAAACCAAAGTTTTATCATTGTGTCCATCATACCTATCTACATGTGGTATTTAACTGTCATTCCAAGTAAATTGCTCATGTATTACCTTTAAAACCTTCAAAATTACTCCCGCTTTGTGTTCCTGTTTTTGCTCATGAGGACGTAAATAGAGAATCTTTATCTCACTTGTTGATTGGATTTCACACCCTGGACTAGTGGCTTCATCCTCTTATCCAATTGATAGAAGAGCTGGAAGCGAGGTGCCCAGCCCCAAATAAATACACACAAATTCTCTTCACTATTTTTGCCCCTGATTTATCAATCAAAGCATAATTGTGTAAATAAAAGAGAAAGAGGGATGAGCTTCTACACCAGTTGAGTCCTTCATATGGGATCCCTCTTGTGAAGTCTAGTTGGCTTGTGACGTACTGTATTTTCTGTTTACCATTCGTTGACATTAGCATACACCTCCCAAAGTATAGACACTCCTCCACGGTATGTGATTGTTGGCAGACACCTGAGGATTCAGTTAGCCATGGTTGGGAGGAGTTTCAAACATTTTAATACCTCTATTAATAAAATAAAAGCCACTATTCAGGATATCGCTTCTCGGTTGCATATCGGTCGAATCATGATAAGTGATAAATCGGCTTATCGGGCGATATACCGATTATATCGGTCGGCAATTTATCGGCAAGATTTCTTTAGAAAAAAATAGTTTTTCTAAGAGAATTCGAGTCATGACAAATAAATTGTGCTACATAGTATATACAAGCCGATTTATTAAACTTCCTGATTCCTGATACAACCAACCATTCAAGTAATTAATTGTGTGCACTGTGTACACTACACGTCTACACAGCACGCACACACTTGTGTACACTACACAACACGCACACTACACACACTTGTGTGCACTGTGTACACACACTACACAACACGCACACTACACACACTTGTGTACACTACACAGCACGCACACAAGCACTATGTACAATCGTACACACACAACCATGTACTAGCACCATCACATTACCCTCCTCTAAGACTTCAAAACTCAATTTTTATGTGCAAATATAGATGCACACATTAGATATTACCAGGTCCACAAAGACACAACACAATAACCATAGTTTTGCAAAGTTGCATGACAAGCAAAATAGGAAACTAGCAAACAACATACATAGTGGTTCTTAGTTCTCTTCTCTCACAAGTCACAACTGAAATAAATAGGTAGCAAAATAAACAGTGCACATAGTGTCCATCTAGTCCCTCTCCTCTTCTTCATTGACATTTCCTTGTATCACCCCATCATCATCAGACTCGAAGTCTATGTCATCCTCATTGACAATCCCATGATCAGATTCTTCTCCATCGGAAACAAATTCCTCCACTTCATGAAGCTCCCTCACTCTTGCACTTCTACGTATCTCAACAAACTCGGTAGCTCCCGTTTCCTCAACATACTACGCGTCAACATAAGCACCTTCACATATCCAATCTTGTGCCATGGAAGCATCTTCGGCAAGAAGAACATCACAAGCTGATAAATACTTCCTCCTCTTGTCTATCATTCTTCCATTGAATTGAATATAAACTAGATCCTCCCTACGACCCACAGCTAGTTTATTTCTTATCTTTGCGTCCACCTAAAAATTGCAAAATGAAGCTTAGTGATTCAATTTTCAAAAAAAAAAACTATACAAGCAAGATTTGAGTATTTGCAAGTTGAGGTTTACTTGCTCAAAGACGCTCCAATATCTTTGACATCCGGATGAACTTGTGGTCAAGTTGAGTATCCTCAAAGCAACATGCATCAATGTAGGAGTTTGTAGTACATATGTTGCCCACCACTCCCCTACATTTAAAGGAAAATACAAATTATTATGCATCAGCCCAAAAATTCCAGAATTGCAATATGAAAATATTATTTGGATAACAAGTCTACCGGCATTGAAATTTGCATTGCCAATTGATTTGGCATCAGCCACCTTCCTAAACATGCCTTCGTTCTTCTTGAATTTGGGCAAGTCTATGTTAAGCACCTTTTTTTTGCTTCTCATCGTCATCAAGATAAATTTGTTCAATAACATCCATCAACCTGGACATGACTTCAACATCCGAAAATATGCTTGTGGTAGCATAACTATAAAATGATTCAAGGCATATGAAGCCATGTGCAATGGGGTATCTAGCCTCCCATTAATCTTGCCATCCATGGCCGTTGTGATCAACTTATAGTCCTTTTCTGAATTATCAACCGCAACCAATATTGTCTTCATTGCCTCTATTATTTCTCCACACATAGAGGCCATGGATTGTCCATCACTATCAGCCAATCGAAGTATCTTCAACAATGGCTCAAAAACCTTTCCATTCCAAGTTCCAACATACACAAGCACAAGAGCACAACATCAGTATTTAACATATACACAATCGTTCCAACATAGTAACATACACAATCCCAATTTAAAGTTTAGTAAACAATACCTTCGTGCAAAGAGACATATTTTTCCAAAATGCCCTACTAATTATTGTGGCATGAGCCCCCTTCCCTTTCTTTGTTCTTGTGTGCTTGCATCCTTCCCAAGAATCACTACAACACATTTCTTTTAGTTGACTCCTCTTGGCATCAAGACTTTGCAAGGTAAGAAATGCCGAAGCAAATCTAGTAACCCCTGGTCTAACAATGTCTCTCTTTTCTGTATAGGACCACATCAAGGCCAAGGTAGCATGATGTGCATAAAGGAAAATGGTCATCTCTTTGGCTTTGGTTATTGTAGAACTAAAATGCTTCAACTTTCCAATTGCTTCTACCATCAAGTTGACGGTGTGAGTTGCACATGAGGTCCAAAATATCTTGGGAATTTTATCGTTCAACATCACCTTTGCTCCCATATTGTTTGAAGCATTATCCGTGACTACTTGCACAACATTTTCAGCACCTATAAAATTCAGCAAGCAATAAAACCAGCAAGTAATCAAAATCAGCAAGTAATAAAATTCAGCAAGCAAAAAAAATCAGCAAGTAATGAAGCAATTAATAAGCAAGTACTAAACTTGGAAAACAATGAAAGAGAGCAAGTTTAAGATGAGTCATACCTATTTTCTCAATGCATTCATCCACATAACTGAAAATGTATTCACTTGTGTGTGCATCGGCCGATGCCTCCTTTGATCAAGATAGACGGTACCCAACTTGCAATGCACACACAAGTTCATGATGCTCCTCCTTTTCTTGTTTGTCCAAGCATCGGTCATGATAGAGCACCCCGTATCCACCCTCTCGACATCATGTGGCTTCAACAAATCCCTAGTCCTTTCCACCTCTTGCAACAACATTTTCTCTCGAATCATATGTTGTGAAGGTTGCTTCCAATCAGGGCCATAGCAACCAATAGCCTCACAAAACTGTTTGAAATCATCATCATTGATAGCATTGAAGGGTATATTTTTCTTGTAAGCTTCTTTCCTTATCAACACTATCATTTATAGTGCGCTGTTTTTTAGATTTCAACGAGATAGAAGGATCAATTGGAGCAACATATTGATCCATTGGCCCCTTGTTCGGAGAACCTTCACCAACTCTGCTTAGCGGCGCTTGATCATCCTCGCTCACCTCTATGGTGACCGTAGGTCTCATTTCTTCTTCATGCTTTAGCTTCTCCACTTTCCTACTCCTTGGTGCCTCATGTGACTAAAAAGCCCATGTTATCTGATCTTGTGTGGCTTGCAAACAACTGCTGATATTGCCTTTGATCTTCCCAATGTGCTCCTTCATCCTAGTCACCCCTCCATACATCACTTTTCCACAAAGCTTGCACTTGAGCTTTTGAGTATCGTTACAGTCAACACACTCGGCAAACTCCCAAGCCATGTCATCCGACTTCCTCTTAAGTGATGAATTTGCAACCTGAGATGAACCCGTAGCGGACATCTACATAAATAAAATGAAACAACCAGATCAGCCATCGACATAATTTACCAATGATTGATCTAATATAAATAATTAATTACAATCTCCATGATACAATATTACAATCAGCATCTAAAATTCTAATCAAGCATAACTACTTGACCAACTAATAAATTTTAAAAAAGAAACATGCAATCTGCCTAATACAATAAAATATGGAAATTAATCATGTCCAATAGAATAGATACAGAGAATTAATATCGTGAACTAGGAGAAAATCCTTACCGTGGCGTGCAGTTTGGAGACGGGGCGCGTTGTGTAGTTTGGAGACCGGGCGCGCTGTGCGATTTGGAGACGGGGAGCCGGCGCTCGGTACTCGACTACTGCAGACCGGTTGTGCTGTGCGATTTGGAGATGGGGAGCCGGCGCTCGGTACTCGACTACTGCAGACCGGGCGCTGCCGTGCTGGAGACAGGAGGAGCTGGAGACGGCAGGAGCGTCTCTGGCTTGATCATCCTTGCTCACCTCTATGGTGACCGCATGTCTCATTTCTTCTTCATGCTTTAGCTTCTCCACTTTCCTCCTCCTTGGTGCCTCATGTGACTGAAAAGCCCAGGTTATCTGATCTTGTGTGGCTTGCAAACAACTGCTGATATTGCCTTTGATCTTCCCAATGTGCTCCTTCATCCTAGTCACCCCTCCATACATCACTTTTCCACAAAGCTTGCATTTGAGCTTTTGAGTATCGTTACGGTCAACACACTCTGCAAACTCCCAAGCCATGTCATCCGACTTCCTCTTAAGTGATGAATTTGCAACCTGAGATGAACCCGTAGCGGACATCTACATAAATAAAAGGAAACAACCAGATCAGCCATCTACATAATTTACCAATGATTGATCTAATATAAATAATTAATTAGAATCTCCATGATACAATATTACAATCAGCATCTAAAATTCTAATCAAGCATAACTACTTGACCAACTAATAAATTTTAAAAAAGAAACATGCAATCTGCCTAATAAAATCAAATATGCAAATTAATCATGTCCAATAGAATAGATACAGAGAATTAATATTGCCAACTAGGAGAAAATCCTTACTGTGGCGTGCAGTTTGGAGACGGGGCGCGTTGTGCAATTTGGAGACCGGACGCGTTGTGCGATTTGGAGACGGGGAGCCGGCGCTCGGTACTCGACTACTGCAGACCGGTTGCGCTGTGCGATTTGGAGATGGGGAGCCGACGCTCGGTACTCGACTACTGCAGACCGGGCACTACCGTGCTGGAGACGGGAGGAGTTTGAGACGGCCAGGAGCGTCTCCTGGTTGCCGTCGACCTGTGCTGGAGACGGCCAGACGGGGCGCCGTCGCATAGTGGCTGGAGACGAGGCGCCGTCCTACGGTGCTGGAGAAGGGGTGGTGGAGACGGGGCGCCGACACGAGGAGGAGCTGGCGACGGGGAGCATCTCCTGGTCGCCGTCGTTCGAAGCTGGAGAGGGGCCGCCGCCGCGCGGTGCTGGAGACAGGGGGTTGGAGACGGCGCGCCTCCGTGCGATGGTGGAGTGCAGGGCTGGAGCTACCGCATTCTCCGGCCGCCGGAGGAGGAATCCATGGTGGCGGCGGGCTGAATTGTGGGGAGGAGCCACCGGGTAGAAAACCTAGGCGTGTTGACTCTCTGTCTCTGGGAAACGCGGGGTGGAAAGGGGAATTGAGTTTTCTTTTTTCTTTTTAGACAGGTAGGTCCACCAATTTACTGGTGACAAATCGGTCTGACAGCCGATAAATCGGCCAGACCGATAAACCTGGACGATATGGATTTCTCCGATCAGTCAGACCCCGATTACCGATATTTCAGCCGATATATCGGAATATTGGCTGATATTTGGAACAATGATAAAAGCTCTAGCACATGAGTGATCCATGCTTCCCTATGCGAAGGGCCTTTCTTTTACTTTTATGTCGAGTCTCCATCTTCTAACTTTATGCACAGTTGAGAGAGCATATTTTCAATTCTGAGTTTTATTTGCATTTGTCCTAGAAACATTATTAATTGATGCATGATGTGTTATTGCTTGTTCTCTAATTATTTGTTCTAGTATTCCTCATGAACTTTGAAGGTGTCCTGACATTTATGTTTTGCCCCACTCTTAAGGACTTACGAAATATCACTTTTCCATGCTTTCTCTATACTTGAAACAAACGTATATGTTTCTTTGCATTGTTATTCATGATCTTTTATTTGAGTTACTTCTCAGGATGCAAGGTGATTGCTATGCTTTATTCTTAAAATTCTATTTATCATTCTTGTGTTAAAGTTATATGATCTCAGCTTACATATGCTTTTATATTATTGATGATCAAGTTTATGTTGGTAGCATGTCACCTCAGAAAATATGTGTCTTTATCGTTTATCTACTCGAGAACGAGTAGGAACTAACCTTGGGGATGTTGATACGTCATAAACGTATCCTTAATTTCTGATGTTCCATGTTGTTTTCTTATTGTTTAGCACAAGTTTGCTATAAACTTTATGTCATTTTTATTAATTTTCCGGACTAACCTATTGACAAGATGCCACGGAGCATGTTCCCTATTTTCTGCTATTTTTAGTTTCAGAAAAGTTGTTCTGGAAATATTCTCAGAATTGGAAAATTCGAAGCCCGGAAGTCTTAGGATTCCTGAAGGTTCCACGGAGTCCCGATGAGACCCGGGGGGGTTCTCGAGCTCTCCCCGGCACCCTGTCGGGAGGGAATTTCATCACCGGAGGGGTCTACACCACCATGCCCTCCTCCGAAGTAATGCGTGAGTAGCTCATCCATGGACTACGGGTCCATAGCAGTAGCTAGATGGTTGTTCTCTCCAATTTGTACCTCATGTTTAGATCTTGTGAGTTGTCTAACATGATCAAGATCATCTTTATGTAATGCTACATGTTGTGTTTACTATGATCTGATGAATGTTGAATGCTATGTCTTCTTATTATCAATCTATCATGTTATCTTCATGCATATGTTATTTATGATTTTGCATGCTCTCCGTTATTAGTAGATGTTCTGGCCAAGTAGATGCTAGTAACTCCAATAGGGAGTATTTATGCTCGTTAGTGGGTTCATGCCTCCTTTGCATATGTGCTCGAGTGACAGAAATGTGACAGATGGAGGATGTGTTGTTGCAATTAGGGAGAAAACAACAATGCGTTGTCTAAGTATGATGTTATTGTTTACATTACACACTTTGCTTAATGCAATTATGTGTTGCTTGCAACTTAATACCTAACGTTTGTTCGGATGATATTCGGAGCTGAATTATTTGTCATAGATGCAGTTGGATTACGGTCTATGTATTTTGTTGTAATGCCCGCATGAATCACATTGTAATGTTTATGTCTTGCATATGCACTACGGTGCAATCTTCATTTTTGTCAATTGCCCAGCTGTAATTTGTTCACCACATATGTTATTTATCTTTCACATAGAGACACCACTAGTGAACTGTGGACCCCGATCCATTTTTCTCATATTGATAATACAACCACTGTTTCCATTATTTTTATACTGCTGCTACTGTTTTCATACTCTTTTCCGAACCATACGTTTAACCTATTTGTGTTCAGCAAAATCGGTGAGATTAATAACCTCACTGCTTCGTTGGGGCAAAATGATTTGATTGTGTTGTGTAGGTTCCACATTGCACCTGAAGCGGTATTGCGTCCTGCCATCTCAACTGCTTCAACCTTCAGAAGTTACTCCTTCCTCCTACTAGTCGATTAAACATTAATTTCTTTCTGAGAGAAAACTGTTGTTGTGCTCATCATACCTTCCTCTTGGGGTTTCCCAACGAGTGGAAGACCTGCACCATCATCGGTCGCCTCATCTCCCATCATGTCACCTCCTTTCGATCCCCGCCCTCCACCTCTTGTCCCGGCACCTCTCTCTACTCCCACCTCGCCGTCGATCGACCCTAACACCCCGCAGCAGCGTCTCGATGGCTCCGGTCTCTATCCCTCTCCACATCGCTCCATCCTCCATGGCAGAAGCTCGACCTCGTCGCATGGAGGAGCACCACCGCCGACAAGCTCTGGACCCTTCGTGTGGAGGAGCACCAGTGCCGACAAGCTTGTCGGCAGACGGCGCCCGACGCCCGGTCCTTGTGGTCCTCCTCTCCTGGCCAGCGGCCGGCGAGTTTGTAATTAGGGCAACAATAGGAAAAAGGGACACCAGACGAAATTGGTCCATGAGTGTGTCGGGGCCATGTAAGGCCCGTTTACGTGCCGGCCCGGGGGCAGGTCAATGCCATCCATTTTAGAACTGGCTAGCACACCGCTCTTTGGCGGTTTCGCCTACCACATTTTATGAGACTGAACCCACTGGCTCGTCGCACCGCGGCACGCGCGGCAGAGCATGGAGCCGGCCTGGCAGCCGCCACCTCCAGGATCGCCTCCCATGGCCGCGCCGGCGACGCCGCCGCTGCGCGCGCGGTGTTCGACGCGATGCCCCGCCACGACGCCGTTGCCTGGAACGCCATGCTCACCGCCTACGCCCGCGCCGGGCAGCCACGCGCCGCCCTCACGCTCTTCGCTCGCATGCACGCCGCGCCGGATGCGTTCGCCCTCACCGCCGTGCTTTCCGCAGCGACGGCCCTACGCTGCCCCGCCGCGGGCGCGCAGCTCCACGCCCGCCTCCTCCGTCTCGGGCTACGCGAGCAGCTCCCCGTCGGCAACGCGCTCGTGTCAATGTACGCCAGGTGCGCCCGAGCGGACGACGCCGCTCGCGCCTTCCGGGAGATGCGGGAGCGCAACGCGCTGTCCTGGTGCTCGCTCTTGCACGCCTACGTCGTCTCAGGCCGCATGAATCTTGCACAGGAGCTGTTCGATGAAATGCCTGATGCAAGCAATGTTGCCTGGAACACGTTACTCATGGGGTATTCCCGCATTGGCAATGCCAGGCAATGTTTTCTTGTGTTCAACAGGATGCGGATGTCGGGGAACTCTTGTGACGATGCAACACTCTGCATTCTAATCGACGCTTGCACGGAGCTGCCCTACCCATCAACTGGCTTTGCAGTCCACAAGATTGCCGTGCATAGTGGCTGGAATGCCGTCCCTGAGGTCAGTAACTCGCTTATTTCCTTCTACAGTAAGTTCAGCTTGCTAAATCATGCCGTGAAGATCTTCGAGTCTATGGGGACTAGAACCGTTGTGTCGTGGAATTCGCTGATCGACGCGTACACAAGGCTTGGCCACATGGAAGACGCTGCTGCTCTGTTTCAAAGTGCCCCTGAGACAAATGTCATCTCATGGACTGCGATGATCGGAGGTTATGCGAGGAATGGCTGTGCAGACGAGGCTCTTGCACTGTTTGTCAAGATGTTGGCAGAGAAGCATATCCAACCTGACGACTTCACTTTGGGGGCTGTGCTTCATGCCTGTGCTACCACGGCATCTCTGGCCAACGGAAGGATGATCCATGCCTGTGCATTCCAAGGCGGTTTTGCGTCCTACTTGTATGTGGTCAACAGCTTGATAGACATGTATGCCAAGTGCGGGGACATAGAGGGAGCAAGCAATGTGTTCCATGTCGTTTGTCAGAAGGACTTGGTCTCATGGAACACCATGTTGTTCGGGTTCGCGATAAATGGATGGGCAAATGAAGCACTGGCACTGTATGAAACCATGTTGTCCCAGGATGTCTGCCCCAACGAAGTTACATTCACAGGCTTGCTCACCGCCTGCAGCCATTCTTGCCTCCTGGAGCAAGGCAGAGCCTTCTTTGAGTCAATGGTGTCTGTCCACGGACTGAAACCAAAACAAGAGCATTTAGCTTGTGTTCTCGACATGTATGCTAGATCAGGGAACATAAAGATGGCCATTGAGATGTTGGACCAGTACTCAGAAATGGATCAGTCGCAAAGCAGCGATATGCGCGAATCTCTGGTCAGTGCCTACTCATCGGGCCAACTAGATGTCAGAATGGGAAGGAAGGTGGGGAGCAGCATGTTGTCAATGGAACCCGCGAGAGACGCTGGCTATGTCATGCTGTCCAACTTGTTGTGCGCCACTGGGCAGTGGACGGAAGCCGAGAGGGTGAGGAGAGCCATGTCAGAGCGCGGTGTCAAGAAGTCTCCTGGCTGTAGCTGGATCCAGGTGAAAGGTGCTGTTAAGGTATTTGTATCAGGTGGGAAGGAACTTGTTCCGTCAGATATAGTGCGTGGTATTATTCACCTGTTGGATAACGAAATGAGGAATACTATGTGTTGTGATGCTTAAATTATTATGATGTTACCACAATATTTTTGCAAAGTAGAAATCGTCATTTTTTTTTTGTTAGGTGCTAGCCCAGCTCAATATATAGCCCAAACATTGCCGTCGTTGGCACTGAAGAGGATGAACAGAGGACAAAAAAAAGTTTAACTCGGCTTTTGAATTGATTCCTGATAGTGGGTTATTCTTAGGATCCAAACACAGATATCCATTGGAAGTAATTAGGTCTGAGGATAGACCCAGTCGGCTCGGAGCTTGCGGACGCAGTGTAGAACACGCTGCAGCTGGTGGTGGCTCCCGGAGATGGAGGAGGAGTGGAAGCTAGCAAGCGCGGGTGCATCGACCGAAACCAAAGCAACATCATTTTTAGCTTGCGTTCTAGACATGTATGCTAGATCAGGAAACATAGCAAAGGACATTGACATGCTGGACTAATGCACAGAAACGGTTCAGCCACATAGCAGCGATATGCGCGAGGCTCTGCTTAGCGCCTACTCGTTGGGTCACCTGGATGTAAGGATCGGAAAGATGATGGAAGCAGCATGGTGTTGACGGATTCTGCAAGAGAGTTAAGTTATAAGAACATGCTGAGCGTCCTCCGGAGGATCGAAGTAATCCGTCCTCCGGAGGATCGAAGTAATCCATCCTCCGGGTCGCGCGCCGTTAGATGCGATCGTTGACAACCGTCCATCCCAGCACTCGCTTGGCAGCCAGGACTCGTCACCCCCTATCCCTTCTTCTCCTCGTTGACCCACGGGAGCACCGTTGTCTCCCCGTGGAAGCACCGTCGCTGACCTACGGGGGCATCCGCCTTGAGAGCAGGTAGCACCGGCGCTGACCTACGAGAGCAATGGTCTTGAGCTAAGGCAGCACCGTCCCTTACCCATTGTAGCACCGCATGTTGCCGATGGCAGCACCACTGCACGTCAGCATCACTGCACATCGTCGGTAGCATGTCCACTCGCCTCTTGTAGCACCTCCTGTCACCACATGTCTCCGGTAGCATTGCCCCTCACCCATTGTAGCACCACCATACATCGTTGGTAGCAACTCCGCCGCGAACCGATTGAATCTCGGCGGTCCGGCCTCGGAGCTCCGCCACACACCGTATGTAGCATTTGTGTGCTTCGGCCACCCAGCTTCACCGAACATCAATTGGAGCATCACACGACCTAGTGTAGCAACAACAGGAGGAAGGAGACATGAGCTGCAAGGGGGGAGGAGGTGGAGTGACCCATCTGCGTGGGAGGTGGTATGGGACACTGGTGTCAGAGAGGAGATGATGTTTGCGGGAGCAAGAAGGCGTAGGTAGGAGACGACTAGAGAGAGAGAGGAAGAAAGGAGGAGGAAAATGAGTGGTCACGGCGAGTGGAAAGGGATAAGGCTGCAAGGCGTGGCCTTATTTTCTGGTTGGTTCAGGGACACGCGGCGCGCAAACGCGTGCGGAGGATGGTTCGACGAAATCCTCCGGAGGCAACGAATCGTTTTCCTAAGTTATATCATGTTGTCCAACTTATTGTGAGCCACTGGGCAGTGGAAGGAAGCCAAGGGTGAGGTGTTAGGGCCCAAGGATCCAAACGAGGCAGCAATGGAAGGGGGAAGGAAGGAGGATCCCGGTGGCTCAGATCTATTTTACCCTAAGCCTAAGAACAGGAAAATAGAACAACTAAAATGTTGGTTTTTCATAGCTTGATCTTCCCATCTATCCCACCTACCTTTTATATGGAAAGTTAGGCTCAAGATTTAGTTACGTTAACGCTGATAACGTTTACAATGCTGATTAGCAGCAGAATCAATGATTACAGAAACATCTAGAGGAAGCCACCATCGATGTCCAATCTTGGGGAAAGGGCATCAGGTCATCTGGGCCGTGCGTTCTTGTCAGAGTCTTCCTGTAGCTTTTCTTGTGCTACGCTTGGGTCCTAACAGTGCCCCCTCCTTAACACAAGACCTCGAAGATTAAAATTCTTGAAAGTGGCTTGGATGTAAGCCGCGTCCTCCGAGGTAGCCTCGTCGGGAGTCATATTCTCCTAGAGGTTTAGCCATTGCGGCACTGGTACGTCATAGTCACATGCAGAACAAGGAATTTGTCGGCGTTGCAGTATTGCAAGTGGAGCTGTCTTTACCTTTCCGTCTGGAGTGAGTAGAGGTAGTTTGGCATTTGGCACAGCCGATCGACCCTGGTGTTTTTTCAACTGGTTGACATGAAAAACATTGTGGGTTCATGTAGGAAGTTGAAGCTGGTATGCAACTCTGCCTACCCGTTTGAGTATTGGGAAAGGTCCATACCCTTTCAAAGTTAGCTTCAACGGATTCCTCAGGCCAAGTGTTGTTTCGCGGCAAGGCTGCATCTTCGGGTACACTAGATCACCTTCCTAGAATTAACGTTCTGTGCGATGTTGGTCTGCGGATTTTTTCATTCGTTGTTGAGTTTGTGCCATGTTTTGCTGCAGGGTTTTGATCATGCGGTCTTTTTCTGCCAGTGCTACTTGAACCTCCTCTGACACATTGCAAGGGATTGAGATTTCTTGAATCAGGGGTGGTGAGTATTCATAGAGATCTTCGAATGGCGACATTTTTATACCTGTGTGGTATGAGCAGTTGTACCACAGCTCTGCTGCCGGTAACCACTGGCACCACTTTTTTGGTTCCTGGAATGCCATGCACCTTAAGTACTGTTCAACACATTGGTTGACTCGCTCAGACTCTGGGTGGTAGGCTGAGCTGAAATGAAGAGATACCTTCAGGGTTGTGAATACTTTCCTTCCATAGGCTACTGGTGAAGATATGGTCTCTATCGCTGACAATCACTGACGGAGGACCATGCAGTTTAACTATGTTATCAATGACCAAGTATGCCACCGATTTTGTCGTGTATGGGTGTGTTTTGACGCACGAACGCGTCACATGAACACGTCCTCGTGTACCCGCGGCACCGAGGGAGATGCTACGCAACTCGCACCGTGGGAGGCCTACCGGAAGCGTGGTACGCAAGACAATCCGACATGCGCTTTTGAGGCCAGACGCCTCGGTTCCTTGGGAGGGAACCCGTCGGAGGACCCGGCGATGATTGGCTGCTCCAAGTCGTCCTTAACGCCCCTGGAGTCTCGTGGATCGTAGCCTGAAAACCTGAAGAACAACGAAAACGAGAAGCAAGATACAAATTGAGAGAGATAAAGGTAGATGAACACGGAAAAGTAGGGTTTGTGTTTGTTCGATTGGTGTTGGTTCAATCGGTCGTCACCCCTCATGTATATAAGGGGCAGATGGACTTCCGCGCAGGTTTAGGGCGAAAAATCCAGTCCAAAAAGACCTAATTTGAGTCTAATTCGGAAAAAAAAAACGTGCCAGCCAAATTCTAGCTCAGGCCCAGAAATCGAAAAAAAACTTTCATATGTCAATCGGATATTTTGAACCGGAAATTCCGATTGCAATGGATTTTCTCTAAGGAAAAAAGCTGTGAGTTACAGATGTCGGTCGAATATTTTGAACCGGCAATTCCGGTTTTGACCTCACACGTTAATATTGTCAGCAGTATTTTGGTCATAGATTTTGCATACTTTATCGGATTAAGATGACCCAAAAATCAAAGTTGTTCGTTTCAACGAGACGCACAACTTTTGTTCACGCTATTTTTTCAGTTTAGGTCATCTTGGTGCCATCCCTTTGTGAGCCAAAAACGAGTGTCAACACATGCCCCCCTCCCCCTTTTTTTTAGCAAAACTTGCGTGCCAAAAAATAATTTGCCTCACTCTCATTATAAGGACGATTTCAACACTCCATCGTCCATGAGTTATCAGGATGATACTAGATTATCGACCACATGTGCTAATAAAAAAAATACCTTAATAATCTTTCATTCAAGTACCCCGAAAGAGTAACACCAACCGTTCGGCGATAAGGGTCATCATCCGTCAATACGTATTTGAAAGCAACCTTCCGAACGATCACGCTCACCCTCTTGTAGGATTTTGCATATAATTAACAACGAGTTTCTTTAGGTCATCTGCATTAGATTTTTCATTCGTGCATGGCCGAAGCGGCTTGCCTCGATCCGGCCTTAGTTTCATTGGTGAGACAAAGCATCAGCTCATGGGGAATATGCAGTGCACCATGATTAACATGGTAGCCCGATGTTTGCGCACCAACTCATCACATTTTATGTCTAGGCATAAGAGAATTAGTAAAACACTTCAAGACAAAAGTTATACCTAGACATGTATGAAGACAAACAATATGTGATTCATCGAAATATGAGTAAATCATGAAATTATTGCACTACTTACAACGAATCACCAGAAGTCTCAATATATGAAGCATCTATAGAAAATAAAAATTCTAGCACGAATAGAAAATTTTCATATTCGGCTTGACTATTAGTGCATCATATTTTAAAGGTCATGGGACTTCAAAAATAGCACCAAAAGAAGATGAACACACAATGTACATACCATGGTAGTAGAGAGACATGATCAAAATTAATATCAAACATTATGCTCATGATTCATTTGTTGCCCAATGATATAGCTAGCAAAATTTTGCCATTCATAAATTTTAAGCCAAATATCATCAAAGCATGAGCAAGAGCATAATTTTCAATTGACGCATACCCTGTCTCAGTCTGTAGTAGTAGTACTAAAGACGATGTTATCACACCACACCAGCCATGTCTCAATAATTTCTTAGGACGATAGAAGACTATCGGTCCCGTATCTTTGCCTCAAGGGCATGTATATAACAGCCACCAAAGTATGTATAGCCAAAGTTAATAAATAACCAATAAATATGATAGTGAACTCAAAATATTTCAGCTTTTGGTACTAGCAACAACATAGGAATTAATCAAATGCATATTGACTTGATATTACCCTTCCATGATATAAATAATTATGATGCACCCATGGATCAAAATAAGTCTATGGGGGTAACCTGTCGAGACATCGTAGTAGAATTCATAAACGGGGGTGTCATGAGACTACTGGCACTAGTGGAAACAGGGCCTTTTGCCCCGGGTCGTAAGGGCCAGTTGTCCCGGTTGTGCAACCGGGATGGGCTGGCCGGGACAAATGGCCCGTCCCATTGGTCCCGGTTGTGCCAGGACCCGGGATGGTAAGGATAGGCCACGTGGCGAACCTGGGCCAGTGAGTTCGTCCCGGTTCGTTCAAGGGACCGGGATGGATACTTTTTTGACAAAAAAATATATATAATCGTTCAGTTTCCGCGTCCAGGCCCACGTCTTTTGGGCTCCTGTCTCCCAATCCCGAGACGGCCTCCCCTTCCCCAACCGCGTCCAGGCCCACGTCTTTTATTAAGCCCACTGGTCACATTTTTTGTCAAAAGGGCCCACTGGCCCGCGTGTTTTATTATGGTCAGTCAACGGTTCGAAGGGCCCACTGGCCAGCGTCTTTTATTATGGTCAGTCAATGGTTCGAAGGGGCCACTGGCCAGCGGCCGTTGGCTGGCTCGCCTGGTCCCTTAAATTAAGACTACAGGACGGTCAAAGGGCCACTGTCGCCTCGTCTTCCCGCCCCGCCTCGGCTTCCCGCGCCCCCACTTCCTCACGCGCGCGTGCCACGGCTGCAACCGCCGCCACGCCTCGGCTCCTGCCCGCATTCATGGCCGCCTGCAACCGCCGCCACGTCCAGGCCACCGGTTGGCATGCCAGCCCACCCCGGGTCCTTTTTAAAGGCCCCCCGCCGCCCGTACAACCCATCCACCCCGGCCGCGCCCAAGGCAGACCAACCATAGCCACCATGTCCCGCTGGTTCGGCAGCGGCTCCGGCAGCGGCTCCGGCAAGCGCCCCAGGAACGAAGGCTCCTCGAGCGGCGCCGGCCGCGTCCCACCACCGCCGGCGGAGGCCTTCGGCTACGGCCCTGGAGGTGTCCGCCTCGGCGGGACGCCGCGCGTCCCCGCGCCACCTCCGGCTGCACGCCCGCCGCCCAACGCCGCGCCCAAGGGCAAGAGGTTCCGCCGGTACGTCCGGGTGGACGAGGCCGAGTGGCAATGGAACAACGCCACGCCGGTGTTCTATGCTGACGTCCACCTCCCAGACGGCTGGCACCTGAACCCCCAGCGGATCCCTGTGCCGCCGGTCCCGACCGGCCAGGCGCTGCTCGAGGAGATCGACCGCCGGCGCGAGCTCCTGCCGGCCCCCGTCCGCAGGGAGCGCGCGTACGCGCGCAGCTCCCCCTACTGGGGCGCCTAGCTCGAGCAGGAGCACGAGCAGCGCCGGCGCTCCTACATCCCCGCCCCCCACGAGGTGGACGTCGCGGACTACCCGCCGCCACCGCCCGGCCGGGAGAGGGAGCTGTGGCTCCTCGAGGACATCCCGGAGGACTTCTCCGGGGAGGAGGACCCCGTGCTCCGGGCCGCCATGGAGGATGCCTGCGAGGCCTCCCGCCGCTCACTCGTCGAGGACGAAATCAAGCGGTGGGAGCGGGTCGTGGCCGCCGCCCGCGCCGACGCCGCCGCCGCCGCCCCCCGAGCCTACCCCCTGGTGGCACGCGCTCTACGCCGAGTATGAGGCGTCCGAGGACCAGCCGCCGCTCCCCCCCGGGCTGGAGTACGGCATGTCCTGGGCCTGGACCGGCGGCGTTTGGGCGCCGGAGTCGCCGGAGCAGGAGGAGCTGCCCCCTCCGCCGCCGCCGCCGCCGCAGGAGGTGCTGCCCCCGCCACCACCGCTGCCCCCGCCACCGCCGTACGCGCCTCCGATGCCCCCGATGCCTGCACCCCCGGCCCAGCCGTCTGCCCACCTGTGGCAGCCACCCCCCTACCAAGAAATCTCCTCCGACGAGGAGGACAACTAGATCGGCCGGTCGCATGTGGCCGCGCCGCCGCCCCCTATTCTATGTAAGCAAGGCCCCTAGCTACCCCCCAAGAAAACGGCCGGCCGCCTGTGGCCGCGCCGCCGCCCCTTTATGCAAGTACGGCCGGCCGCCTGTGGCCGCGCCGCCGCCCCTTTATGCAAGTACGGCCGGCCGCCTGTGGCCGCGCCGCCCCCTATCTATGTAAGCAAGGCCCCTGGCCTTTTTTTAATATAAGTTGTGTGCCCCCCTAGTCTACCGTGTCCCTAGCCCATACCTGCCGGCGGTCCGCCGGCGGGATCTGTCTACTCGTTCCCGCCGCCGGCAGGGCTTCGCCCAGCCATGTCCACTCGTACCTGTCCCTGGGGTGTTCGTTCGGCCTGGAGAGAGGGCCGCGATTTTTATACACCTGGGCCTCTAGTCCCGGCCCGTGCAACCAACCGGGACTAGAGCCCCTTTGGTCCCGGTTGGTACCACGGACCGGGACCAAAAACAAATTTCGAATTTCGGTGGCACCCCTGCGCGCCCAAAATTTTTTAGCGCCAAAATTTGAAAAGGGTTAAGTTTGCACATTAACAACTTCTATATACTTTCAAATTTGACAAAAATTCCAACATGAAAAATGCTAGAATTTGCAAAACTAATTTAAATCCATTTTTCGTTTAACTAAATAATTATTCTAACTATTGAAACTATTAATTATTTTTTCATTTGTATATAATTTGAATATAAAAATGTTATAATTTTTGATTTCTCTCGTGATCTTCCTAATTCAAAGCGAGTTGTACCTTATTGACACGGTGAATTTGAGATCTTCGTCTACAACAGAAAAACCATAGTTTTCCTTCGAAGTTTTACTCTGCGCATCCACACGTATTTTCCCTTTATCCCGACCCCCGCTTGAAAACATAGTAACTTCCATGTACGCTATCATTAGTGAGAGACTTCACGTCGGCAATCTCAATTAAAGTGCCAGTTTGTGTCTGATCCCACCAACCCCTCAAAATCCTCCTATTAACTTCACCTATCTCAACTGAAATCACTGTCTTCATGTGGATGCCAAGCCTGTGCAAAGCTATCTCTCCTCCTCCAATACCGGAGAATAAGGACACCACATTAACACCATTGGGAAACATGTTCTTCAACACCGACAAGTGGCAACCCACAGTATCAATTTGGAATGAATTGCCTTCCGTGTACGCTATCATTAGTGAGAGACTTCACGTCGGCAATCTCAATTAAAGTGCCAGTTTGTGTCCGATCCCACCAACCCCTCAAAATCCTCCTATTAACTTCACCTATCTCAACTGAAATCACTGTCTTCATGTGGATGCCAAGCCTGTGCAAAGCTATCTCTCCTCCTCCAATACCGGAGAATAAGGACACCACATTAACACCATTGGGAAACATGTTCTTCAACACCGACAAGTGGCAACCCACAGTATCAATTTGGAATGAATTGCCTTCCGTGTACGCTATCATTAGTGAGAGACTTCACGTCGGCAATCTCAATTAAAGTGCCAGTTTGTGTCTGATCCCACCAACCCCTCAAAATCCTCCTATTAACTTCACCTATCTCAACTGAAATCACTGTCTTCATGTGGATGCCAAGCCTGTGCAAAGCTATCTCTCCTCCTCCAATACCGGAGAATAAGGACACCACATTAACACCATTGGGAAACATGTTCTTCAACACCGACAAGTGGCAACCCACAGTATCAATTTGGAATGAATTGCCTTCCGTGTACGCTATCATTAGTGAGAGACTTCACGTCGGCAATCTCAATTAAAGTGCCAGTTTGTGTCTGATCCCACCAACCCCTCAAAATCCTCCTATTAACTTCACCTATCTCAACTGAAATCACTGTCTTCATGTGGATGCCAAGCCTGTGCAAAGCTATCTCTCCTCCTCCAATACCGGAGAATAAGGACACCACATTAACACCATTGGGAAACATGTTCTTCAACACCGACAAGTGGCAACCCACAGTATCAATTTGGAATGAATTGCCTTCCGTGTACGCTATCATTAGTGAGAGACTTCACGTCGGCAATCTCAATTAAAGTGCCAGTTTGTGTCTGATCCCACCAACCCCTCAAAATCCTCCTATTAACTTCACCTATCTCAACTGAAATCACTGTCTTCATGTGGATGCCAAGCATGTGCAAAGCTATCTCTACTCCTCCAATACCGGAGAATAAGGACACCACATTAACACCATTGGGAAACATGTTCTTCAACACCGACAAGTGGCAACCCACAATATCAATTTGGAATGAATTGCCCTTGTGTGGTTTCTCTCTCTTCGCGACAAGAGATTTGTACCTCTCTCTCTTCGCGACTCCCCTTGTGTGGTTTCTTGGGAGACCGAGTAAAAATTCCATCTCATCTGGCTCTAGAGGGGCAACCTTGTTATTCTCAATTGGCAAATTATGGATGTAGCCTCTTTCTTGAGCAGCTGCACAGAAGTGCTTAGAATCCACAAACTCCGGCTCTATGTCATACAAATTTCTGGAAATTTCCACCCATACACTTTTTGGAGCTAGGGCCTCATTTTCATAGTAGAAGTAGGGTGGCTTGTTCATCCTCTAGAGTCGATGTCAGTCCTGGCTGCTTGTCCATCCTCTAGAGTCTGCTCTGCTCTGCTCTACTGCTCCTTGTGGCTCAGGTTGGTAACGGTCCATGTTTGCGTATGCTTTGTGAACTTATGGTTTGATTTGAGAATTTCAAAACTTTGATTTCATAATCTTTTGGCCGGAAGCACCTAGCAATATCTTTTAAACCTTGTTTCTCTCCATATGCTATTTGTACTTCTCATCGGCTCTAATGTTTCTCTACCTGATTCTACTTCTCCTCTGCCTAGTTTGGGTTGTTTATGGTGGTTAACTCCAATGAATAACAATAGAGGCCTGCCATAATCACTTGTTCTATACCGTGTGTCAACACATACTACATCTCGAAAGTAGTTATAATCCTGCAATATCTGTCAGGATGGTATCCGTACTATCACTTCGAGTCGCTGGTTGGAATAATAATGAAGTCAGACTGGTCATAGTTGTCAAGCACTCAATGCTTGCCAGCTTTTGACCGATCAATACAAATTATTGGTCAAACTTGCACCTACTCCATTCATAATCACATAATATGTATAAATATCATTTTGGCTAACAAAATCTCGTTCATACTACGTTATAAGAACTATGATCATGTATTCCACGTTTATTATTACACATCACCAACAACATCCCTATCTAGTCTTCTTAATTTTCTTCGTGTCCCTTGCTTATGATCGCTTCGGCCGTAACCATGGAGCATCTTCATTATTTAACGGGATGGTGGGGTCAGCTTTCACTGTGAAGGGTGGAACTTCAACAAACTTATTATAATCTTCTGACATGTCTGTCGTGTCCTCGATTCCCACGATGTTTCTTTTCCCTGAGAGAACTATGTGACGCTTCGGCTCATCGTATGATGAAATTGTTCCCTTATTTTTTCTTTTCTTCGGTCTGGAAGACATGTCCTTCACATAGAAGACCTGAGCCACATCATTGGCTAGAACGAATGGTTCGTCATTGTAACCAATACAGTTGAGATCCACTGTTGTCATTCCATAAAGCGGGTCTACCTTTACCCCTTCTCCATTCAGGTTGACCCATTTGCACTTGAACAAAGGGACCTTAAAAGAAGGTCCATAGTCAAGTTCCCATATCTCCTCTATGTAACCATAGTATGTGTCAGTTTTTCCATTCTCGTTTGTTGTATCAAAGCGGACACCACTGTTTTGGTTGGTGCTCTTCTTATCTTGGGAGCTCGTGTAAAATGTATTCCCATTTATCTCGTACCCTTGAAAACTCCCAATAGTCGAAAATGGTGACCCTGCCAACATGTATAGCTGATCTTCAACAGTGGTGTCATTTATAAGACGTGTTTGCAACCAACTTCCGAAAGTCTCCATGTGTTCGCGTTTAATCCATGAGTCATACTTCCCCGGGTTTGCAGACCGTACAATATTCTTGTGTTCCTCGACATACGTAGCCATGAACATAGAATTTTGTAGAACTGTGTAGTGTGCTTTGGTCAAAGAATGCTCGTCCCTATGTATCATTGTTTTCTTTCCCAGCGTTCCTTTTCCCCTCAGTCTCCCCTCATGCCGCGATTCAGGAACACCAATTGTCTTAAGCTCAGGAATAAAGTCAACACAGAACCCAATGACCTCCTCTGTTCCATAGCCCTTCGAGATGCTTCCTTCTGGCCTAGCACGGTTATGAACATATTTCTTCAAGACTCCCATGAACCTCTCAAAGGGGAACATATTGTGTAGAAATACCGGACCGAGAATATGAATCTCTTCACATAGGTGAACAAGGAGATGAGTCATAATGTTGAAGAAGGATGGTGGGAACACCAACTCAAAACTAACAAGACACTGGACCACATCCCTCTGTAATCTTGTCAGAATTTCTGGATCGATTACCTTCTGAGATATTGCGTTCATGAATGCACATAGCTTCACAATGGGTACTCGAACATTTTCCGGTAGAAGCCCCCTCAATGCAATCGGAAGCAATTGCGTCATAATCACGTGGCAGTCATGAGACTTCAGGTTTTGGAATTTTTTCTCTGCCATGTTTATTATCCCCTTTATATTCGACGAGAAGCCAGACGAAACCTTGATACTGTAAAGGACTTCAAAGAATATTTCCTTCTCTGCTTTAGTAAGAGCGTAGCTGCTTAAGGAATGGCGCCTTGTATCTGTGTGCTTGTTGCTTGGGTCTTTCATACGTTGCTGGTCCTCCCGTGCTTCAGGCGTATCTTTTGACTTCCCATACACGCCCAGGAAGCATAGCAGATTGACACATAGATTCTTTGTCACGTGCATCACGTCGATCGAAGACCGGACATCTAAAACTTTCCAATAGGGTAGCTCCCAAAATATAGATTTCTTCTTCCACATGGGTGCCCGCTTATCAGGGCCGTACGGAACTGGTTGGCTGCCAGCAGCCTTACCAAAGATTACTTCTAGGTCCTTGACCATATCGAATATATCATTACCACTACGGAGCTCAGGCTTCTTTCGGTTATCTGCCTCACCTCTGAAATGCTTCCCTCCTTTTTTCCTTAAGGGATGCTTGATCGGAAGAAATCTACGATGCCCCAGGTATACAACCTTTTTACATTTATCCAAAAAAACATTGTCAGTCTTATCTAAACAGTGTGTGCATGCATTGTATCCCTTGTTTGTATGACCGGAAATGTTACTAAGAGCTGGCCAATCATTGATGGTCACGAAAAGCAACGCCCGTAGGTCAAATGGCTTTTGTTCGTTCTCATCCCACACACGTACACCTGGTTTGCCCCACAGTTCTAAGAGTTCTTCCACTAATGGCCTTAGATACACATCAATGTCGTTGCCAGGTTGCCTCGGGCCTTGGATGAGAACTGGCATCATAATGAACTTGCGCTTCATGCACAACCAAGGAGGAAGGTTGTACATACATAGAGTTACAGGCCAAGTGCTATGACTGGAGCTCTGCTCCCCAAAAGGATTAAAGCCATCTGTACTTAGACCAAACCATAAGTTTCTCGCCTCTCCTGCAAAGTCTGGAAAGTCTCTCTCGATCTTTCTCCACTGCGATCCATCGGCGGGGTGCCTCAACTTTCCATCTTTCTTACGGTCTTCTTTGTGCCATCGCAACAACCTAGCATGCTCTTTGTTTCTAAACAGACGTTTCAGCCGTGGTATTATAGGAGCATACCACATCACCTTAGCAGGAACCCTCTTACGGGGGGGCTCGCCGTCAACATCACCAGGATCATCTGCTCTGATCTTATACCGCAGTGCAGTGCATATCGGACATTCATCCAAATTCTCGTACTTCTCACCGCGGAAGAGAATGCAGTCATTAATGCATGCATGTATCTTCTGCACATCTAATCCTAGAGGGCAGAGAGCTTTCTTTGCTTCGTACGTACTCTCAGGCAATTCGTTATCCTTTGGAAGTTTTGGCTTCATTAGTTGAAGTAAACTCTCAAATGCCTTGTCAGTCACACCGTTTTGTGCCTTCCATTTCAGCAACTCCAGTGTGGTACCGAGCTTTGTGCTACCATCTTCGCAATTTGGGTACAACAATTTTTTGTGATCCTGTAACATGTTGTCCAGCTTCAACCTCTCCAATTTATTTTCACAGTCTTCCCTTGCATCAGCAATAACTCGGCCAAGATCATCATCGGGCTCTTCTGATGCCTGTTCTTGATCACCTCCTTCTTCTGCATTCTCTTCCATTGCAGTATCGTCGTATTCAGGGAACAAAGGATCTTCTTCTTCTTCTTCATCGTCTTCCATCACAACCCCTCTTTCTCCATGCTTGGTCCAGCAATTATAGCTGGGCATGAAACCTCTCCGAAGTAGATGGCCGTGAAGGATTCTTTCGGAAGAATGTTCTCTGACGTTCCGACAATCAACACATGGGCAACACATGAAGCCATTATCTTTGTTCGCCTGAGCTACAGCAAGAAATGCATTCAGGCCTGCCATATACTCGGAAGTGCGTCGGTCACCGTACATCCATCGCTGCCGTGCATCCATCTGCATCATATAATTAAGTTTATCAAAATACATATTAATACAAAGATGACCACAGTACATCGACAAATAATACTTTTTTATGTATCAGTTACAGATGAAAAAGATAATTTGTTAACCTCGGTCGAAGATACCATTTTCAGTGAGCTTGTGTGCGTCTCGGGAATTTCGTGGAACACCTAGTGTGCATAGTAAAAAAAAAACACTATAACAACACACTCTCTCACACCTCCAAGGAAAAAAAAAGATGGAAGGAGGGGGGGCTGGGGCAGTATATATAGGGGAAGGGGGCATTGGTCCCGGTTCGTGGACTGAACCGGGACAACAGGTCATGCGCGTGCCACGTGGCCTGTGGCTAGGCATTGGTCCCGGTCCGTGGCACGAGCCGGGACCGATATGCCCCCCACGAACCGGGACCAATGCGCCCAGGCGATTCCTGTTGCCCAGGGCGCACGAACCGGGACCAATGCAGGGCATTTGTCCCGGATTTGGTTGCAACCGGGACAGCTGCCCCCCGGCCCCCTGGACGAGAGGGGTTGTTTCCACTAGTGTGGTAGAGACGTGGGGGGAACGTGGTAGTATGAAGATCAAGGATACCAAAGTTTTACCCGGGTTTGGTACGTCGCAATTAGGCGATGTTCCTACTCCTGCAATCTCACTAAATCAGGGCTGAAGTCTGAAGTATACAGAGTACAATGTGAGTTGGTTTAGCTACTCGACAAGGATCAACCTCTCGGCGAGTTAGCCTCTAGCTTATTGTCTCTCTATTTCTTCTCTCCCGTCCGGATTTATATAATAGCCGGGTTAGGGCTTACAGAAAAGGAAACCTAGAAGACTACGGTAAGTTCTAACTTGGCTGGCAAGAATCCGCCTTCTACTCCAAGCCGTACCACGTGGGCCGTGGCCCGGGTTCTTCTAGAATCCGGCTTCTGCGCGTCAGCTTACTGGGCCGCCTAATGGACCGTAATCCATTACCATTCAGGCCACCCTGGTAATCCGGCACTTTAGGACACTATCTGACATACCCCTAATTGGTATATATCCGACAGTAGCCACCAAGAAGGATTGAGACTTCAATTCGCCGTCTTTCGTCAATTTTGCACTCTTTTCCGAGAAATATCGGCTCTTCGTCTCGATTCTTCTTTTCCTTCAAATCATGCTTTAACGCGAAAATCGGATTTTGGGAAATCCGGCTTTTTCTTCCACGAGTCTTCGTGGAGAAGGAAGTTCCTACGTCAGCGATGAAATCATGCTGATGTCAGGGGCGTTTGGGTTTCGAGCGCGAAACCCTGAAACGTATCTCTGACAGATTCTCGCGGGAAACAAGGAGATAGCAATAATCATTCGCCGCCTCGTTTCCCGGATTTTCCGGCGAGCGACACGCGTTGAAAATCCAACGGTCTAAAGAGCCGTTAGCACGCATCGCAAAGGGTTTCCGGCTATAAATAGCCTTCTTCGTGCCCTCCGGCGAACCTTCCACTCTCCCCTCACCTTCAAGCTCCCAAGCTCCATAGCCCCCGAGCCACAGTTCCAGCGAGAGCAGAGCAGAGCACGTGCCCATTTTAGCACCGTTCCCGGAGTTTCTCGTTCGGAGTTCGAAGTCCTCACCGCGCCGATAGTTCATGGACTCACCGCGCGCCTCCGAGGAGAGTTCCATCGCCGCAGACATCAACGACATCATCAACACGATGGATCCTCAGCTCGATTCGCCGAGCCGCGCCACCTTCAACGCACCGGAGAACACTTCCGGCGGCCAGGCCCGCGATGATCTACATCTCGCGGCTGAGAACCTGGCCGCCTCTTCCTCTACGCCGCCTCCGCCACTCGTCCCCGAAACGGAGGAAGAGAAAATCATCCTCGTCGGGGAGGAGCTCGCCGCCGCGGCCGCGGCCGCCGGAGCCGAGGACAAGGGCGAGACTTCCGACAATTGGAGCCAGTGCAATATCACCCCCTCCCTTCTTCCGACAATGGAGAAGGAGGGGTTGATCGTGAAGGGAAAATGGCGATACGAGGAAGAAGAGTCTGAGCCTTCGCCTAGAGCCGGGGAACGAGTTCTTCTTTCCTCACACATTGCTAGAGGTATGGAAATCTCGCCTTCCAGCTTCTTCCTCGAAATCCTTAGCCATTATAACATCCAGCCTCACAACCTGCCACCAAATTCTATTCTCTATCTAGCCGGCTTCCAGGCTCTTTTTGAAGGGTATTTAGGAATAGCACCTAGGCTAGATTTCTGGCAGTATTGCTTTGAGATTAAGCGAAACCCCTCAGAGGGCGCTCTCCCAGCTTGTGGAACCATATCTTTCACCCTGCGTAGATTCAGGGAAGTTTGGTTCCCCAAGATAAAAAACGTCGGAATCCGTCAAATTCTGGACGGGTTCCTTTTTCTATCGTCAAGACATCCCATTTCCTGGAAAGGAAACAGGGATTCCACCATTCGTCAATGCTGCCGCTATTCCCCAAGATAACTGGGCTACGGAAGCAGTGCAGACTTTGCCGGATGATTTGACGAAAATCAAACGGCACATCGACAAGCTCACCTCCTTAAGCCCTCCTCTTACCAGAACCGACACAGTTTTGTGCTGGTTCGGAAGACGCATCCAACCTCTTACACATCGAACCCGTCTTCTATGCGAATACAAGGGTCCGGAAGACAGAATGAGGGGAACGGATAAGGCATTCACGAAAAGGGACTTCAAAAAGCGGGTCAATCATTTGGTTGCCACTCGCGACCAATATGAAGAAAGCCGAGAGATGTATCATAAAAAGAAAAAGATTCCAAAGGTATGCTCTTTTCTTTTTGGACAATTTCTCGGATTTTTGTCTTTCTCCGTTTTCATAACTTAGTTGGATATTTGGCCTTTTCCATAGTTCGATGACCTAACCGAAAAGGATCTTGCAACTGAAGCCGAACTTGACGAACTGCATGCCAAGTTTTACGGTGGTCGGAAGCGTAAGAGGCCGGCAACCACTGAAGAGGTGGTGGATCTTGACGGGATTCCCTTCGCTACATCCAGGTAACCCCCTGGGTTTTTTTCTACCTTTGCCTGCTTTTTGTTGCATAAACTGTTTTGGTTTCTCGGAATATTGATTTCTCGGATTTCCTTTTGCCTCATTTCTTCTTCAGCCTTGCTCCAACCTCCTTGAAATCAAAGAAGCTGAAGAAGCATTAGGCCACTGTCGGCAAGGGGGCGCCTTCTCCTGCTGCAGCTCCCTCTACCCCAGTTACTCTAGGAGGAGAAAATCAGCCTGCAAAGCCGGAGGAATACCCACTGCCTACCAGCCAGCCCATTGCGTCCAAGATGGATGCGAGGGAAAGGGTGGAGCCGGATATGGACGGTCCTTCTCGCACACCTGAGGAGGAACCCATTCCTACTTTTAACAAAGAATTCAAGGTAAAAGAAGAACCATTTGGAGAACTCGGATATATTCGTCCATGGGCTACCAAGTTCTTCGCTCCCGCTCCTCTGATCTGTCCTTGGCCGCAAGGCGGACTAATTGTAAGGAATAATTTCGTATTTTCACCTCGGTAGGTCATCCAGGACGGCCTTTGCCATGTTGGGATTCTTTTTGCAGATTATGCAAAAGAATTCAACGAAAACTTGTCGGGCTTTCAGCGGATGAGCCAGGTAATATCTCTAGCCCCCAAGCAATAAGTCAAATGCATGCTTTTGTCTTAATGTTTTTTTCACTTTTATGCTTGTTTTTAACTTAAGCATTTTTTTGTCTCTTTTCCGTGTTTCAGCAAACCGCTGAGAACACCAACTCGAAAGTTTTCAACAAACTTACCATCAAGAACAAGGAGGTGAAAAACCTTTTTTCTATTCTTGATGTTAAGGAGGCAGAACTAGCATCCACTCAGCAGCGGCTGAAGGATTCAGCAGGTAAAATATTTCTCTGCTTTCAGTTGTGTAGTTTTTCTAAGTAATTTTCCGAGTTATCTAACTCATCTTTTTTACTTGTTTTTCAGCTTGTTTGGCGAAAGCCAAACAAATTGCTGAAGATGCCGGCAACGTCGAAAACCTCCGCCGCGAAAACCTGGATCTTCACAAGCTCACTGTGAAGTTGCAGCAGGACCTGGAGGCCAGCCAACTAGCTGTTGGCATCGCCAAATCTAAGGCCTCCGACCAAGCTGCCAAGGACAAGGCCACTATCCTGGATCTGGAGAACGCCTTGGACCAGCGCCTTGAAGAATGCACCGAGATGGACAAGATTCTCGGTAAGTACTTTGTCTTTTACTGGATATTCCATGTTTACATCTTTCTATGTTTTCTCTAACACTTGTGTGTTTTACTGAAACAGGAGATAATCCCCAGCTTACTCGGATTGAAAAAATCCGAGCTTTCGGGAAGGTATTCACCGCAATCAAGGCTGCGGGGATGTTGATAGTCAACAATGCCTTCCTTCCAGGACTGGAGAATTATCGGAAGTTGAAAAACTACCGGGAGCCATCGTGGAGGTGGCGTAGTCCAGGGAGTCCATCCTTCGCTCCGCGGCACGTGGTGGTGCGCGCATGGCTCTAGGGCTCATGCGCATGCACTACCCAACTGCCAAATCTTGACGCGTGGCGTCCGGCATCCCTCAAGGATACACGGAGGCGCAGCGGGCCAGCATCTTTGAAGAAATCAAAGGTCATGCCACCAAGATTGTCACCATGGTGAACGTCTCCACCTTCTACCCGGAGGAAGCTATTCCGGAAACTCCCGAGGAATCCAGCAGCGAAGACGAATCGGATGCCTGAAGGAATCTGCCTGGTCCTGGGTAGGAGATAGGAAATAGAAGCATTACTGATCTTACAATGTAAACTTATTGTAATGCTTTCTATTCTTTTGTATCAACAAGTACTCCGCTTTTGCAGTTAATTTTATTAAGTCTTTGCAAGTTTTCCGGGTTTTATTCCTTTATCTTCTAAGTTCTCTGGTTTATATGTTTTAACTGTCCTTAGTGTTTGAAATAGCTCGATAGTATTTTAATCTTCATGCCAAGTGACTGGGTATAACCAATTAGTCGAAACTCGAAAACATGGATTATACTAAAAGCATTTTTACTTACTAGCTCCAGTGACCCAACATAAAAACAATCAGATAATACTTAGAGAACAATAAGGATTTTTTTGAAACTCAGGCACGCATGCACAATCTGGGTTTCCTTGAGCCATTTTAGGCTGAAAATCATTCAGTTTTTTAACACCGAGCACGCAGGCACAATTCGGGTTAACATTGAGTATTTTGAAAGATCATTGGGAAATAGATAAGACGGAATTATGATTTATACTATAATAAACATGTAAAAACATAGATGTACGAATTCCGACAACTTTATTTCAAGGTCTCAAAGATGTTTACATAGAAATTGAACTAAGTATAGAAGGGACGTAACTGCTGGATGCTCCAGGGTCTTTTGGTCTCCCCTAGTTCGTCATCTTTCTTTTGCGATTCGGTCTTTCAGGATCATCTTCCGTGTCTCGAATATCTACAAGATAGTATGATCCATTTTTCATAGCCTTGCTAATGACGAATGGTCCTTGCCAAACTGGGGCTAATTTGTGCTTTCTTTGTTGTACCAATCTTAGCACTAAGTCACCTTCTTTAAAAGAACGATGCATGATTTTCCGACTATGGTAACGTCGTAAACCTTGCTGATAAATGACAGATCTTTGAAGCACAATTTCTCATTCTTCTTCCAGGAGATCGACGGTATCCTGTCGTGCGCTTTCGGCATCCGAGTCATCGAAAACCTGCACTCTTGGGCTATTATGGATCATGTCCGTTGGAAGCACTGCTTCCACGCCGTAAACTAGGAAAAACAGGGTTTGCCCTGTTGACCTGTTTGGCGTCGTTTGAATACTCCAAAGCACAGAGGGTAACTCTTCCACCCATGCTCCAGCTGCTCTATGTAGAGGAGATTCGAGTCTTGGGCGTATTCCTTGCAGGATGGAACTATTCATTCTTTCAACCTGTCCATTGGATTGTGGGTGTGCCACAGATGCAAGATCTAGGCGTATTCTCGTTTGTCGGCAATATTTTGCCAACTCTCCAATAGATAAATTTGTCCCGTTGTCGGTAATTATGCTGTGTGGAACGCCGTATCTCATGACTATGTCAATGATGAAATTTCTGGCAGTTGAACCGTCAAGGTTTTTGATGGGTTTTGCCTCCACCCACTTGGTATACTTATCTACTGCAACGAGTAGATGTGTAAGTCCACCCCTTGCAGTTTTGAATGGTCCCATCATATATAGCCCCCAGACCGCAAATGGCCATGTTATAGGGATAGTTTTGAGTGCTTGGGCTGGCATACTCGTCTGCTTGGCGTAATACTGATATCCGGCACATGTATTGACTATGTGTTCGGCGTCTGTCTTGGCTGTTAGCCAGGAAAATCCTGCACGGAATGCTTTCTTAACTATGCTTTTTGATTGAGCATGATGTCCGCAATATCCAGCATGGATTTCTTGCATAATTTCTCGGCCTTCTTCTGGCGAAATATATCGCAGAAAATTCTGGTAGTGCTGCGTTTATACATGCAACCATTGATTACCGTGTATCCTTTGCATCGACGTTTTATTTGTCTTTGCAAGACCTCGTCTGCTCCATCCGGGTACTTTTGATCTACTAAGAAGTTTAGATATGGAATTGTCCAATCCGGGTTAACGAGCAGGACTTCAATTGACTCGGAAACGAGAGGATAGTCGACATCTCCACCTTTTATGGATGGTTCGTGCAAATGCTGGACAAACACACCTGGTGGTAGGGTTTTCACTCTTTCTGAGCCCATGCGAGCTAATGCGTCCGCGTTCCAGTTTTCTTCCCTTTTGTCGTGAAGCACTTCAAATCCCAGGAAACAAATTGCAAACTCATCCACCGTTCTCCGATATTCGGCCATGATGGGGCTTTTAGCATCACATGTTTGGTTGAGCTGATGTTGTACCAAATCTGAGTCACCATAGTATAAGATGCGCTTGACACCTATTTCTTTTGCGACGTGCAAGCCATGAAGCAAAGCCTCGTATTCTGCCACATTATTGTTGGCGTTGAAGTGTATTTGTAATACATACTCCATAGTGTCTCCCTTGGGAGATTTTAGGACTACACCAGCTCCAGCGCCTTCCTTCATCTTGGATCCATCAAAGTGCATAACCAAGTATTCCGACTCCGGCATTGGTGTGTTTTCGATTGCTTCTGTCCAATCAGCGACGAAATCTGCCAACACCTTGGATTTTATTGCCGTACGGGGTTGGTACTTAATGTCGAACGCAGCCAGCTCGATGCCCCATTTGGGTACTCGGCCTGTTGCGTCCGCATTGTTGATTATATCCCCTAGTGGTGCTTTGCATACCACTGTTATGGAATATCCTTGGAAATAATGACGTAGTTTTCGAGATGCGAAAAATACGCCATATGCCAGTTTTTGATAGTGTGGGTACCTTTGTTTGGACTCGGAAAGAACTTCACTTACATAATACACCGGACGCTGATCTGGTATGTTTTGCTCGTCTTTCCGCCTTTCCACAACTATTACTGCGCTGATGACCCTGTTTGTTGCTGTGAGATACAACAACATAGCTTCTTCGTCTTTTGGTGATGCCAAAATCGGAGCTTTCACCAAGGTTTCTTTTAACTGGGTTAATGTTGCATCTGCCTCTTCTGTCCACACAAATTTATCGGATTTCTTCAACAATTTGTATAATGGCAGAGTTTTATCTCCTAGCCGGCTTATAAACCTGCTGACAGCAGCTGCAGAACACATCAATCTTTGTACATCTTTTAAGCACGTAGGCCTTGAGATGTTTAGGATTGCCTTGATCTTTTCCGGGTTTACTTCTATTCCTCTGTGAGAAACGATGAAACCCAGAAGTTTTCCCGAGGGAACCCCGAATACGCACTTCAATGGATTCAACTTCATTTTATTAGTGCGCAAATTTTCGAAGGTTTCTCGCAAATCTTCAAGGAGCGTGTCCTTTTCCTTGGAAACGACGGCAATGTCGTCCACATAATCGTGAACATTTTTGCCAATCTGACTATGCAAACATCATTGCATGCAACGCTGGTAGGTTGCACCTGCGTTCTTCAGGCCAAAGGGCATGGTTATGTAGTAGTATGTTCCATATGGGGTTATGAAGGAGGTTTTGATTTGGTCTTCTTCCTTCATACATATTTGATGGTACCCGGAATAAGCGTCCAAAAAGCATAAAAGCTCGGAGCCAGCAGTGACATCTATTATTTGATCGATTCGCGGTAACGCAAATCTATCTTTTGGACACAATTTGTTCAGGCCGGTGTAATCTATACACATTCTAAGAACAGTACTATCTTTCTTCGGGACTAATACTGGGTTTGCAGACCATTCAGTATGTATAACTTCCCGGATAAAATCAGCTGCCAATAGCCGGATAATCTCCTTGCCAATAGCCTTCCGTCTTCTTCCGTCAAATCGATGGAGATCTTGTTTGACGGGTTTAGATCTTGGAAAACCTTGAGTTGGTGCTCAGCAAGTTCCCTGGGTATGCCTGGCATGTCCGCTGGACACCATGCAAAAATATCCCAGTTCTCACGGAGGAACTTGATGAGCTCGCTTTCCTATTTGTCGGTCATCCCAGTTCCTACTACGACAAACTTTGTCGGATCTTTAGGATGTAGGATAACCTGTCTTGTATTGTCGAAAGCTTTGAAGCTGTCTTGCCGGCTTTCGGCTTTCTTTTCCTGCCGGCATTTCTGTCGGCGATACCTCTTTTGCCAGCTCCTTCAGTTCTTCCTTTGCTATCACCTTTTCTGCGCAAAGGGCGTTTTCTTTTTCCAGCTCGTTAGCCAATTTGAAGTCTCCCTTTATGGTGATTACTCCTCCTTTTGGCCCTGACATCTTCAGCTTGTTATAAATATAACATGATCTTGCCATGAACTTGGCGAAAGCTGGACGTCCGAGTATTGCGTGATACACACTTTCGAACGACACAACCTCGAAAGAGACTTTTTCCTGACGAAAATGTTCTTTCTCTCCAAAGGTTACATCTAGGGAAATTTCTCCTAGGGATCGTGCTTGCCTGCCAGGGATGATGCCGTGAAAACGTATGTTGCTGTGATTGAGCTGGGTCTCGAAGATTCGCAGATGCTTCAGTGTATCCAGATACATTATGTTAATACTGGATCCTCCATCCATCAACACTCTTTTTAGCCTTGTGTTTTGAACAATAGGACTTACAACTAGAGCTTGTGTGCCGGGTTCTGGGATATTTCCGTGATGATCAGACTGATCCCAGGTAATTGGTGTATTTGAGTACTTCAAGAATTTCGGGGTTGGTGGGACAACCGCGTTTATTTCTCGAAGTGTCATCTTTGCCACCTTTGCTGAGGGAGTTTCCAGGAAAGTTAGGTTGCATTCTCCGTCAGCTCTCGGAAACTTAGGCTCGCCTTTTCGCTGTTATTCCTGGATTTTTTCATCAGTGTCCGATTCACTGTCTTCTTTTTCAGCTTCTGCCTTTTGCTTGGAGAATTTCCTCTAGAACTCTTCCCTTTGCTTCCGGATCCTGCACTGCCTTTCATATGCTTGTTGAGCCGGCATTGTGCGTTAGTATGGGTGGGTTTCCTGAATTGCGAATGGTGGACACAATTTTCCGACCTTAATTCTTTCCCACTCCTCTTTTGTGTAGGCGATCGGTTCTGTGCTTCGACCTTTCCATTTGCTCCCATTTTCTCTTCCAAAGGCTATGTTAACTTCTTTGGGATTTTGCTGTGCTTCTGGAGTTGCTTTTTTCTCAGGACGAGGGATCTTTTTGGCTTGAATCAAAATGTCAATATTTCCACCTCTCGCTCTGATGTCATCTTCGGCCGCTGCGTGCTCATTTGCGGTTGTAAGCATAGATCCGAGATCTTTGTGCTTTTTTGAACCAATCATGAACAGTACGAGTCCGGGTTTTAAGCCATTGACGAAAGCATGCATTGCTTGTATGTCAGTTACTCCAGAGCAGCTGTTCTTCATTGCAGTCCACCTTGAGATAAAGTCCACGTATGGCTCATCTTCAAACTGGGTGCAGCGGTTTAACTGGTTGATGTTGTTGGGACGTTTGTAAGTTCCCCGAAAATGCTGAGTGAAAACTCTAGCCATATCATCCCAGCTATCGACGGTTCTTGACGGAAGCCCGTTGATCCAATCTCTTGCTCCATCCAGTAACATAAGGGGGAGGAATTTTACTGCCTCTAAGTCTGTCCCATTGTTGATCTGGACGAGTGTGTAATAGTCTGAGAGCCAGGTATCCGGGTTTGTACTACCGGTATATTTTTGATATGTTGGACCAACTTCGGCGAAGCCAGAATGTAGAGTTATTCTTCGGATCCTGTCAGTGAAATACTTGGGTCCGAAGTATAGATCATCTCTTTTTGCTCTATTAGCGTGTACGGAGTATCTACCGGCTGAATGGATAGAAGGGGATCTGCTCCTTTCTTTTCCATTGTTG
Organism: Alopecurus myosuroides; assembly: GCA_028641055.1. Classification (NCBI taxonomy): domain Eukaryota; kingdom Viridiplantae; phylum Streptophyta; class Magnoliopsida; order Poales; family Poaceae; genus Alopecurus; species Alopecurus myosuroides. Next base: position 326,528,341 of record CM054063.1, on the reverse strand, counting down.
CGCGAACGCGCTTTTCTAGGATTGTCTCTATTTTCTCTGTTATCGTGCCCTTTAGGATAAGGTGGAGTTCTACTCCTGTGTCTTTCCTTATTCCTAGGGGGCGTACGGGATCTCTCACGCCTGTGAGGAATGTCATGTCTTCCGGCTTTTTCAGCAGGGCGTCTCGGAGGCGGCATTGCTTTTCCGTCCTTCCGGTTTTGTTCTTCCCGATCTCGGGGATTAATTCCATCTTTCGGCAGATGGGATCCGGTTCTGGACGCTGCATCCTTATTATCGGGCTTTTTCTTGTCCTTTCTCGGATCTCCTTTCTTCTCTTTTGAATTGCTTGAATCTCCAGGTTCTTTAGGTCCAGGTGCTCTAGCGGCGCATGTAGCTGTTTTGCATAGGGCCGAGTCGTCATGCAACTTCCCTGATCTTGCTTGTCCTCGTTGTTGCTGTTGCAATGCCTTTCCTAAGAAAGCATACACCCCTTGAAGTTTTTCGCCGTTGGAATACATGTCATTGTTGAGGATGGCGAACGCGACTTCCGCGTTTTCTGCTGCGGTTTTGTATATAGGTTTGCCCCTGGCGTCCGTGCCGTTTACCTGCTTTTGCCAGGCCGGGTTTTGAAACCGTTCCTTTGGCGGCAGTACTTCCGGTCTTGCGATTCCGGGTAACCGTGTAGGTTTAATGCCAGATCTATTCCTTCTCTCGTACTCCTCGATTTCTTCCTGCTTCAACTTAATGTCAGCTTGGGTTTTCTGGAGATGTTCTCGAGTTCTGAATAGATGTTGTTGTTGCCTTTGGAGAGCTTGTCTCCTGGCTTCCAGCACTTCAGGGGGTTCGTGGGGTCCTACTGGTGTTTGAAGTAGATCTTGTTCGTCTTGTTCTGACATTGGCGGAACAGAGACTTCCTTCGCTTTCTTCTCTGCAGGTTTAACTCCACTTCCTCCTCCTGCTTCCAGGTTTTTGCTGGCTGGATCAGCCAGTTTTTTCTTCCGGAGTTTGTACTGGAGTTTTTTGGAAGCTTTGTGTCTTTTCTTGGAAGAGGGAGGTTTTTTACCAGGTTCATCTTCTGTCAATTCCTTGACATCCGGGTACGTTGGAGTGGTTTCCCCATCCTCTCTTTCCTCATCTGGCGGAGGTGTTTTAGGGCTTTCCTGACTTTCGGCATCCGTGTTTTCAGCCGGTTTTGCCATCGGTACTTCGTGGAATCCCTCTTAAAAAGATTTGAATTTTCTTTCGAAAGCATCTTCGTCTTCATCTTCGGAATTGAATTCGTATGATCCGGGTTCTGATTCCAATCTCGCCTCAATGGCAGCTAATACGGAGTCAGCTTCCGAGTTCGTCGTCATATTGACGGATGTCGGATCTTCCACCTCTACTGTGGGACTGCTATCTTCTGCCTCTTCCACGGTATTGCTTTCATCCGTGTTTTCGGCGACCTCGGATTGCACCATACCGATAAAGTGCGTTTCAGCATAATATCGGCAATCTGAGCAAAATCCGGCGTCATAGTCTTCTTCGACTGGGTATAGGGTGGTTGGGATAAATTTGCTTCCACCACAGAATCCCATTGCTTCTGCAGTTAATCCGATATAGATGTTTGCAGATCCAATCGGTAAAACGCAGGCACTTACCAGATGATTCCGTGCTGGCATGTACGATCCGTTGTCGAGGAAGCGCCCGACGTCGTTGTCGAATTCCAGGCTTCCGACAGTTATGGTACTGCCAATCCCGCCGAGTATCCCCGATCGAAACATAACGCCTGACGTCGCTGGCCCCACGGTGGGCGCCAACTGTCGAGACATCGTAGTAGAATTCATAGACGGGGGTGCCATGAGACTACTGGTAGAGACGTGGGGGGAACGTGGTAGTATGACGACCAAGGACACCAAAGTTTTACCCAGGTTCGGTACGTCGCAATTAGGCGACGTTCCTACTCCTGCAATCTCACTAAATCAGGGCTGAAGCCTGAAGTATACAGAGTACAATGTGAGTTGGTTTAGCTACTCGACAAGGATCAACCTCTCGGCGAGTTAGCCTCTAGCTTATTGTCTCTCTATTTCTTCTCTCCCGTCCGGCTTTATATAATAGCCGGGTTAGGGCTTACAGAAAAGGAAACCTAGAAGACTACGGTAAGTTCTAACTTGGCAGGCAAGAATCCTCCTTCTACTCCAAGCTGTACCACGTGGGCCGTGGTCCGGGTTCTTCTAGAATCCGGCTTCTGCGCGTCAGCTTACTGGGCCGCCTAATGGACCGTAATCCATTACCATTCAGGCCACCCTGGTAATCCGGCACTTTAGGACACTATCTGATATACCCTTAATTGGTATATATCCGACATAACCAATAATACCTGGTGGTGAAGTCCATGACAAAGGCAATGATGGCATGGTTGAAGAATATAGCTGATGTGCCAACAGAAGATTTTTCTTAGCTCATATAGACCTTCGGCTTAATTGCTTGTTAGTTTCAGTCTTCTCTTCCTTTACTTTTGTAAATTTCCTTGCAACAGAATCTTGCACATCATTCTTGTCCTTGCAGATCAATGACATGTTTTACTAAGCACTAAACCTTTGCAATTTTCTTTCTTGCCAACTTGATAAGCCGAGTGGGCATCCCGGCTGTATTTTTTGTTATCGTTTTGGCAACTCTTTCTTGAGTTTGGAAACTTTCAACTTCGTACATTCAGATTTGACACTTTGATCTTTAACAATTTTTTGTTTCATCTTTTTATCCGTAATAGCCAATGTCAATTGGACCGGATCTTTGTAACTTGAAACTGAATGTGAAATAGCACACTTACGACCATCCTTTTTCACTTGGTAAATCTGGTTGACCACCTCTTTCTTTTCCCTTGAGCTTCGGACCGATTCTTATTTATTGAAACGGTCTTTGGCATGCGATTGTTGATCCAATGATGATCTATTTGGGGCTGCATAATTTGGGCTTGGCGGTCTAGAATAATACGAATAATATGCCCAGGAATTATATATGTCCCATAATAAATATGGATAGGAATTAACATATGGGACTCTGACGTGGTGGGCATGTCTAGACCGGTCCGGTCCCCGAGTCGGCCCGCACGAATCACAATGTAAATCTAATGAGATTCGAGTTGAGTGATCTCTAACTCAATTCTCACTCGAGTGAGAAATATCAAAACCGAGACCACCTTGACTGAGAAATAGCAAAATTTAAAATCTCGTGTTTTTTGTGTGTCTTTCAAGTTTCAAGCAAGAAATTTCTTTGTGAATTTGTCTTTTTTTTTTTGAGAATCTGGAAGCTTTCTAGCTACTACAGTATTTCCCTCCTGGGCTTGAACTGCTCACCACCTAAAGGCCTGCGAAGCTACAACCAGTGCCGCGGCTTGAACTCGCCACAACTCAGCACTCAGCAGCCATGGCTTCCCAGCTGCCAGTCTGCCACCGCCGCCGCCGCCCACTCCCACCACCCACTGCCACCATAACCGGTCTCAGCGCCGACCTCATCCGCGAGATCTTCGTCCGCCTCCCCGACCTCCCGACCCTCGTCCGCGCCGCCTTCGCTTGTCGCCCCTTCTTCCGCGCCGTCCGCTCCTCCCCCGCCTTCCGCCGCAGCTTCCGAGCGCTCCACCCGCCGCCCCTGCTCGCGCTCTTCCTCGAGCCCAACTTCGAGGCCATCCTGGTCTTTCCCTCCCCCAGCCGCCTCTCCAACCCAGACCTCGTCGCCGCCGATTTGTTCGACATCTGGCTCTCACGCCACGGCGACGCCGACGTCACAGGGTGGGAGATCGATTCCCGATTTCCTAGCGCCAACGGCTTCCTCATCCTCGACAAGGTGAGTTGGGGCCCTAGACGGAGAGCCGCCTACAGCCCCCTAACACAGGCCCTGGATCTCTCCCTCGGTCTACCAGCGGTCGACATCCGCTTTGAGTTCTACACACTCTTCTCCGAAGATGGTCAGGGGCTGTCCCGTGTTGTCTGTGTATGTCATGAACGCCAATCCGCGGTGCGCGCCGCCATCTTGTCATCAGACACAAAGGAGTGGCAAATTTTCCCAGAGACTGCGCTACAGCTGTGTAAATCTGACAGGAGCAAGTTTGGCACGGTGGTGCGTGGGCTCATCTGCTGGCAAGACTGGATGGATAACCAGATTGTGGTGCTAGACACCAAGACCTTTCAGTTCTCTCTGATCGATCTGCCGACGCCAACGCCTTTGAAGACTGACTGGGACGAATCAACGTATAAGCTTGGTCAGACCAAGGATGGGAAGCTCTGCATCGTAGATATAGTGGACAACACACTTGTTTCTCAGTTCATAACAGCCGACGGTGATAATGTTGTTGAGAAGTGGATGGTGTATAAGAACTTCCCTTTGCACTCGATTGTTCTGGAGTTCACCGGGTGCTCGATAGACGAAGAGGGTCGTCATGTCCGAGTGGGGCTTGTGGCGCTCATCGATGGCTTTGTGTACCTGTCTATATTCTATTGCAAGGACTACAAACTGTGTGAATTGTATCTATCATTGTGCCTGGAAACAACTGAGATCAGCGAGCTATTTAAAGGTGCATCTCGTTATAACGAGCAGGCCCATACGTACGTCATGGGATGGCCTCCCTCTTTGGTTCAAAGCGAGGTGAGCTCGGGCTTTGGTGCGAAGTTTTTCTTCCAGTGCCTTGTTTTTAGATGTAACTAATTAAGTTGAGAGCATTCGATTAGTACGCTTTTGTGAAAAGCTTCTATCGGTTCACGTCTTTTTTTTAGACACAACAACATGTCTGATTGGCATAAATCATAGTTGAATAATTCACCTGTATATTTAACATTAGTTGAAGGATGCAATATTTTGAATTTTTACCACGAGTTGCTGCTTACATGATATCACAAGATATTATGTAGTACTATCCATTGCAAATATTTGTTGTTTGGAATTTTTGTCCACCAAAAGCCCTGTTACACATACTTTCTGGCGCTTACCATTATGACTTGGAACTGGTAGACAATTATCATATGCGCACCTTCGCTTCTTATTTAAAGCTGAAATAAATTGATCTATATCATGCATTGCACAATTTCTCTATACAAAAACTGCAATTCTTACTTACGCTGAAATCACTTTGTCGCATTATGAAGATATATAGTACAGCATCACTCACATTTGTTTGAATTTTGTGTCCGCTAAATTTCCATACACATACTTTCTAATGCTTACCACTATGAGATGGCATTGGTTGAACAGTGTCAGATTTCACGTTCACTGTCAGTATAAGAGCTTTAATAAATTGATGATGTATTGATGTATCAGAAACTCTAGCCTTGCAAAATTTGTCTATACAGATAGTTTTATTCTTCTTACATGGAATCTCTCCTTACAGGAGGAATCAGAAACTGAAGTTACTGGAAGCCGTGTTGTAGATGATGGTGCCGCGTGCACAAAAGAAGCTTCCTCTACCCTTGTTGCTGCATTGAAGTCATTCAGCCAAGCTTTGATGACTGACTATTACATTAATAAAAAAATAGTGGCAGAGTTAGACGCCTTCTTGCGCCCTACAGAGGATGATAGGAACTCTCTTATGAGCAAAATTACTACTTTGGATGCACAGTTGAGGACACTGAGGGACCGTATCTTGAGGCTGAGGTCATGACTATGAGATCATCTTTGCTAAGTAGAGAACGGGAAACCTGATATAATGATGGTAAAAGTTTACAAGGGGAAGTTCTCACGAGCTTGTTGCCACTTCTTTGCCGACTGTAAGCACGTTGTATGTTTCTTTATTCTGTACTTCAGCTTTCTGGATGGTCTGACAATGAATGTAACAACCAGTCCATCAGTATGACTAGTTGGCAAGGGATTACTCTACGTGCCGACTTTGAGCTCCGCTCTGCAAGTGAAATGCTAGGGATTGGAGTTATAGTGAAAGTATTTTAATTTTAAATTGGTTCATTCTCGGAGTCTCATTTTTTTATTATAATTATGAGACTTTTACTTAGAAACTGATCATTCTTTCTCTGCTTTTGAGAAAGAATATCATTTTGTTTTTGTGTAACTGAACATCTGATGCAGCAGGGCAAGGAGAGCCTCTTCCTTTCCGTCAGGGTGATGCTGCACAGGGTGAGCTGCTGGAGGCGCTGTAAGTCCACGGCGAGGTTGGGCAGCAGATGACAGTGGCCAAACATGGTGATACAGTGTGTGGACGCATTGAGGCGGAAGTTACAAGTTAAGTCAGTTGCTCGTATGTTCTGTGTAGAGACTGCATCTTTTCTGCTGCTGCAGTTTCAACAAGCAGTGCTGGCATTCCATTAGTGACAGGCTAGATCTCTTCACCATTGCTTGCAATGCTGAAATCAGAAACTGAAGTCACACGCATACCGCACGCGTAGGTTGCTTAATACAATGCATCGTTGATCTTTTCTCAGTGCACACAGCAATAACCACAAGAATTACCCAAGGCTGATAAGATACAATTCTTCAAAACAAGCCATTGTTAACTGTATCTTCAAATAGATGCATGGACATCTCAGCCAGATGATAAAACATATGTACCATGATTGGGGGATATGCACATAAGAACAGTGACATGCAACTTAACAGACCAATCATAATAGTTCTTCCTGGGCATGTACACATACATACTAATCCAACTACACTATTGATTTTCATAGTCACAATGGTAACCGTATACATGAATCTCCCATTTGTGCACCTAGACAACATGTTGTAAACTAGAGAGTGAACAAGGTAATACAAGGTAGGCATGAACCAGTAAAGCTGGTTGCTTCCCTTTTAAACCTAAATAGTGTCACTGACAAAAGTAAGCAATCAGTACTAGGCACATCATTTAATCAACTTTACCCACAACAATATAAGTACTCCCTCCGATCCATATTAATAGGTGCTGAAGTGGATGTATCTAGCAATAAAACATGTCTAAATACATCCACTTCAGCACCTATTAATATGGATCGGAGGGAGTAGATCATTGGCTCGATGCCTGTGGTATCACACATGTCGAGGAGACAATCAGATGCCCACTCACCCAAACCATCGCTCGGTTGCATGAAGGATAAAGTAGTCGAAACACAAGTACGAGAGCACGGGAAGAGGCTCTCTCAACAGAGACTGCGGCGTCCTATGATCTCAGGCTTCTAAAACTTGCAGTTAAGAAAAATCAAATACCAGTACATGAAACAATACTTGTTTTGAAGAATGCTTTATGATCTGGCTTCAGCCTTCAGCGATGGGTGCGAGCAAGTCCACCGTGCGTGCGTGTGCCACCAACAGCAACCGTGCGTGCGTACCGAATTGATTTTGCAGTTCAGCATGCACACGATTACACAGTAGCCTGCTGAAGCCTGCCTGCTAAACTCGCCTTTGGATGGAACTTCTATTCCATCACATGATCATAGAGTTAATGACAGTTTCATTAACACGTGCTCAACACACACAAAATAAGGCAACCGTGCTCAACATGCAGCCACCAAACAAGGAGGCAAATCAAGAATACATTCTTATCAACAACTAATAAGATTATTTACTTCTCAGAAAGAAACCAAGGCAGCATCTACCCTTTACCATGACCAGATCATAAGCATACAACCAAACACTGAACCAGACCGTTATCACACAAACAAGCAGGGTTTAAATAGCTGAAGATGTACAATTAGCAAATAACCTGGAAAACACATACTACCTACACAGATCAGGTGTAAAAGCCAAAACTAGAAAGGATAATATTGCTAGACAGAACCGATGATAATTAGATACGGACAGGAGAATAAGTTTCAGTGTAACATGAACTAGACGGACATGCACGCTTCCCCACGCCACCTGCCACACTTTCTTGCACAGTTTGGTCAGTGCGACGAATGTATCGACAGTTTGAGGCAACTATAACGAGCAATTATTTGTTCGATTTAACAAAGCTGGCAAGTATAAGATGATGGATGACGTGACATATGTGATCTCCAAGAACGATGTGCGGTCGACAACGTAGATGGGTTGGTCGTCATGTTAGCAATCTCTTCCCTTTGTCTGGGCAACGGTTTGTCGTGGATTGTTTCCTTGGCTCTTGAAAAGGGCAACACGTCCCCACACTCAACGAACATGCACAAATTGGTACACTTGAACCATCACTTCAGTATAAAAGCACTTTCTCATTGTGCTATTAGGTTCGCCCCCGGTAATATGATGCAGTTCTCAAATGATCATGATTCACGAACTACATCAAAGAAACGATAGTTCGTCTAATCCACATTATAGCCAGTCTACTACATGATTTGATTGATTAGTTACGGCCAAGACTTTTCCAACCGTCCACTTGAACCAGACATGCTGCTCCACAGATCTTACAAATCCTACCACACCCTTGGTTCGTTGGTACGGTTTGGAAAAAAATTACATTTATATGTGTACAGCAGATAGCCGCGGCTGAAACTTTTTATTCTGAACTCGGTGTTTGTTTACTCGAATTCAGGCAAAAGATATAGAACCTTAATATATAGGAGTACATATGAATACAGAGTTTTGTTTTATATTACACATGTACTTATTTTACAACATGTTTTAAATTTCAAGTAAAAAGTTTGTTTATATTTCTTTGACCACCGGCAAGGAGTTTGGGAAGCTACATTTTTTTCAGTTATAGTGGCCACCATTAAACATCTAGACGTATGCACTTGATCGTGCACACTGGCAGACCTATAATTGCTTCCCCCGATGACCCGATTCAGCCCAAGCAGAGGCAAAACAGAAAAACCTGCCAAGAAACAGGATAAATACATGAGCATTAGGGTACAGAAAAGAACGTCCAACGAACAGACAGTCAAACAAATTTGTAGCTCAAAATTATGTTCACCAGCTTTGTCAATTGCAATATAGACAGACAAAAGAGAAAAAAACCCTTCAGTTCCACTTGGTCCATGCAAAAAAAAAAAACACTCAGCTTTCACCTCATTCCTACCAATCACAACTTTTCAATACAAACTTCGAGAATCTGCATTCAAGTAGTTAACTGAATTTCAGATATTGTAAAAACATACAACCTGATGATCTTGTCATAAACATGTACTCGTAAATTTATAGAAATAAGCTGAAGGAGCAATTACCTTTTTCCGTTGTTTTCTTTTGATCATAGTACAAGTATCTCTCCTTGAATTCCTCAAGTAGTAAAAGGTATCACCTTTGCATAGACATGGCGTCCAAATTACAACTCATGGTCATTTGCTTTTTTTTTTCCGGTGTATTTTCATAGAGAGGATAGCTTCATAGCTCACCATATGTAGGTGATTAATCTTGTAGGTCTGCAGCTGCAGGTCACGCAAGGGAACCATACATGACTTTTCTTCATTGCATCTTCATCAGATTTTCCAGTTGAAACATATAAGACAAACACCTTCTACTTGGGCTTACTCCGAGCGATCCTAAGTTTCAAACAAATAATCCACAAGTTTTCCCTAATCTAGCCAACCACAAGAACTTGCTCTAAAAAAAATCTATTTAGTTTTCCGATTTGAGTGTTGCATCATTTAAAAACTTGCATTTGAGTGTTGTATTTTAAACCCGAAAAAAAAATCATGTTTTTAAAACCCAAAATCCTCCTATAAGGAGTTTATAAGCCAAAGGATATTTGAATATACTATTTTTCCGATTTTCAAAATTTAAAAATTTAGAAATTTGTTTGACTAGATTCCGAGTTGTATATTAAAAGTTATGAAAGTTTTAAAAAAAAACTGAGCCCGCTCGCTCATGGGCCGGCCCAGGGCAGCAGCCAGCATGCACATACCCTTCTGGTACACATGATGGATACCAACACGTATCAATCCCTTTTTTCTGACCTATCTCCATTCAAAGTCGAATATCTCTTCATTGGAGAGTCCAAATTCGAATCTGTTTATTTTGGCTTGTTCCCTACTCAAAGGAGAAACTTTCCACCGATCTCCCCACCCATAAATAGCCCAGCCCCAGTCATGAGGTCGTCCTAAAGTCGACACTTTGATTTCAGATCTGTTTGTTAATATTTTGCTCGCCACGGTTCGTGAGTTGCTCGGTTGACGTTCAAGTCTTCACAAGGGTTTTAGATATCATCGATATCGATCCATCCCAAGAAACCTCACCTCTTTTAATTCACCACAGCCGGAGAATTTCACAATCTACTCTCTCAGATCTGAAGCAACAAAAGTTCAATTACTCTTCAACCATTTGCCCGGTTTCGCTCTTTTTAGTGTAGTTGCATCTTATCATTATCTACAACTTTCGTTATTTGAGTTTTTCAATTTGAGCTACAGATCTGTTTATATAATTCCGATCTATTTTGGCCCACCGGAGTAACTCGAAATTTTAAATCTACACTTCGCTCTTATTCATCTATTTTTTTTTCCGTTGAGTCTTTTATTTGCTTTTAGGATCTTATTAGTATGTTAGGTTTAGATCTAACTTTTTTATAAGCTTTATTTCGAGAAGATCTTGTAGATTGTTGTAACACCCGGGGTTTTTCCCATATAGAAAGTTGTTTGTTTTTCTTTTTCGCATCATGCATTGCATTGCATCTCATTGGATTGCATATAACATCTTAATAAAATTTTAATCGCAAAAGTTGAATAATTATTTTTGGTGTGAGCTCTCTATTATCCTCCCAATCCCTTTCTTTTGTTTTGTGAAAATAATAATAATAAAAAAATGCTTTTGGAAGATTGCAGAACAGCCCACCAAGCCCAGCCAGCCCTCTCTCCCTTCTAGCCCACCTAAACCAACTGGCAGCCCACCTCCATGCTTTTCTTCTCCGTACGACAGAGGAGGCACGAGGATCCCCTGTCGCTTTCCCCCTCCACCACAAAACCACCGCACCACCAGCTGGCCATGGTCCCCTGCTCTCCTCCTTATCTACCTCCTCTTGATCCCCTCCAAAAACCCTAGGCCCATCCCTTTCTTCCCTCCCCGCCGCCATCTAACCTCCTCCTTTCCAATCTTTCTTCTCTCTGTACGTTTCTCTGAACCACCGAGTGGCATGGCCGGGGCGGAGAGAGCTCATCGAGCTGGTGTCGTTGGACACCGTCAACCTCCCAAGTGGGCCGGAATGGGAGCGCCTCATCATCCTCTACCACCATACGTGAAGACCAGGAGCCGGAGCCGTCCGTAGCGCCCCTGCTGCCAAGAATTCCGACCTCAACGACGTGCTCGCCGTCCTCTGCATCATCTGTCTTTCCGACCACGCCAGAAGCACTTTGGTGAGTCTCTGGTCCATCTGATCCTTCTCCCCTACCCCTCTGCTCTGTGTGTCTGCCTTCGAGCATCACAGCCGCGCCGCCCGTTCCCCTGCTGTCGCTGGCGTCCAGTTTCTTTCGGCCACATCTCCGTCGAGGACTGAAACCGATCTTTAGTTTTGTCAGAAGTACTTCACGGCTTTACACCTTATGTTACTCACGGATCCGTATACTATCACAAGAGCGCATCTAGCCCAGCGGCTAAGGCCCATATCCGTACCCCTGGGATCCCAGGTTCGACTCCCGGTCGCGGCACGCCCCCTTTCTCTTTATTTTCCACCGCGTGCAGCGTCAGGGCCCACCTGTCGGTGACCCTGAACGCCACCGTGACTCCAACCTCGCTGCGTGGCGCCTGGGCCCGCCCGTCAGCCTCTCGGCTAGCTACCGTCTGGGTGAAAGAAGACCCAGATCTCGATTTGGATCTGGATTTTCGCATTTGGGCCCCTGGCCTTTCCGTTTTTGCACCGGAGTCCTTCCACCATCTGTTTTCATCACGCACAGGCCCCTGCTTTTCCAGAAATCACCCTACACATTCAAATGCACATAACTAATTCATTTTAACTCCAAATTTGAAAAGTAAAATATGTATTCCAATCAAAATTCTCTGTACTTTTCAAATATACAATTTGTTTAGTGTTTTTTCTAATTAAAAGTGGTGCAATAATTCAATGCTTTAATTAAACCTTTTAAATTGCAAAAATTCATAATTAAATATTTAAAATTCCAAATTTGGCAAATGAGATATCACATTGAAGCTAATGTTGTATACATTCTGTTTTCATCATCCACCATGCCATTTAATCACTTCAACCTAATGTTTGCTTGTAATTCACTTAAATAACTATGCATGCACCTGGGATTTTCCAAATGCAACCTTATCTTTGCATTTGGGCCCATTTAAAATGTTTCATCATGTCTTGTATTTATTTTGATGCACCCTTTAACTTGTCATGCATATAAAATAGGATCATAATGGATCTTTTGCCGTAGTAGTAATTGTTGCATCCGGTGTTTGTTCTAGTTCGTTGCTTCTTCGCGGATAGGACGCTGAGATGATGTGAGCAAAGACAAGTTCTGCTACCTCTCCAAACTGGATTCCAGGCAAGTATACTCACTTGCTACCTATTGGCTACCTTTCATCATTTGTTACCGATTCTTTCCGTTGTCCTTATGCTAGCCTTATGATTCGATGCTTGTGTCTCGATCCTATCATATGTTTACCTTGCAACCATGATATAGCCTTCCTTCCACTTCCTATTAACTGTTGTTTGTTTACCTTGTTGGCCCTCGTGTCGTAGTTGCATGCTTAGTGTGGTTTGCACTCAAGTCTTGTTGTCCGTCGTATCACCTGTTTAGTTTGATAGTTGGGTTTCAACTTAATCAACAACATGTTAATGTTTTGGGTAATAATAATTTGATGATAAGTCACCGGCAGGAGGCCCGGCGTGGTTTTGAGGCCTGCTAGTGTCGAACTTAATTAGGAAAAGGGTCTTGTCCTCCGATCCATGATGAGCGCACTAACCGCATGTGGGAAGCGTGTATGGGCGCCCCCCGCAATTCTGATTCGATTCGCATCTCGTCCAAATCGCCACACTTAGTTCGGGCTTTCCATTTGATGCATGCATATGCAGGTGCGAACCCTTGGCGCCAGGGTGGAACTTTTGTAGTCGGCATTTAGGGCGGCGTGGTCTTAGAGTGCTATGAGGGTACCCCTTTTCTTCGTGGGGGCTCGAGTAGCCGCGCACGCACAACACGTGATTCTTTGGGCTTGATGCGAAGAAGAGTTGGGTTGTGTTGAGTGCCTCGCTTGGTGGAAGTGCATTTCCATCTGGCGGGTTATTCTTACGTGTACGGCCAAATTGGTGCATCCCTGCAGGGTTAATCTTCTCGAGAAGCCGTGTTGTCCGCGGTTATGGATGACTTGGTGAAAGTGCTGGCTAACAATTACTCAGACAACTTACACTTAACGATGATAACTTGACTAGGAATATAGATTACCTCCACCATAAAAATGAATGTCACCTTAATCACAGTGTGAGTTTCCTTGGGTTGCTTCCTTAGTAGGGGGTAACACTGGATGGGTATTGTTTGGTGAGTAGATATAGTTGGTTTTGTCGCGCTATCTTATCCCTTTCTTTTAGCCGGATGTTGTAGCGCGTCTCTGTAGTTAGTTAGTGCAGCCCGCTGCCGCTTCTTTGCAATAATTTCTTCCTTCCGTTGTACCCAAAGTATTTGTATCGTGTGATGATTGGTTACGCTGGTATCTTGTGAGTATGGTTTATCCACTTGCCAGTACTTAATAGTACTGACCCCTGAATCCATTTCGTGGCTGCATATTCCACATTGCAGTCAACAGGTTTGAAGTCTGACGACGTTAGCTTGGGAATCCCTCTGGCTTGGCCTGGGCAGCGATTGGACGCCATCGGTTATCTTCAGGACTCTTAGTCCAATTTGTATCTTGTCCGTAGTCGGACACTATGTTGTTTCTTCCGCTGTCATTTGGATCTTTGTATTGTATCAGTTGTATCCTTGACTCGTTTGAGTCGTCTTGTATATACCTCCTCTGTTGTTGTTGTGGATTATTCGTGAACTGTTGTAATGTTATCACAAGTGGCAACCTGAAATCGGTTATTATGTGGATTTTGGCGGAAATGCCGAAATCTGCATAGTGCCCGATCCCGGGGCGTCACAAATGGTATCAGAGCATGGTTCCGATTCCCAATGTTGTTTCGATACGAATGGTTATCGAAGCAACGGGTCCGCAAAGCCTGTAGGATAACCTCGCTAACGGTCGTGTTTCTAGAGTGTAAAAAACTATTTGTGCAAAACCTGTTTTGGAAACCTCTCGATAGGATTCTTGTTTTCTCCTTATCTCTATTCTACTTCTCCTCCTACCTCATTTGTTTTGGAGTCTTCTCTCTTATCTATATTTCAAAGCTTAGGATCCTACGTGGGTGGACGTTTTCTGAGCCTTTAACCTAATAGATTCGATCATCGGAAGATTCCTAGTGGACGAACATCGTCATCAATCCGAGCAAGAATCTTTTGTTAGTGGTGTCGAGAAGATCAACGATGCGGCCAAAGATTCGATAGCTCCGACTTCTTCCCCCTCCCGTGGTTGTGAGCGGATTGCGAGGGCGCAATCCCTTGTTAGTGGTGTCGGCTGTAACACCCGGGGTTTTTCCCATATAGAAAGTTGTTTGTTTTTCTTTTTCACATCATGCATTGCATTGCATCTCATTGGATTGCATATAACATCTTAATAAAATTTTAATCGCAAAAGTTCAATAATTATTTTTGGTGTGAGCTCTCTATTATCCTCCCAATCCCTTTCTTTTGTTTTGTGAAATAATAATAATAATAAAAATGCTTTTGGAAGAGTGCAGAACAGCCCACCAAGCCCAGCCAGCCCTCTCTCCCTTCTAGCCCACCTAAACCAACTGGCAGCACCTCCATGCTTTTCTTCTCCGTACGACAGAGGAGGCACGACGATCCCCGGTCGCTTTCCCCCTCCACCACAAAACCACAGCACCACCAGCTGGCCATGGTCCCCTGCTCTCCTCCTTATCTACCTCCTCTTGATCCCCTCCAAAAACCCTAGGCCCATCCCTTTCTTCCCTCCCCGCCGCCATCTAACCTCCTCCTTTCCAATCTTTCTTCTCTCTGTATGTTTCTCTGAACCACCGAGTGGCATGGCCGGGGCGGAGAGAGCTCATCGAGCTGGTGTCGTTGGACACCGTCAACCTCACAGGTGGGCCGGAATGGGAGCGCCTCATCATCCTCTACCACCAGACGTGAAGACCAGGAGCCGGAGCCGTTCGTAGCGCCCCTGCTGCCAAGAATTCTGACCTCAACGACGTGCTCGCCGTCCTCTGCATCATCTGTCTTTCCGACCACGCCAGAAGCACTTTGGTGAGTCTCTGGTCCATCTGATCCTTCTCCCCTACCCCTCTGCTCTGTGTGTCTGCCTTTGAGCATCACAGCCGCGCCGCCCGTTCCCTTGCTGTCGCTGGCGTCCAGTTTCTTCCGGCCACATCTCCGTCGTGGACTGAAACCGATCTTCAGTTTCGTCAGAAGTACTTCGCGGCTTTACACCTTATGTTACTCACGGATCCGTATACTATCACAAGAGCGCATCTAGCCCAGTGGCTAAGGCCCATATCCGTACCCCTGGGATCCCAGGTTCGACTCCCGGCCGCGGCACGCCCCCCCTTTCTCTTTATTTTCCACCGCGCGCAGCGTCAGGGCCCACCTGTCGGTGACCCTGAACGCCACCGTGAGTCCAACCTCGCTCCGTGGCGCCTGGGCCCGCCCGTCAGCCTCTCGGCTAGCTACCGTCCGGGTGAAAGAATACCCAGATCTCGATTTGGATCTGGATTTTCGCATCTGGGCCCCTGGCCTTTCCGTTTTTGCACCGGAGTCCTTCCACCATCTGTTTTCATCACGCACAGGCCCCTGCTTTTCCAGAAATCACCCTACACATTCAAATGCACATAACTAATTCATTTTAACTCCAAATTTGAAAAGTAAAATATGTTTTCCAATCAAAATTCTCTGTACTTTTCAAATATACATTTTTTTACTGTTTTTCCTAATTAAAGGTGGTGTAATAATTCAATGCTTTAATTAAACCTTTTAAATTGCAAAATTCATAATTAAATATTTAAAATTCCAAATTTGGCAAATGAGATATCACATTGAAGCTAATGTTGTATACATTCTGTTTTCATCATCCACCATGCCATTTAATCACTTCAACCTAATGCTTGCTTGTAATTCACTTAAATAACTATGCATGCACCTGGGATTTTCCAAATGCAACCTTATCTTTGCATTTGGGCCCATTTAAAATGTTTCATCATGTCTTGTATTTATTTTGATGCACCCTTTAACTTGTCATGCATATAAAATAGGATCATGCTGGCTCTTTTGCCGTAGTAGTAATTGTTGCATCCGGTGTTTGTTCTAGTTTGTTGCTTCTTCGCGGATAGGACGCTGAGATGATGTGAGCAACGACAAGTTCTGCTACCTCTCCAAACTGGATTCCAGGAAAGTATACTCACTTGCTACCTATTGGCTGCCTTTCATCACTTGTTACCGATTCTTTCCGTTATCCTTATGCTAGCCTTATGATTCGATGCTTGTGTCTCGATCCTATCATATGTTTACCTTGCAACCATGATATAGCCTTCCTTCCACTTCCTATTAACTGTTGTTTGTTTACCTTGTTGGCCCTCGTGTCGTAGTTGCATGCTTAGTGTGGTTTGTGCTCAAGTCTTGTTGTCCGTCGTATCACCTGTTTAGTTTGATAGTTGGGTTTCAACTTAATCAACAACATGCTAATGTTTTGGGTAATAATAATTTGATGATAAGGCACCGGCAGGAGGCCCGGCGTGGTTTTGAGGCCTGCTAGTGTCGAACTTAATTAGGAAAAGGGTCTTGTCCTCCGATCCATGATGAGCGCACTAACCGCATGTGGGAAGCGTGTATGGGCGCCCCCCCGGAATTCTGATTCGATTCGCATCTCGTCCAAATCGCCACACTTAGTTCGGGCTTTCCATTTGATGCATGCATATGCAGGTGCGAACCCTTGGCGCCAGGGTGGAGCTTTTGTAGTCGGCATTTAGGGCGGCGTGGTCTTAGAGTGCTATGAGGGTCCCCCTTTTCTTCGTGGGGGCTCGAGTAGCCGCGCACACACATCACGTGGTTCTTTGGGTTTGATGCGAAGAAGAGTTGGGTTGTGTTGAGTGCCTCGCTTGGTGGAAGTGCATTTCCATCTGGCGGGTTATTCTTACGTGTACGGCCAAATTGGTGCATCCCTGGAGGGTTAATCTTCTCGAGAAGCCGTGTTGTCCGCGGTTATGGATGACTTGGTGAAAGTGCTGGCTAACAAGTACTCAGACAACTTACACTTAACGATGATAACTTGACTAGTAATATAGATTACCTCCACCATAAAAATGAATGTCACCTTAATCACAGTGTGAGTTTCCTTGGGTTGCTTCCTTAGTACGGGGTAACACTGGATGGGTATTGTTTGGTGAGTAGTTATAGTTGGTTTTGTCGCGCTATCTTATCCCTTTCTTTTAGCCGGATGTTGTAGCGCGTCTCTGTAGTTAGTTAGTGCAGCCCGCTGCCGCTTCTTTGCAACTTCCTTCCGTTGTACCCAAAGTATTTGTATCGTGTGATGATTGGTTACGCTGGTATCTTGTGAGTATGGTTTATCCACTTGCCAGTACTTAATAGTACTGACCCCCGAATCCATTTCGTGGCTGCATATTCCACATTGCAGTCAACAGGTTTGAAGTCTGACGACGTTAGCTTGGGAATCCCTCCGGCTTGGCCTGGGCAGGGATTGGACGCCATCGGTTATCTTCAGGACTCTTAGTCCAATTTGTATCTTGTCTGTAGTCGGACACTATGTTGTTTCTTCCGCTGTCATTTGGATCTTTGTATTGTATCAGTTGTATCCTTGACTCGTTTGAGTCGTCTTGTATATACCTCCTCTGTTGTTGTTGTGGATTATTCATGAACTGTTGTAATGTTATCACAAGTGGCAACCTGAAATCGGTTATTATGTGGATTTTGGCGGAAATGCCGAAATCTGCATAGTGCCCGATCCCGGGGCGTCACAAATGGTATCAGAGCATGGTTCCGATTCCCAATGTTGTTTCGATACGAATGGTTATCGAAGCAACGGGTCCGCAAAGCCTGTAGGATAACCTCGCTAACGGTCGTGTTTCTAGAGTGTCAAAAACTATTTGTGCAAAACCTGTTTTGGAAACCTCTCGATAGGATTCTTGTTTTCTCCTTATCTCTATTCTACTTCTCCTCCTACCTCATTTGTTTTGGAGTCTTCTCTCTTATCTATCTTTCAAAGCTTAGGATCCTATGTGGGTGGACGTTTTCTGAGCCATTAACCTAATAGATTCGATCATCGGAAGATTCCTAGTGGACGAACATCGTCATCAATCCGAGCAAGAATATTTTGTTAGTGGTGTCGAGAAGATCAACGATGCGGCCAAAGATTCGATAGCTCCGACTTCTTCCCCCTCCCGTGGTTGTGAGCGGATTGCGAGGGCGCAATCCCTTGTTAGTGGTGTCGGCTGTAACACCCGGGGTTTTTCCCATATAGAAAGTTGTTTGTTTTTCTTTTTCACATCATGCATTGCATCTCATTGGATTGCATATAACATCTTAATAAAATTTTAATCGCAAAAGTTCAATAATTATTTTTGGTGTGAGCTCTCTATTATCCTCCCAATCCCTTTCTTTTGTTTTGTGAAATAATAATAATAATAAAAATGCTTTTGGAAGAGTGCAGAACAGCCCACCAAGCCCAGCCAGCCCTCTCTCCCTTCTAGCCCACCTAAACCAACTGGCAGCCCACCTCCATGCTTTTCTTCTCCGTACGACAGAGGAGGCACGAGGATCCCCTGTCGCTTTCCCCCTCCACCACAAAACCACCGCACCACCAGCTGGCCATGGTCCCCTGCTCTCCTCCTTATCTACCTCCTCTTGATCCCCTCCAAAAACCCTAGGCCCATCCCTTTCTTCCCTCCCTGCCGCCATCTAACCTCCTCCTTTCCAATATTTCTTCTCTCTGTATGTTTCTCTGAACCACCGAGTGGCATGGTCGGGGCGGAGAGAGCTCATCGAGCTGGTGTCGTTGGACACCGTCAACCTCACAGGTGGGCCGGAATGGGAGCGCCTCATCATCCTCTACCACCAGACGTGAAGACCAGGAGCCGGAGCCGTCCGTAGCGCCCCTGCTGCCAAGAATTCCGACCTCAACGACATGCTCGCCGTCCTCTGCATCATCTGTCTTTCCGACCACGCCAGAAGCACTTTGGTGAGTCTCTGGTCCATGATAATTCCTTATGAAAACAACATGATAATTAATAAACCACTAGGCTGATTGCTAGCATGTCATCAGAGTACAAATTTTGGTGGGGACCGCCGCCCAGTATCTTGAGATTATGTTTAGTTTTTGTATATAGTTGTTTCTTGTGTGCAACCGTGTTTCATATTAGTATGGGCTAGACATGATTTGTAGGTCGTGGTGACTCGAACCCAACATGTCCAGAGATGTAGAATAGTAGTAGGATGGTCTGGCTCGTGGGGGGTTTGGGGATCTACTTCTTATGATTTATAGCTTAATCTTATTTTCTTCTGTGTTAATAATGGTGTATCATGGTGTTTGGGGCCGATTAGGCAACACTGGTAAATGGTACAAACCCCGCGAGGGTAAAAACTATGATCTTAGCCGTGTTCCATTGGTTAGGGACAATTCAACAACTAGATGGGAAACATGACATGTCTCGTTCATCTTGTTTTATTAACTATTACCAATTTGACTATAGGTTATTGGAGAAGTGTATGATGGTGTTTCAGTGTGCAAATCCAAAGGGTAGGAGCACTTTGTTGTCAACCAAGGTGTCCAATTATGTGCAAATTTACTTTCCATTCAAAGATAGGACAAATGTTTTTTTTTGCAAAGTAGCCTTGAAACTCTACCAGCCAAATATGCATGTAGATTAGTAAGTTTCCATTTATTATAACACCATAGTGTCACTTTCCACCATTGCTCAGAATAATCTGACCTCCTTTTGGGGGCTGCATATTCCAACGTGCAGGTTGTTCGGATTCAGAGTGATCGACGTAGGTCTCGTGACTCCACTCGACATGGTTGTTTGCCTATGGCACAAATTGAAGACTGGAGCCCTTATATTCGCTTTATGATACTTGAATAAATTTTGTGCTAGCTTGCGCTATGCAAGTTGTAATAAAGTACTTTACTCTTGATATTCGATAGTAATACAATGCATTTGTTTTCTTTGATTACTATCTATGATGTGTGTGCTGATGAACGATGCAGGGCCAGTACTACACGCAACAGTATAGCCTGTGTTGGGCTGTACCGCGATAGACGGTATCAGAGCAATGTTTTGACTGTAGGAACGAAACCTTAGAAAATGGATTTGGAAAAGCTATATGATGAAAACTTATTTTTCCATATCTTTTATACATTCTTTTTTTTTGACTCTATTCTTGTAATCTTCTCATCTGTCTCCTACTTCCATCTTTTTTTTTTCAAACCATAGTAGAGGTTCTGATAGAGAAGAATATTCCATACAACATAAAGCAGATTCACTTCACGATAGAGAAGAAGGCTTACTACAAGAAAGAAACACCATGCATAATTTTGGAGCTATATGAAGACACTAGGTTGCCCACCCCATAGTCTTCCTAGTTTTCGGGAGCGCGTTAGGTATTGACCATATTATTATATGGGAATGATAGTCTGAGTATTTTCAACTGTTTTGTTCTTCAAAACTTTATTGGTATTTTCGCAGGAATCTATATCCTATTTTAGAAAACTATTTTAAAGTGTTTGGCTTGCTTATACATTGATTGTTAAGTGCTGCTTTGTTCATATATAGTATGTGTAGCTATTTTCCGAGTACTATCGGTCTAAAACTTATCTATGCTAACCCATAGATGCCTCCCCGTCGCGACCCCAACCGCAGCAACGAGGAGGGAGAGAACAACAACAACATGGAGAAGGCAGTGAGCCAACTTGCACAACTGATGCCGCAGTACATCACCCACAACAACAACAACCCATCACCGCCGCCGCCACCACCATAGGTCGATATGCTCACTCTCTTTCTGAGGTTGAGGCCAGCAAGGTTCTCAAGTGCTCCAGAACCCATGATAGCCCTTGACTGGCTTTGATCAGTGAACAAATATCTAGTGACTATTGGATGCAACGATGAAGAGAAAGTGAGGTTTGCTGCTCACTTGCTGGAAGGGCAAGCTACTTCTTGGTGGGACAACTACCAGATAACCCATCCTATTGCTAATGTTACCTGGGAGATGTTTGAGGAAGGATTTAAGAATGCACATGTCTCAACTGGAGTGATGAGTCTGAAGCGGAGGGAGTTCCGTAACTTGCGTCAGTACCAGCGCTCTTCACAGGGTACATTGATGAATTCAGCAACCTAGCTCATTATGCTCCTGAAGATGTGGACACAGATGCCAAGAGGCACGAGAAGTTTCTGGATGGACTAACTGATGATCTGGTTATTCAACTCTCAGTGGTTCACATTACCAACTTCCAGGAACTCATTGACAAGGCTGTCATTCTAGAGGGAAAGTACCAACAAGCGGAGAAACACAAGAGGAAGCACAATGGTGGCAACCACATCTCTGGATCACATCAAAGGGTCCGTACTCGCCATGACAGTATTGGAAGTTCTGGACCCCATATGCAAGAAGTTAATGGGCACAATCAAAGTGAAGGAAACAAACATAAGCATGATGGAGGGAACAACCACAACCGTAGTGTCTACAAAGGCAACAATCGGGATGGAAACCAAGACCATCATAATGGAGGCAATGGCCATAAACGCAACAACAACCATGCATGAAGGAAGGATAATTGATGGAGGATCCAAACCAAACCCATTCCGGAAGGCAACTGCGAATCATGCGAATGTGAAGGAAATATATGATGCAGCAGACCCTATGGCTAGTATGTTCTTCATCATTTCATACTCCGCAATAGTACTTATCAATACCGGTGCATCACAGTCTTTCATATCAATTTCAACCATGGATACGAGTTAGCAAGCTACTAAATTACTTAAAAGATAAGAAATGGAACCACACATATTATTGATGATACCGAATATATTTCTCTTAAGGGGGTTAACCTAGATATTGACAGTAGGAATACCCACCCGCACCTATTTGCTAGCCATTCCGAATCTCGGGACGAGATTTATCTTAAAGGGGTTAGTCTTTAACATCCCAAATTTTACACTTGGAATGTTTTACATTTAGAGCATATGCATAACATGGAATCATTTAAAAACTTGCATTTGAGTGTTGCATTTTAAACCCGAAAATAAAATCATGATTTTAAAACCCAAAATGCTCCTATAAAGCGTTTATAAGCCAAAGGATATTTGAATATTTTATTTTCCCCAAAATCACTTAATAATAGTTGATAGATTCCGAGTTGTATACTAAAGGTTATGAAAGTTTGAAAAAAAATGAGCCCATCTCGTGGCCGGCCCAGCAAGGGCAACAACCAACAGGTACCAATCCCCTTTTTTCTAACCTATTTCCATTCAAAGTCGAATATCTTTTCATTGGAGAGTCCAAATTCGAATCCATTTCTTTTGACTTGTTCCCTACTATAAGGAGCAACTTTCCACCGACCTCCGCACCCATAAATAGCCCAGCCCTGGCCGCGAGGTTGTCCCAAAGTCGACACTTTGATTTCAGATCTGTTTCTTAGTATTTTGCTCGCCACGGTTCGTGAGTTGCTCGGTTGACATTCAAGTCTTCACGAGATTTTTAGATATCGTTGCTACATGTTGGGAACCCCAAGAGGAGGGTGTGATGAGCACATCGGTAGGAGTTTTCCACTTAGTTAAGAACCAGGGTTATTAATCCAGTACGAGAAAGAGGACCTTCGGAAGGTTGATGCCACTGACGGTGGTGCTGGCGCTTCACCGGTGTCAGCAACTGTTGGAACGCGTAGAGATAAACGAAAACTTTTCTATGCGGTACTTCCAAGATCTAGACGAGGTAGAAAGCCACGAGGAGTACCACTAGACGCGCAGGTGCGGATTATCGATGCAGCGCGTCGATGCAGTGTAGTCCCACGATCTGATCCAGCCGATTTAATCCCGCGATTGTTGAAGTGCCGAACGTACAACACCTCTGCCGGTATCTACGAGGAGGAGCTCCGACGTCGGACTGCTAGGTCCGGTGCGACGGCTAGACTGAGTGGGGCTAGGGTTCCCAACGCATGGGAGTGGAGTAACGTTCCCGCTGGGTAACATGCGCCCCTCTTTATATAGCGAATGGTGGTGGGCTTCAGAACACTTGTGACCCATTTCCTTTGTGAGTCCGACTCACAAAATCAGTCCATTTCCGGTTCGGGTCCAACCCGACCAATACATTTGCTCCCACTCTTAAGTGTGCGAACCTGCAGGCTCATGACGACTTGGACATGATTGGAGTCCGACTCCCAATCAATCAATCGGTAGCGGCTCCTAGCAGAATGTCCCGACTCCCAAGTCCCATTGAGTCATGACGACATACCTTCCAATGTGACTTTCATCTTAGTCCCTTTTGCCTCACGATATACCTTGTCTAACTATAGGCGATTTATCGTTATCCCTTAATAGCTCAACTCTCTTCTCGGTCCGTGATATATGATTCATCTTACTAACTCTTAGTCAACAGACTCAGTTAACACTTAACCGAGTTGCGCATGGCCATGCTTCCGGAATCATATCACTCGAGAGGGCGCAGAGAATATCTCTCCATTCGGAGGGGCAAAATCCTATCTTGATTATCCACATCACGCAGCTTGCTTCTCATTCGACCTGAACTCTGCCTTTATAACTGCCTTGTTACGGAACAATGTTTGACAGAACCTAAGTCGGTGATCCACAACTCGGATTGTGCGATAATCTCAGGTCTAAGGATTACATTGATTGAGACATGCAAATGACGACTTACTCGTTGCATCTCAATATGGGTCAATCCGACTTGCTAAACTCTTTAGTCAAGTCTATGAACGTTGGAATGGCATCGCCATGCCCATGACAAGTGGAACCGAGTCATCAGCCAACATTCACATTAGTCTAGGATGTGTGTCCAGCACAACCTTAATGACCAAGGATAATTTAGCATGAACAACATGAATACATAGTTCCACAATCGAATCACATATTCAATGAAATGTATCAGATGTTCAAAACAGGGACAACTTAATAAATTTATGAATACATTGGGAATTACATCATACATGATTGCCTCTAGGGCATATTCCCAATAGTCTCCCACTTGCACTAGAGTCAATCATCTTGACATCATATGCCTAGGCATCGAATGCCCATACCTCTCATGTGCGCCTCATGCTTTGGCTCTGGTAGCGCCTTTGTCAACGGATCTGCAATGTTTGCATCCGTGTGTACTTTGCATAACTTGATATCACCTTGTTTGACAAACTGGCGAATGATGTGGTAACGCATGAGTATATGTATGTTCTTCTGGTGTTGTCTAGGTTCCTTGGATTGTGCGATAGCATCATTGTTGTCACAATATACGTCCAATAGATTGAACGCGCCCTGAACCACACCAAGATCTATCAGGAGGTTCCTGATCCAAACAGCTTCCTTTGCTGCCTCCGAGGAAGCAATATAGTCAGCCTCTGTTGTAGATGCAGACACACTATCTTTCTTGGAACTCTTCCAGCTCAGAGCTCCTCCGTTCATTACGAACACGTATCCAGATTGCGAACGAGAATCATCTGAGTCGGTGAGATAACTCGGATCCGTGTAACTCTTTACACTGAATTCCTCATCACCTCCACAAACTAGGAACATTTCCTTAGTCCTTCTCAAGTACTTAAGGATGTTTTTAACCGCTGCCTAGTGGGCTTCGCCAGGGTCAGCCTGGTATCTGCTCGTCACACTTAGAGCATAGGAAACATCTGGCCTAGTACAAATCATGGCATACATGATGGATCCGATTGCCGAAGCATACGGGATCACACTCATTCGACTTCGCTCATCAGTCGTCGAAGGACACTGAGTCTTGCTAAGTTTTATACCATGGGACATCGGTAAGAATCCCTTCTTAGACTCTTCCATTTTGAATTTCTTCAAAACTTTGTCTAGATATGTACTCTGACTCGATCCAATGAGTCGCCTTGATTTATCTCTATAGATCCTGATTCCTAATATGTAAGTCGCCTCACCCAAATCCTTCATTGAGAAACTCCTTTCCAATGATTCATTGGTTTCTTGCAACATCATGATATCATTTCCCACCAGTAATATGTCGTCCACATCTAAGATTAGAAAATTTACTTTGCTCCCACTAAACTTCTTGTATAAACAAGAATCATGGTCGCTCTTGATAAAGCCAAACGATTTGACTACCTCATCAAAGCGAATGTTCCAACTCCGAGATGCTTGCGTCAACCTATAAATGGATTTATGAAGTTTGAATACCTTGTCAGCGTTAGCTGGATCGACAAAACCTTCGGGCTGTATCATATACACGTCCTCAGTTAAATTCCCATTAAGGAAAGCCGTCTTGACATCCATCTGCCATACCTCATAGTCGAAATAGGCTGCTATGGCTAACATGATCCGAACTGACTTAAGCATCGCTACGGGCGAGAAGGTCTCGTCGTAGTCAACTCCTTGAACCTGTCGGAACCCCTTCGCGACAAGTCGTGCTTTATAGACGGAAATATTTTTATCCATATCAGTTTTCTTCTTAAAGACCCATTTGCACTCGATGGGTCTTGCACCGTCAGGTAGATCAACCAAATTCCAAACTTGGTTTTCATCCATGGACTTTAACTCGGATCTCATGGCTCCAAGCCATGACTCGGAATCAGATCCCACCATCGCTTCAGAATAAGTTGCCGGATCATTACTGTCTAACAGTAAAACATCACGATCATTTTTTAATCTGGCAGATCTCCGTGGTTCAGGTGTTGTTACCGGCGTAGGTACCATGACTGGGTCATCCTCCAAGGCCCTCGCCGACTCGCCCCTAGCCGGTTCCTCTCGAATTTCTTCAAGTTGCACTGTGCTCCCACTAACTCCCCGATTGAGAAACTCTTTCTCAAGGAAGACACCATTCCGAGCGACAAACACTTTTCCCTCTTCCCGGTTGTAGAAGTAGTACCCCATGGTTTCCCTCGGATACCCCACGAAAATACGCTTATCTAACTTGGGGTGAGCTTGTCCGACTGAAGTCGCTTGACAAATGCTTCACAACCCCAAATCTTAAGAAAAGACAAACTTGGCATTTTGCCAGTCCACATCTCATGCGGTGTCTTCTCTACTGACTTTGATGGTACTCTGTTTAGTGTGAACGCAGCAGTTTCTAGACAATAACCCCAAAATGATAAAGGTAGATCTGTCCGACTCATCATTGATCGTACCATGTCCAACAGGGTCCGATTTCTCTGTTCCGATAGACCGTTTCTCTGCGGTGTACCCGGCGGAGTGAGTTGAGGAACTATTCCACAACTCTTTAGATGGTCATCAAACTCCTAGCTCTGACCGTAGAAACTTTATTTTCTTGCCGAGTTGATTTTGTACCTCACTCTGGAATTCCTTGAATTTCTCAAAGGCTTTCGACTTGTGTTTCATTAAATAGATATATCCATACCTACTCAAGTCATCAGTGAAGGTAATGAAGTACTCATAACCACCTCTGGCTGTCGTGCTCATTGGACCACATACATCACTATGTATTAGTTCCAACAAGTCGGACGCCCTTTCACAACTCCTTGCAAAAGGTGTCTTGGTCATTTTGCCTAGTAGGCATGATTCACATGTCTCGAATGACTCTAAGTCGAACGAAGTTAGAAGTCCATCATCATGGAGCTTCTTCATGCGCTTTCAACTTATATGACCAAGCCGACAGTGCCAAAAGTAAGTCATATTCAGATCATTTGGTTTCAACCTTTTAACATTTATGTTATAGACCGATTCACTATCAAGATTCAAAATAAATAACCCGTCCTGAACGGGTGCAAAGCCATGAAACATATCTTTCAAATATAAAGAACAACCATTATTCTTAATATTCGACTCATAACCTTGTCTCATCAAACATGAGGCGGAAATACTATTTCTACTAAGCACTAGAACATAATAACAATTATTTAGCTCCATTAAAAATCCTGAAGGTAAATGAAGTTGCATGGTGCCGACTTCCAACGCATCGACTCTCGCCTTGTTGCCGACCCGAATATCAACTTCTCCTCTTGCCACGATCCTAGTTCTTACCAGTCCCTGCAACGAGTTGCATATGTGAATAACTGATCCGGTATCATAGACCCAAGAACTGTTAGGTGCATCAGCAAGATAAATGTCTATAACATTGCACACAAGCGTACCTGAGTTGGAAGTCACACCTCCAATCTTGGCTCTGTCAGCCAAATACTTGGTGCAGTTCCTCTTCCAGTGGCCATCCTGCTTGCAATAGAAGCAATTGGCTCCGGCTGTAGGATATGGCTTAGTCTTTGAGGAAGCGCTCTGGATAGGGCCATGGGCGTTGCCTCCTGACTTATCCTTCTTCTTCTTAGTCCAAGAACTCTTCTTGAACTTAGCCTTATTCTGCACCATCAACACTTGACTGACGCCTTTCTTGAGATCAGCCTCTGCCGTTTTGAGCATCCCATGTAATTCAGTGATCTTCTTATCCATACCATGCATGTGGTAGTTCGAAATGAACGGACCATACGCACTAGGAAGAGAGTTCAGAATTATATCAGTAGCGAACTCTTCGTTAATTGGGAAGCCCAGCCGATCCAGAGACTGCACGTAACCAGTCATCTTGATTATATGCGGACTCAGTGGATCGCCGTCTTTGAGCTTACAGCCTAGCAAAGATTGAGAGACTTGATACCTCTCGGTCTTTGCGTGAGCCTGGAACATACTTTTGAGTCTTTCGATCATATCGTAGGCCTCAACATTCTCGAACTGCTGCTGCAAGTACGGTTCCAGGTGTGCAAGCATAAGACAGCTAATTTCCGTAGACTCATCTCTAGTCTTACAGTAGACATTCATGACAGCGACAGTCGCATCATCATCAGGCTCATCTGGAAGTGGAGTTTCTAGAACATGTTCTTTCTTGTCATGTTTGAGGACTATCCTCAGATTACGATACCAGTTGGTCAAATTAGTTCCATTAAGCTTATCTTTCTCTAGGATTGACCTGAACGCAAAAGTGGACAACTGAGGAAGGTTGCTAGGTGCCATTGATCTACAACAAAAAATATGCAAAACACTTAAGACATGTATTCATAAAAGAGCAGTCATATTAAACGCTTTAATACTTATGCTCCCACTAGAACCAACACCGCTCCGATGGTTGCTAAGTGATTCAACATCCTAAATAAGCAAGTCGACTAGTGAGCTTTAGCATCACCGCTAGCCGTCAAGTGATCTAGGTAGGTAACACCTTGCCAATCGTATCCTATACGACTCCTGTTATTTGGGTGGCATCACATGCCCCGACTCCCAACCTACCTCGCCCCGAGCCCCACAACCGTTGTGATGGACCCGTCTAGCTTACCAAGTTCTTCCGCTGTAAGAGTCCGACTCAAACCCACCTAATCGGAAAGAATTGGTAGCACCTCAATTTTATGAGCCCACTACCAAGAATGTCCGACTTGTGATGGTGCAGCACTGGCGGGGCGACCGACTAGACCTTCTTTGAGAGATTAAATCTACCAACTATCTAAATAGAGGTAAAAGTAGACATAACAATAACACAAATAAAGCAATTATAATGTGAAATGATATGGCTCTCTTCATGGTGATCTCCATCTCCACAAAGATTGTAAGTCGACTCTTTCCAACTCTTTTCACGTGCCATCTTACTCCATGTAGCCGACTTGTACATCGACTTGCATGTCATCCGGGTTCTCTAACAAGCTACACTAGCTAGTAAATAAAAAATTACATAGAGAATCCGAGACGCAGGCCGGTATACAATAAATTGACAGCACCTAGGCTCCAGCCAGCTAACAAGAAACATGATACGTAGATCACGTATGGGTTACACACATCACATGCACATAAGCCATACCATTCACAACATCCTGCAAAAACAAGTTATGCATAGAAACGATATCTACCGGCGTTGTGAAACTCGTAACGACATCTAAAGCGCTACGACAGGGCGAAGCCGGCGGTACCGATATCCGGATAGCGGGCAGTGATCGAAGGGGCAACGCCCGATGATTTTGGAAAACGCAGATCTCATCTGCATTCCGAACATGGATTTCTTCATCGGATAAAATGATTTTACCCAAATCTGATCTGTATTCCGATTCGATCAAACTCTTTGATATACGATCACCGCAACTGGATTTATGTGTCATGGTATACCCCGATGGCGGAAACCGACTGGTAGGGGTAAGTTGTTCCACGACCTTAGCAGTATGATCATGGAAACCAGATCATCCATTAACCCCGAGTACGATTGATCCAATCAACCTTGTACAAAACAGATCTATCTCATAGAACGACCACCAAAACAGCAATTAGATCACATCTAACGCTAACTACATATCACATATGTGCGGATCTCGGTCCTAAAACCAGAAGCTACCGCTCTGATACCACTGTTGGAATGCTTAGAGATAAACAAAAACTTTTCTACGCGGTACTTCCAAGATCTAGACGAGGTAGAAGGCCACGAGGATTACCACTAGACGCGCAGGTGCGGATTATCGATGCAGCGCGTCGATGCAGTATAGTCCCACGATCCGATCCAGCCGATCCAATCCCACGATCGTCGAAGTGCTGAACGTACATCACCTCTGCCGGTATCCACACGTACGAGGAGGAGCTCCGACGGCGGACTGCTAGGTCCGGTGCGACGGCTGGGCTGAGTGGGGCTAGGGTTCCCAACACATGGGAGTGGAGTAACGTGCCCGCTGGGCAACCTGCGCCCCTCTTTATATATCAAATGGTGGTGGGCTTCACAACACTTGTGGCCCATTCCCTCTGTGAGTCCGACTCACAAAATCAGTCCATTTCCGGTTCGGGTCCAACCCGACCAATAGTGCTCCCGCTCTTAAGTGTGCGACCCTGCAGGCTCATGGCGACTTGGACACGATTGGAGTCCGACTCCCAACCGATCAATCGGTAGCGGCTCCTAGCAGAACGTCCCGACTTCCAAGTCCCATTAAGTCATGACGACATACCTTCCAATGTGACTTTCATCTTAGTCCCTTTTGCCTCACGATATACCTTGTCGAACTATAGGCGATTTATCGTCATCCCGTAATAGCTCAACTCTCTTCTCGGTCCATGATATATGATTTATCTGACTAACTCTTAGTCAACAGACTCAGTTAACACTTAACCGAGTTGCGCATGGCTATGATTCCGGAATAGTATCACTCGAGAGGGCCCAGAGAACATCTCTCCATTCGGAGGGGCAAAATCCCATCTTGATGATCCATATCATGCAGCTTGCTTCTCATTCGACCTGAACTCTGCCTTTATAACTTCCTTGTCACGGAACAACGTTTGACAGAACCTAAGTCGGTGATCCACAACTCAGATTGTACGATAATCTCAGATCTAAGAATTACATTGATTGAGACATGCAAATGACGACTTACTCGTTACATCTCAATATGGGTCAATCCGACTTGCTAAAGTCTTTAGCCAAGTCTGTGAACGTTGGAATGGCATCGCCATGCCCATGACAAGTGGAACCGAGTCACCAGCCAACATTCACATTAGTCCAGGATGTGTGTCCAGCACAACCTTAATGACCAAGGATAATTTAGCATGAACAACATGAATACATAGTTCCACAATCGAATCACATATTCAATGACATGTATCAGATGTTCAAAACAAAGACGACTTAATAAATTTATGAATACATTGGGAATTACATCATACATGATTGCCTCTAGGGCATATTCCCAACAACAACAACGTGGAACCTGCAAACAACACAACCAAAATACTTTGCCCCAACGGTATAGTGACTTTGTCAATCTCACCGGTCTTGCTGAAAACAAAGATTAGACGTATAGTGTGGAAAATAGTTGTATGCTTGGAGAAAGTAGAGAGAGTAGGAAATTATTGTGGTTTGTTTAAAAGTGCGGAAAATGGACCGGGATTCATAGGTTCACTAGTGGTGTCTCTCCATAAAATATAGCTTGCTGGGTGAACAAATTACAGCTGGGCAATTGACAAATAAAGGTTGCACCGTAGTGAAAATTATAACATGATGATTACTATGATATTTAGTGCGGGCATTACAACAAGATACATAGACCGACATCCATATGCATCTATGACTAATAATCAACCCTCAGGTTATCATCCGAACCCCCTTAGGTATTAAGTTGCAAGCAACAGATAACTGCATTAAACAATGTGTGTAATGTAAGCAATGATTGTACACGCGGGCACTCTCACCGCTGTTATCTCGCTAGTGACAACAACACATCCTCCCCCATCATGTTTCTGTCACTCGAGCACAGGCGAAAAGGAGGCATGAACCCACTATCTAGCATAAATACTCCCTCTTGGAGTCACTAGCAACTACTTGTCCAGAGCAACCACTATCAACGGAAAGCATGCAAGATCACATATAAGATATGCAATAAATACTATAATCAACTTGGCTTAAGGTCAATATTCATCGGATCCCAGCAAACACAACATATAGAATTGCATAAGATCAATCTCGATCATGATAGGCAGCTCACGAGATTTAAACATGGAGGCATATAAGGAGGAGATAACCATCTAGCTACTGCTAGTCCAGGGATGAACTACTCACGCATCACTCGGAGGCAGGCATGGTGATGTAGAAGCCTCTGGTGATGATTTCCTCTCCGGAAGGGTGCCGGGAGATAGCTCCAGAACCCCCGTATCTAGGGTTGACGACGACGGCGGCTGCGGAACTTTTCGGGGATTTTTGATCAGGTGCCTAGGGTTTTCCATCTGGGGGAATAAATAGGCGAAAGGTCAGAGGCGGTGGAGGCCAAGGGGGAGGCCGCGCCACCCTATGGTCTGGCCCCCCTGGTGCGCTTCTTCGACTCCTCTTCGGCGTTCTGGATGCTTCCGGGGAAAATAGGCACTTCGGGCTTTGTGGGGTCCAATTCCGAGAATGTTTCCAAAACAATTTTTCTGAAACCAAAAACTGCAAAAAACAAGGAACTGACACTTGGCATCTTGTTAATAGGTTAGTCCCAGAAAACGTAGAAAAATGCTATAAATAAAGGAGAAAACATGTAGCAATTGGCATAATATGATCATGGAGCATCAGAACTTATAGATACGTTGGAGACGTATCAAGCATCCCCTCCTACTCGTCCTCAAGTAGGTAAACGCTAAAACAATAATTTCTGAGGTGACATGCTACTATGATAATCTTGATCGTTAAAATGTAAAAGCATATGTACGCTGAGATCATAAAACTTCAAACACAAACATGATAAATAGAACTTTAATAATAAAGCATGGCAATCACTTTGTATCATGAATAGTATCTTAAATAAAGGATCATGGATAATAATGCAAAGAAAGATAAACGTTTGTTTCAGGTATAGAGAAAGCATGGCAAAGTGGTATTTCGCTAGTCCTTAAGAGTTGGATAAAACATAAATGCAGGACACTTTCAAAGTTCATGAGGAAGACTAGAACAAATAATATCACATCATGAAGTAATTATTGATGTTTATGGGACAAATGCACATAGAACTCAGAATGGCAAAAATGCTCTCTCAACTGTGCATAAGGTTAGAAGATGGAGACTCAACATAAAATTAAAAGAAATGCCCTTCCCAAAGGGAAGCAGAGATCACTCATGTGCTAGAGCTTTTTATTTTATCAAACAGAGGTATTAAAAGTTTGACACCGTGGAGGAATGTCTATTTTTTAGGAGAGGTGTATGCTAATGTCAACGAATGGTAAACAAACAATACAGTTCGTCACAAGCCAACTGGATTCACAAGAGCGACTCCCATGGTGAAGGACGCAACTGGTGTAGAAGGTCATCCCTCTTTCTCTTTTGTTTACACAATTATGGTTTGACTAATATAATCAGGGGCAAAAACAGTGAAGATAATTTGTTTGTATTAATTTGGGGCTGGGCACCCCGCTGCTAGCTCTTCTATCATTTGGATAAGAGGATGAAGCCACTAGTCCAGGGTGTGAAATCCAATAAACAAGTGAGATAAATATTCTCTATTGACTTCCTCATGAGCAAAAACAAGAACATAAAACAGGAATAATTTGAAGGTTTTAAAGGTAACACATGAGCAATTTACTTGGAGTGGCAGTTAAATACCACATGTAGGTAGGTATGGTTTACACAATGGGAAAACTTTGGTTTAAGGAGTTTGGATGCACGAGTAGAATTCCATACTCAGTATAGGTGGAGGCTAGGAAAAGACTGGGAGCGACAAATCAAGAGAGTATAAGAGGCATAATCATGCACAACGACATAAGCATAATTAATTAAATCATAAGAGGTATCACAAGTTCAAAAACTAAGTGGTCATGGAGGGTATTCGTGACTGTTTTGTAGTCACAAACATGGTGTGAGCATGCGCCAAGTCAACCAAATAAAACATTCCAAAGAGAATACCATATATTGATGCTTTACTATGACAAGAACAACTCATGAATCTTTCAAGACATTTTAAACGCTATCCGCTATTTAAGGCTATTCATGCTACTCAATAACAACAAGGCTTTAAAACTAAAATGACATTTAGCATAGCATGAAAAAGTTCTAGCCACAGTCTATACGAGCTTCTACTAGTACTGTTATAAATTCTACATCAAGCAACATTTTTCTTTTCCCAACAAGCACCATACAAGATATGTTTTAACAAATATACTCTTTATGATACAACAATCAAATATGAGAGTACTCATATAATACTACTAAAACTAACAGCTCTGATAAGAGATGCATGCAAAACAGGAGCTAATTAAATGCAACAACCATGCAGAGACTAAGAATACAACGTATTCTCATGAAAAAGTGGAGCGTGTCACTCTCCAATAAGATAATGCTGGGGTCCAACCAAGCTTATTATGACAATAAAAACAAACTGAAAACAAAAATAAAAGACGCTCCAAGTAAAGCACATAAGGTGTGACCGAATAAAAATATAGTTTCACTAGAAGTGACCTGATAAGTTGTTGACGAAGAAGGGGATGCCTTGGGCATCCCCAAGCTTAGACGCTTGAGTATTCTTGGAATTTGTTGGGATGTACCACCGGGGAATCCCGAAGCTTAGGATTTTCACTCTTCTTGATCACATCATACCATCCTCTTCTTTTGACCCTTGAAAACTTTCTTCACACCAAAATTATCACAATCTTCATTAGCAACATTAGTGCAATCGAAATAATAAATTCACATGGTTCAGTTTAAACATAAGACTACAACTCAAAAACACATTAGATACTGTCACAACTTCTTTTAAAACTCTTTTTCTCAAAAGAACACCAAACGAAAGAGATTAAGATGCAAATGCAATCATTGGCAGAAATCTGTCAAAACAGAACAGCAGGAAGAGATCGATTTTTTAGAAAATCTTATGTTGCTCAAATCAAAAAGTGTTCAACTAATAAATGTTGCGTATATAGCCCAGGATCAAGCACAAAAAATCTTAGGTTAGTTTGAATTTTCTGTGATTTTATACGTAATTAACAGTGGACAGCAGAAATCTGTTTCCTGCGCAGAAATCCGAAATATGGTCTCAACTTTCCACTAGAGGCTTTACTTTGCTAAAAAAAAACACAAAATAAAATATACATCAGGGTTTCTAAGGAAATAGAAAAAACCAGGTGCAAAGAACACAAAAGAAAACAAAGTAAAACTGAATGAAAACAGAGAAATAAAACGGGTTGTCTCCCGGTAGCGCTATTCTTTAACGTCTTTCAGCTAGGCATGTAAGATCAACTTAGGTATTTTCAAGTGAAGAAGCATCAACATCATAACTTGATCTAATAATAGAGTCAAAAGGTAGCTTCATACTCTTTCTAGGAAAGTGTTCCATACCTTTCTTGAGGGGGAATTGATATTTAATACTTCCCTCTTTCATATCAATAACATCATCAACAGTTCTAAGAAAAGGTCTTCCCAAAACAATAGGACAAGAAGCATTGTATTCAATGTTCATAACAAAAAAATCAAGAGGGACACGATTATTGTTAACCATAATAAGAACATCATCAATTCTACCAAGAGGTTTCTTCTTAGCATTATCAGCAAGATGAACATCCAAATAACAGTGTTCCAACGGTGGTAGATCAAGCATATCATAAAGCTTTTGAGGCATAACAGAGATACTAGCACCAAGATCACACAAAGTATTGCAATAAAAATCATTTAATTTTATCTTAATGATAGGCTCCCAACCATCATCTAATTTCCTAGGGATATATGTTTCAAGTTTCAAATTTTCCTCCCTCACTTTCATGAGAGCATTGGTAATATGTTTAGTAAAGGCCATATTCATGGCACTAGCATTGGGACTTCTGGAAAGATTTTGTAGAAACATAATAACTTCAGAGATGTTGCAATCATCCAAATCAAAATTATTATCATCAAAAGTAATGGGACCATTATCTCCTACATCGGAAAAAATTTCAACACTTTTACTAGAAGCAGTTTCAGCAATTTGAGGCAATTTAGCACGTTTTACCGAAGGAGTAGGGACTTTTTTAACACCAACTAATTTACCATTGAACGTAGGAGGTTTACTAGCACTTGGAGCTTCAGTTTTACTAGTGGTTGTGATAGTACAAACTCTAGCAATATTATTCTTTCTAGCCAATTCATCATCTTTGTAACATCCAAGTATGAAAACCCTTAGTTGTTTTACTTATTTGTTTAATTTATGCAATGCATCATGGCATCATTCTCATTTTTATTTTCTGTTTGCATTGTTTTCATAATAAAATTCAAACTTAATCAAACATTGTTTTCACACTTGTCTGTTACAATCTCTCAAATAAAGATTTGCAATTCCAAAAACATCAATTGCTTCCAATTAGTTTCATATTGGATCAACTCTTAAATTGTTGCTTAATTTAATCACACCATTAATCAATCAACCATTTCAATCATTATTTTCTAAGTCATTTCAAATTCAAACCAACCCTTAAAAATTCAGTACCTTTTGAAACCATAAAAGTCACCACCCTTTTTCCCTCTTTAAACCCTTCCAAAAACCCTAGGGGGAAACCCTAGTGGGAATGGCATTATTTTCTAATATCAAGTATTATTGCAATTTTCAATTAAATTGGTTAATTTTTAAAATAGCAAGCAAACAATAAAGTTTTTGAAAACAACAACTACCAAAAGGTTGCATTTTCCACTAATAAATTTACCCTATTTTTATTCCAAAATTTCTGTAAAAAAAATCTTGTTTTGTTTCCAATTTGCTCAACTACAAAAAAAAAAAACAGTACAAAAAATAAAATAGAAAAGGGAGGAGAGCAGCAGCAGCTAAAGGTTCAGCCCAGCCCGTTTACCCTTTGGCCCGATAGCTGTCGCTATCGTCCTCCTCCCCCTGCTGACGTCAGGTGTACGACTCCCTCCCCATCGTCGATCTTTCCCTGGAGCTCCCGATGCCCTGCCGTACTGGCCCTGCTCCTCCTTAAGTAACCACCACGGCCTCCTCCTCCTGCCGCAACCCTAAGCTCCATCCCTCTGCGCCGCCACTTCTCTTCCGCTCCCCCCAAGCTTTCTGCTTTCCTCTGAAAATCCACCGACGATCTCTGAAACCACCACCGTAGACTACCTTCCTCCCTCGTCGCCGGTAGCCAGGGGCACCTCGAGCAGTAGCTGGTGGCGGGAATGGAGACGCGGTTGTACCCCGAGGCTCACTGACCCCTCGTCGTTTGCCGGGAGGCAACACGGCGGCCGCGCCGTCGCCGGAAAGGCCCGCCGGCTGCTGCTCCGTCTGAACGACTACCAGCGACAGGTAGCCTGCCTCCCTTCCCTCGATCTCTTTCTCTCGCCCATCGGCACGCCTCCACGGTGGTAGCACAAGCGCACGCACACCTAGGCCACCCGCGAGCCGCCGGAGATCCGCCGTGGTGATCACCGGCCGAAGGCCTCCGTCCGTGACTGCAAACAGCAGTTGCAGTTCGTCAGTTGTGGCACCAAGCCGTGTGCGTTAACTGAAAAACCGTGCAGCTGTATTCTGAACAAAAGTTCAGTTACAGCGCAGCGGTAGTGACCCTTCGCGCGCAGAAGGAGGGTGCGGGTTCGATCCCCCCTCGGCGCACCGCGCACCTCTTTTTGCTGGATTTTATTCCCTGGCCACGCGGGCTGCCACGTGCACTGCCACGCTGGCTTGGACCCGCATATCAGTGGCAGCGGGTATAGACCCTCTCGGTCACAAAAGTTTAAACACGAATCTGTTATTTTTTTTCTTTTCTTTTAAAGTGGGCAGAATAAACAACTAAATTGCAAATTCAATAACTTTTAAAATATGAACCCAATAAATACAAACTTTATATGTATACTGATCCAAATTTTATAAACTTTCCAAATATTCCACTTGTGTTCTGTTTTGAATTTTCAAAATACATTTAAATTTCAAATTTGAATAATTCAAATGCAAATTGAAATAATTCATAACTAATTCATACTATTTCCAAATAATACAAATAAAATATGTTTTTCACACCATTTTGAATACTCTATTCAAATATAAAATTTGTTTTCTGGTTTGAACAAATTAAATTGCCTAAACTATTTAAATCTTGTTTAATTCAATTAAAAATTGTTTAATATTGTTTAATTCATAACTAAATAATCCAAAGTCCAATTTCAAAATGTGAAACATGTAATCCAACTAAAATTTGATAAACTTTTCAAATATAAAATTTGTAAATTGTTTTGCACACCCTAACTTGATGAAAACAATAATTGTTTGTGTACCATGTTTAAGTAACAAAATTCCAAATTTGATAAATGCCTTTCTAAATTGTTAACTATTATTCCAATTGCATTTAACTTGTTATGTTATTGTTATTCATCATGCATGCATCATACTAAGTCACTTACACATGATGCTTAGTGATAGAACAATTAATTCAACTCTAAAGCATGGGCTTCCATATGCAACCTTTGCATATGGAATCCATTTAAACTTGTGTCTCATATCAATTAGTTTAGTTTGGTGCATCTATTAAACGTGACATGCATCATCCAATGTTTGTGCACCTATGCCATGTATTGATTGCCCGTCTTCCTTCGTTGTTGTTTTTGCTTCTTCTCGATTAGACGACGACGTTGGTACCGACGAGCCTTACGACACCACTACTCAGGACCTAGCCCAGTACGAGGCTGAGCTGCCAGGCAAGTTATCACTCACATGAATCATCGAGTTCCTTTCCACACTTGTTGTCGATACTATCCTTTTGTCTACTATTGCTAGCCCTATGTATCGTTGCTTGTTCTCCGAACCTATCACATGATTCCTGAACCAATGATATTGCCTCACCTCCATACCTACAGCCTTTGTTTGTGCCTTAGTATTATCTA
The DNA here is from genome assembly GCA_028641055.1 of Alopecurus myosuroides. Classification (NCBI taxonomy): domain Eukaryota; kingdom Viridiplantae; phylum Streptophyta; class Magnoliopsida; order Poales; family Poaceae; genus Alopecurus; species Alopecurus myosuroides. The sequence goes on along the minus strand of CM054063.1, from coordinate 326,490,002 downwards.
GCATGCTTAGGGTTGCTTTTACTCGAGTCTGTTGTCGGTTACTACTTTTACTATCTTATTATCTTGTACCGGGGCTCGTTGTTAATCAATCAATCCTGTTAATTGCTAATGGTAATAATAATTTGATGATAAGGCACCGGCAGGAGGCCCGTGAGTGGTTTTGGAGCCTGCTAGTGTCGACCCTAATAGGAAAAGGGTCTTGTCTACTGATCCATGATGAGCGCACTACCCGCATTTGGGAAGCGAGTATGGGCGCCCCCCTCAACTTGACCTGATTCGCATCTCGTCCAAATCGCCTCATTTAGTTCGTGTTTTCCATTTGCCGCATGCATGTTTTTGCGAGCCCAGCGCAGGGTGGAACTTTCGTAGTCGGCATATAGGGGGACACGGTCTTAGAGTGCTATGATGGTCCATTTTCTTCTGGGCTTGATTAGCCGTGCGCCCAAGGTTCTTTGGGCTTGATGCGAAGAATGGTTGGTTGTGTTGAGTGCCCCGCTTGGTGGGAGGCATCCCATCTGGCGGGATATTCATGAGTGTACGGCCAAATTGGTGCAACCCTGCAGGGATAATCTTCTCGAGAAGCCGTGTTTTCCGCGGTTATGGATTACTTGGTGAAAGTACTGGCTAACAAGTACTCAGGACAACTTCAACATAACTATCAATCATGTTTCACCCAATGATTAATAACCTGACTAGTAATAGGTTATTCACACAATAACTTGATTCACCTTATCACAACTGTGTGAGTTGTCCTCGGATTGCTTCTTTGGATAAGGGGCGAGATCCAGGATGGGTTTGGTTGAAGTTACCTTTCAGTTGGCTACAATCCTCGATCTTATCTTTTCTGTTAGCCGGAACTTGTAGTTATCTTCTGTAGTTGGTTAGAGCAGCCAGCAGCAACTTTTGTATCACCCCTTCCTTCCGTTGATCCCAAGCATCTATGCATGTGTTGACGGGTAACTCTTTGATGAACTGTGAGTCTTGCTTGCCAGTACTTGGATGTACTGACCCCGTTGGGGCTGTGGTTTACGCAGAGTACGACTACGACTACGATGCTTCCCAGGATGGCTACTTTGTGGAGTTCGACGAGTCTGCAGACGAGTAGTTAGCTGGACCAGGGCAGGATCCAGGACCTACATGGATGGGCTTCGCTTTCCTTTATTTTCTCCGGCTTCTTAAGCCATGGATTTGTCTGTACTCAGACCCCCTTTGATTGCTTCCGCTGTTGTAATGGATGTTATGTTGGGACATGTGTCCTCTGGATGACTGTATTCGATATTTCTGCCTTAGTGAAGGCCAGTTGCACTTATTTCATTCTTTTGTGTCTTAGAGACAGTTTGTGTTATCATTTCGTTCAAAGCTGTTGACGTACAGTGCGTGTTTGAATATGAAGTACGTCGACAGTAGTGCCTTAGGTTCCTAGCGGATAGTTTACTTCGACGGTGGAAGCAGGGCTTGTGTTGTCGCGCATAAGCGCAGGCCTACCAGGAAGCTGGGACGTGGGAGCAGTTATGCCCCATAATCCAAGCACCTGACTTCCAGTTCGTGCGATGAGTATCCTCTAGAAACCTTGGGTGCGACAAATGGTATCAGAGCCTGTCTGCCTGTAGGATCCCTTTTTACTGGTCGCAGTTGAGTCTAGAAACTATTTTGTAGCTATATAGGAAAAATGGAACGCGAGAGTAGGAATTCTGCCATTTTTCTTCTTTCCCCACCCACCCACCCTTTTCTGGTAAGGAAGTGCAACGTTGTTTTTCTGTTCTCACCTAAACTTTCAAGTTAGGATTTCACGTGTTTTGGGTTATCTGTAGTACCTCAGGATTTTTTGGTCTCGTTTTTCCCGATGTTGCTTCGATATCATGTTCTTTTCAACATCATTATCGTCCGTTGAACCTTGTTGTTGTTTTCCACATCCTTTTTCATCTACCGGAGTCTAATCAAAACCTTCCAAATAATCTGCAGATGGGTCTTAGCTACTACCCGCAGGTGGTTCGCATGACTCGCTGTGAGAGCACCGCCGGTTTTCCGGAGTTGCTGAGAGACATGGTTACCTATCTGGGGTTCCGTTGGGCACCAGAGTACCAGGTCTACGAGCACCAGCGGGAGTTTGACCAGACTTGCTACCGGGCTATCGTCTACATTCTGTCGGATGATGGCAGGAGCATTGCACACCAGTACGAGGCAGTAGGGTCCACAGTGGATATGGCAGTGCAGCAGGCAGCGTACGTGAGTCTCACCGTCCTCCGTGCTGACTACTGGGGGTTTGATAAGTCCAGTTTTCGTCACATCCCCCGTGGTTACATCACGGCAGCGGGAGTTCACTTCACTGTCCACCGCGGCCTGGATACCTACGAGACTGATAGCTCCAGGCTCCAGACCACTGCCCAGTTCGCTAGTCACAGTGACGCCGTTGCTTCCGCACTTTCTCAGGAGTTAGCCTCAGTCAGGGAGCAGCTCCACCTTGCTCTCACTCGTCTGGCGACGTACACCACAGACTTTGTTGGAGACGAGCGCTTCGCACGTGTCGTTCAGCCAGCTGGTCTCCCGTTGCCAGATGCTGGAGGTTACGAGCCGATCAGAGGCCCACTTCTCGACCTCGGAGCTGGTTACACAGGGATTCCCCGCTATGGAGCACAGGGAGAGGACGCTTTCTACTTCACCACACCGAGAGTTGCTCTCAGAGCAGTTCCTATCTACATGGATCGTCGTGATACCTACTTCCGTGGGGTTCCTCCTCACCGTATCTCTCGTCGTACTACTCACCGCCGTCCTGCGTGATGAGCATGGGAGTACCGTTGTATCCATTACTAGCTGTGTCTAGTTTATCCTTTCGTTTTCGAACCATGTATTGGTCTGTTGGATATTCTGATGTATTTGAACATGTGATGATGTACCTGTTGGTTATCTATTCATGCGTCGGAATAATCTATCTTTCGGTTACCAAGTCTATCCTTTTCTGTTGTTGTGCTAAAATGAATTTCTGTTCAGGATGCCTCCAACCAGGAACAACCCGCCTCCGCCACCACCAATGGGGGAACTGTTGGCTCAGATGACCCAAGTGGTGACACAGATGGCCCAGATCCAGGCTAACCAGCAACACAACCAGAATGCTCCAAGGGTCACCATCAAGGACTTCCTCAGCTTGGGCCCAAAAGCTTTCGTGGCAACACGTGAGCCCCATGGATGCTGATAACTGGATCCGTGACGTAGCAAGAGCTCTGGAGATAGCTCATGTTGCTGAAGAGGATAAGGTCAAGTACGCCACCTACCTACTGAAGGGTCAGGCAGCTACTTGGTGGGAGAACTACCAGGCCATGAGAGCTGGCTTTCCTATCAACTGGGGATGTTTCAAGGATGCCTTCCTGAAGCACCACATCCCGGATGGTCTCATGGAAAAGATGCGTGAGGAATTCTGCTCTCTCAGACAGGGCAAGCTGGACGTTCTCGGCTACCAGAACGAGTTCAATCGTCTCGCTCGGTACGCTGGTGACGAAGTGTCCACCGAAGCCAAGAAGATGGCAAGGTTCCGCCGAGGTTTTAACCCGGAACTGAAGTACGCTCTCACAAACATCAAGTGCAAGGACTTCGTGGAGCTCGTGAACACCGCACTCAATGAGGAGAATGGGCGCAAGGCGTTCGAAGAGTCGCGCAAGCACTCGCGTGAGGGTGGTTCCTCCTCCAACATGACCACCCCGCCGCAGAAGCGCCGCATCTGGGTGCCAAATGGTGCTGTCACTCGGGCTCCAAATGCCCAAGCTTCTCCAGGCTTTGGTCCCCGCCCACCCAACCCATCTCAGATGCAGGGTCAGAGGTTCCCTATGGGGCAGCCAAGGCCGGGTCCTTCCCGTGTCGTCACTTGCTACAAGTGCAAGGATACTGGACATTATGCTGATAAGTGCACTCAGAAGCAGCTACCCCTACCTCCTCGCCCCAACAACAACCAGGCTATGGTTCGTGCTCCCCCGGCTAAAGCCTTCAACTCCAACAACAGGCCTGTCGGGAGGAACGCGAGGGTGAACCATATCAAGGCCGACAAAGCCGAGGAGGCTGCTGACGTCGTTCTCGGTATATTACCCGTAAACTCTATTCCAGCTAAAGTGTTGTTTGATACTGGAGCATCGCATTCGTTTGTGTCAAAGATCTTTGCTACAACGTACAATTTAGCTCTGGTTCCACTAAGCAATCAAATCTATGTGCACTCTCCGGGAACTAAAATGATTACTTCCAAGATAAGCATGGACAATCAGATCCTAATTGGAGGTCGTGTATTCCTTGCTTCACTCATGTTGCTGGGAAATCCTGACATTGATGTCATTCTGGGTATGGATTGGTTGAAGACCCACAAAGCTAAAATTGACTGTGCTCAAAAGTCAATAACTCTCTCCCACACTTCAGGCCAGATAGTCTATTCTCCATATGGATCAAGTTCTGTTCAGCTGTTCAACCTCGATGCCAAACCCCTTCCTGCAATTGAAAATGTTCCGGTGGTTTGTGAATTCCCTGACGTCTTTCCAGAAGAGTTGCCAGGGATGCCTCCGGACAGAGCAGTTGAGTTCGTGATCGAGCTTGAGCCAGGTACTGCTCCAATCTCTAAGTATCCATATAAGATAGCTCCTCCTGAACTGAAATTGTTGAAGGAGCAAATCGATATGTATATGGACAAAGGATTCATTCAGCCTAGTTCCTCCGCTTGGGGTTGCCCAACTCTGTTTGTTGCCAAGAAGGATCAAACAAAAAGACTCGTGGTTGACTATCGTCCTCTCAACGAGAAAACCATCAAGAACAAGTATCCACTTCCTCGTATCGATGATCTTTTTGATCAACTTGCTGGAGCCTCAATATTCTCAAAGTTGGACTTGAGGATGGGGTACCATCAGATAAAGATCAGAAAGGAAGATATTCCTAAGACAGCTTTCACCACTCGGTACGGTCTATATGAATACACCGTCATGTCCTTTGGTCTCACCAATGCACCGGCAACGTTCTCAAGACTCATGAATTCTGTCTTCCATGAATACCTCGACAAGTTCGTTGTGGTATATCTCGATGACATTCTAGTCTACTCAAAATCCGAGGAAGAGCATGGAGAACACCTTCGTCTCACTCTCATGAAACTTCGCGAGCATCGTCTATATGCCAAGTTTTCCAAATGTGAGTTCTGGATCCCAGAAGTTTCATATCTTGGTCATATCATCTCTGCCAAAGGCATTGCCATTGACCCAGAAAAGGTTAAGGCAATTGTTGACTGGAAACCCCCTAAGACGGTGAAGCAAGTCAGAAGTTTTCTTGGCTTGGCTAGCTATTGCCGTCGTTTCGTACAAAACTTTTCCAAGATTGCTAAACCTCTCACTGATCTCACAAAGAAGGACAAAAAGTTCATTTGGACTCCACAATGTGATGAGAGTTTTCAACCTCCTGAAGACTAAAGTCACTTCCACACCTGTTCTAGTATGTCCCGACACCACCAAACCTTTCCAGATATTCTGTGATGCATCTCTCCAAGGCCTAGGAGCAGTTCTTATGCAAGAACGTCAAGTTGTCGCTTATGCTTCACGTCAGTTGAACCCACATGAGCAAAACTATCCCACTCATGATCTTGAACTTGCAGCAGTTGTGTTTGCCCTCAAGAAATGGAGACAATACTTGTTGGGTAACAAAACTGAAATCTTTTCCGATCATAAGAGTCTGAAATACATCTTCACTCAGCCAGATCTGAACCTCAGGCAAAGGAGATGGATTGAGAAGATTAAAGACTTTGATCTCACCATTTCTTACACTCCAGGCAAGGCTAATGTTATGGCCGATGCCCTCAGTCGCAAATCCTATTGCAATAATCTCATGATCATGGAAAGCCAACCTCCACTTCATGAAGAATTCCAGAAGCTGAACCTTGGTCTTGTTCCTGAAGGATACCTTGCTAGCTTGACAGCCAGCCCAACTCTCGAGGACAAGATTCGTTCTGAACAACTTCGTGATAATGAAATCAAGAAGATTGTGGGTCACATCAAGGAGGGCAATGATAAATTCAAGTCCTTCTCAATTGATGACAAGGGAACTGTGTTCTTCGAAGGACGCATTGCAGTCCCTCAGATTCAAAGTCTCAAGGATATCATTCTCAAGGAGGCTCATGAAACTCCTCTATCCATTCACCCTGGAAGTACAAAGATGTACCAGGATCTCAAGACTCTGTATTGGTGGTCTGGCATGAAACGTGAAATTGCTCAATACGTTTCTGAATGCGACGTTTGTCAACGTGTTAAGGCAGTCCATCAGAAGACAGCAGGTCTACTCCAACCTCTGAAAATTCCTGAGTGGAAGTGGGACATGATTGAAATGGACTTCGTTACTGGGTTTCCAAAGTCCAGAAAGGGCAACGATGCAATCTTCGTTGTTATTGATCGTCTCACTAAGGTTGCTCACTTCTATGCTGTAAAGGAAACTATCTCAGCTAGCCAGTTAGCAGAGCTCTACACAGCAAAGGTTGTTCCCCTTCATGGTGTTCCATTGGAAATAAGCTCAGACCGTGGAAGTATCTTCACTTCTCATTTCTGGAAAAGCTTTCAGGAAGCATTGGGCACTAAACTTCTGTTCAGCACAGCTTATCACCCTCAGTCTCAAGGGCAAGTCGAAAGAGTCAATCAGATTCTCGAGGATATGCTCAGAGCATGTGGTCTCTCCTTTGGCATGAAATGGGAGGATTGCCTTCCATATGCTGAATTCTCCTACAACAACAGCTACCAGGCAAGCCTAGGCATGGCACCATTTGAGGCACTGTATGGTCGCAGATGCAGGAGTCCAATCAATTGGTCTGGAGCTGGTGAACGTTCACTTTTAGGCCCTGACATTGTTAAGGAAGCCGAGGAGAAAGTTCGTATCATTCGTGACAATCTCAGGATTGCTCAGTCTCGTCAGAAGAGCTATTATGATAGCAAGCACAGGGATATGGTCTATGCACCTGGTGATAAGGCATATCTCCGTGTAACTCCCCTCAGAGGCACTCATCGTTTTGGTGTGAAAGGAAAGCTTGCACCAAGATACATTGGCCCTTTCAACATCCTCTCAAGACGTGCAGAGAATGCTTATCGTCTTGAACTTCCAGAAAAACTATCCAAAGTGCACGATGTGTTCCACGTGTCACAACTCAAGAAGTGTTTCAAAGATCCAGATCGTGCAGTTGATCATGATTCCATTGAGCTGCAAGATGATCTATCTTATGAGGAGCACCCTATTCGTATTCTCGATGAGACCGAGCGTAAGACTCGCAACAAGAGCACCAAGTTCTTGAAAGTCCAATGGTCGCATCATTCTGATAAAGAGGCAACGTGGGAGACCGAAGAGGATCTTCGCAAGAAGTATCCGGACCTTTTCACATCTCAGTAGGGAATCTCGGGGCGCGATTCCTTCAAGGGGGGGCGTTTTGTAACATCCAAGTATGAAAACCCTTAGTTGTTTTACTTATTTGTTTAATTTATGCAATGCATCATGGCATCATTCTCATTTTTATTTTCTGTTTGCATTGTTTTCATAATAAAATTCAAACTTAATCAAACATTGTTTTCACACTTGTCTGTTACAATCTCTCAAATAAAGATTTGCAATTCCAAAAACATCAATTGCTTCCAATTAGTTTCATATTGGATCAACTCTTAAATTGTTGCTTAATTTAATCACACCATTAATCAATCAACCATTTCAATCATTATTTTCTAAGTCATTTCAAATTCAAACCAACCCTTAAAAATTCAGTACCTTTTGAAACCATAAAAGTCACCACCCTTTTTCCCTCTTTAAACCCTTCCAAAAACCCTAGGGGGAAACCCTAGTGGGAATGGCATTATTTTCTAATATCAAGTATTATTGCAATTTTCAATTAAATTGGTTAATTTTTAAAATAGCAAGCAAACAATAAAGTTTTTGAAAACAACAACTACCAAAAGGTTGCATTTTCCACTAATAAATTTACCCTATTTTTATTCCAAAATTTCTGTAAACAAAATCTTGTTTTGTTTCCAATTTGCTCAACTACAAAAAAAAAACAGTACAAAAAATAAAATAGAAAAGGGAGGAGAGCAGCAGCAGCTAAAGGTTCAGCCCAGCCCGTTTACCCTTTGGCCCGATAGCTGTCGCTATCGTCCTCCTCCCCCTGCTGACGTCAGGTGTACGACTCCCTCCCCATCGTCGATCTTTCCCTGGAGCTCCCGATGCCCTGCCGTACTGGCCCTGCTCCTCCTTAAGTAACCACCACGGCCTCCTCCTCCTGCCGCAACCCTAAGCTCCATCCCTCTGCGCCGCCACTTCTCTTCCGCTCCCCCCAAGCTTTCTGCTTTCCTCTGAAAATCCACCGACGATCTCTGAAACCACCACCGTAGACTACCTTCCTCCCTCGTCGCCGGTAGCCAGGGGCACCTCGAGCAGTAGCTGGTGGCTGGAATGGAGACGCGGTTGTACCCCGAGGCTCACTGACCCCTCGTCGTTTGCCGGGAGGCAACACGGCGGCCGCGCCGTCGCCGGAAAGGCCCGCCGGCTGCTGCTCCGTCTGAACGACTACCAGCGACAGGTAGCCTGCCTCCCTTCCCTCGATCTCTTTCTCTCGCCCATCGGCACGCCTCCACGGTGGTAGCACAAGCGCACGCACACCTAGGCCACCCGCGAGCCGCCGGAGATCCGCCGTGGTGATCACCGGCCGAAGGCCTCCGTCCGTGACTGCAAACAGCAGTTGCAGTTCGTCAGTTGTGGCACCAAGCCGTGTGCGTTAACTGAAAAACCGTGCAGCTGTATTCTGAACAAAAGTTCAGTTACAGCGCAGCGGTAGTGACCCTTCGCGCGCAGAAGGAGGGTGCGGGTTCGATCCCCCCTCGGCGCACCGCGCACCTCTTTTTGCTGGATTTTATTCCCTGGCCACGCGGGCTGCCACGTGCACTGCCACGCTGGCTTGGACCCGCATATCAGTGGCAGCGGGTATAGACCCTCTCGGCCACAAAAGTTTAAACACGAATCTGTTATTTTTTTTCTTTTCTTTTAAAGTGGGCAGAATAAACAACTAAATTGCAAATTCAATAACTTTTAAAATATGAACCCAATAAATACAAACTTTATATGTATACTGATCCAAATTTTATAAACTTTCCAAATATTCCACTTGTGTTCTGTTTTGAATTTTCAAAATACATTTAAATTTCAAATTTGAATAATTCAAATGCAAATTGAAATAATTCATAACTAATTCATACTATTTCCAAATAATACAAATAAAATATGTTTTTCACACCATTTTGAATACTCTATTCAAATATAAAATTTGTTTTCTGGTTTGAACAAATTAAATTGCCTAAACTATTTAAATCTTGTTTAATTCAATTAAAAATTGTTTAATATTGTTTAATTCATAACTAAATAATCCAAAGTCCAATTTCAAAATGTGAAACATGTAATCCAACTAAAATTTGATAAACTTTTCAAATATAAAATTTGTAAATTGTTTTGCACACCCTAACTTGATGAAAACAATAATTGTTTGTGTACCATGTTTAAGTAACAAAATTCCAAATTTGATAAATGCCTTTCTAAATTGTTAACTATTATTCCAATTGCATTTAACTTGTTATGTTATTGTTATTCATCATGCATGCATCATACTAAGTCACTTACACATGATGCTTAGTGATAGAACAATTAATTCAACTCTAAAGCATGGGCTTCCATATGCAACCTTTGCATATGGAATCCATTTAAACTTGTGTCTCATATCAATTAGTTTAGTTTGGTGCATCTATTAAACGTGACATGCATCATCCAATGTTTGTGCACCTATGCCATGTATTGATTGCCCGTCTTCCTTCGTTGTTGTTTTTGCTTCTTCTCGATTAGACGACGACGTTGGTACCGACGAGCCTTACGACACCACTACTCAGGACCTAGCCCAGTACGAGGCTGAGCTGCCAGGCAAGTTATCACTCACATGAATCATCGAGTTCCTTTCCACACTTGTTGTCGATACTATCCTTTTGTCTACTATTGCTAGCCCTATGTATCGTTGCTTGTTCTCCGAACCTATCACATGATTCCTGAACCAATGATATTGCCTCACCTCCATACCTACAGCCTTTGTTTGTGCCTTAGTATTATCTAGCATGCTTAGGGTTGCTTTTACTCGAGTCTGTTGTCGGTTACTACTTTTACTATCTTATTATCTTGTACCGGGGCTCGTTGTTAATCAATCAATCCTGTTAATTGCTAATGGTAATAATAATTTGATGATAAGGCACCGGCAGGAGGCCCGTGAGTGGTTTTGGAGCCTGCTAGTGTCGACCCTAATAGGAAAAGGGTCTTGTCTACTGATCCATGATGAGCGCACTACCCGCATTTGGGAAGCGAGTATGGGCGCCCCCCTCAACTTGACCTGATTCGCATCTCGTCCAAATCGCCTCATTTAGTTCGTGTTTTCCATTTGCCGCATGCATGTTTTTGCGAGCCCAGCGCAGGGTGGAACTTTCGTAGTCGGCATATAGGGGGACACGGTCTTAGAGTGCTATGATGGTCCATTTTCTTCTGGGCTTGATTAGCCGTGCGCCCAAGGTTCTTTGGGCTTGATGCGAAGAATGGTTGGTTGTGTTGAGTGCCCCGCTTGGTGGGAGGCATCCCATCTGGCGGGATATTCATGAGTGTACGGCCAAATTGGTGCAACCCTGCAGGGATAATCTTCTCGAGAAGCCGTGTTTTCCGCGGTTATGGATTACTTGGTGAAAGTACTGGCTAACAAGTACTCAGGACAACTTCAACATAACTATCAATCATGTTTCACCCAATGATTAATAACCTGACTAGTAATATTCACACAATAACTTGATTCACCTTATCACAACTGTGTGAGTTGTCCTCGGATTGCTTCTTTGGATAAGGGGCGAGATCCAGGATGGGTTTGGTTGAAGTTACCTTTCAGTTGGCTACAATCCTCGATCTTATCTTTTCTGTTAGCCGGAACTTGTAGTTATCTTCTGTAGTTGGTTAGAGCAGCCAGCAGCAACTTTTGTATCACCCCTTCCTTCCGTTGATCCCAAGCATCTATGCATGTGTTGACGGGTAACTCTTTGATGAACTGTGAGTCTTGCTTGCCAGTACTTGGATGTACTGACCCCGTTGGGGCTGTGGTTTACGCAGAGTACGACTACGACTACGATGCTTCCCAGGATGGCTACTTTGTGGAGTTCGACGAGTCTGCAGACGAGTAGTTAGCTGGACCAGGGCAGGATCCAGGACCTACGTGGATGGGCTTCGCTTTCCTTTATTTTCTCCGGCTTCTTAAGCCATGGATTTGTCTGTACTCAGACCCCCTTTGATTGCTTCCGCTGTTGTAATGGATGTTATGTTGGGACATGTGTCCTCTGGATGACTGTATTCGATATTTCTGCCTTAGTGAAGGCCAGTTGCACTCATTTCATTCTTTTGTGTCTTAGAGACAGTTTGTGTTATCATTTCGTTCAAAGCTGTTGACGTACAGTGCGTGTTTGAATATGAAGTACGTCGACAGTAGTGCCTTAGGTTCCTAGCGGATAGTTTACTTCGACGGTGGAAGCAGGGCTTGTGTTGTCGCGCATAAGCGCAGGCCTACCAGGAAGCTGGGACGTGGGAGCAGTTATGCCCCATAATCCAAGCACCTGACTTCCAGTTCGTGCGATGAGTATCCTCTAGAAACCTTGGGTGCGACAATCTTTTTCCCACCTAGCACGTAATTCAGCCATCAACCTAACATCATCATCAATTCAAACTTGAATAGCATTGGTTGAAGCAAAAGTATTATCTTAAATGGTTTCAGTTTTAGCAGCCATTTTATTGATCAAAGAAAATTGTGCCTCTGACAGGGCCGAAATACTAACCTTGGCAGTTGAAATTTTACTTTGCAAACTAGAGATTTCTCTATTTAAGTTCCCAATTTGTTGGCTAATAGTTCTCAACATAGCAGATTGTTCTTCCATAGTTTTAGTGAACAACTTATTTTGTTCATATTGCATTTGCATAAAGTTCTTAGTTGCTTTTCAACTTCTACAATCCTTTCCTCACTAGGCATTACAGCTCTACCATAAGAATAACCACTACCACTATTAGGAGGATAGCTAGGGCTTATAATTGTTTCCACCAAAATTATTTCTATAAGCATTATTGTTAAAATTATTATTTCTAATAAAGTTTACATAAACATGCTCTTCTTGAGCAACCAAAGAGGCTAAATGAACATTATTTGGATCAACTTGAGCTTTACCATTAACAAGCATATACATAATAGCATCAAGCCATTCACTCAAAGAGGAGGTTTCCTCAACAGAATTTACCTTCTTACCTTGTAGATCCCTCTCAGTGTGCCACTCTGAATAACTTATCATCATATCATCAAGAAGCTTTGTTACATTGCCCAAAGTTATGGACATAAAGATACCTCCAGCAGCTGAATCCAATAGGTTCCTTGAGGAGAAATTCAGCCCTGCATAAAAAGTTTGTATAATCATCCAACTAGTCAGTCCATGGGTGGGACAATTCTTCACCATACTTTTCATTCTTTCCGAAGCTTTAGCAACATGTTCATTATCAAAAATTTTAAAATTCATTATGTCACTTCTCAGGGATATAATCTTAGCAGGAGTATAATATTTTCCAATGAAAGCATCTTTACACTTAGTCCATGAATCAATGCTATTTCTAGGCAAAGATAGCAACCATTCTTTAGCTCTTCCTCTCAAAGAGAAAGGAAATAATTTCAGTTTAATAATATCTCCATCCACATCTTTAAATTTTGTGCTTATCACATAGTTCAACAAAATTATTAAGGTGGGCAGCAGCATCATCAGTACTAATACCAGAAAATTTCTTTTTCATAACAAGATTTCATAAAGCAGGTTTAATCTCATAGAAAGCAGCAGTAGGAGCAGGTGGAGCAATAGGTGTGCAAATAAAGCATTGTTTTTTGTGCTAGTGAAGTCACACAACTTAGTATTCTCATAAAAACTCATTTTAGCAGAATAACAGCAAGCAAATAAATAACAACTATAAAGTAAAATAATTTTTTGTGTTTTTAATATAGAGAAGCAAAACAAGACAAAAATAAAAACAAGACAATAAACAAATTAAAGAGGTTCAGAGTGAGAGACTCCCCTTGCTAGAAGACTTCCTTCTCCCCGGCAACGACGCCAGAAAAATCCTTGCTACGTGTTAGGAACCCCAAGAGGAGGGTGTGATGAGCACAACGGTAGGAGTTTTCCCCTTAGTTAAGAACCAGAGTTATCAATCCACTAGGAGAAAGAGGACCTTCAGAAGGTTGGTGCCACTGATGGTGGTGCTGGGGTTTCACCGGTGTCAGCAACAACGTGGAACATGCACACAACACAACCAAAATACTTTGCCCCAACGGTACAGTGAGGTTGCCAATCTCACCGGTCTTGCTGAAAACAAACATTAGACGAATAGTGTGGAAAACAGTGTATGCTTGCAGTAAGTAAAGAGAGCAGAAAATTGTTGTGGTTTGTTTAATAGTGTGGAAAAAATGGACCGGGGTTCATTGGTTCACTAGTGGTGTCTGTCCATAAAAATAACATGTTGGGTGAACAAATTACAGCTGGGCAATTGACAAATAGAGGTTGCGCCGTAGTGCACAATATAACATGACTACTATGATATTTAGTGTGGGAATTACAACAAAATACATAGACCGAAATCCATCTGCATCTATGACTAGTAATCCACCCTCAGGTTATCATCCGAACCCCCTTAGGTATTAAGTTGCAAGCAACAGATAACTGCATTAAACAATGTGTGTAATGTAAGCAATAATTGTACACGCGGGCACTCTCACCACTGTTTTCTCCCTAGTGGCAACATCACATCCTCCCCCGTCACGTTTCTGTCACTCGAGCATAGGCGAAAAGAAGGCATGAACCCACTATCTAGCATAAATACTCCCTCTTGGAGTCACTAGCAACTACTTGGCCAGAGCAACCTCTAGCAACGGAAAGCATGCAAGATCACAAGTAACATATGCAATAAAGAATATAATCAACTTGGCATAAGGTCAATATTCATCGGATCCCAGCAAACATAGCATATAGAATTACATAAGATCAATCTCGATCATGATAGGAAGCTCACGAGATCTAAACATGGAGGCATATGAGGAGGAAACAACCATCTAGATATTACTATGGACCCGTAGTCCAGGGATGAACTACTCACGCATCACTCCGGAGGCAGGCATGGTGATGTAGAAGCCTTCGGTGATGATTTCCTCTCCGGCAGGGTGCCGAGAGACAGCTCCAGAACCCCCCTGATCTAGGGTTGACGACGACGGCCGCTGTGAAACTTTTCGGGCATTTTTTATTAGGTGCCTAGGGTTTTCCTTCCAGGGAGAATAAATAGGCGAAAGGGCAGAGGCGGTGGAGCCTAGGGGGCCCCACACCCATAGCTGGCGCGGTCAGGGGAGGCCGCGCCACCCTATGGTGTGGACCCCTGGTGTCCGTCTTCGACTCCTCTTCGGTGTTCTGGATGCTTCCGGGGAAAATAGGCACTTCGGGCTTTGTAGGGTCAAATTCCGAGAATGTTTCCAGAACAAATTTTCTGAAACCAAAAACAGCAGAAAATCGGGAACTGGCACTTGGCATCTTGTTAATAGGTTAGTCCCGGAAAACGTATAAAAATGCTATAAATAAGGGAGAAAACATGTAGCAATTGGCATAATATGATCATGGAGAATCAGAAATTATAGATACGTTGGAGACGTATCAATCGTCGATACAGATCCGTCCCAAGAAATCTCACCTTTTTTCGCGATATACTCGCTCAGATCCGAAGCAACAAAAGTTCAATTACTCTTCAACCGTTTGTCTGTTTTCTCTCATATTTTTACTGTAGTTGCGTCTCATCATTATCTACAACATTTATTCTTTGAGTTTTTCGATTTGAGCTATAAATATGTTTATATAATTTCGATCTATTTTTCCCACCGGAGTAACTCGAAATTTCAAATCTACACTTCGTTCTTGTTCATAAAAAGTTTTTGTTGAGTATTTTATTTGATTTTAGAATCTTATTAGTATGTTAGGTTCAGATCTAACTTTTTATAAACTTCATTTCGAGAATATCTGTAGATTGTTAATTAACTCTATTTAATTTGGTTAACCAGCTTTTTGTCTCTTGTTGCATTACAAACTTTTTCATGCATCATATCTTGTTTAGACAGCCAGAGAATTAGTAAACTAGTTGTCTTGCACTATTAAATCACCATGCATCCATATGTTGCATTGTTGTTTTGCCTAGTTTGGTTATTTATTGTGGTACGCTTGCAACTTGTAGATTGTGAGAGTTGCAGTTGTTGTTCGTGTGCGGACTATGGGTGTTATGGTTGCGACTGAGTCGAGTGCATGGACGACTCCAATTTCTGTCAAGGCAAGTGACATGCATGCCCCACTATTTTCCTAATTGCATTAGAATTTTATTGTAGCTATGCATGAGTAGGAATTGTGTGTATCGCTATGCAAGATCGCTCCGCTAACACCCAAGTAGGAGTTATCATATGTTTCCCGTAGAGATTAGCAATCCATATGGTAGGAAAACATCGTACTTGTAGGTTTCTTAGCCATGCTTTAGTTATTTGTTGTTGGGATTATTATCATGTTATGGAGAAACTCATTATTTTAATTGTTTATGAAAACAACATGATAATTAATTAACCACTGGGCTGATTGCTAGCATGTCATCAGAGTACAAATTTTGGTGGGGACCGTCGCTCAGTATCTTGAGATTGTGTGTAGTTTCTATATATAGTTGTTTCTTGTGTGCACCGTGTTTCCTATTAGTATGGGCTAGACATAATTTGTAGGTCGTGGTGACTTGAATCCAACGTGTCCAAATATGTAGAATAGTAGTAGGATGGTATGACTCGTGGTGGGTTTAGGGATCTACTTCTTATGATTTATGGCTTAATCTTCTTTCCTTCCGGGTTACTAATGGTGTATCATGGTGTTTGAGGTCGATTAGGCAACACGGGTACATGGTACAAACCTCGCGAGGGTAAAAAAATAAGATCTTAGCCGTGTTCTATTGGTTAGGGATAATTCAACAACTAGATGGGAAACATGATATATCTCGTTCATCTTGTTTTATTAATTACTACCAATTTGACTATGGGTTATTGGAGAAGTGGCCGATGGTGTTTCAGTGTGCTAATCCAAAGGGTAGGAGCACTTTTCTGTCAACCAAAGTGTCCAATTATGTGCAAATTTACTTTCTATTCAAAGATAGGACCAATGTTTTTTTTTGCAAAGTAGCCTTGAAATTCTACCAGCCAAATATGCATGTAGATTAGTAACTTGACATTTATTATACCACCATAGTGTCACTTGCCACCACTGCTCAGAATGATCTGACCTGATTTTGGGGGCTGCATATTCCAACATGCAGGTTGTTCGGATTCAGAGTGATCGACGTAGGTCTCGTGACTCCACTCGACATGTTTGTTCGCATGTGGCACAAATTGAAGACTAGAGACCTTATATTCGCTTTATGATACTTGAATAAATTTTGTGCTATCTTCCGCTATGCAAGTTTTAATAAAGTACTTTACTCGACAGTATTACAATGCATTGTTTTCTTTGATTACTATTTGTGCTGTGTGTGCTGGTGAACGGTCTAGGGGCAGTACTACACGCAACAGTATAGCCTGTGTTTTGGCTTGTACCGCGACAATGAAGATTATGACTATTGGACCTATAATGTTCACTGTAGAAACTATGTGGCCTCCGACAATACTATTTTACTACCATCTAGATTTTTCGCAATTCAAATAAACTTTTGGGCCATTGCACAACGAATGTTTCGATAAAGTTGAGATTGTTCAATAGATTTGTCATCATTGAACAAATATACTATAACATAAACACGAGGACACATCTCACCAATCACTAAAAAAACTTAAGTATGATATGGAAACAAAAACATGATCAACTTGAGCAAGAGGTTCTTATCCATACGAGCAATCTATGAACAGAAGTTAAATAAGAATTTAAGCTTTGATAATATTTTAATAACAAGATATTTCAACTTTTCCGGAGGCGGGGGGCCTCCGCCACCGCGGTCAACTTTTGTGGAGGCAGGGAGGAGATCTGATCGCGGGGGGGGGGGGGGGGGGGGGTTATTGCCGGCAGCGGTTGGGGTTCCCTCGAGTCGCTTATGCGGATCGACGCGACGGTCCGGGTTACCTGCTAGGCCTTTGGTTACGGTTTCATCTCCAAAACTGAAGTATGGGATGTAATGGTGGTGTATTTTTCGGCACAGTCCCCCGTTCTAATAAGAATACTATACTTGTGATGTATTCTACATAAACTGTTGCCAAAATGTTTGCAACACCGTGTGATGACTTAATTGCCATATAAAACATGCGATCTTGTATCGGAAAAGTAAGTGCGCGCTAAATTCTCTAGTGACAGTGACCACCGTAAATTTTCGTGCTAAGTGCTCTTTGCTAGGTTAACCATACCATGCAGATTTTTTTTTAATGTTTAGTGACACCTTTATTATCCGGATTTTCGTGTTAAGTTCCATAATAATTCCTCAAACGCTAACAAAAATAATTTTAAGTTGTTAAACTTTTTTCTTTGATTACTGTGAGAATTTATAGGAAAATATGTATTTACTTTATTAGCAATAATAGATATACCAGCAATACACATGTATATTGGAATTCTTTCAGGCAATTTTTTTCCCAAACGGACAACGAGCCTGGTTCCACTATCGAGAGATAACAAAACAGATGTATTTTACAAACTGAAAAAGACAAAACAAACCTAAGCTTTGGAAACAGGAAACTCCCCCCACACAAAGGGAGGGAGAGAGCCCCCAAGCAACCAAGCAAAATACACGGAGCATAAAGCTGACAGAGTTTGAACCACTCCAGGCAGTTTACGAAACTACAAATGGGGGAGGTTTTAGCAAGAAGCAAAACACGATATCAGCTGCACGCAGGCAGACAACCACCCAGCAGCAGCAAAGAGAGGGATCACCCAACGATATCCACATCTTCATCAACATCATCCTCTGGGGGCGCCGTCAAGCACGCCCTAGTTTGATTGCGAGCATGTTGTCCTAGCATTGCATTCTGAATCATCATGGCACCATCCTCAATGTAAGTCCTGTTATCTGCAGTCTGGACACCTTCCCAATACCGAAGAAAAACACACATATAACAAATTAGCTCAACAGGAGAGGAAATGAGTTTCTTCTCGAAACAAGCCCTATTCCTAGTCTTCCAGATTGCCCAGCAAAAGGCAGCAATCCCAACAATAGGTAGATTTGTTTTATGAGGAAACTATTTAGCAATCCACCAAAAATACTGAGTAAAGTTGGCAGGTTTGTCAAGAGCCCCAAAAAACAGAGCAAACAATCCCCCACATATAAACAGCCATAGGGAAAAAGAAAAACAAATGGTGGATAGATTCACAAACAGGGCAAAAACAGCAAGAGTAGTCCCCTTTCCATTTTTTTTCATGTTGTCCTTTGTGGCAATAGAATTTCCAGATCAACCACAATCAGATTTTGATTTTTAGAGGGATTTTAGCTTTCCATAGCTAAGAAAAGGATCTGTCCACATCAGAGGAAGACAGGTGATTGTACATAGATTTGACAGAAAAGATTCCAGACTTAGTAAACTTCCATTTGGGTCTATCAGAGCCCACTCCTAGAGCCACAGTCATGAGAAGATTCCTCAGTTTTGAAGCTTGATGTTGCAAGTCAACGCTCAGCCATCTCCTAAACTCAAACTGCCATCCATTCTCATGCATTTCCTTGAGAGTGCAAACCTGTATATAATAGATTTCATAAAGATCAGGAAATTTATCACAAAGAGGGAGTGTCCCACGCCACTGATCATGCCAAAAGTCAGTTTCTCCTCCCCCATTAACAATCATCAACCTCCCTTGGACATACCACTTCTTGAACTTCAAGAGATTCTTCCAGACAGGTGAGTCTTGTTGCCTCCTCCAGATCCCATGAGAGATGCCATATTTATTCTTAACAAGATTCTGCCACAAACCATCCTCCCTCTCGAGCCTCCACCACCATTTGCACAGGAGACTAAAGTTGAATAACTTCAGGTTTTTAATCCCCAGACCCCCCTTAGATCTAGGGTTTGTTGATAATATTCCACCTTACCAAGTAGTACTTCTTCTTGGAACTGGTACCTTGCCAGAAAACCTCCTTATGATTTTTTTCATTTTCTCCAAACAAGCCCGAAGGAGTAGATACATAGACATGTGATAAACAGGGATGCTACTGAGAGAAGACTGGATCAGAGTGAGCCTCCCTCCAATGAAGGAGTTGTTACCAGCCCAATCATCCAATTTCTTTCCCAACTTATCCACCATGGGTTCTTTTAGGCCAGAAACCAAAATCCTGTAACCACTCACAGGGACTCCTAGAGCCGACAAATCGTTAACCCGCCCGTAGATGCACCGGTTCACCGGCCTGTATTAATGGTAGGTATCTGGTACCCAATAGAAGAACACATGATAATCATGGGTGTGCCAGGGTTTTACGATCTCATCTGGTAAGATTTGTCGTATATCAACTCAACTACTACTGGCGCGCCCTTTATATACACTCCACATAATATAAAGTGATCATGCATGTATATATTGTCTTAGTTGCCAAACCTGTATACTATTGTCCTCCAAGGTACCAAAATGGCAAACCTAGCAGCGACCTGGCAGGCGCAGCGCGCGGACGGCCCGGCGTGCGTTCTGGCCATCGGGACGGCGAACCCGGCAAATTGCGTGCGGCAGGACGAGTTCGCCGACTACTACTTCCGCGTCACCAACAGAGAGCACCTCACCGAGCTAAAAGCCAAGCTCAAAAGAATCTGTACGTATCTTCATGCTTAACAAACATACGATCTGAGTCCACAAGGATGGCCTATTGGCTCATCACGACGAACGGACCTAGCCTTGTGGCTCTGTCAGTTAATCTATCTGCCACGAGCTCCTGCTTAGTTGGTTACCTTGTGTTCTTCGTCAGGTCACAAATCGGGCATCAAGAAGCGCTACTTCCACCACACCGAGGAATTGCTTCAAGGCCACCCCGAGTTCCTTGACCGCACGCTGCCATCCCTGAACGCCCGGCTAGATATCACTGCTGCCGCCGTTCCCGAGCTCGCTGCGGCGGCAGCGACTTCAGCTATCGCCGAGTGGGGCCGGCCGGTTGCCGACATCACGCACCTCGTCGTCAGCACCTACTCTGGCGCCCACATGCCAGGCGCCGACTACCGCGTCGCCTCCCTCCTCGGCCTCGAGCCCTCCGTCCGCACCACCATGCTTTACGTCAACGGCTGCTCCAGCGCGGCCACCATGCTCCGACTCGCCAAGGACATGGCTGAGAACAACCGCCACGCCCGCGTACTCGTCGTCTGCGCCGAGCTCACGCTCACCATGTTCCGCGCTCCTCACGAGGACCACCTCGACACGACCATCACGCAGGCGCTGCTCGCCGACGGCGCGGGCGCCGTCATTGTCGGAGCCGACCCCGCGGAGCGCCCGCTCTTCCAGATGGTGGCCGCGTCGCAGCGCGTGATACCAGAGACGACGCACGGCACGTCGCGGCTGGACAGTTTCGCGAAGACGGCTTCTTCTTCAACCCTTCCATCGAGCTGCCGGCACTGGTCCGCGAAAATATCGAGCAGTGCTTGGTGGACGCGCTCCGGCCGCTCGGCTTCAGCGGTGGCTGGAACGAGCTTTTCTGGGCGGTGCATCCCGGCGGGCGAGCAATCCTAGACAACCTGGAGGAAGCACTCCAGTTGGAGCCCAAGAAGATGGCGGCAAGCAGACATGTACTGAGCGAGTACGGGAACATGTCCGGGGTGACAATCATCTTTGTGCTCGACGAGATCCGCCGACGCCATGATCAACACCATGGTCTAGGGGTAATGGTGGGAGTTGGACCGGGAGTCTGCGTTGAGACGATGGTCTTGCACGCATGTCACGCCTCACCTACTAACCCTGCCTACGACTAGTAAACTACCACACAGGTATAATTAGGATAAATAAAGTTAGGTTGCATATGTACCCGAGAATAACTCCAAGTTCATCTAGCCCATGGTATTACAAACGATAGTGCAAATAAGCCATGTATAAAAAAGATCGACACACGGGGACACGAGATTTTAACGTGAAAAACCCTTCTAACAAGTAATAAACAAACCACAGCCAACAGAACTTCACTATTTTCGGGTGTGTTACAAACGTCGGGGATTTACAACTTGCGATTTATCTCAATCAGCCTGGGTATATAAAGGGGTAAACCCTAAACAAGGTAGAATCCGAATCCAATTCGTCAACAAAGCGTACCATACCGTGGGAGGCTGCCGCCCTCCGCACCCTCCTTCTTGTTGTCCACGCAACAGGTGGAAAATGTGATGGGAAAGTTCGGTCTCCGCCTCGCTTCAGCCCTAATCCTCCCGGCGACGGGCCTTGTTTCGCTCTGTCCGAACTTTCTTTTATCTTTATATGAATTTTGCTCACTACAAAATAACACTTCACGTTGAAACAAATTCCTTCATGTAGCATAAAACGAATCGTCACCCTGAAACTACAAATAAAGCACTTTCGGCGCCAAATAGCCTCTTGGGCTAAATAATGATACCAACTTACCTTGTGCAACAACATCAAACACATAATGGTACTTGATATCAATGTGATTTGTTTTCTCATGGAACATCTGATCTTTTTTTCAATGTTAGCAGCTGCTAAATTCATTTATTAGAAAGGAGTGTTACAAAGAGAACCGAGCAAAAAAAAATCATAGAGGAGACATACCTCAACCGGGATCAAATGGGAAGGAAGCACCAGCCAACTTCCAAAGAGATGTTTCGTCCCGGATTCTACGAACTAAAGAAGCTTGTGAAATCTCTTCTCTCTGAAAGACGCGCCTGTTTCTTTCGCGCCATATTTCCCAAGCACCAAGCATGACCTATGAGTAGGATCCTTTTCTAAACTGGGTGGAGGCGCTCCCAATGCAAGACTGGAGCCAAACCCGGACAGAGTACGGTTTGTTCCAGGAGGAGCGACAGTAAATGGTAAAGGTTCGCAAGCTTGTACCAAACCTTATTAGCCTAAGGGCACTCAGCCAGGAGGTACAGGGGTGTTTCCAGACTACAGATGCAGAGGGGACACAAATAGCCGTTTCTCTATCCTCTTCGCTGCAGTGCGTCAGCTGTCAGGATTTTATTCATAGCCGCAGTCCACATGAAAAATTAGCACTCGCCAAGAGCCCAACCTTTCCATATGAGAGGGGAAATATCCGATTCAATTGAACCCTCAGACTCAATCAAGTAAGCTGAGCATGTAGTGTATTCCCCTGAAGCATTGATGTCTACGAACGTTTCTATTCTTATAGATAGTGTTGAGCCTCCAAGTGCAGAGGTTTCTAGAACAGCAGCAAGTTTTCCTTAAGTGGATAACCCAAGGTTTATCGAACTCAGAGAGGTAGAGGTCAAATATATCCCTCTCAAGCAACCCTGCAATTAAGATACAAGAAGTCTCTTGTGTCCCCAAAACACCCAATATACTTGTTAGGTATATAGGTGCACTAGTTCGGCGAAGAGATAGTGAAATGCGAGTAATATGGATGGTTATAAGTAATAATAGCAATCTGAAATAAATATGGCAGCAAGCAAACATGTAGCAGAACATGCGGGAAACGGTGTTTCAATGCTTGGAAACAAGGCCTAGGGATCCTACTTTCACTAGTGGACTCTCTCAACAATGATCACATAATTGAATAACTAAATATCTTCTCTTCACTACGCTACTCTTAACCACTCTCCGGTCGAATAACAACACCAATCCATGCGTAGCGCTTTAACATCACTCCTCAGAGTAAGCACTTTCCCAACTAAGTAACCCCCATGCTATCACCGTGGGACCCAGATGGTTCCACGCAAACACCACAATTTCATAGGGTTATCCAACACAAAATATAAATATAATGCTAAACCACACGGTACACACACAGTCACCTTTACACCGTGATCAAAGTGTTTACGGACATCTCATAACAAATAACGAACACTAATCATTGCGTAGTCCTGCAAAAATCATTCTTTAAAGTAAGCATTCTCGTATCTAGTTAACCCCACGCTGTCACTATGAGCGCCCTAGAAGGTACTAGACAAACACCACAATTCATAGAGGAGACACACACGATGTGCACACTGTCACCTTCACACCGTGGGACAAGGTGACTCCAAAGTTCATATTAATAAAACACTTGAGTAGCACAATATGAAGAGTAACATCTACTTAGTCAACTAGATTACAAAGCTCACGATCACATATAGATCACACAATGGGAGAGAGAGATGAACCACATAGCTACCGGTAGAGCCCTCAGCCTCAGGGGAGAACTACTCCCTCCTCATCATAGGAGACATCAACGGCGATGGAGATGGCGGTGGAGTCGATGGAGATGGTTCCGGGTGCACTTCCCTGTCCCGGCAGGGTGCCAGAACAGAGATATGTCCCCCAAAACTTGTCGGTGGCGGCGGCGGAGCTACAGATATATTTTGTGGAAAAGGTTGATTCTTTCAGGGTTTTCCCTTGGAGGAGTATAAATAGGCGAAAAGGCAAAGGCGGTGGAGCCCTGGGGGCCCCACACCACCCCTTGGCGCGGCCAAGGGGGGGCATGCCGCCCTATGGTGTGGGCCCCCAGAGGCCCTCCTCCGGGTCTCTTCGGGACTCCGTGGAACCTTCGGAAATTCTAAGACTTCCGGGTTTCGAATTTTTCAATTCCGAGAATCTTTCGAGAACAACTTTTCTGAAACTAAAAACAACAGAAAACATCGAACTGGCTCTGTGGCATCTTGGCAATAGGCTAGTACGGAAAATCGACAAAAAATGACATAAAGAAGGGAGAAAACATGTAGCAATTGGCATAATATCATCATGGAACATCAGAAATTATAGATACGTTGGAGAAGTATCAAGCATCCCCAAGCTTAGTTCCTACTCGTCCTCGAGTAAGTAAACGATAAAACCAAATAATTTCCGAGGTGACATGCTAGTAACATAAACTTGATCATCATAATGTAAAAGCATATGTAAGCTGAGATCATAGAACTTTAAACACAAACATGATAAACAGAAATTTAATAATAAAGCATAGCAAGCACTTTGCATCATGGGAAGTAACTCAAATAAAAGATCATGAATAACAATGCAAAGAAAGATATACGTTTGTTTCAAGTATAGATAAAACATGGCAAAGTGGTATTTCGCTAGTCCTTCAGGGTGGGGAAAAACGTAAATGCCAGGACACCTTCAAAGTTCATGAGGAGGAGTAGAACAAATAGTTTGAGAACAAGCAATAACACATCATGAATCAATTAATAATGTTTCTGGGACAAATGCACATAAAACTCAGAATGGAAAAAATTCTCTCTCAACCATGCACAAAGTTTGAAGATGGAGACTCAACATAAAAGTAAAAGAAAGTCCCTTCGCGGAGGGAAGCAGGGATCACTCATGTGCTAGAGCTTTTATTTTATTAATAGAGGTATTAAAAGTTTGACACTCCTCCTATTCATCTTACACAAACCATGGCTAACCGAATCCTTGGGTGCCTGCCAACAATCACATACCATGGAGGAGTGTCTATATTTTGGGAGATGTATGCTAATGTCAACGAATGATAAACAGAAAATACAGTACGTCACAAGCCAACTAGATTTCACAAGAGCGGCTCCCATATGAAGGACGCAACTGGTGTAGAAGGTAATCCCTCTTTCTTTATTTTACACAATTATGTTGTGAATGATAAATCAGGGGCAAAAGTAGTGAAGATAATTTGTTTGCATTAATCTGGGTCTGGGCACCCCGCTGCCAGCTCTTCTATCAATCGGATAAGCGGATGAAGCCAGTAGTCCAGGGTGTGAAATCCAATCAACAAGAGAGATAAACATTCTCTATTCACGTCCTCATGAGCAAAAACATGAACACAAAACAGGAGTAATTTTGAAAGTTTTAAAGATAGCACATGAGCAATTTATTTGGAGTGGCAGTGAAATACCACCTGTAGGTAGGTATGGTGGACACAATGAGAAAACTTTGGTTTTAGGGAGTTGGATGCACGAGTAGAGCTCATACTCAGTACAGGTGAAGGCTAGCAAAAGACTGGGAGCGACAAATCAAGAGAGCATAAGAGCCATAATCATGCACAGCGACATAAACATCATTAATCAAAGAATAAGTGGTACCACAAGTTCAGAAACTAAATGATCACAGAGTCTATTCGTGACTGGTTCATAGTCATAAACATGGTGTGAGCATGCGCCAAGTCAACCAAATAAAACATTCAAAGGAGAACACCACCAATTTATGCTTCAATATGACAAGAACAACTCATGATTCTTTCAAAGGCACATTAAACACTCTCAGCTATTTGAGGCTAATCATTCTACTCCATAACCACAAGGCTTTAAAATTAAAATAACATCTAGCATGACATGAAAAAGTTCTAGCCACAGTGTATACAAGCTTCTACTTGCACCGTTAAAAATTCCACCTCAAGGAGCAGTTTATTTTCCCAAGAAGCACCATACAAAACATGCTTTAACAAAAATCATCTACATGATATAGCAAGCAAACATGAGAGTACTCACATAACACTACTAAAAATAACAACTCTGAATAAGAGATGCATGAAAACAAAGGCTAAACGCAGTACTAGCAAAAAGTGAACACTCATAGAACAATAAGAATGAAAACTAGAGTGTTCTAAGCAATGAAAATGGAGCGTGTGTCTCTCCCACACAAGTATGATAAGATCCAACCATAAACTACAGCGAAGGAAACTAAACAAACTGAAAGCAAAAATAACTGACGCTCAAAGTAAAGAACATAAGATGGATCGAATAAAAATATAGTTTCACTAGAAGTGACCTGATAATTTGTCGATGAAGAAGGGGATGCCTTGGGCATCCCCAAGCGTAGACGCTTCAGTCTTCTTGGAGTTTGCTGGGATGTACCTCCGGGGCATCCCCAAGCTTAGTCTTTTCACTCTTCTCGATCACATCATATCATCCTCTTCTCTTGACCCTTGAAAACTTCCTTCACACCAAACTTCTCACAATCTTCATTAGCAACGTTAGTGCAAATCGAAATAATAAATTCACATGGTTCAGTTTAAACACAAGTCTAACACTCATAAACACATTAGCTACTGTCACAACTTCTTTTAAAATTCTTTTTCTCAAAAGAACACCAAAAGAAAGAGATTAATATGCAAATGAAATTATTGGCAGAAATCTGTCAAAACAGAACAACAGGTAAAGATGATTTTTTTCGAAAATCCTCTGCTGCTCAAATAAAAAAGTGGTCAACTAAGAAAATTTGCGTATATAGCCCAGGATTACGCACAAAACAACTCAGGTCATTTGAATTTTCTGTGATTTTATACGATTTTAACAGTGGACAGAAGAAATCTGTTTCCTGCGCAGAAATCCGAAATATAGTCTCAACTTTCCACTAGAGGCTTTACTTGGCTCAACAAAGACACAAAATAAAAGATACAGCGGGGTTTATAAGGAAATAGACAACACCCAGGTGCAAAGAAAACAAAAATAAACGACGGAAAACGGGTTGAAAACGGAGAAATAAAACGGGTTGTCTCCCGGAAGCGCTTTTCTTTAACGCCTTTTAGCTAGGCACAATGATTTTTAAAAGATGCTCACATAAGAATAAGAGTTGAAGCACAATAAGAGATCATCAAGAAGAAAATATAAAATACATTTAATTCTAACCCACTTCCTATGAAAAAGAATCTTATTGAAAAATAAGTCAACAAAGCACAAAGTGACTTGCATAGGAAGACAAAATAAGTGCAATTTAAAAAAAAAATCAACATAAAGAGGCGAAACTTGATATTGTTGAGAGGCATGAAATTATGTTTCCCTCTCTCATAATAACTTTCAGTAGCATCATGAATAAAGTTAACAATATAACTATCACATAAAACATTCTTATCATGAGCCACATATATAAAAGAATTATCACTCTCCACATAAACATAGTCATTCTCATTAATAATAGTGAGAGCAATTTTAACAAAATAGGTATGATTATTATTCTCATCACCATAATCATCAAATATAGGAGGCATATTGTAATGATAATTAATTTTCTCTTCAGTAGTAGGTGGACTGAAAATAACATATTCATCATTGTAATCATCATATATTGGAGGCAAAGTATCATCAAAGAAAATTTCCTCCTCAAAACCTCGGGGACTAAAAATATCATATTCATCAAAACTAGCTTCCCCAAGATTAGACTTTTCCATAGCATTAGCAATAATGGTGTTCAAAGAATTCATACTAATAACATTGCCATTAGCATGCAAATCAAGCTCCATAGGTTTTTTAATTTTCTCTTTGAACACATCATGTCCTAATGCAAGATAAAGATTATAAAGCTCTCTCATATTTTTGTTGTTTTCCATTAAGCCTAACTAGTGAAAACAAGAAACAAAAAGATTTAATTGCTGAATCTAAAGGAAATAACTTCGAGCACTCACACCCGAGGATGTGAGTACCTTTTACCTTACCTCCCCGGCAACGGTACCAGAAAAGAGCTTGATGTCTACGCACGCTTCTATTCTTGTAGACAGTGTTGGGCCTCCAAGTGTAGAGGTTTGTAGAACATTATCAAGTTTCCCTTAAGTGGATCTCCCAAGGTTTATCGAACTCAGGGAGGTAGAGGTCAAAAATATCCCTCTCAAGTAACCCTGCAATTAAGATATAAGAAGTCTCTTGTGTCCCCAACACACCCAATATACTTGTCAGGTATATAGGTGCACTAGTTCGGCGAAGAGATAGTGAAATGCGAGTAATATGGATGGTTATAAGTAATAATAGCAATCTGAAATAAATATGGCAGCAAGCAAACATGTAGCAGATTAGGTGGAAAACGGTGTTTCAATGCTTAGAAACAAGGCCTAGGGATCCTACTTTCACTATTGGACTCTCTCAACAATGATCACATAATTGAATAACTAAATATCTTCTCTTTACTATGCTACTCTTAACCACTCTCTGGTCGAATAACAACACCAATCCATGCATAGGGCTTTAACAGCACTCCTCAGAGTAATCACTTTCCCAACTAATTAACCCCCATGCTATCACCATGGGACCCAGATGGTTCCGCGCAAACACCACAATTTCATAGGGTTATCCAACACAAAATATAAATATAATGCTAAACCACATGGTGCACAAACTGTCACCTTTACACCGTGATCAAAGTGTTTACGGAGATCTCATAACAAATAACGAACACTAATCATTGCGTAGGGCTGCAAAAGGCATTCCTTAAAGTAAGCATTCCCGTATCTAGTTAACCCCACGCTGTCAATATGAGCGCCCTAGAAGGTACTAGACAAACACAACAATTCATAGAGGAGACACACATGATATGCACACTGTCACTTTCACACCGCGGGACAAGGTGACTCCAAAGTTTATATTAATAAAACACTTGAGTAGCACAACACTAGTAGGAAACTAACTTTCTATTGAAGGCTTTCTGTGGCGCACCAGAGAATGGTGCGCCATAGAAATTAAATTTTGTGGCGCACGCCAAAATATGCGCCACAGAAATGTTGGATTCTGTGGCGCACGGGAGAAGGGTGCGCCACAGAAACCGGGTGGGCCCGCCTCAATCATTGCAGGCGAACATTTCTGTAGCGCACGTAATCTGGTGCACCACAGAAATGTCGTATTATGTGGTCCCGGGAACGCCTTTCTAGTTTTTCACGGGAGAGGTGCAGGTCTAAAAAGCATAAAAAAAAATCCTTATAGATGCACGGAGAGTTTAAGGTCTACTTTTTTTTAATCAAATTTTGAAATATGAATTTCGTCAACCTCACGGGCCGAAGGCCAGTGAGGTTTTTTAGATTCTCCAAATTCCAAAAGGAAAAAAAGTTAGGCCCAACAAAAGATATTTTCCTATAAAATAAAAAAAATGAAAAAAACATTTATGTGGCGCACGGGTGGTTGGTGCGCCATAGAAATGTTGGATTTCTGTGCTGCACCAACCACCCATGCGCCATAAAAATGTTGGCTTTCTGTGGTGCACCAACCACCCGTGAGCTATATAATTTTTGGGCGGGATTCGAAATTTGAATCCCGCCCCTTCCCTTCTCCCTTCTCTTCTCCCTTCTCCTCCACAGCTCCACTTATCCTCTCCTCTTCTCTCCTCTACCTCCACTTCTACTCTCCCTTTACCTCCACTTATCCACTTCTCCTCTCCCCTTCTCTCCTACCCCTCTTCCTCCTCCTCTCCTCCACCTCCGGCTTCGGCGAGCTCGTACTCCTCCTCCTCCACGTCCGGCGTGCTTCTCCTCCTCCACATCCGGCGAGGTTCTCCTTCTCCACCAACACCACATCCGACGAGCTCCTCCCACTCCACTAACTTCGGTGGCCTCCTCCTCCACAACCTCCGGCGACCTCCTCCTCCACCACCACCACCACCACCTTCGGTGACCCCCTCCTCCTCCTCCTCCTCCTCCTCCACCCACCATCCGGCGAAATTTCGAAATTCCGGCGGCCAGATCCGGCGAAATTCCGGCGGCCAGATCCGCTTTTTTTTGAAAATTTTAAAGAAATTCTATGGCGCATGGTGGTGGGTGCACCACAGAAATATTTCAAAAAAACATTCTATGGCGCATGGTTTTGGGTGCGCCATAGAATTATATTTTAGTGGCGTACATTCTGTGGCGCACCTAACAAAAGGGTAGGTGCGCCACATAATTCCATTTTGGTGCGCCACAGAAAGGGGTTTTTGTACTAGTGCAATATGAAGAGTAACATCTACTTATTCAAATAGATTACAAAGCTCACGTTCACATATAGATCACACCATGGGAGAAAGAGATGAACCACATAGCTACCGGTAGAGCCCTAAGCCTCGGGGGAGATATACTCCCTCCTCATCATAGGAGACAGGAACGGCGATGGAGATGGCGGTGGAGTTGATGGAGATGGTTCCGGGGGCACTTCCCCGTCCCGGTAGGGTGACAGAACAGAGATCTGTCCCCCGAAACTTGTCGGTGGAGACGGCGGAGCTACGGATGTATTTTGTGGAAAAGGTTGATTCTTTTAGGGTTTTCCCTCGGAGGAGTATAAATAGGCGAAAGGGCAAAGGCGCTGGATCCCTGGGGGCCTACACCACCCCCCGGCGCGGCCAAGGGGGGTGCGTCGCCCTATGGTGTGGGCCCCTTGAGGCCCCCCTCCGGGTCTCTTTGGGACTCCGTGGAACCTTCGGGAATTCTAAGACTTCCGGGCTTCGAATTTTCCAATTCAGAGAATATTTCCAAAACAACTTTTCTGAAACTAAAAATAGCAGAAAACAGGGAACTGACTCTGTGACATCTTGTCAATAGGTTAGTCCAGAAAATCATAAAAAATGACATAAACAAGGGAGAAAACATGTAGCAATTGGCATAATATCATCATGGAACATCATAAATTATAGATACGTTGAAGACGTATCGAGCATCAGAAAGTCATCTTTTTTTTGATAAAGAATGTATATTAATATCATGGAGATACAAATTACACCCAGCCTCTGCAACAACGCAATAACCATAGTCATTACGGATGTACACAACCGAAAGACAATAAGAATAAGAAATAAAAAGAAAGGTCCCGCTACAGAGTTGCATTCCTTGCAGCAGCCGCACAACCACCACCAAAACAACACCTGATGTACAATTCTTCCAAAGCAATATATTCAACAAGAACAGTGCCATGCACAACCAATTAAGATCATACCTTGGGTTTTCACCCTGAAGATAATCCTCTCTCTCAAAACAATGACTCCAACAAGATCACTGTCAGGCACAACCAATTAAGACGAGACCTTGGGTTTTCACCCTGAAAGGTAGGACTTTGGCCTTCACGCATGTTGTTGCTCCCTCATACATGCCGCTGCTACAAATCATGACACACCAAGCCAATTCCCCCTTGACCGATTCAAACCCCCATTGTCAGTCCTCCGATCTTGCTTCTATGTCATTCTCCGCTAGCACCATGGAGCCAGCAGAGCATCGAAGCGCTCGCTCTGAAACCAAGAGGTCAGAAATGGGTGTGCAAGACTGAATCCCACCCGATCCAACAATCTCTAGGCATAATGCGCCTATGTGAGTTCACCAGCGGAGCCTTCCGGAACTCGACACCGTGGCTAGATCAAGGAGAACAAAACAGGCAGATCGTTGTCGAACGAGAAGAAATCGAGGACCGCCGCCTTTATCCGCAAAACTCACAGCCCCCACGCCACCTTTCGACTCCATGCAGTTTAGGCCGAAGATGGGCATCCTAGCGCACAGATGCGAGATCCATTGTGTGACCAGATCCCACGCTGCAGATAGCCAGACTGGCCTAGAGGCTCAGATCGGAGCCCGCATACCGGATCGTGGCCCGGAGATCCGGCGGCGCCCTGCAGTAGGCCATCTAATTGAGTCTGGGACATCCTCCTTTAATGCAACTAACAATTGCGAGGGCATTTTATTCAACATACTAAATACCTTGATGACCTAAATTTGTAAATTTCATCAATACTGGAAAGACAGAAATTAAAGCATCGCATTCTATAACTGTCGTAAAATTTAAGGTATATAAAATACTACTCGTTGTGTAATTTTCTTCAGCATATTAACAACGTTGATGAACTAAAATTGTAATTTCATTAAATCTGGAAAGACATGAATTTAAATCATCGTATTCTATAAATATCGTAAATTTCAACGTAGATAAAATACTACTCACACTGTACCGAAGTATAAGGCGTCCTTTATTTTGTATATATGCATGGTCAAAGTCGAACATCCAAGACCCACACAAAAATAGAGGACCCTAGGATGGAGCGAGTACATGCGTGTATCTTTTAATATCGGGGAGCATAAATTATGACATTTAAAAAAAACACCACGTCACGTATTTTAGGAAGTCGTTTACTTTTAACCATGAATATAAGTCTATGTTACTTTCGATAGCAAGCCAACAGTGATAACTTTGTCAATCTCAAAGTTCTCACAGTTCAAGTGATAAGATGAAGATGTCGTTCACCACCAAAAAGCAAATATGCTCTCAGAGAATTGGTCATCTGAAACCAGGTCATGGCATTATAGTTGATTTTATTTTCACTATTACACCCTGAAACCAACTGAGTGAGTTGGGCATCCAAAACCATTTTCTTCACTCAAACAATTTATATTGGCATCATTTCCTTGTAGATTCTTTGGATAAATCTGGAGAGGCGATATTTCTTCCAAGTTATTGTCTTGATCACCAATTTAGTTTTTATACTTCACTCATGGGTATTTTCCTAGCATGTGTTATTGTCTAACTATGGAATATAAGAGCACAGCCTAAACACAAATGGTTCTATATTGGACTTTGCTCATATCCAACAGCTCGCAACATTTCGGGAATGTATTACAGGCTTTGTTCATATCTATGACCATAGATGTATTTGTCAATTGAATTTTTTTTCTTGACAGTATGTTACTAAGTAGCATGTTGTGTTTGAACAAGAAGATGAGGAACATTATTTTATTAAAAATTTAAATATACAATATATAGCTTTGATGATTTTGGCCTAGGAAGTGATAAGGTTCTATATGTCCAACAACCATTTCTATTCGAAGTTATTTTTTACTCCCTTCATCCCAAATCAGTTGACGTGAATTTGTCAAAATATGGATGTATCTAGACATATTCAAACATATAGATATATCGATATTTGGACAAAACCACGTCAATTAATTCTGGACGGAGGGAGCACTGAGTTTCTCCATATACTTATTTGGCTATTTTCTTTTCGCGAATGAGTAAAACATAGAGCTTACTACTGTTCAACTGATAATAAGGGTATATATTTTCTTGGTTCCTTAGGCATAGAGGATTGTTATTTGGACTCCCCTGTTTTATTACCGAACAATATGTAACTCCTTCATTTTTTCCCCATGAGTCCATATGTGTATGAAAATAACTATAAATTGTAAAAATAGATGGGCGCGGCAACGCTCGCCACCGTGATCTGGTATAGTGTTGTAATAAATAGTCGCGACATTTTGAAAAAAAAATGCTAAAAAATGGTTAAACAAAAATTATTTTGCTACAAATTGCTTTGCAACTAAAATTGCCAAACACTATTATCAAAAGTCACAAACAACTATAACGAAAAACTATATGTTTATAGCATACAAAAAGTGGGCAAGTAACAATCCTGTTTGTTACAGATTACAGCAAAATATCACGTCTTTGTATAGCAATTAAAAAGGAAAACGCTTGAATTAGGCCGACCTACGTCAGCCTTAGAACTTCTGTAGGTCGCCTGAGCCAAACGCGCGCGCGAGCACGCTAGGCCTGCACATGGGCCTATTGCGTGTAGGTGGCTGGCCCAATTAGGACCAACTTTGTTTGTTTGACCCAGTTTCGTGTACACACAGCCCAACACAGTAACTAGGATCAGCCACACATATACTAAGTGTTTTTACTATGTTCGGTCAATGTTGCGTACGTATTAAAAATTGTAACAGTTTTGCCCATATTTTGTTGAGAAAGTACAAACGAGATGTTGCAATGCTTTTTCTGGATGTTTTTTCTAGACAAATACATGTGTATTTAAAATTTATTTGGAATGATATGTTTATGTGCTCATTCACATGTTGTAAACATGTACTTTTTTTTGTTGCTATCGATTTACCTTTTTGTTGAAATAGGTGATGATTATTGTTGCAACTGAAGCAGTGACAAATTATTTTGTTGTTTACCAACAATTTAATTGATGCAAATAATCTTTTTGTTGCAATAGGTTGTGATTTTTGTTGAATTGTTTAAACATTTTTGTTGCAACGCAATAAAATATTATTTAACTATTATTTGTAACATTACTTATCTTTTGAAAAAGATTTGGAAAAAATTGTTGCAATACTTTTTTTTTGTACACGAGGCATAATTTTTATTGCGACACAAGTGATTTTGTTGCTATGACAATTTCGCTGTAATTATCGAGATGACCGGGGCAACATAATATACCTTTTCGTTTTATGTGGGGCTACTATGGAATGCGGGTTCTCTATGCGAAATGTAGGGGGGCTAAAATGTAAAATTATGTTACGCTGTTTTAAGCCATCGGATGAAGATCGGACGGCTCGCGAGGGGATCTACGTTTTGCAAACGTAGGCCGATCTACGCAGAGCGCTGCCCAATTAAAACCATGTGTTTGGGAGTACGTACATGTGTTGTTGTTATTTGGAAATTTGGGATCTGCCGACGGCGACGGCGACGGCGTTTGACACTCGTCATAGGCGCAGCCTGAATTCTCTCCGATCAACAGCTTATGCGGTGACCGCCTAGCAGCCAAATACTACTCCAGTATTTGGTAAGGTCTTCCCTATTTGGTACTGTATGTTCTTTCATTTTTGGAAGTATGTATACTTTACCGTGCGGCATACGCAGTGGAAGGGACGATCGAGGAGAAGTTTCCGATTATATTGTTCTGTCCTGAAGCCAACACTAGG
Source organism: Alopecurus myosuroides (assembly GCA_028641055.1). NCBI lineage: Eukaryota > Viridiplantae > Streptophyta > Magnoliopsida > Poales > Poaceae > Alopecurus > Alopecurus myosuroides. The sequence goes on along the minus strand of CM054063.1, from coordinate 326,455,397 downwards.
AATCTACAGCAATCACCATTATATTGTTCTGTCCTGAACCCAACACTAGGAATCTACAGCAATCACCATGACCGCCGCCGTGCCCATCACCACGGCCGTTTGCCCCACTGCCTCCGAGGAGACGGCGACTGGATCCGACGAAAATCTTTCCGCCGATGCCACCGGGCGGTTCCAGCAGGGCGACATCGAGAACGCACTGCCAGTGATGACCCTCTCCTGGCGAGCCTACCTCCGCCTGCATCAAGAGCGCTTCAGCAAGCTCGACCCGGCCGTCCGACCACGCCTCATACGCGTTTGGATGATCCTGGCTTGCTTTCTGCTGCTGGCCCTGGCCGCCCCTATCGTCCTGCTGGTCCACTTTAGCGGGCATCCGATGGCCCAGGCGTGGGTCATGGCGGCCGCCCTGTGCTTCTACGTCTTCCTATTCCTGTTCCTTCTCGTCCGGCGCCGGCGCTGGTGCTACGCTGACTTCTTGCGTCTCACCTACGGCCTCCTCCTCGCCTACCTCGCCGCCGGGGTGGTCGGCCCATGCACCGCCGTCTTCGTCATGCACCTGAGCACCGTCTGGGCCAGCGGGTACCTAGGTTACTGCCTCGCCATCAACCGGCTGCGCCATGGCTCCGAGACCGAGCGGGCCATCGACACGCTGCCTCCGCCGTCCCACTGGATCACTAGAGGGTTCGTCGCGATTGTGCTCTGGACCGCGTTCATGGCGTTCATCGTGTACAGTCTGAGCATGACGGATGCCGATGCGCTGCGCATCGTCTTCTCCATCTCGTGCACGGGCTGGATCCATGCCGCCGGATGGGTATTTGCTGTCGGCTTTAGGTGCATGGATGGAGTTCTCGTCCAAGGAGACCAGGTTACAACGTTACTGGTCATGCTGGCCGTTTGTCTGCCCGTTTCTCTTCTCATCGACCTTGTATCTCTTTTCTTGGCGGCCTTGTTCAATTGGCTGTTGCTGATGGCCGTGGTTGCATTCCTTGTGTACATTCTTGCCGTTTACAGACACTACCTGGGCAGTGCCTCTGCAACAGAAACACCAAGGTATGGGAAGCATATATTGTAACATCCAAAATACTAAATTAATTAAGGATAGTATCACTGACATCTGGCTTAATTCGTTGCTTTTTCAGTACACCGGTTATGATGACTGATGAGACGACCCTGGAGAGTGATAATCTTGGGCACGTTAACTTGGATATTCCTGCACTTGAAGAAGCACCAAGCGAGACAGCTGCAGCTGCTGCTATCTAGTTTTTTCTACTATGGAAGGAGAATCTAAATTATCCGTCTTGTAAGCACGGTTTCAGTGTTACTAAGCAAACATTACGTGTTGAGACCGAAGAGATAACTCATACCAATGAAAATTGTTTGGATTTCAGGTTTTTCTTTTTAGGGCTAGCTAGTTACGTGTTGAGCACTCGGCGTATTTTAGCTCGGCAACAGAAGGTACGCCGAGTGTCAATACGCGGGTTGCTCGGTGAAGTATTCGCCGAGTCTTTTAGGCTAACACTCGGCAACAAAAAGTTCTGACACCTCCACGTCTAAGTCCGCAACGGAACGGGGACGAAATCTTTGCCGAGTGTCCCTGTCAGAAGGACTCGGCGAAAATATTTCGTCGTGGGAAACAGGGAGCCGCCACGTGTGCACACTTCGTCGAGTGTAACACTCGGCGTACCGTCGCCCAGGGGAGCGCTCCTGGCCCGCCACGTGTGCACAGTTCGCCGAGTGTTACACTCGGCGTACCGTCGCCCAGAGGAGCGCTCCTAGAACGCCACGTGTGCACACTTCGCCGAGTGTAACACTCGGCGTACCGCCGCCCAGAGGAGCGCTCCTGGCCCGCCACGTGTGCACACTTCGCCGAGTGTAACACTCGGCGTACCGTCGCCCAGAGGAGCTCCCCTGGCCTGCCACGTGCACACGCTTCGCCGAGTGCCCTTTCGACAAGACTCGGCAATAATGTTCTCCGAGTGCCTGGGCTTTACTCGGCGGACATGTTCGCCGAGTGTCGCACTCGGCGTACCTTCGCCCAGAGGAGCTCCCCTGGCCTGCCACGTGCACCTTCTTTGCCGAGTGTCACACTCGGCAATGATCCTCTCCAGGCGCCCAGGCTGGCCCCTAGCAACGGTGTTTGCCGAGTGTTTCTGGGCCACTCGGCAAACACCGTTGCCAGGGGCCAACCTGGGCGCCTGGAGGGCACCATTGCCGAGTGTAACACTCGGCGTATGTGTCATTTGGTCCTACGCCGAGTGCAACACTCGGCATACTGACCATTTGGTACTGTTTTATTGCTGCATTTTGCTCAAATCCCTGCAAATGAAACCAATTTTCATATACATTCCATTTTGACTCACAGAGGGTTCACAACACACAATATTTAACTTCAACACATAAATATCACTCATTCTATATACAAACTCACAACACATACATATATAGCATCGCAAATATTCATACATGTATTCCATCACACATAGTAAGTTTAAAATGGTTCACCACACATAGTATTCAAGTTCAAAAGACATTGTCATCACAACACATAGTACTCTCAATACAAAGCTTCATTTTTTTTCCCTTAATGCAAACCTACAAGTGAACAAGCAAAATGATTAGTTTTGAACCGTGTAAGTGAGCATGAGAAGCAAAACAAATGAAGAAGCATGAGAAGCAAAAGAAATAAGAAAAATGGTACTAACCTAGCATCACTCCGGCGTCTTGGAGGTCGACGTCTCGGCATCTCCGGTGCCCCCCTCCTTGCGACATGTGGGATCCCTGCGATGCATTCCCCCCCTATGAACAACCGCATTAGTCGAGAGAAGCTAAATAGTGTTTCATTGAGCAAGTTCAGGCCAACTTACAATGTTGAAGTTGAGTGGAGGGAGCTCAGGTAGAGGAGGAGCAGACGGACCCGCTGGGATAGCTCGCATCCTCTGCAATGACCAAGTGATCGATCCGTGAGTTAACATGCGTAAATCGATGAATAAAATGGAATGGAATTGTGTCTTATGTGTGAAAACCGGTACCTCGAGCATCGCCGCCATGAATGTCTGCTGGGAAGACAACTGGTTTTCCATCATTTGCATCTTTTGTTTTGACTCCGCCGCCTCTCTTTTGCTTTGTTCAAGTTCAGCCTACGGTATGTGAAAATGTCATTAAATGTGCAATGCAAGCATGTATAGAAAGCGAAGATAAAACTGACCAAGGAAATTGTTTGTGTTCATACCTGAAGTGTGGCGACGGCAGTCACTCCTGGTCGTGGGCAGCGCTCAATAGACGGCGATGAGCTCGTCTGGCTGGCACGGATCTGCGAGAGCGGTGGAGTACCTGATGTGTCGAAGGCGCCATCAGCAAAGGCAAACCGGGCGTTCTTCCGACCCTCTCCCGCCAACAGAGCGACCCTAGGGTCATAGGGGGTCGTCAGTGGGTCGGCGTCGGGGCCGTGCACCTCCTTCAACTTCTCGGTGTACTTGTCCCACTTCTCGCCGGTTTGAGTGTTGATCCATTGCTTCTCAACCGGTACATCCGGCTTCAGGACCTTGGGCCTCCGGGTCTCACAGAATGCCACCATGCGAGTGATGACCCTGCCCTTCTTTGCTTTCTACAATTCAAAGAAAAATGATCAGCACAAACTCTCATCTTAAGAATGAAGCGGCGTATGGAATTATTAGCAAAACAATTCCTTACCTCTCTCTGGACGCGGCCGGTGAGGGTGAGGCCGCCTTGACGGTGTCCTTCACCAAGCAGAAGGCGTCGCTCCCGGCACTCGGCGTGCTGGTTCTTGTACGCGTCGCTCGTCCACTTCTTGACGATCTTCTTGAAGCAAGGCTTCTTGTTGGCCAACCACTGAGGAACCACCTGTTAACAAAAACAATCCATATGAGTAGTTCTTTGCCGCAGCAATGTATGGATTAAAATGAAAATGATGCCATTACCGCTAAGTATTGCACCGCTGACAGGTGTATCTGTCGTGCATCCGTCTTCGTCAGCTTGGTGTTCATGTGCTTCGCGTAGAACTTCACCACGCAAAGCACACGTGCCTCGTATAGCATGTCGCGGATGAGCTTCTTGGCCATTCTAATGAGCACCACCCTGGCCTTGTCCTCCATACCCGGGGCGCAGGTGAAGTAGTCCTACAACCATTGAGCATACGATAAAGACATTACAAGGATATTTAAAGAGATATACACATGTCAGCGGTGAAGACAAATACATACCCAGAAATCGGCGACCACTCGGAGGCCCAAGTGGCCATACTCCCGTCCATGCTTGTCCTCCACGTCCGGGACCCTCTCATAGTCCTTCCAGGACCAAGCTGGCTCCAGATTGCCGTTCTCCAACGTGACCAAGCCAGGGTAATACTTCCTGCAAAGAAGCCCCAAGATGCCGCTCATGGTCCGTGGTGGTGGAACGTCCCCAAGCCACTCCAACGACCTGCACAAACAAGTAGAAGAGTCGGTGAGATTTCGATGACATAAATGAGGCATAAACAAAGTAAATTGTAATTACAACAATGTCCACTTACTTATCTCCGTCGACGGTGACAACTATGTCCTTGAAGGGGTATGGAGGCTTAGGGAGCCTAGATGTCCCTCGGAGCCAAACTTTTTGGCCGGGGGGTGCCACTTTCCCTAAGTCAGGGAGAGGGTGGGCAAACAAGTCCTCGGGCTCGTCCTCCGGATCCGACACCTCGACATCCTCCTCACCACCATCCTCTGACTCCGGTGAAGAGTATCGGTAGTCGTCCTCGGAGTCCTCCTGCTGCTGCTGCTGCTGCTCCACGTCCTCCTCCTCCTGCTGCTGCTGCTCCTCCTCCTCCTCCTCCTGTTGCTGCTCCTCCTCGGAAGAAGAAGAAAAGTGGGGCAAGGGACTACGTGAGCGAGTCACGGACCGCGTACCACCTCCCTTGCCTATGGAACGTGCTCTGGAAGACGAGGGCGCGTCCACATGCTTCTAGCGTACAGAGCTTCCACTCGGCTGCCATCCTCTCTTCTAGCGTACAGAGCTTCCACTTGCGCAACTTTGCTCGGGGTCCGCTTCACCCCTTTTGGCTTGGCTTTCGGGGCCATGCTGCACTAACCTGTCATGAAAATGAGGGGTCCCGATTAGTACAAAGTGATAAAAAATGTCAAGTAATAGTCGAAATGCAATTAATGTTGTAAATAAAAATACTAATGATACCAAGCATAAGAAAACTAGAATAAAAAAATGCTAATGATAGTTGAAAGGCAATTAATAGTTGAGAGGCAACTAATATTTACAAGGCAATTAATAGTTGAAAGACAAGTAATAGTTGTAAATAAAATACTAATGATATATACCAAGCATAAGAAGACTAGAATAAAAAAATGGTAATGATAGTTGAAAGGCAATTAATAGTTGAAATCAAACTAATACATAACAAGAGCGAAATTAAAAAAAATATTACAACCTTGTGATTAGTCTAGAAGTGCCACACAAAATAGTTGAGACATAATGCTAATTATACATTCACGGTTACATAATTGGAACACAAATGGTTCATAACCCATTAATGCTTAAAATCCTGCTTAAAATCCTGACATTTGTCATGTGCACGATTTTCTGCTGAAAATCTCCTCCCATGAGCTTGAACAAGCTGATCTTGTTCACGGCCATGTGCTCCCAGAAGTAGTGCTCTTGCCACTCCCTGCACCGATATTTTGGTGATCAAAATAACAGCACAGGGAGTGGCAAGAGCACTACTACTGGGAGCACATGGATGTGAACAAGATCAGATTCTTCAAGCTCATATGGGAGGAGATTTTGAGCACAAAATCGTAAGTGCTTGGAGACTCTAAGCACCATGACAAATGTCAGGATTTTAAGCGCAAGTAATGTAATTGTACATTCACGATTACATAATTGGAACACAAATGGTTCATAACCCATTAATGCTTAAAATCCTGCTTAAAATCCTGACATTTGTCATGTGCACGATTTTCTGCTGAAAATCTCCTCCCATGAGCTTGAACAACCTGATCTTGTTCACGGCCATGTGCTCCCAGAAGTAGTGCTCTTGCCACTCCCTGCACCGATATTTTGGTGATCAAAATAACAGCGCAGGGAGTGGCAAGAGCACTACTACTGGGAGCACATGGATGTGAACAAGATCAGATTCTTCAAGCTCATATGGGAGGAGATTTTGAGCACAAAATCGTAAGTGCTTGGAGACTCTAAGCACCATGACAAATGTCAGGATTTTAAGCGCAAGTAATGTAATTGTACATTCACGATTACATAATTGGAACACAAATGGTTCAGAACCCATTGTCTAAATCCTTGGGATCATAGCTTGGACCGGGATCATCGTCATCATCGCTATCACGAGTATACCACCACTCTTCCATGTAGTTCGGTGGTGGACCTCTCGGCTCCTCGACATCAGGCAAGTGGAGACGCTCAAGTAGTTCCACGTCCTTAGAGTTAAGAACGGATGGATCGTCGCCTTGCCCATTATCGACTCCCATGCCGACATCATCATCGTCGTCTTCTTCCATTTCATCAATTGTGGACAAGTCGATGATGAACTCGCCGGTGAGCCCATCGTCTTGATAGAACTCTCCCTCATATGTGTTGGGGTTTATGCGCTGGTGGTAATCGTCATCGTTTGGAGGAGGTGGTCTATTACGCGGTGGAACTGTGATCACGACATCCCACCCTTGGAGGCGTTTCATAGTTTTGCATGGGTAGGGGAGATAGAAGACTTGGGTGGCATGTTGTGCAATGATGTAGACATCATCTGACCCATAGACAGATGCCCGATCAATTTCGACCAAACCAATGGCAGGATTCCGTCTCACTCGGCTCGGATCAAACCAATGGCATTTGAATACAACCGGATTCTTCGTGCCAAAATGGAAGTCCAGCTCATACATTCCCTCGACCATACCGAAGTAATCACCACCGGCGTGGGTAAATACCCCGAAATTGTTTGTCTTCCGGTTGGGCCGTTTCTCATCGTAAGAACGGGTATGGAAGCGATACCCATTCACATCGTAAGACTTAAATGACTTCACGGAGTAGGTGAAGCCCCGGGCAAGTTGCCTCAACTCATGACTCATTTCCTTGTCGGTTAAAGCCTACATGTTCAATACGAGAAGTTCGGTCAATAAGTTCAAGCTAAGATCGCCGTAATATGTGGCTTGCGCTAGAAACCATGTAAGAAAGGAGATTACTTTTGCGGCGAACCAACTAATAAAACCACCGCCTCCTTTGCCACCCTTCTTAAAAAGGTCCGACTTCTCGTCGTAGGTAGGTTCTCGCGGATGATGTTTCCAGGTTTCTTTCTCAAATAACCTAAGTGTGGGACCAACAAGAAGGGGAGTTAGACACAATTTGAGGGAATGAAAGATTGTGAAAATTAGGTGTTGAGCACTTACTCAATGTAGGGTTTTACTTCCACCGTGTTCTTCAAGACACACGAGAAAATAGCCGTCCATTGTTCATGTGAGTCTATTTGCTCTTGCTTCGCGCCACTTGATCTGCCACCGAGCCCTGCGAGTATGCTAAGCTCTGGTGCATCGGCGGGGTTGGAGTCATTATTGTACCGAGAAACCGGATTATGACGAGTGGGAAGACTGTCATGATAGTATTTTGTCGTGAAGTTTGCCACCTCCTCGTTGAGGGTTGCCTCACATATGGATGCTTCTATGCGACATTTGTTGGTGCTTTTCTCTCGAAGTTTCTTTTGCTCTCTCTCGGTTGAAAACATCCAGCGATACTGCACAGGGCCCCCCAATCGTGCCTCTTCCGCGAGATGCAAGAGCAAGTGTTGCATCGGATTAAAGAAACCGGGAGGAAAGATCGCCTCTAGTTCCACAATTAGCTCGGCGGCCTGTTCCTCCAACTTTGCAACCACATCTCTATCTAATTCCTTGGCACAAAGCTGACGAAAGAAAAAGCTCAACTTGGCTAGCACTAGCCAGATTTCCTCGTCAACATAGCCTCGAATCATGACGGGCAAAATCCGCTCAATCCATACGTGGTAGTCATGACTCTTGAGCCCCGTTATCCGCAGCCCAGCGAGATTCACTCCCCTCATTATATTAGCTGCGTACCCGTCAGGGAAGAAGAGGCAGTCCAAGATCCACTGGAGAATTTCTTTCCTTTGGGTCCTCGTCAGGCAGAAAGGGGCCGGCGGCTTCGTCCAGGTCTTTTTGCTTTTTGTGGGTTCCTTCAAGTTTAGATGTTCCCTGTCACAAAGCTCGGCTTGATCAACTCTTGCCTTGACGTTATCTTTCGTCTTCTCAAGATCAAAAAGTGTTGACCAAAGGGCCTCAGCGATATTTTTTTCAGTGTGCATGACATCAATGTTATGTGGAAGAAGAAGATCCTGCATGTAAGGGAGCTTCCACAGGCATGAGATGTGAGTCCACTGGTGCCACTCTCCATACCCCAGAAAGCCGGTCCCCTCGGCATTGAGCTGTAGACTATCTAGCTGAGCCTTGACGTCTACACCGGTCATCAAAGTTGGTCGTGGCGCATCGACAGCTATATCTTTCATCCACTTCTTTGTGTTTCTCCTGTATTTGTGACCAGGACGAAGGAACTGTCGATGTTGGTCAAAGCATGAGTATTTGCCACCCTTTTTCAGCCAAAGAAAAGTCACAGCTTGGTAGCACACCGGACAAGGCCATTTCCCATGAGTACACCAGCCGCAGAATATCGCGCGAGCCGGAAGGTCATGCAGTGAAGTGAAGTACCAAACATACATATCGAAGTGCTTCTTTTCTATGGCATCGTATGTCCGTACCCCGGTGTTCCAGGCAATGAGCAGATCATCTACCAGCGGCTCCATGAACACCGACATGTTCTTCCCCGGATACTCAGGCCCTGGAATTATAAGCGACAGGAACATGTTCTGCCGTTGCATGCACACGCCGGGGGGGAGATTCATCGGGTTAACAAACATCGGCCAGCAGCTGTATGAGGCGGATGTCATACCATATGGGTTGAAACCATCGGTTGATAACGCAACTGCTACACTCCTAGGGTCACCCGCTTTCTTCTTATGTTTGCCAACAAAGTCCTTCCATGCTTCACCATCAGACGGATGTATCATCTTCTCAGGACGGTACCTCCTCCCATCTGACGGCCATCTCATCTGTTTTGCAGATTCCTCGGTCATAAAAAGCCTTTGGATCCGTGGTATGAATGGAAGATACCAAAGGATCTTTTTGGCGACTGTGAGCTGCGTCTTCTGACCATTACCATCGTCCACCTCCAGATACCTAGAGGCCCCGCATTTGACACAGTACTTTGTATGCTCATGTTCTTTCCTGAACAACATGCAGCTCTTTGGACAACAATCTATCTTCGTATACGGCATCTTTAGGGAACCGAGGATTTTTTCGACTCGTACATGTTTTTAGGAAGAAGGTGTACCGGCGGCAGGAGGGTGGCAATAACAGTCAGAAATGCATCAAAGGCGGCTATGCTTACATTGTGCTGGCTTTTTACCGCCATTAGCCGGCCGATGGCATCAAGTTGAGAAACTTGTGTATGCTCGTGCAGGGGTTTCTGTGTCTCAAACAACGTGTCATAGAACTCTTTAGTGCTATCATCGGCATCGTCAGGGGCATCTCCCTCGCCGGTTTGATTTTCAGGTGCTTGTGCATTAGTGAAATCCTCTAACATCCTATCAAAACCGGTATCAAAAACGGTCGCCGCATGCTGAGTGAGTGGTGCCACCTTCTTTGTCTTCTTCTTCCGGCGTACACGCTCAGCAGACTCGCCATGGTACACCCAACGGTAATAGTTTGGCATAAAGCCATACTTCCCAAGGTGATCAGAAATGATTGTCCTCAGTTTCTCTGTCATGTTACGGCAACGACTACACGGGCACCAAACATCAGACGAATCATCAACTCTAGCAAATGCAAATTCCAAGAACTCGTCTGTCTTTGTAACCCATTCCATTGTCATCTCGGCAGCACTCGGTCGGCCACTGTACATCCACTCCCGGTCCTCCATATCCACACTGATGAATGCTCAGCCAGATCAACATATGTTTCAAATTTTAACAAGTTGTTTCAATTATTTAGAACATTACAAGTTTTACGCGTTTAATGCAGTCCTACATGTCTACTAGGTAAAGATAGGTCCTAATCCCACCCGAGGATGTGTAGCTTGTGTTTGTTTTCCATGTCTACTCCTATCCAAGACAGATTTCGGCAGCACCTCCCCGCTGTTCTCCTAATACACGTCTCGACCACGGGGGTCGAGAGAATGTGTACTCGGAGAACAACAGAGAGGCGCCACCGAAATCTGTCTCGGATAGGAGTAGAACATGGAAAACAAACACAGCTACACATCCACGAGCTGTCCAAAAACGTGGACAATTCGAAACAGTCGCGGTTATAAAAATATAGATCTTTGTATATAAATATATACAAAGAGTTCTATTTTTATAACTACAACTCTTCCGAACGGGAGACGCCTAGGGTAACGCGACTAGTTTGGTGATCTACACAAGAAAATCTAAAGATCGATTAAGGAGGAGGTTTTTACCCTCAAAGCGTAGCCGGGTGTCGACGAAGATGATCGTAGACGCTCCTGGCCTCAACCTCAGCAAACCCCCGCCTCACCAAACCCCGCTCCTGGCCTCAATCTCGATCCATGTCCTGCAAAAAGTAAATATGTAGTGTTAGTGTCATCTTATGACTGCATACTTGTATAGCTTTTTCTACGATGACCATGGAAGTAAAATGTAGTATTGTAAATAATTAAGCACGCATGGAATTTAAAAAAGGTGTGTAACAAAGTTTCAAAATTCGAGAGCAGTTTCAAAATTCTGGCATCCACAAACCAACGTGAGGACTAGGCCTACACACCAGGAGGAACATCACCAAAATTATGTAATCTGTATACATGCTATCAGCTTCAGCGCATTCAGGTTCCAGGGAGTAGTTCTATATATATTTGCCCATCTAAGTACCACACTCCCATCTTTACAATCTTGTGATGGAACTAAGATTTTGTGATTGCATTATGTCACACAACCAGGCCCTTCGTGCATCTAGAGAACAATATCCCAGACTCAAAAAAAACAAGAACAACCATATTACAACAGCAATAAATTTGATGAGAAAAAAAGAAAACTCTTGTCAGAACAGCTAGAGCCTAGTCAGTACAAGTACTTGCTTGTGCTTACTTGCACACTGAGTAATGAGTAGTGCTAGTGTTTGTAGTCTTTATACACATCACAGATCATCTGGTTTTATAAACTTGGCAAAGTGCTGTCTGAACAGATCATCTGGTTTTTCAGCCTCTTCCGCAAATAAACCATTATTGTAAACTGATGGTAAAAGAAAATAAAAAAAAGTACCACCAAGGATAACTGACAACGAGGGATGTGGTGTACCATCATGGACGCAAGCCTCCTGCACATCTCTAACTGCAGCCTGCTCAACAATGTTCCTCACCAAGAAACGCTTGATGGCCTTGTCCTGTTAATACAATAGGCAATTGTCAGATATTATTATCAGACCAAAACATAGGTGCCCTCACACATGATTCCAGTTACATCAACTGTTGATTAGAGAGCAAGTAAAACTAAATAACCTAAAAAGTACTCATGCATAAAGGCATCGTTGTTCAGTCGAGATAAGCATCTAATTACAAGCTAAAGTTCTGGGCATATCATCGCATGTAATCTTTGAGTTTCGAGTTACACCTTTTCTTCCTGTAATCTTAAAGTACAAGCTAAAGTTCTGGGCATATCATCGCATGTAATATTAAAGTACTCCAATAATGCTACACCTTTTCTTCCTGTAATCCTGTTTTGCCTTTCGAGTTACTTTTCCTGAAGACAGAATGTTAATTTGGGGCGCAGGGAATCAGACATAAGAGATACGAATCCAACATGTGGCATCTCAGACTTCTCAGTGGCTGCACTGGGCCAACAAACAGCTTGCAGTTTTGTTGGTTCCATCCAAGGTTATTAAGTATGGTGTTTGGAATCCCTCTGATTCAGATGCACTTTGTAGTACTAACACCGAGATTGGTTGGTATGATACTAGTACCTAACTAACAAGCTAGCAGCACTAGACAGTTACTGACATAATCTGGGAAAGTTTGGTGTCATGAGTAAACTATGTTGGGGGTTTGCACTTTCACAGTCTGATCGCAACATTTCTTAAGTACATGGTCAGAGAGTGCCGCATAGGAACTCTCACATACATGATGCAAAAAGAAAAGAGCACCTGTCAGACTATCACAGACAATGTTATTAACAGCCAACAAGTGTGCTGACACTAGTCCAAAAAAAAACACTCATTCACATTCAGGGGGTTCCTATGCGACTCCTATGCCGGGTCTTCTCCCCCCTTGACAAACAAGATTCACTAAGCATCAACCGAGGAATGGTCAGCAAGTGTTAATCATGCAATGTGTTTTCAACAAACCAAACCCCTATACGGCCTAAACTGGCTCACAAGATCTCTGCTCACAGAAACATAGGTTTCTGGACTGGACTGGAACCAAAACCCACCGCAGCTCAAAAGATGTCCAACCAAAAACTCCGTTGGAAACTTGAAGGATCATATATTATATATAACTTCCATTTTGGAGATCAACTCCAAGATGAAGGTATACCAGCCCAGAACTTTAGCCAAAGCTCACTATTAAACATTTTATTTAGGCAGCACTATGAATAAATTCGTGAAGGACTAAGCTTATCATGATTAAGCATGTTTAGCACACATGACTAAGCAATGAAACACAGCTAGCATATCATCGCATGTAATCTTTGAGCATATACCAGATCCATATAGGAATTTTTAGAAAGGTATTATAGGCTCTGTAAAAGAGTTGCAGGACTCAATGAAAACAGTACCAGTGTAACCGTTTTTTCCACATGTGCGGCCATGATTCAATTGTCGCGATCTCACCACTATAAGTATCAGCTGTCCATCACTACCTCTATCTAGATCTATTGATTTTCTCTACTGGCAACAGTGGCGGAGCTAGAGCGGAGAAGGCCGGGGTGCACTGCTCTGGAAACAGGTGCACATATGCATAAAAATCTTAATTTGGGGGGTGCACATGTGGTGAAAATCTAGAGTTATACAAAGAAAAACAATTCTTGGGGGTGTCCTGTTCACCCCCAGGCTCTACATGGATCCGCCACTGACTGGCAATACATTTTCTTGACAGGACAAGTCGAATCATGTGTGCATATCGACCACTGCAGCAACAATAGAACTCGATCGAGAAGATAACATATTTCCAAATAGAAATAGCTAGCAGTGCAGTCATATCAAGATGCATCTTTGATTTTCTCAGTAATGAAGAATTAGATTTCTGCAGTGATCATACACATGCATATAGATCGAGCTAGAAGTGAACCCTCACATAATCGATGGAGCTACACCTCGCGCAGACACAGATCGAGACATAGAAATAACCCTACTGCAAATCCAATAATCGATGGAGCTACACCTCGCGTCTCACCTTGGGGCAGCACTTGGCGCAGTTGGAGCAGCGGATGTACTTGACGTGGCCGCGGCCGTGCTTGTTGCGCCCGCCGTTCCTCCGCTTGAACGTCTGCAAACACACGCCGACGACGGCATAGAAGGGCCGGTGAGACAGGGACGACGAAGAGATGGGAGGAAGGCGATCTGAGGCGGCGACGACCATGGTTGCCATCGACAGCAGAACACGAACAGGGGGGAAAGGGCAGGGCGACATGGGACTCGCGTACCTTGACGAGGAGGCCGAGAGAGCCTGTGAGGCGACGACACGGTGGGCGGCGGCGCGGGTCGTCGGTGGTGGTCGCGACGCGGTGGAGGATAAGGGAGATGGGAGGGCAAAGTTACGATGGAGGAGGGAGAGGCTACGGGGAGGAGGGAGAAGGGCGTGGCGGCGGCTCGGTGGGCGGCGACGCGCGTCGGCGACGGAGACGGGTGGTGGTGGCGATGACTCGATCCGGAGGATACCTAGGGCGCGAGAACGAAAGGGGAAGACTGAAGAAGAGGGGAAATTTTTCGCTAAGTAATTCTCTGCCCGCCTAATCTTTGCCGAGTATCACTCTGTGCCGAGTGCAAATGTACGGATACTCAGCATAGTTTGCATGTATGTTTGCCGATTCCCTCAATGCCGAGTGTCACATACTTCAATACTCGGCAAAGTATTGGCCAAATTTATTTACTTTCACCTTTGGTCACTGTTTAAATATACAAATAATAATATATTCATTAATATTAGTTAATATAGCATATATTCATTCACATTAGTTTTAGGCGCCATCCCGACACTCCGGATCGAACCCATGTGCTCACACCCCGAAATTCCCTAATCTGCAGATACCGGAGCCCGGAGGGGGTAGCAATGTGAATATCTTTGCATGTTTGTTATAGTGTATCTCCGGGGAGGGGACCCGGAGCGTCGGTTCCGTCTTTTTCTACACCGGGGCTAGTGTATCTCCGGAGAGGGGACCCGGAGCGTCGGGATCCCACCTAAACCAATTATTTGCCATGACATGTGTGTTAGATTGTATCATGGGTGTTGGGTGCCAAAGATAGCATCACTCTCTGTGTCGGGGCCTCACCGACGTCGGATTCTCTCTCGCGGGTTCCAGGACTGCTCACACCCCGAAACTCCCGGATCTGACGTAACGGGGGGAATCTTGCAAGTAGGTGGGCCCTACCATTGTAAAGGGTGTTCCTTGGGCCTAACATGACACAACCAAGCAACTAGTTCCACTTTGCTACCCACTTCCGACTCACGCAGAGGGGGCTAGACGTCGGTTCCGTCTTTTTCTACACCGGGGCTAGTGTATCTCCGGAGAGGGGACCCGGAGCGTCGGGATCCCACCTAAACCAATTATTTGCCATGACATGTGTGTTAGATTGTATCATGGGTGTTGGGTGCCAAAGATAGCATCACTCTCTGTGCCGGGGCCTCACCGACGTCGGATTCTCTCTCGCGGGTTCAAGGACTGCTCACACCCCGAAACTCCCGGATCTGACGTAACGGGGGGAATCTTGCAAGTAGGTGGGCCCTACCATTGTCAAGGGTGTTCCTTGGGCCTAACATGACACAACCAAGCAACTAGTTCCACTTTGCTACCCACTTCCGACTCACGCAGAGTGGGCCAGACGTCGGTTCCGTCTTTTTTTACACCGGGGCTAGTGTATCTCCGGAGAGGGGACCCGGAGCGTCGGGATCCCACCTAAACCAATTATTTGCCATGACATGTGTGTTAGATTGTATCATGGGTGTTGGGTGCCAAAGATAGCATCACTCTCTGTGCCGGGGCCTCACCGACGTCGGATTCTCTCTCGCGGGTTCCACGACTGCTCACACCCCGAAACTCCCGGATCTGACGTAACGGGGGGAATCTTGCAAGTAGTTGGGCCCTACCATTTTCAAGGGTGTTCCTTGGGCCTAACATGACACAACCAAGCAACTAGTTCCACTTTGCTACCCACTTCCGGCTCACGCAGAGGGGGCTAGACGCCGGTTCCGTCTTTTTCTACACCGGGGCTAGTGTATCTCACGTAGAGGGGATCCGGAGCGTCGGGATCCCACCTAAACCAATTATTTGCCATGCCATTTGTGTTATAGTGTATCATGGGTGTTGGGTGCCAAAGATACCATCACTCTCTTTGTCGGGGCCTCACCGACGTCGGATTCTCTCTCGCGGGTTCCAGGACTGCTCACACCCCGAAACTCCCGGATCTGACGTAACGGGGGGAATCTTGCAAGTAGGTGGGCCCTACCATTGTCAAGGGTGTTCCTTGGGCCTAACATGACACAACCAAGCAACTAGTTCCACTTTGCTACCCACTTCCGGCTCACGCAGAGGGGGCTAGACGCCGGTTCCGTCTTTTTCTACACCGGGGCTAGTGTATCTCCGGAGAGGGGACCCGGGGCGTCGGGATCCCACCTAAACCAATTATTTGCCAAGACATGTGTGTTAGATTGTATCATGGGTGTTGGGTGCCAAATATAGCATCACTCTCTGTGCCGGGGCCTCACCGACGTCGGATTCTCTCTCGCGGGGTCCAGGACTGCTCACACCCCGAAACTCCCGGATCTGACGTAACGGGGGGGAATCTTGCAAGTAGGTGGGCCCTACCATTGTCAAGGGTGTTCCTTGGGCCTAACATGACACAACCAAGCAACTAGTTCCACTTTGCTACCCACTTCCGGCTCACGCAGAGGGGGCTAGACGCCGGTTCCGTCTTTTTCTACACCGGGGCTAGTGTATCTCACGTAGAGGGGACTCGGAGCGTCGGGATCCCACCTAAACCAATTATTTGCCATGACATGTGTGTTAGATTGTATCATGGGTGTTGGGTGCCAAAGATAGCATTACTCTCTGTGCCGGGGCCTCACCGACGTCGGATTCTCTCTCGCGGGTTCCAGGACTGCTCACACCCCGAAACTCCCGGATCTGACGTAACGGGGGGAATCTTGAAAGTAGGTGGGCCCTACCATTGTCAAGGGTGTTCCTTGGGCCTAACATGACACAACCAAGCAACTAGTTCCACTTTGCTACCCACTTCCGGCTCACGAAGAGGGGGCTAGATGCCGGTTCCGTCTTTTTCTACACCGGGGCTAGTGTATCTCCGGAGAGGGGACCCGGAGCGTCGGGATCCCACCTAAACCAATGCTTTGCCATGACATGTGTGTTAGATTGTATCATGGGTGTTGGGTGCCAAAGATACCATCACTCTCTGTGCCGGGGCCTCACCGACGTCGGATTCTCTCTCGCGGGTTCCAGGACTGCTCACACCCCGAAACTCCCGGATCTGACGTAACGGGGGGAATCTTGCAAGTAGGTGGGCCCTACCATTGTCAAGGGTGGTCCTTGGGCCTAACATGACACAACCAAGCAACTAGTTCCACTTTGCTACCCACTTCCGGCTCACGAAGAGGGGGCTAGACGCCGGTTCCGTCTTTTTCTACACCGGGGCTAGTGTATCTCACGTAGAGGGGACCCGGAGCGTCAGGATCCCACCTAAACCAATTATTTGCCATGACATGTGTGTTATATTGTATCATGGGTGTTGGGTGCCAAAGATACCATCACTCTCTGTGACGGGGCCTCACCGACGTCGGATTCGCTCTCGCGGGTTCCAGGACTGCTCACACCCCGAAACTCCCGGATCTGACGTAACGGGGGGAATCTTGCAAGTAGGTGGGCCCTACCATTGTCAAGGGTGTTCCTTGGGCCTAACATGACACAACCAAGCAACTAGTTCCACTTTGCTACCCACTTCCGGCTCACGCAGAGGGGGCTAGACGCCGGTTCCGTCTTTTTCTACACCGGCGCTAGTGTATCTCACGTAGAGGGGATCCGGAGCGTCGGGATCCCACCTAAACCAATGCTTTGCCATGACATGTGTGGTACAGTGTATCATGGGTGTTGGGTGCCAAAGATACCATCACTCTCTTTGCCGGGGCCTCACCGACGTCGGATTCGCTCTTCCGGGTTCCAGGACTGCTCACACCCCGAAACTTCCGGATCTGACGTAACGGGGGGAATCTTGCAAGTAGGTGGGCCCTACCATTGTCAAGGGTGTTCCTTGGGCCTAACATGACACAACCAAGCAAATAGTTCCACTTTGCTACCCACTTCCGGCTCACGCAGAGGGGGCTAGACGCCGGTTCCGTCTTTTTCTACACCGGGGCTAGTGTATCTCCGGAGAGGGGACCCGGAGCGTCGGGATCCCACCTAAACCAATGCTTTGCCATGCCATTTGTGTTACAGTGTATCATGGGTGTTGGGTGCCAAAGATACCATCACTCTCTTTGCCGGGGCCTCACCGACGTCGGATTCTCTCTCGCGGGTTCCAGGACTGCTCACACCCCGAAACTCCCGGATCTGACGTAACGGGGGGAATCTTGCAAGTAGGTGGGCCCTTCCATTGCCAAGGGTGTTCCTTGGGCCTAACATGACACAACCAAGCAACTAGTTCCACTTTGCTACCCACTTCCGGCTCACGCAGAGGGAGCTGGACGTCGGTTCCGTCTTTTTCTACACCGGGGCTAGTGTATCTCCGGAGAGGGGACCCGGAGCGTCGGGATCCCACCTAAACCAATGCTTTGCCATGACATGTGTGTTAGATTGTATCATGGGTGTTGGGCAAAGATACCATCACTCTCTTTGCCGGGGCCTCACCGACGTCGGATTCGCTCTCGCGGGTTCCAGGACTGCTCACACCCCGAAACTCCCGGATCTGACGTAACGGGGGGAATCTTGCAAGTAGGTGGGCCCTACCATTGTCAAGGGTGTTCCTTGGGCCTAACATGACACAACCAAGCAACTAGTTCCACTTTGCTACCCACTTCCGGCTCACGCAGAGGGGGCTAGATGCCGGTTCTGTCTTTTTCTACACCGGGGCTAGTGTATCTCCGGAGAGGGGACCCGGAGCGTCGGGATCCCACCTAAACCAATTATTTGCCATGACATGTGTGTTACAGTGTATCATGGGTGTTGGGTGCCAAATATACCATCACTCTCTTTGCCAGGGCCTCACCGACGTCGGATTCGCTCTCGCGGGTTCCAGGACTGCTCACACCCCGAAACTCCCGGATCTGACGTAACGGGGGGAATCTTGCAAGTAGGTGGGCCCTACCATTGTCAAGGGTGTTCCTTGGGCCTAACATGACACAACCAAGCAACTAGTTCCACTTTTCTACCCACTTCCGGCTCACGCAGAGGTGGCTGGACGCCGGTTCCGTCTTTTTCTACACCGGGGCTAGTGTATCTCCGGAGAGGGGATCCGGAGCGTCGGGATCCCACCTAAACCAATTATTTGCCATGACATGTGTGTTAGATTGTATCATGGGTGTTGGGTGCCAAAGATACCATCACTCTCTTTGCCGGGGCCTCACCGACGTCGGATTCTCTCTCGCGGGTTCCAGGACTGCTCACACCCCGAAACTCCCGGATCTGACGTAACGGGGGGAATCTAGCAAGTAGGTGGGCCCTACCATTGTCAAGGGTGTTCCTTGGGCCTAACATGACACAACCAAGCAACTAGTTCCACTTTGCTACCCACTTACGGCTCACGCAGAGGGGGCTAGACGCCGGTTCCGTCTTTTTCTACACCGGGGCTAGTGTATCTCCGGAGAGGGGACCCGGAGCGTCGGGATCCCACCTAAACCAATGCTTTGCCATGAAATGTGTGTTACTGTGTATCATGGGTGTTGGGTGCCAAAGATACCATCACTCTCTTTGCCGGGGCCTCACCGACGTCGGATTCTCTCTCGCGGGTTCCAGGACTGCTCACACCCCGAAACTCCCGGATCTGACGTAACGGGGGGAATCTTGCAAGTAGGTGGGCCCTACCATTGTCAAGGGTGTTCCTTGGGCCTAACATGACACAACCAAGCAACTAGTTCCACTTTGCTACCCACTTCCGGCTCACGCAGAGGGGGCTAGACGTCGGTTCCGTCTTTTTCTACACCGGGGCTAGTGTATCTCCGGAGAGGGGACCCGGAGCGTCGGGATCCCACCTAAACCAATTATTTGCCATAACATGTGTGTTACAGTGTATCATGGGTGTTGGGTGCCAAAGATACCATCACTCTCTTTGCCGGGGCCTCACCGACGTCGGATTCTCTCTCGCGGGTTCCAGGACTGCTCACACCCCGAAACTCCCGGATCTGATGTAACGGGGGGGAATCTTGCAAGTAGGTGGTCCCTACCATTGTCAAGGGTGTTCCTTGGGCCTAACATGACACAACCAAGCAACTAGTTCCACTTTGCTACCCACTTCCGGCTCACGAAGAGGGGGCTAGACGCTGGTTCCGTCTTTTTCTACACCGGGGCTAGTGTATCTCCGGAGAGGGGACCCGGAGCGTCGGGATCCCACCTAAACCAATGCTTTGCCATGACATGTGTGTTAGATTTTATCATGGGTGTTGGGTGCCAAAGATACCATCACTCTCTGTGCCGGGGCCTCACCGACGTCGGATTCTCTCTCGCGGGTTCCAGGACTGCTCACACCCCGAAACTCCCGGATCTGACGTAACGGGGGGAATCTTGCAAGTAGGTGGGCCCTACCATTGTCAAGGGTGGTCCTTGGGCCTAACATGACACAACCAAGCAACTAGTTCCACTTTGCTACCCACTTCCGGCTCACGAAGAGGGGGCTAGACGCCGGTTCCGTCTTTTTCTACACCGGGGCTAGTGTATCTCACGTAGAGGGGACCCGGAGCGTCAGGATCCCACCTAAACCAATTATTTGCCATGACATGTGTGTTATATTGTATCATGGGTGTTGGGTGCCAAAGATACCATCACTCTCTGTGACGGGGCCTCACCGACGTCGGATTCGCTCTCGCGGGTTCCAGGACTGCTCACACCCCGAAACTCCCGGATCTGACGTAACGGGGGGAATCTTGCAAGTAGGTGGGCCCTACCATTGTCAAGGGTGTTCCTTGGGCCTAACATGACACAACCAAGCAACTAGTTCCACTTTGCTACCCACTTCCGGCTCACGCAGAGGGGGCTAGACGCCGGTTCCGTCTTTTTCTACACCGGGGCTAGTGTATCTCACGTAGAGGGGATCCGGAGCGTCGGGATCCCACCTAAACCAATGCTTTGCCATGACATGTGTGTTACAGTGTATCATGGGTGTTGGGTGCCAAAGATACCATCACTCTCTTTGCCGGGGCCTCACCGACGTCGGATTCGCTCTTCCGGGTTCCAGGACTGCTCACACCCCGAAACTTCCGGATCTGACGTAACGGGGGGAATCTTGCAAGTAGGTGGGCCCTACCATTGTCAAGGGTGTTCCTTGGGCCTAACATGACACAACCAAGCAACTAGTTCCACTTTGCTACCCACTTCCGGCTCACGCAGAGGGGGCTAGACGCCGGTTCCGTCTTTTTCTACACCGGGGCTAGTGTATCTCCGGAGAGGGGACCCGGAGCGTCGGGATCCCACCTAAACCAATGCTTTGCCATGCCATTTGTGTTACAGTGTATCATGGGTGTTGGGTGCCAAAGATACCATCACTCTCTTTGCCGGGGCCTCACCGACGTCGGATTCTCTCTCGCGGGTTCCAGGACTGCTCACACCCCGAAACTCCCGGATCTGACGTAACGGGGGGAATCTTGCAAGTAGGTGGGCCCTACCATTGCCAAGGGTGTTCCTTGGGCCTAACATGACACAACCAAGCAACTAGTTCCACTTTGCTACCCACTTCCGGCTCACGCAGAGGGAGCTGGACGTCGGTTCCGTCTTTTTCTACACCGGGGCTAGTGTATCTCCGGAGAGCGGACCCGGAGCGTCGGGATCCCACCTAAACCAATGCTTTGCCATGACATGTGTGTTAGATTGTATCATGGGTGTTGGGCAAAGATACCATCACTCTCTTTACCGGGGCCTCACCGACGTCGGATTCGCTCTCGCGGGTTCCAGGACTGCTCACACCCCGAAACTCCCGGATCTGACGTAACGGGGGGAATCTTGCAAGTAGGTGGGCCCTACCATTGTCAAGGGTGTTCCTTGGGCCTAACATGACACAACCAAGCAACTAGTTCCACTTTGCTACCCACTTCCGGCTCACGCAGAGGGGGCTAGATGCCGGTTCCGTCTTTTTCTACACCGGGGCTAGTGTATCTCCGGAGAGGGGACCCGGAGCGTCGGGATCCCACCTAAACCAATTATTTGCCATGACATGTGTGTTACAGTGTATCATGGGTGTTGGGTGCCAAATATACCATCACTCTCTTTGCCAGGGCCTCACCGACGTCGGATTCGCTCTCGCGGGTTCCAGGACTGCTCACACCCCGAAACTCCCGGATCTGACGTAACGGGGGGAATCTTGCAAGTAGGTGGGCCCTACCATTGTCAAGGGTGTTCCTTGGGCCTAACATGACACAACCAAGCAACTAGTTCCACTTTGCTACCCACTTCCGGCTCACGCAGAGGTGGCTGGACGCCGGTTCCGTCTTTTTCTACACCGGGGCTAGTGTATCTCCGGAGAGGGGATCCGGAGCGTCGGGATCCCACCTAAACCAATTATTTGCCATGACATGTGTGTTAGATTGTATCATGGGTGTTGGGTGCCAAAGATACCATCACTCTCTTTGCCGGGGCCTCACCGACGTCGGATTCTCTCTCGCGGGTTCCAGGACTGCTCACACCCCGAAACTCCCGGATCTGACGTAACGGGGGGAATCTAGCAAGTAGGTGGGCCCTACCATTGTCAAGGGTGTTCCTTGGGCCTAACATGACACAACCAAGCAACTAGTTCCACTTTGCTACCCACTTACGGCTCACGCAGAGGGGGCTAGACGCCGGTTCCGTCTTTTTCTACACCGGGGCTAGTGTATCTCCGGAGAGGGGACCCGGAGCGTCGGGATCCCACCTAAACCAATGCTTTGCCATGAAATGTGTGTTACAGTGTATCATGGGTGTTGGGTGCCAAAGATACCATCACTCTCTTTGCCGGGGCCTCACCGACGTCGGATTCTCTCTCGCGGGTTCCAGGACTGCTCACACCCCGAAACTCCCGGATCTGACGTAACGGGGGGAATCTTGCAAGTAGGTGGGCCCTACCATTGTCAAGGGTGTTCCTTGGGCCTAACATGACACAACCAAGCAACTAGTTCCACTTTGCTACCCACTTCCGGCTCACGCAGAGGGGGCTAGACGTCGGTTCCGTCTTTTTCTACACCGGGGCTAGTGTATCTCCGGAGAGGGGACCCGGAGCGTCGGGATCCCACCTAAACCAATTATTTGCCATAACATGTGTGTTACAGTGTATCATGGGTGTTGGGTGCCAAAGATACCATCACTCTCTTTGCCGGGGCCTCACCGACGTCGGATTCTCTCTCGCGGGTTCCAGGACTGCTCACACCCCGAAACTCCCGGATCTGATGTAACGGGGGGAATCTTGCAAGTAGGTGGTCCCTACCATTGTCAAGGGTGTTCCTTGGGCCTAACATGACACAACCAAGCAACTAGTTCCACTTTGCTACCCACTTCCGGCTCACGCAGAGGGGGCTAGACGCCGGTTCCATCTTTTTCTACACCGGGGCTAGTGTATCTCACGTAGAGGGGATCCGGAGCGTCGGGATCCCACCTAAACCAATGCTTTTCCATGCCATTTGTGTTATAGTGTATCATGGGTGTTGGGTGCCAAAGATACCATCACTCTCTGTGCCGGGGCCTCACCGACGTCGGATTCTGTCTCGCGGGTTCCAGGACTGCTCACACCCCGAAACTCCCGGATCTGACGTAACGGGGGGAATCTTGCAAGTAGGTGGGCCCTACCATTGTCAAGGGTGTTCCTTGGGCCTAACATGACACAACCAAGCAACTAGTTCCACTTTGCTACCCACTTCCGGCTCACGCAGAAGGGGCTAGACGCCGGTTCCGTCTTTTTCTACACCGGGGCTAGTGTATCTCACGTAGAGGGGACCCGGAGCGTCGGGATCCCACCTAAACCAATTATTTTCCATGACATGTGTGTTAGATTGTATCATGGGTGTTGGGTGCCAAAGATACCATCACTC
Organism: Alopecurus myosuroides; assembly: GCA_028641055.1. NCBI lineage: Eukaryota > Viridiplantae > Streptophyta > Magnoliopsida > Poales > Poaceae > Alopecurus > Alopecurus myosuroides. The sequence goes on along the minus strand of CM054063.1, from coordinate 326,431,892 downwards.
TCTGTGCCGGGGCCTCACCGACGTCGGATTCTCTCTCGCGGGTTCCAGGACTGCTCACACCCCGAAACTCCCGGATCTGACGTAACGGGGGGAATCTTGCAAGTAGGTGGGCCCTACCATTGTCAAGGGTGTTCCTTGGGCCTAACATGACACAACCAAGCAACTAGTTCCACTTTGCTACCCACTTCCGGCTCACGCAGAGGGGGCTAGACGCCGGTTCCGTCTTTTTCTACACCGGGGCTAGTGTATCTCCGGAGAGGGGACCCGGAGCGTCGGGATCCCACCTAAACCAATGCTTTGCCATGACATGTGTGTTAGATTGTATCATGGGTGTTGGGTGCCAAAGATACCATCACTCTCTTTGCCGGGGCCTCACCGACGTCGGATTCGCTCTCGCGGGTTCCAGGACTGCTCACACCCCGAAACTCCCGGATCTGACGTAACGGGGGGAATCTTGCAAGTAGGTGGTCCCTACCATTGTCAAGGGTGTTCCTTGGGCCTAACATGACACAACCAAGCAACTAGTTCCACTTTGCTACCCACTTCCGGCTCACGCAGAGGGGGCTGGACGTCGGTTCCGTCTTTTTCTACACCGGGGCTAGTGTATCTCCGGAGACGGGACCCGGAGCGTCGGGATCCCACCTAAACCAATTATTTGCCATGAAATGTGTGTTACAGTGTATCACGGGTGTTGGGTGCCAAAGATACCATCACTCTCTTTGCCGGGGCCTCACCGACGTCGGATTCTCTCTCGCGGGTTCCAGGACTGCTCACACCCCGAAACTCCCGGATCTGACGTAACGGGGGGAATCTTGCAAGTAGGTGGGCCCTACCATTGTCAACGGTGTTCCTTGGGCCTAACATGACACAACCAAGCAACTAGTTCCACTTTGCTACCCACTTCCGGCTCACGCAGAGGGGGCTAGACGCCGGTTCCGTCTTTTTCTACACCGGGGCTAGTGTATCTCACGTAGAGGGGATCCGGAGCGTCGGGATCCCACCTAAACCAATGCTTTGCCATGCCATTTGTGTTATAGTGTATCATGGGAGTTGGGTGCCAAAGATACCATCACTCTCTGTGCCGGGGCCTCACCGACGTCGGATTCTCTCTCGCGGGTTCCAGGACTGCTCACACCCCGAAACTCCCGGATCTGACGTAACGGGGGGAATCTTGCAAGTAGGTGGGCCCTACCATTGTCAATGGTGTTCCTTGGGCCTAACATGACACAACCAAGCAACTAGTTCCACTTTGCTACCCACTTCCGGCTCACGCAGAGGGGGCTAGACGCCGGTTCCGTCTTTTTCTACACCGGGGCTAGTGTATCTCACGTAGAGGGGACCCGGAGCGTCGGGATCCCACCTAAACCAATTATTTGCCATGACATGTGTGTTATATTGTATCATGGGTGTTGGGTGCCAAAGATACCATCACTCTCTGTGCCGGGGCCTCACCGACGTCGGATTCGCTCTCGCGGGTTCCAGGACTGCTCACACCACGAAACTCCCGGATCTGACGTAACGGGGGGGATCTTGCAAGTAGGTGGGCCCTACCATTGTCAAGGGTGTTCCTTGGGCCTAACATGACACAAACAAGCAACTAGTTCCACTTTGCTACCCACTTCCGGCTCACGCAGAGGGGGCTAGACGCCGGTTCCGTCTTTTTCTACACCGGGGCTAGTGTATCTCACGGAGAGGGGATCCGGAGCGTCGGGATCCCACCTAAACCAATTATTTGCCATGACATGTGTGTTACAGTGTATCATGGGTGTTGGGTGCCAAAGATACCGTCACTCTCTTTGCCGGGGCCTCACCGACGTCGGATTCGCTCTCGCGGGTTCCAGGACTGCTCACACCCCGAAACTCCCGGATCTGACGTAACGGGGGGAATCTTGCAAGTAGGTGGGCCCTACCATTGTCAAGGGTGTTCCTTTGGCCTAACATGACACAACCAAGCAACTAGTTCCACTTTGCTACCCACTTCCGGCTCACGCAGAGGGGGCTAGACGCCGGTTCCGTCTTTTTCTACACCGGGGCTAGTGTATCTCCGGAGAGGGGACCCGGAGCGTCGGGATCCCACCTAAACCAATTATTTGCCATGACATGTGTGTTACAGTGTATCATGGGTGTTGGGTGCCAAAGATACCATCACTCTCTTTGCCGGGGCCTCACCGACGTCGGATTCGCTCTCGCGGGTTCCAGGACTGCTCACACCCTGAAACTCCCGGATCTGACGTAACGGGGGGAATCTTCCAAGTAGGTGGGCCCTACCATTGTCAAGGGTGTTCCTTGGGTCTAACATGACACAACCAAGCAACTAGTTCCACTTTGCTACCCACTTCCGGCTCACGCAGAGGGGGCTGGACGCCGGTTCCGTCTTTTTCTACACCGGGGCTAGTGTATCTCCGGAGAGGGGATCCGGAGCGTCGGGATCCCACCTAAACCAATGCTTTTCCATGACATGTGTGTTAGATTGTATCATGGGTGTTGGGTGCCAAAGATACCATCACTCTCTTTGCCGGGGCCTCACCGACGTCGGATTCGCTCTCGCGGGTTCCAGGACTGCTCACACCCCGAAACTCCCGGATCTGACGTAATGGGGTGAATATTGCAAGTAGGTGGGCCCTACCATTGTCAAGGGTGTTCCTTGGGCCTAACATGACACAACCAAGCAACTAGTTCCACTTTGCTACCCACTTCCGGCTCACGCAGAGGGGGCTAGACGCCGGTTCCGTCTTTTTCTACACCGGGGCTAGTGTATCTCCGGAGAGGGGACCCGGAGCGTCGGGATCCCACCTAAACCAATTATTTGCCATGACATGTGTGTTACAGTGTATCATGGGTGTTGGGTGCCAAAGATACCATCACTCTCTTTGACGGGGCCTCACCGACGTCGGATTCGCTCTCGCGGGTTCCAGGACTGCTCACACCCCGAAACTCCCGGATCTGACGTAACGGGGGGAATCTTGCAAGTAGGTGGGCCCTACCATTGTCAAGGGTGTTCCTTGGGCCTAACATGACACAACCAAGCAACTAGTTCCACTTTGCTACCCACTTCCGGCTCACGCAGAGGGGGCTAGACGCCGATTCCGTCTTTTTCTACACCGGGGCTAGTGTATCTCACGTAGAGGGGATCCGGAGCGTCGGGATCCCACCTAAACCAATGCTTTGCCATGACATGTGTGTTACAGTGTATCATGGGTGTTGGGTGCCAAAGATACCATCACTCTCTTTGCCGGGGCCTCACCGACGTCGGATTCGCTCTTCCGGGTTCCAGGACTGCTCACACCCCAAAACTCCCGGATCTGACGTAACGGGGGGAATCTTGCAAGTAGGTGGGCCCTACCATTGTCAAGGGTGTTCCTTGGGCCTAACATGACACAACCAAGCAACTAGTTACACTTTGCTACCCACTTCCGACTCACGCAGAGGGGGCTAGACGTCGGTTCCGTCTTTTTCTACACCGGGGCTAGTGTATCTCCGGAGAGGGGACCCGGAGCGTCGGGATCCCACCTAAACCAATGCTTTGCCATGCCATTTGTGTTATAGTGTATCATGGGTGTTGGCTGCCAAAGATACCATCACTCTCTTTGACGGGGCCTCACCGACGTCGGATTCGCTCTCGCGGGTTCCAGGACTGCTCACACCCCGAAACTCCCGGATCTGACTTCTTTTTCTACACCGGGCCTAGGGTATCTCACGCAGAGGGGACTAACATGACACTTGAACACACACCACTACGATTATTTTTGAATTTTACGACTAGATTGAAATTCCAAGGAAGAGGGATACACGACAGTGGATCTAAACATTCTAGGATACATGGACAAACCATTTGTCCCAGCCATCTTGTGGCTCAGGTCTAGTCATACTCCTGCCTAGGCGTATAATACATGTACTCGTAGTCGTCGAAGTCGCCACCGCCGTCGTCGCTGTCGTCGGATGGGGGCTGAAATGTCGATGGGGGAGCACGCCTGGACTGCGGGTAGCGCAGGCGGGGGTTATCGCCGTTCCTTATGTAGTTCATGACGCCCTGGAGAGTCCGGCCGCGCCACCATAGCCGACGACCAGCCTCGTTGAAGTTCGAAGGAGGCGGGCCGTCCCCCTCGTACCTTGCGAGCGCCCTCTCACGCCGATTGAAGAAGAAGACGTCCCAACCTGCGCGGTAGTTGGGATCCCATTGGGGATACGTCCGCTGCGCCGGTGTCAGCTCGAAGTAGTAGTGGTTCGTGATGGCCGCCCGGCGCGCCAGACCTCGAGGGACAGGAGGGACCGGCACGCCTCCGGCGCTCAGCATCCACCCGGCGGGGACGCCGTACCCGGGAGGGCAGGGGTAGTTCGAGGCGCAGAGCTCCTCCGCCTCCGAGCAGGTTATAGTGGGTACGGTGGAAGACATGGAAGAGTTGGCGCGAAGAAATGGAAGAGTGCTGGGTTGTAGATATGTGCTAACCAAGCTAGATGCATGTGTGTTTATATAGTGAGAAATGGAGGGAAGAAGCACACGGATCGTGTGTTTTCTTCGAGGTCTTTCGAGCCGTTGGATCTTTCAAGTGATCGTGAGCCGTTGGATCCAATGTGTGCACACGGATTGTGTGCTTCTTTCACTTCTTTGCCGAGTATGAGCCTGCAAGACACTCGGCAAACAGACAAACAGGGCGGGGTAGTTGGCGCGAAAATTTGGCCGTCTATATGCCGAGTCTCTTTTCCAGAGGCACTCGGCAAAGTTTAAACTGGGAGGGCGGGAAGCAGTGGCGCGAATCGAAATGTTTCTCGCCAATATGTATGCCGAGTATCTCCTTGCAGGCACTCGGCAAAGTTTCAAACTAGGGGGCGGGGAGAAGTGGCGCGAAGCGAAATGTTTGGTGGCAATAAGTACGCCGAGTCTCCGTAACGGAGGCACTCGGCAAAGCTCCAACAAAAAAAAAACCTGTTCTTTGCCGAGTCCACGTAACGGCGACACTCGGCAAAGTACAAGCGACTGTGCTGCACGTACGGAAGCGCCACGGGGCTTTTCTTATTGCCGAGTTTGTGTCTTTGCCGAGTGTCTTTTGAACTTTGCCGATGCGTATTTTGTTTGCCGAGTGTCCGGCAGAAACACGTACTGCCGAGTGCCTTTTTTTTGCCGAGTGGGTGTGGCAGGGCACACTCGGCAAACGATGTTAATGCCGAGTGTATTTTGTACGCCGAGTGTTTGGTTTTTCTTCTCGGCTTCGAGTCTGTTTCGCCGAGTATCCCAAGATACGGCACTCGGCATAGTGCTGGATACTCGGCGGCGTTGTATTTTCCAGTAGTGGTATGTTCTTTCATTTTTGGAAGTATGTATACTTTACCGTGCGGCATACGCAGTGGAAGGGACGATCGAGGAGAAGTTTCCGATTATATTGTTCTGTCCTGAAGCCAACACTAGGAATCTACAGCAATCACCATTATATTGTTCTGTCCTGAACCCAACACTAGGAATCTACAGCAATCACCATGACCGCCGCCGTGCCCATCACCACGGCCGTTTGCCCCACTGCCTCCGAGGAGACGGCGACTGGATCCGACGAAAATCTTTCCGCCGATGCCACCGGGCGGTTCCAGCCACTACTGGAAAATCGATCATCGCCGAGTCACACATGCTTTGCCGAGTGCCAAATCACGGGCCACTCGGCACACAGCCCTGTACGCCGACACCTGCCCAAGAAACACTCGGCAACAACGAACACTCGGCGAACCACAACTATGCCGAGTGTGCCCTGCACGCGACACTCGGCGTAGAGTAAACACTCGGCGTAGAACGTTTGTGCCGAGTGTCCCGTGCAGAGCATACTCGGCGTAAACATATACGACGGCGAACCAGAAGCAAACACTCGGCAAAAACGAGACACTCGGCACACATCCTTGACACGTGGCGAACCTTCCGTTCCGACCGTGATGGAACGGTGGCGGGGGTTCGCCGAGTGTTTTCGTAACGGTGACTCGGCAAACTAGGCATCTTTGCCGAGTGCCGTCGTACACCACTCGGCAAACTAGGCTCTGAAAATTTCGTGGCTTCGCGCCAACTCTTCCCGCGTGATTTTTCGAATCTTTGCCGAGTGTCTAGTGTGGTACTCGGCAAACAAATGCTCCCTCGAAAGATTTTCACTTCGCGCCAACTCCTCCCGCGCAGTTTATAGCTTTGCCGAGTGTCTCGTGATATGACACTCGGCAAAGAAGTGAAACAAGCACACAATCCGTGTGCCTACCTTTGATCCACCGGCTCACAATCACCTGAAAGATCCAACGGCTCCGAAGACCTCGAAGAAAACACACGATCCGTGTGCTTCTTCTCACTATATAAACACATGCATCTAGCTCGTTAGCACATATCTACAACCCAGCACACTCTTCCATTTCTTCGCGCCAACTCTTCCATGTCTTCCACCGTACCCACTTTAACCTACTCGGAGGCGGAGGAGCTCTGCGCCTCAAACTACCCCTGCCCTCCCGGGTACGGCGTCCCCGCCGGGTGGATGCTGAGCGTCGGAGGCGTGCCGGTCCCTCCTGTCCCTCGAGGTCTGGCGCGCCGGGCGGCCATCACGAACCACTACTACTTCGAGCTGACACCGGAGCAGCGGACGTATCCCCAATGGAATCCCAACTACCGCGCAGGTTGGGACGTCTTCTTCTTCAATCGGCGTGAGAGGGCGCTCGCCAGGTACGAGGAAGAAGGCCCGCCTCCTTCGAACTTCAACGAGGCTGGTCGTCGGCTGTGGTGGCGCGGCCGGACTCTCCAGGGCGTCATGAACTACATAAGGAACGGCGATAACCCCCGCCTGCGCTACCCGCAGTCCAGGCGTGCTCCCCCATCTGACGACAGCGACGACGGCGGCGGCGACTTCGACGACTACGAGTACATGTATTATACGCCTAGGCAGGAGTATGACTAGACCTGAGCCAGAAGATGGCTGGGACAAATGGTTTGTCCATGTATCCTAGAATGTTTAGATCCACGTACTGTCGTGTATCCCGCTTCCTTCGAATTTCAATCTAGTCGTAAAATTCAAAAATAATCGTAGTGGTGTGTGTTCAAGTGTCATGTTAGTCCCAAGGACACCCTTGACACATGGCATGGCAAAACATTGGTTTAGGTGGGATCCCGACGCTCCGGGTCCCCTCTCCGGAGATACCCTAGCCCCGGTGTAGAAAAAGACGGAACCGGCGTCTAGCCCCCTCTGCGTGAGCCGGAAGTGGGTAGCAAAGTGGAACTATTTGGTTGGTTGTGTCATGGCGGGGGCGGCAGCGGCGACACGCGCGGCGCGACGATTGGCCGGCCAGGCTATAAAAATGGTGCCCGCCCCCTCCCCGTACGCACAGTCTCGACTCTCTCCTCGCCGTTCTTTCCCCACCCTCGAACCTCGCCGCAATGGAGAACCTCTGGGACGCGTGGCCCGAGAACGACGACGTCGAGCTGCCGCCAGCGCAGCAAGCGGCGCTGGAGCCGCATGTGGTGGCGCCGGAGCCGGTGGCGCCGGAGCAGCCACCCGAGTACGACGAGGCGCGAGAAGCGCGGCGAGCCGCCCGCCACTGGAGACGCGAGGTGAGGAGGCAGCCAGTGTGGCCCGAGCAGCACGCCGGGCTGCACTCGTTCGAGACCTCGCAGAACGAGGAAGCGTACCGCGAGGTGCGCGGCGTCCTCGAGCAGGCCGCGGCGGCGGCGGAGGCGGCCGCCGTTCGTGCCTCCCTGGAGACGCACCAGCGGGAGGAGGCGGCGCGAGCGGTGCGCCGCCAGATGGCCCAGCGCGCTGCCCTCTACGAGGCCGACCGGCAGGCGGCGCTGCAGAGTGAGCGGCGGCGCAACCGCCCGCCCTCCGAGCAGGCGCAACTGCACCGGCTGCGCCTGCAGGCCCGAGCGGAGCGGGCGGAGCAACGCCGTCTCGCCGCGGCGAGCCAGGACGAAGCCGGCCCCTCCAACCAGCACCGCCACGACGACGTCGCTGATGAAGACGACGATGCGTAGGCGTAGGGGCAGTCATCGAGTAGTTTAAATCTCCTATGTTTTTAGTTGAAATTTTTCGTACTAGCTTAAATTCGCGCCGAATATGTACGCACTTTCCGAATTTCAATAAAATTTCGCCTGTTTTCATTTTGCGTTTGTTTGGGCCGCTTAGTCCCAAGGGACACCCTTGACAATGGTAGGGCCCACCTACTTGCAAGATTCCCCCCGTTACGTCAGATCCGGGAGTTTCGGGGTGTGAGCAGTCCTGGAACCCGCGAGAGAGAATCCGACGTCGGTGAGGCCCCGGCACAGAGAGTGATGCTATCTTTGGAACACAACACCCATGATACAATCTAGCACACATGGCATGGCAAAACATTGGTTTAGGTGGGATCCCGACGCTCCGGGTCCCCTCTCCGGAGATACACTAGCCCCGGTGTAGAAAAAGACGGAACCGGCGTCTAGCCCCCTCTGCGTGAGCCGGAAGTGGGTAGCAAAGTGGAACTAGTTGCTTGGTTGTGTCATGTTAGTCCCAAGGGACACCCTTGACAATGGTAGGGCCCACCTACATGCAAGATTCCCCCCGTTACGTCAGATCCGGGAGTTTCGGGGTGTGAGCAGTCCTGGAACCCGAGAGAGAGAATCCGACGTCGGTGAGGCCCCGGCACAGAGAGTGATGCTATCTTTGGAACACAACACACTTGATACAATCTAGCACACATGGCATGGCAAAACATTGGTTTAGGTGGGATCCCGACGCTCCGGGTCCCCTCTCCGGAGATACACTAGCCCCGGTGTAGAAAAAGACGGAACCGGCGTCTAGCCCCCTCTGCGTGAGCCGCAAGTGGGTAGCAAAGTGGAACTAGTTGCTTGGTTGTGTCATGTTAGTCCCAAGGAACACACTTGACAATGGTAGGGCCCACCTACATGCAAGATTCCCCCCGTTACGTCAGATCCGGGAGTTTCGGGGTGTGAGCAGTCCTGGAACCCGCGAGAGAGAAACCGACGTCGGTGAGGCCCCGGCACAGAGAGTGATGCTATCTTTGGCACCCAACACCCATTATACAATCTAACACACATGGCATGGCAAAACATTGGTTTAGGTGGGATCCCGACGCTCCGGGTCCCCTCTCCGGAGATACACTAGCCCCGGTGTAGAAAAAGACGGAACCGGCGTCTAGCCCCCTCTGCGTGAGCCGGAAGTGGGTAGCAAAGTGGAACTAGTTGCTTGGTTGTGTCATGTTAGTCCCAAGGAACACACTTGACAATGGTAGGGCCCACCTACATGCAAGATTCCCCCCGTTACGTCAGATCCGGGAGTTTCGGGGTGTGAGCAGTCCTGGAACCCGCGAGAGAGAAACCGACGTCGGTGAGGCCCCGGCACAGAGAGTGATGCTATCTTTGGCACCCAACACCCATGATACAATCTAACACACATGGCATGGCAAAACATTGGTTTAGGTGGGATCCCGACGCTCCGGGTCCCCTCTCCGGAGATACACTAGCCCCGGTGTAGAAAAAGACGGAACCGGCGTCTAGCCCCCTCTGCGTGAGCCGGAAGTGGGTAGCAAAGTGGAACTAGTTGCTTGGTTGTGTCATGTTAGTCCCAAGGGACACCCTTGACAATGGTAGGGCCCACCTACTTGCAAGATTCCCCCCGTTACGTCAGATCCGGGAGTTTCGGGGTGTGAGCAGTCCTGGAACCCGAGAGAGAGAATCCGACGTCGGTGAGGCCCCGGCACAGAGAGTGATGCTATCTTTGGAACACAACACACTTGATACAATCTAGCACACATGGCATGGCAAAACATTGGTTTAGGTGGGATCCCGACGCTCCGGGTCCCCTCTCCGGAGATACACTAGCCCCGGTGTAGAAAAAGACGGAACCGGCGTCTAGCCCCCTCTGCGTGAGCCGGAAGTGGGTAGCAAAGTGGAACTAGTTGCTTGGTTGTGTCATGTTAGTCCCAAGGGACACCCTTGACAATGGTAGGGCCCACCTACTTGCAAGATTCCCCCCGTTACGTCAGATCCGGGAGTTTCGGGGTGTGAGCAGTCCTGGAACCCGAGAGAGAGAATCCGACGTCGGTGAGGCCCCGGCACAGAGAGTGATGCTATCTTTGGAACACAACACACTTGATACAATCTAGCACACATGGCATGGCAAAACATTGGTTTAGGTGGGATCCCGACGCTCCGGGTCCCCTCTCCGGAGATACACTAGCCCCGGTGTAGAAAAAGACGGAACCGGCGTCTAGCCCCCTCTGCGTGAGCCGGAAGTGGGTAGCAAAGTGGAACTAGTTGCTTGGTTGTGTCATGTTAGTCCCAAGGGACACCCTTGACAATGGTAGGGCCCACCTACTTGCAAGATTCCCCCCGTTACGTCAGATCCGGGAGTTTCGGGGTGTGAGCAGTCCTGGAACCCGCGAGAGAGAAACCGACGTCGGTGAGGCCCCGGCACAGAGAGTGATGCTATATTTGGCACCCAACACCCATGATACAATCTAGCACACATGGCATGGCAAAACATTGGTTTAGGTGGGATCCCGACGCTCCGGGTCCCCTCTCCGGAGATACACTAGCCCCGGTGTAGAAAAAGACGGAACCGGCGTCTAGCCCCCTCTGCGTGAGCCGGAAGTGGGTAGCAAAGTGGAACTAGTTGCTTGGTTGTGTCATGTTAGTCCCAAGGAACACCCTTGACAATGGTAGGGCCCACCTACATGCAAGATTCCCCCCGTTACGTCAGATCCGGGAGTTTCGGGGTGTGAGCAGTCCTGGAACCCGCGAGAGAGAAACCGACGTCGGTGAGGCCCCGGCACAGAGAGTGATGCTATCTTTGGCACACAACACCCATGATACAATCTAACACACATGGCATGGCAAAACATTGGTTTAGGTGGGATCCCGACGCTCCGGGTCCCCTCTCCGGAGATACACTAGCCCCGGTGTAGAAAAAGACGGAACCGGCGTCTAGCCCCCTCTGCGTGAGCCGGAAGTGGGTAGCAAAGTGGAACTAGTTGCTTGGTTGTGTCATGTTAGTCCCAAGGAACACACTTGACAATGGTAGGGCCCACCTACATGCAAGATTCCCCCCGTTACGTCAGATCCGGGAGTTTCGGGGTGTGAGCAGTCCTGGAACCCGCGAGAGAGAAACCGACGTCGGTGAGGCCCCGGCACAGAGAGTGATGCTATCTTTGGCACCCAACACCCATTATACAATCTAACACACATGGCATGGCAAAACATTGGTTTAGGTGGGATCCCGACGCTCCGGGTCCCCTCTCCGGAGATACACTAGCCCCGGTGTAGAAAAAGACGGAACCAGCGTCTAGCCCCCTCTGCGTGAGCCGGAAGTGGGTAGCAAAGTGGAACTAGTTGCTTGGTTGTGTCATGTTAGTCCCAAGGGACACCCTTGACAATGGTAGGGCCCACCTACTTGCAAGATTCCCCCCGTTACGTCAGATCCGGGAGTTTCGGGGTGTGAGCAGTCCTGGAACCCGAGAGAGAGAAACCGACGTCGGTGAGGCCCCGGCACAGAGAGTGATGCTATCTTTGGAACACAACACCCATTATACAATCTAACACACATGGCATGGCAAAACATTGGTTTAGGTGGGATCCCGACGCTCCGGGTCCTCTCTCCGGAGATACACTAGCCCCGGTGTAGAAAAAGACGGAACCGGCGTCCAGCCCCCCTGCGTGAGCCGGAAGTGGGTAGCAAAGTGGAACTAGTTGCTTGGTTGTGTCATGTTAGTCCCAAGGGACACCCTTGACAATGGTAGGGACCACCTACATGCAAGATTCCCCCCGTTACGTCAGATCCGGGAGTTTCGGGGTGTGAGCAGTCCTGGAACCCGAGAGAGAGAATCCGACGTCGGTGAGGCCCCGGCACAGAGAGTGATGCTATCTTTGGCACCCAACACCCATGATACAATCTAACACACATGGCATGGCAAAACATTGGTTTAGGTGGGATCCCGACGCTCCGGGTCCCCTCTCCGGAGATACACTAGCCCCGGTGTAGAAAAAGACGGAACCGGCGTCTAGCCCCCTCTGCGTGAGCCGGAAGTGGGTAGCAAAGTGGAACTAGTTGCTTGGTTGTGTCATGTTAGTCCCAAGGGACACCCTTGACAATGGTAGGGCCCACCTACTTGCAAGATTCCCCCCGTTACGTCAGATCCGGGAGTTTCGGGGTGTGAGCAGTCCTGGAACCCGAGAGAGAGAATCCGACGTCGGTGAGGCCCCGGCACAGAGAGTGATGCTATCTTTGGAACACAACACCCATGATACAATCTAGCACACATGGAATGGCAAAACATTGGTTTAGGTGGGATCCCGACGCTCCGGGTCCCCTCTCCGGAGATACACTAGCCCCGGTGTAGAAAAAGACGGAACCGGCGTCTAGCCCCCTCTGCGTGAGCCGGAAGTGGGTAGCAAAGTGGAACTAGTTGCTTGGTTGTGTCATGTTAGTCCCAAGGGACACCCTTGACAATGGTAGGGCCCACCTACTTGCAAGATTCCCCCCGTTACGTCAGATCCGGGAGTTTCGGGGTGTGAGCAGTCCTGGAACCCGAGAGAGAGAATCCGACGTCGGTGAGGCCCCGGCACAGAGAGTGATGCTATCTTTGGCACCCAACACCCATGATACAATCTAGCACACATGGCATGGCAAAACATTGGTTTAGGTGGGATCCCGACGCTCCGGGTCCCCTCTCCGGAGATACACTAGCCCCGGTGTAGAAAAAGACGGAACCGGCGTCTAGCCCCCTCTGCGTGAGCCGGAAGTGGGTAGCAAAGTGGAACTAGTTGCTTGGTTGTGTCATGTTAGTCCCAAGGGACACCCTTGACAATGGTAGGGCCCACCTACTTGCAAGATTCCCCCCGTTACGTCAGATCCGGGAGTTTCGGGGTGTGAGCAGTCCTGGAACCCGCGAGAGAGAAACCGACGTCGGTGAGGCCCCGGCACAGAGAGTGATGCTATATTTGGCACCCAACACCCATGATACAATCTAGCACACATGGCATGGCAAAACATTGGTTTAGGTGGGATCCCGACGCTCCGGGTCCCCTCTCCGGAGATACACTAGCCCCGGTGTAGAAAAAGACGGAACCGGCGTCTAGCCCCCTCTGCGTGAGCCGGAAGTGGGTAGCAAAGTGGAACTAGTTGCTTGGTTGTGTCATGTTAGTCCCAAGGAACACACTTGACAATGGTAGGGCCCACCTACATGCAAGATTCCCCCCGTTACGTCAGATCCGGGAGTTTCGGGGTGTGAGCAGTCCTGGAACCCGCGAGAGAGAAACCGACGTCGGTGAGGCCCCGGCACAGAGAGTGATGCTATCTTTGGCACACAACACCCATGATACAATCTAACACACATGGCATGGCAAAACATTGGTTTAGGTGGGATCCCGACGCTCCGGGTCCCCTCTCCGGAGATACACTAGCCCCGGTGTAGAAAAAGACGGAACCGGCGTCTAGCCCCCTCTGCGTGAGCCGGAAGTGGGTAGCAAAGTGGAACTAGTTGCTTGGTTGTGTCATGTTAGTCCCAAGGGACACCCTTGACAATGGTAGGGCCCACCTACTTGCAAGATTCCCCCCGTTACGTCAGATCCGGGAGTTTCGGGGTGTGAGCAGTCCTGGAACCCGAGAGAGAGAATCCGACGTCGGTGAGGCCCCGGCACAGAGAGTGATGCTATCTTTGGAACACAACACACTTGATACAATCTAGCACACATGGCATGGCAAAACATTGGTTTAGGTGGGATCCCGACGCTCCGGGTCCCCTCTCCGGAGATACACTAGCCCCGGTGTAGAAAAAGACGGAACCGGCGTCTAGCCCCCTCTGCGTGAGCCGGAAGTGGGTAGCAAAGTGGAACTAGTTGCTTGGTTGTGTCATGTTAGTCCCAAGGGACACACTTGACAATGGTAGGGCCCACCTACATGCAAGATTCCCCCCGTTACGTCAGATCCGGGAGTTTCGGGGTGTGAGCAGTCCTGGAACCCGAGAGAGAGAAACCGACGTCGGTGAGGCCCCGGCACAGAGAGTGATGCTATCTTTGGAACACAACACCCATGATACAATCTAGCACACATGGCATGGCAAAACATTGGTTTAGGTGGGATCCCGACGCTCCGGGTCCCCTCTCCGGAGATACACTAGCCCCGGTGTAGAAAAAGACGGAACCGGCGTCTAGCCCCCTCTGCGTGAGCCGGAAGTGGGTAGCAAAGTGGAACTAGTTGCTTGGTTGTGTCATGTTAGTCCCAAGGGACACCCTTGACAATGGTAGGGCCCACCTACTTGCAAGATTCCCCCCGTTACGTCAGATCCGGGAGTTTCGGGGTGTGAGCAGTCCTGGAACCCGAGAGAGAGAATCCGACGTCGGTGAGGCCCCGGCACAGAGAGTGATGCTATCTTTGGAACACAACACACTTGATACAATCTAGCACACATGGCATGGCAAAACATTGGTTTAGGTGGGATCCCGACGCTCCGGGTCCCCTCTCCGGAGATACACTAGCCCCGGTGTAGAAAAAGACGGAACCGGCGTCTAGCCCCCTCTGCGTGAGCCGGAAGTGGGTAGCAAAGTGGAACTAGTTGCTTGGTTGTGTCATGTTAGTCCCAAGGGACACCCTTGACAATGGTAGGGCCCACCTACTTGCAAGATTCCCCCCGTTACGTCAGATCCGGGAGGTTCGGGGTGTGAGCAGTCCTGGAACCCGCGAGAGAGAATCCGACGTCGGTGAGGCCCCGGCACAGAGAGTGATGCTATCTTTGGAACACAACACACTTGATACAATCTAGCACACATGGCATGGCAAAACATTGGTTTAGGTGGGATCCCGACGCTCCGGGTCCCCTCTCCGGAGATACACTAGCCCCGGTGTAGAAAAAGACGGAACCGGCGTCTAGCCCCCTCTGCGTGAGCCGGAAGTGGGTAGCAAAGTGGAACTAGTTGCTTGGTTGTGTCATGTTAGTCCCAAGGAACACACTTGACAATGGTAGGGCCCACCTACATGCAAGATTCCCCCCGTTACGTCAGATCCGGGAGTTTCGGGGTGTGAGCAGTCCTAGAACCCGCGAGAGAGAAACCGACGTCGGTGAGGCCCCGGCACAGAGAGTGATGCTATCTTTGGCACCCAACACCCATGATACAATCTAGCACACATGGCATGGCAAAACATTGGTTTAGGTGGGATCCCGACGCTCCGGGTCCCCTCTCCGGAGATACACTAGCCCCGGTGTAGAAAAAGACGGAACCGGCGTCTAGCCCCCTCTGCGTGAGCCGGAAGTGGGTAGCAAAGTGGAACTAGTTGCTTGGTTGTGTCATGTTAGTCCCAAGGAACACACTTGACAATGGTAGGGCCCACCTACATGCAAGATTCCCCCCGTTACGTCAGATCCGGGAGTTTCGGGGTGTGAGCAGTCCTGGAACCCGCGAGAGAGAAACCGACGTCGGTGAGGCCCCGGCACAGAGAGTGATGCTATCTTTGGCACACAACACCCATGATACAATCTACCACACATGGCATGGCAAAACATTGGTTTAGGTGGGATCCCGACGCTCCGGGTCCCCTCTCCGGAGATACACTAGCCCCGGTGTAGAAAAAGACGGAACCGGCGTCTAGCCCCCTCTGCGTGAGCCGGAAGTGGGTAGCAAAGTGGAACTAGTTGCTTGGTTGTGTCATGTTAGTCCCAAGGGACACCCTTGACAATGGTAGGGCCCACCTACTTGCAAGATTCCCCCCGTTACGTCAGATCCGGGAGTTTCGGGGTGTGAGCAGTCCTGGAACCCGAGAGAGAGAATCCGACGTCGGTGAGGCCCCGGCACAGAGAGTGATGCTATCTTTGGAACACAACACACTTGATACAATCTAGCACACATGGCATGGCAAAACATTGGTTTAGGTGGGATCCCGACGCTCCGGGTCCCCTCTCCGGAGATACACTAGCCCCGGTGTAGAAAAAGACGGAACCGGCGTCTAGCCCCCTCTGCGTGAGCCGGAAGTGGGTAGCAAAGTGGAACTAGTTGCTTGGTTGTGTCATGTTAGTCCCAAGGGACACACTTGACAATGGTAGGGCCCACCTACTTGCAAGATTCCCCCCGTTACGTCAGATCCGGGAGTTTCGGGGTGTGAGCAGTCCTGGAACCCGAGAGAGAGAAACCGACGTCGGTGAGGCCCCGGCACAGAGAGTGATGCTATCTTTGGAACACAACACCCATTATACAATCTAACACACATGGCATGGCAAAACATTGGTTTAGGTGGGATCCCGACGCTCCGGGTCCTCTCTCCGGAGATACACTAGCCCCGGTGTAGAAAAAGACGGAACCGGCGTCCAGCCCCCCTGCGTGAGCCGGAAGTGGGTAGCAAAGTGGAACTAGTTGCTTGGTTGTGTCATGTTAGTCCCAAGGGACACCCTTGACAATGGTAGGGACCACCTACATGCAAGATTCCCCCCGTTACGTCAGATCCGGGAGTTTCGGGGTGTGAGCAGTCCTGGAACCCGAGAGAGAGAATCCGACGTCGGTGAGGCCCCGGCACAGAGAGTGATGCTATCTTTGGCACCCAACACCCATGATACAATCTAACACACATGGCATGGCAAAACATTGGTTTAGGTGGGATCCCGACGCTCCGGGTCCCCTCTCCGGAGATACACTAGCCCCGGTGTAGAAAAAGACGGAACCGGCGTCCAGCCCCCTCTGCGTGAGCCGGAAGTGGGTAGCAAAGTGGAACTAGTTGCTTGGTTGTGTCATGTTAGTCCCAAGGAACACACTTGACAATGGTAGGGCCCACCTACATGCAAGATTCCCCCCGTTACGTCAGATCCGGGAGTTTCGGGGTGTGAGCAGTCCTGGAACCCGAGAGAGAGAATCCGACGTCGGTGAGGCCCCGGCACAGAGAGTGATGCTATCTTTGGAACACAACACCCATGATACAATCTAGCACACATGGAATGGCAAAACATTGGTTTAGGTGGGATCCCGACGCTCCGGGTCCCCTCTCCGGAGATACACTAGCCCCGGTGTAGAAAAAGACGGAACCGGCGTCTAGCCCCCTCTGCGTGAGCCGGAAGTGGGTAGCAAAGTGGAACTAGTTGCTTGGTTGTGTCATGTTAGTCCCAAGGGACACCCTTGACAATGGTAGGGCCCACCTACATGCAAGATTCCCCCCGTTACGTCAGATCCGGGAGTTTCGGGGTGTGAGCAGTCCTGGAACCCGAGAGAGAGAATCCGACGTCGGTGAGGCCCCGGCACAGAGAGTGATGCTATCTTTGGAACACAACACACTTGATACAATCTAGCACACATGGCATGGCAAAACATTGGTTTAGGTGGGATCCCGACGCTCCGGGTCCCCTCTCCGGAGATACACTAGCCCCGGTGTAGAAAAAGACGGAACCGGCGTCTAGCCCCCTCTGCGTGAGCCGGAAGTGGGTAGCAAAGTGGAACTAGTTGCTTGGTTGTGTCATGTTAGTCCCAAGGGACACCCTTGACAATGGTAGGGCCCACCTACTTGCAAGATTCCCCCCGTTACGTCAGATCCGGGAGTTTCGGGGTGTGAGCAGTCCTGGAACCCGAGAGAGAGAATCCGACGTCGGTGAGGCCCCGGCACAGAGAGTGATGCTATCTTTGGAACACAACACACTTGATACAATCTAGCACACATGGCATGGCAAAACATTGGTTTAGGTGGGATCCCGACGCTCCGGGTCCCCTCTCCGGAGATACACTAGCCCCGGTGTAGAAAAAGACGGAACCGGCGTCCAGCCCCCTCTGCGTGAGCCGGAAGTGGGTAGCAAAGTGGAACTAGTTGCTTGGTTGTGTCATGTTAGTCCCAAGGGACACACTTGACAATGGTAGGGCCCACCTACTTGCAAGATTCCCCCCGTTACGTCAGATCCGGGAGTTTCGGGGTGTGAGCAGTCCTGGAACCCGAGAGAGAGAAACCGACGTCGGTGAGGCCCCGGCACAGAGAGTGATGCTATCTTTGGCACACAACACCCATGATACAATCTAACACACATGGCATGGCAAAACATTGGTTTAGGTGGGATCCCGACGCTCCGGGTCCTCTCTCCGGAGATACACTAGCCCCGGTGTAGAAAAAGACGGAACCGGCGTCCAGCCCCCCTGCGTGAGCCGGAAGTGGGTAGCAAAGTGGAACTAGTTGCTTGGTTGTGTCATGTTAGTCCCAAGGGACACCCTTGACAATGGTAGGGACCACCTACATGCAAGATTCCCCCCGTTACGTCAGATCCGGGAGTTTCGGGGTGTGAGCAGTCCTGGAACCCGAGAGAGAGAATCCGACGTCGGTGAGGCCCCGGCACAGAGAGTGATGGTATCTTTGGCACCCAACACCCATGATACAATCTAACACACATGGCATGGCAAAACATTGGTTTAGGTGGGATCCCGACGCTCCGGGTCCCCTCTCCGGAGATACACTAGCCCCGGTGTAGAAAAAGACGGAACCGGCGTCTAGCCCCCTCTGCGTGAGCCGGAAGTGGGTAGCAAAGTGGAACTAGTTGCTTGGTTGTGTCATGTTAGGCCCAAGGAACACACTTGACAATGGTAGGGCCCACCTACATGCAAGATTCCCCCCGTTACGTCAGATCCGGGAGTTTCGGGGTGTGAGCAGTCCTGGAACCCGCGAGAGAGAAACCGACGTCGGTGAGGCCCCGGCACAGAGAGTGATGGTATCTTTGGCACACAACACCCATGATACAATCTAACACACATGGCATGGCAAAACATTGGTTTAGGTGGGATCCCGACGCTCCGGGTCCCCTCTCCGGGGATACACTAGCCCCGGTGTAGAAAAAGACGGAACCGGCGTCTAGCCCCCTCTGCGTGAGCCGGAAGTGGGTAGCAAAGTGGAACTAGTTGCTTGGTTGTGTCATGTTAGGCCCAAGGAACACACTTGACAATGGTAGGGCCCACCTACATGCAAGATTCCCCCCGTTACGTCAGATCCGGGAGTTTCGGGGTGTGAGCAGTCCTGGAACCCGCGAGAGAGAATCCGACGTCGGTGAGGCCCCGGCACAGAGAGTGATGCTATCTTTGGCACACAACTCCCATGATACAATCTAACACACATGGCATGGCAAAACATTGGTTTAGGTGGTATCCCGACGCTCCGGGTCCCCTCTCCGGAGATACACTAGCCCCGGTGTAGAAAAAGACGGAACCGGCGTCCAGCCCCCTCTGCGTGAGCCGGAAGTGGGTAGCAAAGTGGAACTAGTTGCTTGGTTGTGTCATGTTAGTCCCAAGGAACACACTTGACAATGGTAGGGCCCACCTACATGCAAGATTCCCCCCGTTACGTCAGATCCGGGAGTTTCGGGGTGTGAGCAGTCCTGGAACCCGCGAGAGAGAAACCGACGTCGGTGAGGCCCCGGCACAGAGAGTGATGCTATCTTTGGCACCCAACACCCATTATACAATCTAACACACATGGCATGGCAAAACATTGGTTTAGGTGGGATCCCGACGCTCCGGGTCCCCTCTCCGGAGATACACTAGCCCCGGTGTAGAAAAAGACGGAACCGGCGTCTAGCCCCCTCTGCGTGAGCCGGAAGTGGGTAGCAAAGTGGAACTAGTTGCTTGGTTGTGTCATGTTAGTCCCAAGGGACACCCTTGACAATGGTAGGGCCCACCTACTTGCAAGATTCCCCCCGTTACGTCAGATCCGGGAGTTTCGGGGTGTGAGCAGTCCTGGAACCCGAGAGAGAGAAACCGACGTCGGTGAGGCCCCGGCACAGAGAGTGATGCTATCTTTGGAACACAACACCCATTATACAATCTAACACACATGGCATGGCAAAACATTGGTTTAGGTGGGATCCCGACGCTCCGGGTCCTCTCTCCGGAGATACACTAGCCCCGGTGTAGAAAAAGACGGAACCGGCGTCCAGCCCCCCTGCGTGAGCCGGAAGTGGGTAGCAAAGTGGAACTAGTTGCTTGGTTGTGTCATGTTAGTCCCAAGGGACACCCTTGACAATGGTAGGGACCACCTACATGCAAGATTCCCCCCGTTACGTCAGATCCGGGAGTTTCGGGGTGTGAGCAGTCCTGGAACCCGCGAGAGAGAATCCGACGTCGGTGAGGCCCCGGCACAGAGAGTGATGCTATCTTTGGCACACAACTCCCATGATACAATCTAACACACATGGCATGGCAAAACATTGGTTTAGGTGGTATCCCGACGCTCCGGGTCCCCTCTCCGGAGATACACTAGCCCCGGTGTAGAAAAAGACGGAACCGGCGTCCAGCCCCCTCTGCGTGAGCCGGAAGTGGGTAGCAAAGTGGAACTAGTTGCTTGGTTGTGTCATGTTAGGCCCAAGGAACACACTTGACAATGGTAGGGCCCACCTACATGCAAGATTCCCCCCGTTACGTCAGATCCGGGAGTTTCGGGGTGTGAGCAGTCCTGGAACCCGCGAGAGAGAATCCGACGTCGGTGAGGCCCCGGCATAGAGAGTGATGCTATCTTTGGCACACAACACCCATGATACAATCTAACACACATGGCATGGCAAAACATTGGTTTAGGTGGGATCCCGACGCTCCGGGTCCCCTCTCCGGAGATACACTAGCCCCGGTGTAGAAAAAGACGGAACCGGCGCCTAGCCCCCTCTGCGTGAGCCGGAAGTGGGTAGCAAAGTGGAACTAGTTGCTTGGTTGTGTCATGTTAGGCCCAAGGAACACACTTGACAATGGTAGGGCCCACCTACATGCAAGATTCCCCCCGTTACGTCAGATCCGGGAGTTTCGGGGTGTGAGCAGTCCTGGAACCCGAGAGAGAGAATCCGACGTCGGTGAGGCCCCGGCACAGAGAGTGATGCTATCTTTGGCACCCAACACCCATGATACAATCTAACACACATGGCATGGCAAAACATTGGTTTAGGTGGGATCCCGACGCTCCGGGTCCCCTCTCCGGAGATACACTAGCCCCGGTGTAGAAAAAGACGGAACCGGCGTCCAGCCCCCTCTGCGTGAGCCGGAAGTGGGTAGCAAAGTGGAACTAGTTGCTTGGTTGTGTCATGTTAGTCCCAAGGAACACACTTGACAATGGTAGGGCCCACCTACATGCAAGATTCCCCCCGTTACGTCAGATCCGGGAGTTTCGGGGTGTGAGCAGTCCTGGAACCCGAGAGAGAGAATCCGACGTCGGTGAGGCCCCGGCACAGAGAGTGATGCTATCTTTGGAACACAACACCCATGATACAATCTAGCACACATGGAATGGCAAAACATTGGTTTAGGTGGGATCCCGACGCTCCGGGTCCCCTCTCCGGAGATACACTAGCCCCGGTGTAGAAAAAGACGGAACCGGCGTCTAGCCCCCTCTGCGTGAGCCGGAAGTGGGTAGCAAAGTGGAACTAGTTGCTTGGTTGTGTCATGTTAGTCCCAAGGGACACCCTTGACAATGGTAGGGCCCACCTACATGCAAGATTCCCCCCGTTACGTCAGATCCGGGAGTTTCGGGGTGTGAGCAGTCCTGGAACCCGAGAGAGAGAATCCGACGTCGGTGAGGCCCCGGCACAGAGAGTGATGCTATCTTTGGAACACAACACACTTGATACAATCTAACACACATGGCATGGCAAAACATTGGTTTAGGTGGGATCCCGACGCTCCGGGTCCCCTCTCCGGAGATACACTAGCCCCGGTGTAGAAAAAGACGGAACCGGCGTCCAGCCCCCTCTGCGTGAGCCGGAAGTGGGTAGCAAAGTGGAACTAGTTGCTTGGTTGTGTCATGTTAGTCCCAAGGAACACACTTGACAATGGTAGGGCCCACCTACTTGCAAGATTCCCCCCGTTACGTCAGATCCGGGAGTTTCGGGGTGTGAGCAGTCCTGGAACCCGCGAGAGAGAATCCGACGTCGGTGAGGCCCCGGCACAGAGAGTGATGCTATCTTTGGCACACAACACCCATGATACAATCTAACACACATGGCATGGCAAAACATTGGTTTAGGTGGGATCCCGACGCTCCGGGTCCCCTCTCCGGAGATACACTAGCCCCGGTGTAGAAAAAGACGGAACCGGCGTCCAGCCCCCTCTGCGTGAGCCGGAAGTGGGTAGCAAAGTGGAACTAGTTGCTTGGTTGTGTCATGTTAGTCCCAAGGGACACCCTTGACAATGGTAGGGCCCACCTACATGCAAGATTCCCCCCGTTACGTCAGATCCGGGAGTTTCGGGGTGTGAGCAGTCCTGGAACCCGCGAGAGAGAATCCGACGTCGGTGAGGCCCCGGCACAGAGAGTGATGGTATCTTTGGCACACAACACCCATGATACAATCTAACACACATGGCATGGCAAAACATTGGTTTAGGTGGGATCCCGACGCTCCGGGTCCCCTCTCCGGAGATACACTAGCCCCGTTGTAGAAAAAGACGGAACCGCCGTCGTCGGCACCAAGGTGAAAATATTAATATATGACCAAGGAAGAAAAAACATGATATATGAACTAATATTAGAAAATATATGATTATTCATATATTTAAACAATGACCAAGGTGAAAATATTAAAATTCTGGCTTTAGTATGCCGAGTACCACTCCGAGTTGCACTCGGCAAAGTTTAGGCTGGCGGGGGGAGAAAATCCGGGCCATATGCGTAATATGCCGAGTATCCCGATTATTTGCACTCGGCAAACAAATGGGCGGGTACTTAGGGAAATTTCCCCCCTTTCTCCTCTTTTTTCTCCGTTCGTTGCCGCGTGACCTAGGTCGATCTGCCTCCACAACCCGCCGCCACCACCGCCGTCTCCTTGCCGTCTCCTTCGCCGACGCGCGCCGCCGCCCACCGAGCCGCCACCGCGCCCTTCTCCCTCCTCCCCGCAGCCTCCCCCTGCTCCACCGTAGCTGTGCCTCTCCCCCTTCCCGTTCGCCTCCCTCTCCACCCTCCGCCCTCCTCGATCTGCCGCTCCGGGCGGCCCTCCCTCGTCGATCCTCCGCTTCGGGCGCTCCTCCCTCCTTGATCTGCCGCTCAAGCTCGAGGAGAACGACGACATCAACCATTCGCGGTGAGTACGTTTCTGCCCCGGCCTCTTCCGTCTAGCTATTGTGCTAATCCGTCCATAGGCTAGATTCAATCATCCATGTTTGAGATTTATCAGCTGTCCTGGAAGAAAGCCAAATAATGTCTGGCAGTGCTTTCTTATTTCTGTTAAATCCTGTATATATGTAGCTCCTATGGTTCTGAATTTTTGATACAGCTAAGGCCATCCAGTTTGTTCTTATAATCTCTGTTTTTGGTAATGTCACCAACGCTTCTGTAACCCAGTGGATTCAGCCCTTATCAACCAGGTGAACCAATAGGATTTAGCCCCTTCATTTCGTCTGTACATGGTGATGATAATACCTGAATAATCTGATGCGCAAACGATTATGGTGGTTATGCTCTAAGCTACAAAGAAAGATGTGTTTCATTGCGGTGTTTTAAGTGTATGATGTTAAAGTTTTGTTTGGTAGTGAGATCGTGCCTTCTGTTTAAGGTGATTCTTATATGTCCTACTTGTGATCTTGGATGCAAGCATTCCTACTTTTGTACTTTTACAACTCGTTAAACGTTGTACTGCATATTTAGATGCTAGTGTCAATGTCAATATTGTTCTTCTATCAGTATTGTTCTTTTATTCACAGTGGTCAACTTGTGGATGTTCTGGTGTTATTTGTAGTGGTTAAATTAGAATCTAGTTCATGTGTCCTTAAGATTTGCTGTACGGTGGAGACTAGGAGCACTAGAAGCACATCTGTATTGCAAAGCTTGTTATGCTCAGATGCTTCTAAGGAAGCAAAGAAAGCCAAATAATGTCCTGGAAGCAAAGAAATATCTCTGGGCCTGAATATAGAAGTGCACATCTAAGGAATCAATGTCAAAGTTGCTCCATCAGATGTCAGAAACAACGACAACTATATTAGATCTGGTTATTAAGAACACTTCTCTAAGCAAACAATACAAGTACAAGAAGAATGTTATTTTTTTTATTTAATTTTCATAGCTGGATGTGAAATTTACATAATTTGCATATGCTATCTTATCTAGTGCATATCTAGAAGCATTCCTACACAGTAGCATTCCTCTTCGCTACTCACTTTTCCAGTTTCTCTCATCTTATCAGAACATACATGGAAGCAGACAGAGAATGGAGTGATGAACTATGATCATGATCGAAATAGATGGATCACTCTGATTCTGGTAATGTGTAAGATAATCGATCGCTTGAACTGAAACCTCGATTTCCTAATATACAGCTGGTGGGGTGGACAAATCGCTCTGAAGTGGGCGTAGCTAGCGAGGATTTCCCTGTTTTATACTATATAATAATATAATTGCAGTTCTCTTCCGGTTCTTACTGAAAACCAAAAATTGACTAAAATAAGTCTTTTATTTGTCAGACTGACAGCGTTTAGTAGTGCTTGGTTTAGTATGTTGTAACCTCGAAGTTTTCCTCTTTGCAATTAGCAGTGATAAGAAAATATGGAGCATATATCTTCCAATTGCTTGTGCACTTTCTTATTGTTCAAACAATATATTCAGTTTTCAACTGGTTTGTACTGCGAGTTGAATTTAACAGTCTTGTCAAAATTGAATTTAACTGGTTTCAATTATCATCAGATGTTAAGATAGATAATAGGATTGTTATATTTAAATTCCTTCCTACATTTTTATGGGGCTGTGCTCGTGTAATATGACTATACGAAACTTGTTCTGCTAGCATGTAGAATTTGGTGCGCATTGTGGCTCAGTTAACCAATCATTCTCAATACACCTGCTGAAGTAGATGTTTTACTGTAATTTGAAAGCTGCTATCTATAAATTCCCAACGCTGATACTCTTTCTGCTGGTTGTTTTTACAAGGTTTGGACTATCCGAATTCAGAGATATGACTTTGTTTCTTTTAATTGCAGTGAGGAAGCTGGTGATGTATACAAGACTATAGATTCAGAGTTCGACAACCATCTGTGAAAGAAGAGTGCTGCCGGTGGGTCAAATACTTGATCGCCTGGCTTACCTTCCAATACTTGATCGTTTTATCTATTGTAGACAGTAGGAAGAGTGCATTGTTTGCTGTCTGGCACCACTTTTATGAATTTTACAACCATGGATCGATGCTCAAACCAGAAACTGTAATCCCTTTTGGGTTTCCCTTGTGGTGTTGGATCGGTCTTTGTGGAGTTAATAAATCTTTGTGGAGTTAATAAAGATTTTGTTTTGAAATCCTTTCATTTAATTAGTGCACCTAGTCTTTTATATGCTACTACCTCCATTCCAAAATATAATGCGTATATTGTTTCTTTTGACCGAGACTTTGACCAAGATTTACTCATTTAATATGAAATTTTTGCGATAGAACTCATATGAAAGTACTTTTGAGTAGGAATACAGTGATATCACGTATATGTCGCATAAATTACATATTGATATATTAATTGTTGGTCAAAGGGTCGGTCAAAGCAAATGAAATACTCCCTCCGTCCTGGTGTAGTGTTTATTAACACTATATCTTCCCTTTTGCAGGACATTTGGATCGAGGTTGAGGCCAGGAGCGTCGGCGCAGGTGTGGGGATTTGCTGAGGAGGGTCGTCGCAAGCCGTAGCGTCTGCGATCATCTTCGTCGACACCCGACCACGCTTTAAGGGTAAAAACCTCCCCTTCGATCGATCTTTAGATTTTCTTGTGTAGATCACCAAACTAGTCGCGTTACCCTAGGCGTCTCCCGTTCGGAAGAGTTGTAGTTATAAAAATAGAACTCTTTGTATATATTTATATACAAAGATCTATATTTTTATAACCGCGACTGTTTCGAATTGTCCACGTTTTTGGACAGCTCGTGGATGTGTAGCTGTGTTTGTTTTCCATGTTCTACTCCTATCCGAGACAGATTTCGGTGGCGCCTCTCTGTTGTTCTCCGAGTACACATTCTCTCGACCCCCGTGGTCGAGACGTGTATTAGGAGAACAGCGGGGAGGTGCTGCCGAAATTTGTCTCGGATAGGAGTAGACATGGAAAACAAACACAAGCTACACATCCACGGGTGGGATTAGGACCTATCTTTACCTAGTAGGCATGTAGGATTGCATTCAAAGCGTAAAACTTGCAGTATGTTGTAGATAATTTAAACAAACTTGTTAAATTTTAAACACATGTTAATATGTCTGAGCATTCATCAGCGTGGAAATGGAGGAACGTGAGTGGATGTACAGTGGCCGACCGAGTGTGAAGGATATGACAATGGATTGGGTTACAAAGACCAACCAGTTCTTGGATTTTGCATTTGCTAGAGTTGACGATTCGTCTGATGTATGGTGCCCCTGTAGTCGTTGTCGTAACATGACAGAGAAACCGAGGATAGTCATTTCTGATCACCTTGGGAAGTACGGGTTTATGCCAAACTATTACCGTTGGGTGTACCATGGCGAGTCTGCCGATCCCGTACGCCGTAGAAAGAAGAAGAAGAAGGTGGCACCTAGCACTGAGGATGCATCGACCGATTTTGATACCGGTTTTGACAGGATGTTAGATGATTTCACTACTGCACATGCACCTGAAAATCCAACCGGTGAGGGAGATGCCCCCGAGTATGCGGAGGAGAGCACGAAAGAGTTCTATGACACATTGTTTGAGACACAAAAACCATTGCACGAGCATACACGAGTTTCTCAACTTGATGCCATCGGCCGGCTTATGGCGGTCAAAAGCCAGCACAATGTAAGCATAGCCGCCTTTGATGCATTTCTGACCGTTATTGCCACCCTCTTGCCGGCGGAACACCTTCTTCCAAAGAACATGTACGAGTCGAAAAAAATCCTCGGTTCCCTTAAGATGCCGTATGAAAAGATAGATTGTTGTCCGAAGAGTTGCATGTTGTTCAGGAAAGAGCATGAGAAGACAAAGTACTGTGTCAAATGCGGGGCCTCTAGGTTTCTGGAGGTGGACTCCGGTAATGGTCAGAAGACGCAGCTAACGGTCGCCAAAAAGATCCTTCGATATCTTCCATTCATACCGCGGATCCAAAGGCTTTTTATGACCGAGGAATCTGCGAAACAGATGAGATGGCCGTCAGACGGGAAGAGGTACCGTCCTCATAAGATGATACATCCGTCTGATGGTGAAGCATGGAAGGACTTCGTTGGCAAACATAAGAAGAAAGCGGGTGACCCCAGGAGTGTAGCCGTTGCGTTATCAACCGATGGTTTCAACCCATATGGTATGACGTCTGCCTCATACAGTTGTTGGCCGATGTTTGTTATCCCGATGAACCTCCCCCCCGGCGTGTGCATGCAACGGCAGAACATGTTCCTGTCGCTGATAATTCCAGGGCCTGAGTATCCAGGGAAGAATATGTCCGTGTTCATGGAGCCGCTGGTAGATGATCTCCTCATTGCTTGGAACACCGGGGTACGGACATACGACGCCGCAGAAAAGAAGCACTTTGATATGTATGTTTGGTACTTCACTTCCCTGCATGACCTTCCGGCTCGCGCGATATTCTGCGGCTGGTGCACTCATGGGAAGTGGCCTTGTCCGGTGTGCTACCAGGCTGTGACTTTCCTTTGGCTCAAAAAGGGTGGAAAATACTCATGCTTTGACCAACATCGTCAGTTCCTTCGTCTTGGTCACAAATACCGGCGAAATAAAAAGAAGTGGACGAAAGATGTAGCTGTCGATGCTCCACGACCAACTTTGATGACCGGTGTAGACGTGAAGGCTCAGCTAGAAAGTCTGGAGCTCAATGCCGAGGGGACTGGCTTTCTGGGATATGGAGAGTGGCACCAGTGGACTCACATCTCATGCCTGTGGAAGCTCCCTTACATGCAGGATCTTCTTCTTCCACATAACATTGATGTCATGCACACGGAAAAAAATATCGCCGAGGCCCTTTGGGCAACACTTATGGATCTTGAGAAGACGAAGGATAACGTTAAGGCAAGAGTCGATCAAGAGGAGCTATGTGACAGGAAACATTTAAACATGAAGCCTCCCACCAAAACCAAAAAAACCTGGACGAAGCCACCGGCCCCTTTCTGCCTGACTAGGGCCCAAAGGAAAGAAGTTCTCCAGTGGATCTTGGACTGTCTCTTCTTCCCTGATGGGTACGCAGCTAATATAATGAGGGGAGTGAATCTTGCAGGGCTTCGGATAACAGGGCTCAAGAGTCATGACTACCACGTATGGATTGAGCGGATCATGCCTGTCATGATTCGAGGATACGTTGATGAGGAAATTTGGCTAGTGCTAGCCAAGTTGAGTTTTTTCTTTCGCCAGCTTTGTGCCAAGGAATTAGACCGAGCTGTGGTTGCTAAGTTGGAGGAACAGGTTGCCGGCTTACTGGTGGACCTAGAGGCGATCTTTCCCCCCGGCTTCTTTAATCCGATGCAACACTTGCTCTTGCATCTCGCTGAAGAGGCACGATTGGGTGGCCCTGTGCAGTACCGCTGGATGTTTTCAACCGAGAGAGAGCAGAAGAAACTTAGAGAGAAAAGCACGAACAAATGTCGCATCGAAGCATCCATATGTGAGGCAACCCTCAACGAGGAGGTGGCAAACTTTACGACAAAGTACTATCATGAAAGTCTTCCCACTCGTCATAATCCAGTTTCTCGGTACAATAATGACCCCAACTCCGCGGATGCACCCGAGCTTAGCATACTTGCAGGGCTTGGTGGCAGATCAAGTGGCGCGAAGCAAGAGCAAGTAGACTCACATGAACAATGGACGGCTATTCTCTCGTGTGTCCTGAAGAACACGGCGGAAGTAAAGCCCTACATTGAGTAAGTGCTCAACACCTTCTTTTCACAAGCTTTCATTCCCATAGTTTGTGTCTAACTCCGATTTTTGTCATTCCGCACCTAGGTTATTTGAGAAAGAAACCTGGAAACATCATTCCCGAGAACCTACCTACGACGAGAAGACTACTATTTTTAAGAAGGGTGGCAAAGGAGGCGGCGGTTTCATTAGTTGGTTCGCCACAAAAGTAACACTCTATCTTACATGGTTTCTAGTGAGACATATTTTACGCCGATCTTAGCTTTAAGTAACACTCCTATTGACCTTGTAGGCTTTAACCGACAAGGAAATGAGTCCCGAGTTGCGGCAACTTGCCCGCGGGTTCACCTACTCCCTCAAGACATTCACATCTTACGATGTGAATGGGTATCGCTTCCATACCCGTTCTTACGATGAGAAACGGCCGAACCGGAAGACAAATAATTTCGGGGTCTTCACGAATGCCGGTGGTGATTACTTCGGCATCGTCGAGGGAATTTATGAGCTCGATTTCCATTTCGGCAAGAAGAACCCGGTTGTATTCAAATGCCATTGGTTCGATCCAACTAGAGTGAGACGAAATCCTGAAATTGGATTGATCGAAATTGAACGAGCATCTGTCTATGGGGGAGATGATGTCTACATCATTGCACAACATGCCACCCAAGTATTCTATCTCCCCTACCCATGCAAAACTATGAAACGTCTCCAGGGGTGGGATGTGGTGATCACGGTGCCACCGCGTAATAGACCACCTCCTCCAAACGATGAAGATTACCACCAGCGCATAAACCCCATCACCTATGAGGGAGAGTTCTATCAAGAGGACGCCGATGGGCTCACCGGCCGGTTCAGCATCGACTTGCCTACAATTGACGAAATGGTAGAAGACGACGGTGATGATGGCATGGGCGCCGAGAGTGAGCAAGACGACGATCCAGCTGTTCTTAACTCTAAGGACGTGGAACTACTTGAACGTCTCCACATACCCGATGTTGAGGAGCCGAGCGGTCCACCATCGAACTACATGGAAGAGTGGTGGTACACCCGTGATAGCGACGACGATGATGATCCCGGTCCAAGTTATGATCCCAAGGATGTAGACAATGGGTTCTGAACCATTTGTGTTCCAACTATGTAACCGTCAATGTATAATTAGCATTTAGTTTTCACTATTTGTGTGTCACTTCGAAACTTATAGCTTGTAATATTTTTCTATTCCGAACTTCTTATTGCTATTACATTACTTGCGCTTAAAATCCTGACGTTTGTCATGGTTCTTAGAGTCTCCAAGCACTTACGATTTTGTGCTCAAAATCTCCTCCCATATGAGCTGGAAGAATCTGATCTTGCTCACATCCATGTGCTCCCAGTAGTAGTGCTCTTGCCACTCCCTACGCTGTTATTTTGGTCACCAAAATATCGGTGCAGGGAGTGGCAAGAGCACTACTTCTGGGAGCACATGGCCGTGAACAAGATCAGGTTCTTCAAGCTCATGGGAGGAGATTTTCAGCAGAAAATCGTGCACATGACAAATGTCAGGATTTATTTTTCTATTCCGAACTTCTTATTGCTATTACATTACTTGCGCTTAAAATCCTGACGTTTGTCATGGTTCTTAGAGTCTCCAAGCACTTACGATTTTGTGCTCAAAATCTCCTCCCATATGAGCTGGAAGAATCTGATCTTGCTCACATCCATGTGCTCCCAGTAGTAGTGCTCTTGCCACTCCCTACGCTGTTATTTTGGTCACCAAAATATCGGTGCAGGGAGTGGCAAGAGCACTACTTCTGGGAGCACATGGCCGTGAACAAGATCAGGTTCTTCAAGCTCATGGGAGGAGATTTTCAGCAGAAAATCGTGCACATGACAAATGTCAGGATTTAAGTACAGAAAATGTGAAATTGTGACACTTTACTATTTTAATTGCGCTTTAATTTATTTTTGCATGTACATAATATGCTTTGTATGAATTACTCTTTGTTTATTTAACTTTTTAACATTTGTTATCACCTGTACTAATCGGGTTCCCTCTTGTGTCATAACAGGTGAAACATGGCAGGTTCCAAGGCCCCCAAGGGGGTGAAGCGCACCGCCAAGAAGGCCCATGTGACGGGCTTGTACGCCAGATCTGAGGATGGCGCGCGCAAACTGATAGGGCGACGACGGGTTGCGGGCACGGAGGAGACCTCTAGCTCACGGAGAGCCCCGGCCCGTCGCCCAGGGGGGCGTGGTTCGCACCGGGCTGCTCGCTCACAGAGCCCCTTGCCCTCGGTTACTTCTTCTGACTCGGAGGAGGAGCAGGAGGATGAGGAGCAGCAGGAGGAGGAGGAGCACGAGCAGGAGGGATCAGACGCCGAGGACGGGTCTGACCGGGACGAGGAGGAGGAGCAGCAGCCCTCGGACCCGGAGTCCGAGGAGGACGAGGACTTGTTCGCACACCCGCTCCCCCAGCTAGGGAAAGTGTGGCCCGCGGACAAGAAACCTTTTCTGCGCGGGCCCACGCGGCTACCTGAGCCGCCATACCCCCACCGGCACCACTTGGTCAGACCGGACGGCGACACGTAAGTGATTGTTAATCATTGTTGCTACATTTTTGCTATATTAATTTTTCATCAAAACATAACTAACTAGCTTGTTTTTCTTTTGTGCACGTGCAGGTCCTTGGCGTATGTGGGGCCCAGGCCACCACGGCCCATGAGCGGCATCCTTGGGCTTCTTTGCAAGAAGCATTTCCCAGGCTTGGTCACCCTGGATGGCAAGGAGGAGCCAGCTGCTTCCTGG
Source organism: Alopecurus myosuroides (assembly GCA_028641055.1). Lineage (NCBI taxonomy): Eukaryota > Viridiplantae > Streptophyta > Magnoliopsida > Poales > Poaceae > Alopecurus > Alopecurus myosuroides. The sequence continues at coordinate 326,400,366 of CM054063.1, read as the reverse complement.
AAGCACTACGAGCAGGTGCCCGATGTGGCGGACAAGTGGGGCCGGGTGTACGACCACTTAGGCACCCGGGTGATTACGGATTTCTGGGTTAGTATATTTTCCAATGCTAAATGGTTTAAGGGCAATATCTTTCGTGAAATATATATATATATCGTGCTAATGTATTCAATTTCTGCAATGGTTGTAGGACTACTTCACCTGCGTCGAGGGGGAAGAGGGTAGGGCCACGGCTGTGCTGATCAAGATGGCCAAGAAGCTTATCCGTGACATGCACTACGAGGCGCGTGTGCTGTGCGTGGTTAAGTTCTACGCCAAATACTTGAACACCACGTTGTCCAAGAAGGACGCCCGACAGATTCACATGTCGGAGGTCCAATACTTGAAGGTATGGACATAGTCTTTAAAGTTATTCGTATATGGCCGCCGGGTGGTCTCACGTGGGTCTAATTTTTTCAAACAGGTGGTGCCTCAGTGGCTGGCCAACAAGCTGCCTTGCTATAAGGTGATGGTCGCGAAGTGGGTGAGCGACGGGTACAAGGCGGAACACGCCGCGTGCCGGGCCCGACGTCTTCTGCTAGGCGAGGGACACCGTCAGGGCGGCCTCACCCTCACCGGCATCGTCCAGAGAGAGGTAAATAACCGTTTCAATGCAATGTTCTTTGTAACTTTATAGGTTTTTGCTATTATAATTCTGCTTTCAATTGTAGGCCGAGAAGGGCAATGAGATCACTCGCATGCAGGCCTTCCGTAGGACCCGGACCCCCAAGGTGCTGAAACCTGATGTACCGGCTGATCAGCAGTGGATCAACTCGCAAACCGGCAAGAAGTGGGAGAAGTACGTCGAGAAGATGAAGGAGAAGCACGGCCCTGAGTGTGACCCCTTCACGGCCCCCTATGATCCACAGGTTGCTATGGTTGCGGGAGAGGGTCGAAGGAACGGCAGATTTGCCTTCGCCAATGGCGCCTTCGATACCACAGGTACACCCACACTCTCCCAGATCCGTGCGAGGTCGGTCAGCTCATCGCCCTCTATCGAGCGCCGCCCACGGCCAGGACTAGATGCCATCGCCGCTATGCAGGTACAATCATTCTTCAGCACCCGTATATCTTGTTTCCGTTGCGCAATTGTTGACATTAAACATCCCGTAGGATGAAGTTGATGAAAACAAGCGGATCGCGAGGGAGTCCCAAGAGAAGGTCCAAAGAATGGAGGAGCAGATGAGTAGCCAGCATGCATGGATGCAGGCAATGATGCAGGTATTATTTTCATCCCTTTTAGTTCCATTCATCATTATATGCGTGTAAACTCACCGGTCTATCTCTTTTCATCTTTGCAGATGGTCAGCGCTCTTCCACGGGATCCATCAGCTCCCCCTCTACCTCCTCTACCGCCGTTTAACCTGAACTTGGTAAGTTGGTTTGCAACTTGTTAGCTGATTCATTTTTTCAGCTTAGTCGACTAATATGGATCTTTATAGGGAAATGCTTCATCATCGGGAACCCAGAACGACATGGACCAGGACGGATCTCGAGCTGACGGTGACGAGTCGGCTCCGTAGACTTATATGATGCCTCTAGGATGATGTTGTGAACTTTTGAACTTGTATGATGCTTCTATGACGATCTTGTGAACTTTTGAACTTGTATGATGCTTCTAGGATGATCTTGTGAACTTTTGAACATTTGTGACATGTATATGTATGCTTGTGGAGTTAACTATGAATTATATCATGCATTTGTTGCTATTTTGTTGAAAGTTGTGTGTTTTGAGTGTTCTGGTACTGAATATTGTGAAACAAATATAATTTGTGATTTGATTACAGGGAATTAAGCAAATGCATGCAGTACAGTGCAAAACAGCAACCACTTTGCCGAGTGTTGCACTCGGCAAAGACCCAAATGGTCACTATGCCGAGTGTTACACTCGGCAAAGACGTTGCCCAGGCGACCAAATGGCACCTGGGAGCACGCCTTTGCCGAGCACCAGAATAACACTCGGCAAAGACTGCTCCCAGGTGCCATTTGGTCGCCTGGGCAACCTCTTTGCCGAGTGGAACACTCGGCAAACAGGCGGCTCGGCGTACCAGGGGATGGACTATGCCGAGTGTATCTAGCACTCGGCATAGGACCCACTCGGTGGAGCGTGTTCGCTCGGCAAAATGGCACTCGGCGTACAAAAACACTCGGCGTACGTTTTGCCGAGTGTCCGCGACACTCGGTGTAGGGACCACTCGGCTGAGCCAGAGTGCTCGGCAAAGCGACACTCGGCATAGATGTGACTCGGCGTACGCGTTGCCGAGTGCCCTGGCACTCGGCGTTGTGGCCACGTGGCGCAACCGGGGAGGCCTGGTCTCGTGGTCTTTGCCGAGTGGGACACTCGGCAAAGATTCGAACACCGCTCCACGTGGCGCTACTGGGGAGGCCTGGTCTCAGGGTCTTTGCCGAGTGTCGACACTCGGCAAAGCTTCGAACACCGTTCCGTTATGGGGCTAAGGAACGGAGTCTGTTCCAGGATTCTTTGCCGAGTGTCCTCTGTATATACTCGGCAAAGCGTTCGCCGAGCCGCCCGTGCTTTGACACTCGGCAAACTGTCGGTTGCCGAGATGAACGACGCCGAGCCCTGTGTGCCGAGTGTGGCACTCGGCAAAGCCTATGCCGAGTATTTTTAGGCCTTCGCCGAGTCTTTCTGATACACGGCGTACTCCCAGATTCCAGTAGTGAGCAGGGCGACATCGAGAACGCACTGCCAGTGATGACCCTCTCCTGGCGAGCCTACCTCCGCCTGCATCAAGAGCGCTTCAGCAAGCTCGACCCGGCCGTCCGACCACGCCTCATACGCGTTTGGATGATCCTGGCTTGCTTTCTGCTGCTGGCCCTGGCCGCCCCTATCGTCCTGCTGGTCCACTTTAGCGGGCATCCGATGGCCCAGGCGTGGGTCATGGCGGCCGCCCTGTGCTTCTACGTCTTCCTATTCCTGTTCCTTCTCGTCCGGCGCCGGCGCTGGTGCTACGCTGACTTCTTGCGTCTCACCTACGGCCTCCTCCTCGCCTACCTCGCCGCCGGGGTGGTCGGCCCATGCACCGCCGTCTTCGTCATGCACCTGAGCACCGTCTGGGCCAGCGGGTACCTAGGTTACTGCCTCGCCATCAACCGGCTGCGCCATGGCTCCGAGACCGAGCGGGCCATCGACACGCTGCCTCCGCCGTCCCACTGGATCACTAGAGGGTTCGTCGCGATTGTGCTCTGGACCGCGTTCATGGCGTTCATCGTGTACAGTCTGAGCATGACGGATGCCGATGCGCTGCGCATCGTCTTCTCCATCTCGTGCACGGGCTGGATCCATGCCGCCGGATGGGTATTTGCTGTCGGCTTTAGGTGCATGGATGGAGTTCTCGTCCAAGGAGACCAGGTTACAACGTTACTGGTCATGCTGGCCGTTTGTCTGCCCGTTTCTCTTCTCATCGACCTTGTATCTCTTTTCTTGGCGGCCTTGTTCAATTGGCTGTTGCTGATGGCCGTGGTTGCATTCCTTGTGTACATTCTTGCCGTTTACAGACACTACCTGGGCAGTGCCTCTGCAACAGAAACACCAAGGTATGGGAAGCATATATTGTAACATCCAAAATACTAAATTAATTAAGGATAGTATCACTGACATCTGGCTTAATTCGTTGCTTTTTCAGTACACCGGTTATGATGACTGATGAGACGACCCTGGAGAGTGATAATCTTGGGCACGTTAACTTGGATATTCCTGCACTTGAAGAAGCACCAAGCGAGACAGCTGCAGCTGCTGCTATCTAGTTTTTTCTACTATGGAAGGAGAATCTAAATTATCCGTCTTGTAAGCACGGTTTCAGTGTTACTAAGCAAACATTACGTGTTGAGACCGAAGAGATAACGCATACCAATGAAAATTGTTTGGATTTCAGGTTTTTCTTTTTAGGGCTAGCTAGTTATGTTGTTGCTATTATTTTCTTACTTCGGTTCAAGTGAAAGGAAAATTTGGACAAGACAGTCAACAAACAAAGAATTTGTGGAGTTATGTTGTTGCTATTATTTTCTTACTTCGGTTCAAGTGAAAGGAAAATTTGGACAAGACAGTCAACAAACAAAGAATTTGTGGATTTTTGCTTACCTTGATTGTACATCATGTTATCTTACCTTGATTCAGTTTTTCAGTAAGATTTTAGGATATTTCTGTCAGCAGCCATCTACAAATTGATTTACTCAGATGAAATCTACATTTTTGTCTTCTCTTTTCACGTCGATACGTTTCTTAATCCTATTTACTAGAAAGGACACACGGCCCCGGCACCATATCTTTATTTCATTTTTAGTACTATTTTTACATATAAAATTTAACTTTTATAGTGCGTCCATAGACCATAGTAGCTACTCCCTCCGTTCACAAATAGATGACTTCCGTTTGTCCAAAAGTGGATATATGTCGTAGACACGTTTTAGTGTCTACATACATTTACATTTGAAGTCATCTATTTGTGAACGGAGGGAGTATTAATTAAGTTTGAATCATAACAATCAGTACACTCGTTTCCTTTCTCATTGGACTCTAGTACCTCCACTTGTTGTGGGAATAGCCAAATCCTACCTAGAGAGGTCACATCTATTCCTATGTGGCACCCAAGTGGCGAAACCATCTAGGTCAAATCAAGTCATGCCCTAATCGACAAGCCAAAGTAGTGATTTTTTTAAATGAATATCAAAACCATGCCCCCTCATCTCTACTATATTAAAGTTGAGTAGGTCGTGATTGTCGTACGTCCTCCGCACTGGAAAAAATGTCCGCGTCCCACGTTCGCTCCACAGAACCGTCGCCCCAAAACACACACCCCACGCTCTCCATAACTCCCTCCTCCTCATCCATGCGTCTGCTTTTTATTTTGTTGAGATCTTCACTGCGTCTGTTGGGCGACATATGTGCATTCAGGGGCACTGCGGACGTGGCCCCCCGTACAGTTCTGGTCGGCGACGAGGTGGAGCGAGCGGCGGTTTCTGGCGGAGGCACTGGGCTGTAGCGACTCGGCCTGTTGGCGCACGATAGAAAGCGCCGATAGGCGCGGCTTGGAGGCGCGGTGGTAGAGGCGATTCGGCGCCTGCGCTCTGGTGTCCATTGTTCGGCAGCGCGAGGCGCTCTACATGGCGTTTGGTTGTGTTCCACAGACAGCACGCACATGACTGCCCGAAACTCGTCGATCCATCCCCACAGGTAATGCTAGCTCGTTGCTACTCCTTGTCTCGCTTGGATGCCAGATGCAATCTAGGAGGACTTTCTTTGATCAAATTGTTAGGTTAGCTTTATTCTGTTCCATTTGTCCTAGCCCCCCCCCCCCCCCCCCCCGGAAACAAGGTACATGGCGTGAAGGATATTTTTTTTTTAGACTAAAAGGGGCTGCCCCACGATTTCATTGAAATCACGAACATCAAAGTTTAGCAGGTCCCTTACAAACGGCAAAAGCCGGAGAACAACACAGCACCACACACAGGTGGGCGAAACGAAGACGAAGAGTAAAGCAAGTTTCTTAAGCAGTCCAACAGCTCAACCAAGAGCTACGGCAACACTACTGAGGAACACTACCGAGACACAGGCAAAAGAACACTCAGCGCTTGGACAGGAACTTGGCAAGCAGCAACTGACATGTTTCCTCCTGCGCCTCGCTAGCAGAGGGGATGGGATCAGATGATTTCCAGGAGTGAGGAATCAGTACCAGGCGATCCGCAAAAGCTCTCCGCGCTTTTTGTTCAGCTTCAGGATGCACTGGTCCCGCAGGCTCGAAACGACGTCGTTTGCCAGCACCTTCCACTGAGAAAGCTCGACGCTCATCCTTCGCCAAATGTCCCGAACACCTGGCCAGCAGAGCCCCTGAAAACACATTTCATTACGCAACTTCCATAATGACCACAGTGCAGCAGTGCACACTAAATTAACATAAGAGTTGTTCTTTTCACTGATCCACCATCTAGCAATGGATTCAAAATCAACACCAACAGGTTTATCTACTAGTTCAGACACAAAGGCCCAAACCATTTTAGCAACACAGCAACCAAAAAACAAATGGTGACATGATTCTGTCTCAGGGCAGAACAGACATGAGATATCTGGAACAACTCTCCTTTTGGCCAAATTTTCTCTTGTCAATAACCTGTTATTAGCAAGCAACCACAAAAAGATATGTAGTCTAGGTGGAACCTTAAGGTTCCAAACTGCAGGTGTATGGACAGGAGTGACCCCTCTATTGTTAACCAAAGCATAGAAAGATCTAACACTATACACACCAGAAGTTTCAAACATCCAAATAGGATGGTCAGTTTCATCAGTGAGAGGAACAGTAGCCACAAGTTGGCAGAGCTCTTCCCATTTAGCCCATTGAGCAGGAGAAACATTTCTTCTAAAAGTGAGTCTAAGTTCACCAGCTTGACAAGCTTGAGCAATTGTAATCTCTTGTTCATTAGAGATCTCAAAGAGATCCCAATAACACACTGCCAAGCTACAGGACCCAATCCACACATCACTCCAAAATTTAACTTTACGTCCATTCCCAACTTTCCACTTGAAACCACATTTTGCAGCCCTAGCAGCCCACATCACACCTTTCTAAAACGGTGAGCAGACTCCAGGGACAACAGAAAAGATATTGGGGTCAGGATCATATTTAAAATCAATGATTTGTATCCAAATTTTATCTTCATCTTTATAATATCTATTAACCCAAGAAGCTAACAGACACAAGTTGAAATCACCAAGGTTCTGAATACCAAGCCCCCCAAAATCTTTCTTCAAACTTACTAAATCCCAATTAGCTAGATGATACTTCTTATTTCCTTCTGAATCACTCCACAGGAAATGAGACATCTGAGCATTGATAGCAGCAATAGCCCACTTAGGGAATTTAAGAACAGAAAGAAGATACATGGGAATACTAGCAATACATGCTTTAAGGAGGATAAGCCTACTTTGATAATTCAAAAGCTTCCCTCTCCAGCCAGAAAATCTTTTAAAAGTTTTGTCAATAATAGGTTGTAAGTCCTCCCTCTTCAGCTTGGAGAAGTGGAGGGGGACACCCAGATACTTGCAGGGAAAAGCTGACACCTTACAGCAGAAGACCTGAGCAAAAACACTCATCTCTGCTTCCCCCACATGAATCCCCATCACATCAGTCTTATGGTAATTGATTTTCATACCAGACATGTTCTCAAAACAGGCTAGAAGCCATTTGAGGTTCCTAGCAAACTCAAGTTTGGCTTCAAGGAAAAGGATGGTGTCATCAGCATATTGAAGACTGATGACACCACCAGGAACAACCTGAGGAAGGAGCCCCTGAATCAACCCAAAATTAGCAGCCTTGGCAAGCATTTTAGAGAAAACATCAGCCACAAAGTTAAAAAGCATGGGGGAACTAGGATCCCCTTGTTTCAACCCTTTTCCTATTTTAAAGTAGGCACTGTTCTCATCATTGACTCTTATACATAAAGATCCACCAACAAGCAAGGATTTAATCCAGGCCCTGATAACAGGACCAAAACCCCTAGCTAGCAACATCTCATCTAAAAAATCCCAGTTCACCCTATCATATGCTTTCTCATAATCTATTTTAAGCACAATGGAGGGAACCCCCCTTGAGTGAGCTGCATGAATTAATTCCTGTGCAGAAACCACACTTTCCAGGATAAACCTCCCTTTTATAAAAGCAGTTTGGTTATTAGCTATAAGCCTGCTGCCAACCAAAGCAAGCCTATTATTGATTGCTTTAGAGATGATTTTAAGGCTACAATTCCCCAAACTGATGGGTCTGAATTTTTTAAGATCCCTGGCATCAGGTTCCTTAGGAATCAGAGTGACAATTGCATAATTTAATCTATGAACAGCCATCCTGCCAGCTTCAAAGTCTCTAACTAAAGCCATAAAGTCATTTTTGATCAACTCCCAAAATCTTTGATAAAAAATAAAGGAGAAACCATCAGGACCAGGAGCTCCTCCAGCATAAGAGCTGAAGATAGCATCTTTGATCTCATCATCAGAAAAGGGTCTCTGAAGGAGAGCATTTTCCTCAGATGTAACCAGATCATTTGGATCCTAGAAGTCAGGGCCTAATGAGATATTAGCTTTAGGCTCAGCAGCAAAAAGTTGCTTGTAGAAATCCAGAGCTACTTTATTCATCTCAGAGCTGGAGGTCACAGGACCAAGAGGACCATCTAAAACAGTAATTTGTTTCTTCCTCCTCCTTTGATTAGCTACTGCATGAAAATATGCAGTATTCCTATCCCCTTCCTTAATGTATCTATCCCTAGATCTCTGCCAGGCTTTGGTTTCCTCATTTCTAAGGATCCTATCAAGATCAATCTTGATTTCTTTAAGCCTGGCTTTTTCTTCATCAGAAAGGAGAGAGGATTCAGAGAAAGTATCAAGTATGTCAAATTCCTGAAAAAGATCATTCTTAAGTTTCTTATTGGCAGCATCAACATTGATGCTCCAGCCTTTGCATTTTTTCCTGAGCAGCCTAATCTTATATTGCCACCTATCCACAGGGTCAGAGAGTAGACAAGGAGCATTCCAAACAGAATGGACCATGTTAACGAAGTCTGGAAACTCAAGCCACCATTTTTCAAACCTGAAAAGCCTGGGTACTAAACTGGTAACAAATCCAGTATCCAGGATGAGGGGAGCATGGTCACTAATAGGCCTAGGAAAATTCTTAGCAGTACTAAGAGGGAATTTAGCTTCCCAATCAGTACTAACCAGGATCCTATCAAGGGTAGCCATAATAGGATCATTTTGGTTATTTGACCAAGTAAAGGTCCTATTAGCAGGTTTTATTTCAAGCAAAGCCCATCTATTGATCCAATCGTTGAAGAGCATGGTATGGTTAGCATTCACCACACCATTGCTTTTTTCCTGGACATTCCTAACTAAATTGAAATCACCACCTAACATAGTAGGGAGTGAGCTCTGTTCCATGATATCATGAAGTTCTGCAATGAACTCAATTTTCTTTTCCAGATAAGGTGAGCCATACACAACCACCAACTACCAAACAAAGTCTTCCCTGGAGTCTCTCACAATAATAGAAATGGAAAACTCCAGACAAGTATGGCTAAGCACCTCAAACCTATCACTCTTAAAACCTACTAAGATACCACCAGCAGTATTCTTAGCAGGGAGGGAAAGCCAATCAAAATCAAAAGGCCCAGCAATGTATTTCAGGAAATGATCAGGGAAAAGGCGTGAAGGATATCAATCGCTCATTGTGCCAGTAATATCTACTATAATAATAAGGAATTTAGTGTCATGGATCTGTGGTTCATGTTTTCAACAGGGTCGGTTGGTATGTCTTTTGAATAATTCCTACCAGATAAAATCATGAGGTTCTTGATCTTTGTGAAGATGGGCAGAAATCTGGTTTTGATCGTTCAGAAAAGAGGTAATTCAACCTCGGCATCTATGATCAGCGTCTGCCGTCTGGAAAGGTGAGGTGTCGGTTGCTTTTTCTAGCACTTAACAAGGTTACTCCTGCTGATTTTCCGCATGTTTTGCCTCTGAGCACCGTCCCTGTTCTCGCATAATTAATGTTGAAGCACAGACCAGTAGGGTAGAACACTTCTGCACCTTGGTAGAGCAGTATTATGCTGCACCTATTATTGTCACCCGCACATTTCTTTCCGTGGAAGCTTAAGCATTTCATCGTATAGGATAGCCGTAGATTGCTATCAGTCATGTGACACTCTATGTATGTAGATTGCCCGATCTGTCCACTAAGCAGCTCCTTGACTGCAGTAGATTTGTTTTCAACAGATGTCTCCTCTTATTGCTTCATACTGATTGCTTTACATATGGATTTGTAGATATACAGTACTTATCTCTGATTTCATACCGAAATAGATTCAGAGTGTACAGTGATCTTAATAAACATGAGCCAATTTGGTACGCTCAGTAGATGCTAACTCGACTAGCTACATCAACATGCCACATTATATTTTGTCAATGAGTGCACTGTGATGGAGTGTACAAAACAGTTCCGTCAGAGAAACAAGCAACAACTATCAAATGGAGGTTTCAAGAAACTGTCAAACTGAACCGATAACTGCTGATTACATAAATAGGAATAAAAAGACTATGTAAGATAAATATTATGTTCAAAGGAAGGGTACCTTAAGTATCATGCATTTGTGTCCAGATAGAGCGTGCATACTCAGAGTATTCATCCTCTATACGGCCAGTAATTTTAACTCTAGACTAGATGGGTAAAAAAAAATTCGTTGTCAGTTCGTTAATCTACTTGTTGGATAGAGCTAATAGTACCTAAGGAAAAACACTGCATTTTCTATCCTAAATTCCTCATGCTCCAAGTAATGTTTTTTTTAAATTAACGAACCAGAATTTTTGCATGAAAGACTAGAGAGTAGAGGCAACACCATATTAAGTAGGTACATAGGAATAAAAAGAAGCATATAGGTAACATAAATCTTTGTTGATTTTGAATTAGTGTGCTCTTAATGACCCAGCCAATGTGTCATTGTGTTTGTTCATGTCTAAATGGAATCAGCTAGCCCGCAGAAGCTTGGGAGTAAATTTGCAATGAAGCAAATTGTATGATTTATCATGAGTGTTTTGCATTTTACAGGGTTAAAAGGGAGTTCAGTTGATGCAGATACAAAGGTGGTAGATGATTTGTGGTTCACGGCTGAATTTTCTCATCTGGAGCTGCCTTTGATCACCCAGTTTGGGCTGATACAGGTTACACCCCACAATGAGACCTTATTTTTGTACCGTTAGGAACTGTTCTGCCAATTGCCAATTATTTTTGGAATTTTAGGTATTTCTTTGTACCAAATAGGCATTGCGCCGACAAGCTTATAATTTAGTGTTTGACATTCTCCTTCTAACTTCCTGTCTGAAACTACATGAGCATTCATGTTTGTATTATTTAGTGTTCTTGTGCATCAACCTATGCTAATTGTATTACTTTTTTTTTCTTATATTGCTTTGTGTATAGCAATCTTCTATAAGAAATGGCAACTTTTTATGATGGCTGTTGTTCAGAGATGTAGTGTAAGTGTTATGGACTTCGATAAAGAACACCTATTATAGAAAATTTTGTTCATCCAAGTAACATGTTCAATCATCTACATTCCTCTCGAAGAGGAGAAATATATTATCGGAAAAGCGTAAAGGTAACTTTTGGTCGTGGGGGTGTACAGTCTTCTTCTCCTGGCAAGGATTTTGCAACTTTGAGATTGGTGGCAAACTGAAGTTGTCTGATGCCACCTATTATCTCTCTTGATGCACCCATGCAGGGATTCCACAAGGAAAATATCTCTCGGTGTTGTGAATGACTTGACATGCTAACCACCTCTGCGTTAGTTTTGCTACTGGTTATTGTTAGTCCGTTTACTGAAGTCAAGCAAGGGGGATGAGAAGAGCGCTCAGCTCCTAGAGGACAAGAGTAAATGAGTAATTTAGTTCAAGCAGTGACATGGCCATCTGCATCACCTACATGACACCATGTTACCTTCCATGTTAACTCGATTTGTTTTCTCAGGAAGTACATATGGGAGTTCTGATGTAGGTACCGTATAATGAAGGAAATTTATTGTACTGTTACATAAGGATTTTACACGTGAAAATTATACTCCCCCACCCCCGTCAATAATATATGACTTCCATTTATCGAAATGTGGATGTATTTAGACATGTTTTAGTGTCTACATACAACCAAATTTATACAAATAAAAGTCGTGTATTTTTCAACAAAGGGGGTAGATTTTAAGCACTCTAACTTATTTGAGATCTTGTCCTCTTGTCCTAACCAAAAAGGGTGTATAAGTTCAAAAAAAGGAAATGCACCACAAGAGAGATGCTTCAAAAAGGTGGACATATGGAAGTGTACCATGACAACTACGTAGATTACGCCAAAATTCGTGGCAACGCACGGGCATTCAGCTAGTTGTATATATACTTTCTTCCTTTTAAAAAGGTTTCGGTCAATTTTCCGAAAGTAATTCAAAACTAGAATTGTGTTCTAGTTTGCTCTTTTAAATCTGAAGTTACCCAAATATAAATCTAATTATTAATATATTTACCTCTAGATAAATAGGACAAATTCGTATCATAATTTTCAATGGAAATATTAAAAAATAAAAAGGAAAGTACTTTGTCGATTGTATTTTTATGGCCCACTCAGTCTATAGTGGGCAAAATATAAATAACCCACCTGGGCCCAATACACGTTATAGGAAGGTCCGTTATGTGGTATATATACGGGGGAATCGACCGGTTTTACCCCACTGTTGGTCTGTGACGCCTAGATTGCCCCAACATAAAAACCATAGGCAGTTCCCACTCTCCGCCGCCGCCTTGCTTAACGCCATGGCCGCTTTCCCTGCTGCTTCCGATAAAACGGTAACCGGCGACGACGGAAATCTTTCGGCAGGCACAGAGGAAGCCCGGCCGGCGGAGAAGCCCTCCTGGCGAGACCGCTTCCTCCGGGTCGTCTACCCCACACTGCGTTCACTGGGCATCCGCGCGTTGCCGGTCTTGAGCAGATCCATTCACGAGCGCTTCAACAAGCTCGTACCGGACCAACGTGCCCAGGTTGTCCGCGGCTGGGTCATCCTGGCTTGGATGGTTCGTCGTCACGGTGCTCTGGACCACGCTCATGGCGGCGATCTTGCACAGGCAGAGAACGACCAAGGCACTGGACATAGACTTTGTTCTCTCGTACATGGGTTGGATCCATGCCGCCCTGTGCGCAGCGTGCGCCGCCGGTGAGCGGATGCACGGACTGGATCTCCTAGGCCTGGAAGAGCTGCTGTCGCTGCTGGTCCCATGTGTGATTGCTTCTCCTTTCGTCGGCCTTCTTTCTGCTGTCCTCTCGGTCTTGTTCCAGTGGCTGTTGCTCATGGCCTTGGTTGCGCTCCATGGCTACAATCTTGCCGTTTATGAACAAGTGACAATAGAAGACATTATTGTTGTATTTGTGTCGAATATTATGTACGTGTAGGGTTACGGTAGGACTTGGAGTTGTAATAGGTGTGGACAGGGTACGTAGTGTTGTAGTCGAACACGTGTATCCTAGGGCCTCTCATATAATGAGGAGGCACCACATGTTGTAACCCATGGCGACTTGATAGCAGCAGGCGTGCAAGGGGAGCCGGCGGTTTGTGCCGGCGACCAAGGCGGCCGGTGCAGCGGTATCGATGGGGAGGAGCGCCCATAGTCATGCCCCGCAGATGTAGGCGAGTTCGCCGAACTGCGTTACCAAATCTCGGTGTTGCCATCGTGCTGTGTTTGCTTGTTCCTCGGTAGATCGACTAAGCGCCTACGAATTATAACAAGTGGTATCAGAGCAAGGTTCGAAGGTTGCGGTTTGTTGATTAGAGGAGTTTGAGAAAATTAATTTGTCGATGCAGAGCGCGAGCAAACTAAAAGCAAGTTTTTGCGCGCCATCGGCTGGAATTGGGTTTCTCTGTGCAATGGACTTAGCAAGATGCGCGTGTGTCAGGCTAGCGCGTGGAGGCACGATGGCCAAGCAAGTTGAAGTTGCGTTGCATGTTGACTTGGACCAGCCTAGCACATGCATGTGCAGTGCGTGGGGCATGTGGGCCAGGCCCTTCTGTGACGGCATCAGGGAAAGTGTCCCAGGTGAGTACTTCAATACGGAACACCAGAACGTGCCTAGCTCGGCCACCACACGTAGATTGGCAAACGGATTTGTTATGGGAACAAAAGGGATCGGATCCCAATAGGAGACGGCTCTCGCGTTCGTGTCGGAGACCTGCAGGCTATTAAAAGGAGCAGCTGGTGGTCGCACGGAACAAGCCGAAGCAAACCAAAGATCAGCGGAAAAAATCTGTCGAACGATACAGCGTGTTCCGTCGGAATAGCAGGCAAAATCAAGGCAATTGCTAGCATCAGGAGTTGAGCAAATTTGGAGCAGTAGTACGTGAAGCACAGGCGAAATTATTGCTACGTGCATGCGGGTATAGCAGCTCGGTTATTTCTTCGCGGGTCAGCCATACAAGAAAAATCATGGCGCCAACGGGTACCAGATTTGAAGTGCAAAAGTTCGATGGGACTGGAAACTTCGCGTTATGGCAGACAAGGGTGAAGGATTTGTTGGCACAACAGGGATGCTTGAAGGCGTTGCGGGATGTCAAGCCAGCTAAGATGGACAATGATGACTGGGAGGAGTTGCAGATTCAAGCAGCCGGGACCATACGGTTGTGTCTGTCGGACCAGGTCATGTATCATGTGATGGATGAGAATTCGCCGAAGAAGGTTTGGGAGAAATTGGAGAGTCAGTTTATGTCAAAGACTGCGACGACCAAGGTGTATTTGAAGCAAAAGTTATACAGGCTGAAGATGCAGGAGAGGTCGGATTTTGTGGAGCACATGAATACCTTTAATCAGGTTGTCACGGATCTAGCACGTCTGAGTGTGAAGATTGACGACGAGGATAGGGCTATTCTACTTCTTTGTTCATTGCCACCGTCCTATGAGCATTTGATCACTACGTTGACATACGGCAAGGAGACTGTTCAACTTGAGGATGTCACTGCGGCGTTATTGTCCTATGATATGAGGAAGAAGAACAACGCAGAGGAAGGCGCTCATGGTGAAAGTTTGCTAGTCAATGGTGGGCAAGGCAGGCAAGGATACGAGGCAGGGAAGAACAAGAAAAAGAAGAAGGTGCAGTGTCACAAGTGCAAGCAGTGGGGACATATTAAGAAGGACTGTCCAGATCTCAGTGGTGGGTCAAGTGCTAATGTAGTAACTAATAGTGATGACTCGGACAGCGATATTCTCTTGGTGTCAGATAGACGGTCAACTAAAGGTGAAGCGTGGATGTTGGATTCGGCTAGCTCTTTTCATGCGACGCCCAATAGGGAGTGGTTCTCTTCGTACAAGTCTGGTGAGCTTGATACAGCCTACATGGGTGATGACACGGGCCACCGTGTTGCTGGAGTAGGTGATATCAAAATCAAGATGTTTGACGGAGTAGAGCGGGTGCTTCGGGGAGTCAGGCATGTGCCAGGGCTAAGGAGGAATCTAATTTCGCTTGGAGTTCTTCATGATAGTGGTATGATATTCCGTTGTGATCGGAATAAGAAGACCATGAGGATCATGGAAGACAAGGTGACCGTGATGATGGGAGAGAGGACATCTTCGCATCTTTACAAGTTGCGAGGGAGTACTATTGCAGGTGGAGTCATGGAGACTGGAGTTACGGGAGTAGCAGCTGTGTTCCACGGAGGCGGCGGGTCTGTGGCAGACTCGTCGAGTAGCTCTCGGTAAGCTACGAAGTAGACAACCCAAGTCCGGAGTACATGGAAGTTTGACGCTTGGACGAACTCAAGGTGGTGAAGGATATTCGCCAAGGTGGAGTTTGTTGTATTTGTGTCGAATATTATGTACGTGTAGGGTTACGGTAGGACTTGGAGTTGTAATAGGTGTGGACAGGGTACGTAGTGTTGTAGTCGAACACGTGTATCCTAGGGCCTCTCATATAATGAGGAGGCACCACATGTTGTAACCCATGGCGACTTGATAGCAGCAGGCGTGCAAGGGGAGCCGGCGGTTTGTGCCGGCGACCAAGGCGGCCGGTGCAGCGGTATCGATGGGGAGGAGCGCCCATAGTCATGCCCCGCAGATGTAGGCGAGTTCGCCGAACTGCGTTACCAAATCTCGGTGTTGCCATCGTGCTGTGTTTGCTTGTTCCTCGGTAGATCGACTAAGCGCCTACGAATTATAACAATTATCGACAAACTGCTGTTCAACCGACCACCAAGGCATGCCAAGCGGGATCCCTACTGTTATCTCATATATGCCCGTACGTACGGAACATCTTGGGGTGTCTTCCACTACATTGAACATTCAAATCGTGCAAAAATAATAACTGACATTAGCTTTACTTTGATGTTTTCTGTAGTGCACCGGCTATCGCACGTGAATGAACAATGAAGATGGAGATTCGGCAAGGTTATCTTGGGCAGGCGAAGTTTCATCCTGCATTTCGAGAAACACCACGTGAAACAACTGCAGCTGCTGGAGACAATGAGACTGAAGACTTGAAGATCGTATACCCCGAAAATTATTTCCATCGGTTTGAGTTAAGGCTAGTAGGATGTTGCTATTATTTTCTTTCTTTCGTTAAACTCCGAAGGAAAATTGGTTGAAAGACGGCCAGAACGAAGATTTTGTGGATGCTGGCTTACCTTTATTTCACTGCATCATGAATGATATCTTTCCCTGAATCAGTTTTCGCAGTGCTGAAAACTTCATTATAAGATTTAAGGATATTTCTTTCAGCAGCTGCCTGCAAATTATGGCACTTGGATGAAATATAGGATATAGCATGTATAGATCAGGAATACTGTGCAATAGAAAAGCATGTGTGTGTGTGTGCGCCTCTTTCACAGAGAAAGATAACTAGTTAACTATTTGTATATGTCATGTATTTTTGCTGTAAGAAAATGGATGTATAAGGGAACTAATTGTCATGTTAGACAAATATATCTTAATTTTATTTTGAAACGGAGGCAAAAGATGTGCCTCAACTCATTAATTAAGAAGGGGTTAACAAACGTTTTTAGAAGAAACACTAAACGTGGCAATCCGGGACTAGAACCCCCCCCCCCCCCCCCACCCCTCGTCTGTCCCGCCGGCCCACGAGCCTCGACTAGAGGGCAGCCCACGGGGAGCTCCCGGGCGCTCTCGGGGCAGGACTTTTAGTCCCGAATAGTAATACAACTCGGGACTCAACTTTTTTGTTTTTTTCGATTTTCTTTTCATTTAGTCTCTATTATTTCTATCTCTAATCATTCTTTCTTAATATCAATTATTTTTAACTCTAGTCAATCTTCTTTCACTCTGACACTTCACAGGAGGTCACCCATTCTCACACTACTCCACTCTTAGCATACTTAACTTCTGGGTTTCTTCACTCTCAGCTTCTAAGAAACAAATCATGTTTTACTTACAATAGTATGGTGTCAATCATGTTAACCTTTGAGATATCATGTCGCACATCTTTATTTTGTGAATCCAAAAATTATTTAGTTAAACATAAATAAATAAGTAATAATAGTCCTGAATAAAAATATTAATTAATTAATTAATTTAAATAATAATTAATTAATTTACTGTAAACTGTTAGTCGTTTCAACATATTATATTATCGTCAGATAGATATTTTTTTCTCTTACTCCGAAATTTCATCACATATACATCAATTGCTTAATTAAGTTTGCTCAGATCGATCATGCATATATATATATATATATATATATATATAGGAAATGAGTCTATACCCCTAGGTGTACATACTCCCTCACAATCCACAACGGAGGTTCTCCCCCTACCGGGTTGATTAGCCTAAACCCGTTACATTAGTACTAGGGTTGACTAACCGAGTCCTTTTCCACGGGAGTCCACGTACGTCCAGGTGCCACCACGGATCGATCGCATCTACATGTACACGCGAGCCGCCGCCGAGCGATCGCACTACACATCCGGCCGGGCAACGCCGCCGGCCATCTTCCTCCACCTTCACGCTGCTAAGATCAGCAGAATTTCCAGCCAGCAGCCTCCTGCCGGTCCATCAATTCCCGGAGACCAGATGGATTTCGAACGATCGTGTCCGCAGGCAGCCGGAAGTCATCCACATACTCCCGTCGGCGAGAAGAAGGGCCAGCAATCTCCACCGCGTACTCCCGTTAGTCAGGTACGCTGCAGTCACGTGGATCTATTTTCTTTTGCCAATCGTGTATACGATCTATGCATGGTAAGGGCACGTAGCTAGCTAGCTTGGCAAGGTTATGTAGCTATGTTTTTTTTTGACGACTGGTATGAGCGCTCACATGGTATGAATACTCACGTTAGTCAGGTACGCTGCAGTCATATGGATCTATTTTCTTTTGCCAATCGTGTATACGATCTATGCATGGTAAGGGCACGTCGCTAGCTAGCTTGGCAAGGTTATGTAGCTATGTTTTTTTTTTGACGACTGGTATGAGGGCTCACATGGTATGAATCATTGGCAAGTGTGTATGTACGTAGCTCACATGGTAGCTTTTAAGAATATGTATGGAGCTAGCTAGCTGTGGGTTCACAAAGGTGAATGCTGATGTTTGATTTTTTTTTTTTACTTTTGTAGGTGATGCATTCTCAGCTATACTCATGCAGGAAGGGTATGTTGTCACACAGTGCATCCCGCGTGGTAGAAAAATACCGAAGAAAGAGGTCAATAATGGGATCTGTGAAAGACAACATCAAGAGCACCCGGATTAATTCGAGATGCCAACCCAAGTGTGTTGTTAGCATTTTTGAAAAGTTTGACGAGACGAAGAGGAGCCTGGTTCATGAAACAGGGCTTGGCGGCATAATGTCGATGAAGTTAACTAAAGTTAACAGACAGTTCGGAGCTTGGCTTCTAAGCAAAATTGATCATAATACTTCTTTCATTGTACTTGATGTGCACAAGAAAATCAAATTATCTTCGAGGGTGGTTAATTTGCTCTTTGGTTTACCGTGCAGTGGTAAACCTATAGATTCTTGCAACCAAGATGAGATAGAAAGGAACAAACCGATTCTTTGTGAGATATTCCATGTTTCACATTTTTCCAAGGTGACTGTCAAATTATTGGAGGAAATTCTACAAAAAAAAATATTCGTACCCTCTCTCTTTAAATGATCAGCGATCTTTCAAGGCGGCTTCTGTTTTTTATGTGATGACTAAATTCTTGGCTCCAAAATCTTTGGCCAATTATATTTCCACGAGGTATATTACAGCTGTAGCTGATATAGATAATAGTTCACAATACAATTGGGCTCAATTTATTGTGGACGACATCATGCAATCTGCGAGTTTGTTACCCAAGCGATTTCACAACCCTTCTCAAGTGTCAATTAATGGGTGCCCATTATTACCTCAGGTTTGTTCTTCTCATATCATTTTATGTATTGTTAATAGTTAATAATAAATTACCTCCATTAATCCACATCTTATTTCCATTTCAGACAGTATACCTAGACCATATTGTGCCTATGAAGGAGAATATTGACTATGAAGTAACCCCTCGCATAGCGGCTTACGATGATGAACTCGTCAACCGGATTATCACTAACGACATGAAGTGCAAAAATAACATTGGGTTCCCTTTCCCGCAGTTTGGAAAGTTGCATGTACGCATACTAATAACACCACTTGCATTCATTTAATTACATGCCACTTTTTTCTAATTTTTCTTATTTTATTTCAGCTGAGGGATCCACCAAGCATTTACTCGAATGCAGCAGAAGAGCTCTTTCAGGAACAACAAGATTCGCCAAATATTAACTCGAATGCACGCGAAGAGTGCTTTCAGGGACAACAACCAGCGGCTCCTAGCTTCTCTAGCGTTCTGGAATATTGTATGTTCCGTTTCAAATCAAAAAAAATATTAGATATTGTTGGCGAACAGGTAAGAGATCACACAGCTGTGTACACATTATTCATTAAATGGTGCATCCTGCGTAATACCTCTATTTCATCTTTTTGCAGGGTACTACCTTAATTCTTAATATGATCAATAATGCTCAAGAGGAGTTTATTTATCTTCTGGAAGATATGTCCGATTTTGAGAACAATTCTGAAAATCCAATAACCATCAAAGCAAAAAAGAAGTTTAATACCATTTTGGAAAGAACTGTTTTATATTCACTAAAGGTAGCAGTGAAGGCCACTCTTACGAATGTATTAATCGCTGACCAAAATGATCCCATTGTTTTGCCGGTCCATACTTCACCTAAAGTTACTTCCGGACCAGGTATCTTTAAGACACTAATTTTATTTCCATTTTACGGACATACCTCATGCCAACATACTGAAGCTATACTGAAGATACCAAATTTCCACAAATCTCATACGTTGAAATATTTCATATCAATGTTAGGAACATACCAGATGCCTCAGATTAATAAATACGGCTTGATACCAGATACCTCAGATAAATCATTATCATATGGCTGATTTCTTAACACATGTGATACATCTTTTATCAGCATACCTAATACTTACTAGGGACATACTACATACCTCATGATCATATGCCTGAATTCTTAACATACCATATTCCTGTTTTTTGTAAACTACCTGATACCTCTTTGGGACATACCAGATACCTCACATTAAGACATACCTGAAAATGAAGAAAGTCTTGGTACATGTATTACTTGAATCATGATCATATACCTGATTTCTTCACACATGTGATACATCTTTTATTAGGAAACATAACACTTCTTACGGGCATACTACATACCTCATGACCATATACCTGAATTCTTGACATACCCTGTTTTTTTATAAACTACCTGATACCTCTTAGGGACATATATCTTTCTGTGGTGAAATACTTTATATGTACGTTATTCACATACAAGATACCTCATGTTCATGCATTTGTTTTTACTTATATACCTCATACCTCTTTGTTAACATACCTAATACTGAATTACTATGACATCCGCTCTCAGGTACCGATCCAGACATGCATGAAGCTAGTGAACAAGCCTCCAGCCCACGTTCTGATGGGTTTGAAATCAACCCACCTAGGTTTGATGAAGGACCACTCGAGCAAACTAGCACGCCCAAGCGCAAGCTTCCAGAATCAGTTTTGGGAGGAACGAACAGTTCAACGAGCATCTCAAGCAACAACTTTAATAAGCCGGAGTCTTCAACCCCACCTTCCAGTCGTTGTTCCATGGGTAATTTACTTTCCCATACATCCACATATCTCATATGTACATAAATATGCTTACTCTTATTTCTTGATTTATACCAACAGATTCCCCAAGCAAAAATACATCATCAATTTCCCCGGCATCTTGTGCTCGTTTGACCCAAGAGTGGACAATAGCACTAAGTGCAGAGGAACACGAAGGGGATGCAAAAAGGCGGCGATATATTGTAGATATACCACCTTCACAGTTGTTGAGAGACAGAAACAACAGAAAAATTAGGCCGAGTAAAAAATTTATGTCTCCCTTCCTAACGAAGCAGGTCCCGATAATAAGAAATGACACACGGGTGTCCTATGCAATTTACCATTATATTAGCTCAGTGACTGATGATACCTTGTTAGAGTGAGTAG
The DNA here is from genome assembly GCA_028641055.1 of Alopecurus myosuroides. NCBI lineage: Eukaryota > Viridiplantae > Streptophyta > Magnoliopsida > Poales > Poaceae > Alopecurus > Alopecurus myosuroides. Next base: position 326,379,216 of record CM054063.1, on the reverse strand, counting down.
TAAATCGCAAGTGCTTTGATACTTACTTGCATATTATTTGTGGACTAATTACCAATAACCTTTTTGCTTTGTCTTTTCTTTTGTAGTCAGATATGGCTCAAAAGTTCACACCCCTTCAATATATCCTTAACTCTTCGGACTATTAGGGATACCATTCAGCCGCGTGGATGGATGGATACTGATTGCTTCAATCTCGCTGTTCGTAAAATGTACATGGATGAATTAAACCGGTTTGAGGGAACAAATTACTTGGGTTGGAGACACTATATCAACCCCGACTTCGCAGTAAGTTCAACCTAGTAAAATGAATTAGCTCATACATACCCTTTTATGGTAATGAACATTTTTTTACTATGAATGCAGAGGTTTGCCTTGGCCGGAGCGGATTTTTGGAACCCAAATGACCAACTAGCACACTTTATAGGCTCGGATGTTCCTTACGATGTTTCGGAAAGCAATCAGGTATAATCATACCTGCTTCACATCACACCAAACCAGTCAACACATTATAATATATTCCTGCCACCGACCTCATGTTTCAATTCAATATTTTCAGATATTCGTACCAACACACCTAGTCAATCATTACGTCCTGTACGTGTTTGACATGGAGCGGAAACATATATCTATCCTCGACTCACTCAATGCATTGGGCCCTTGCAAAGAAACCCGTTCGACCAGACATAACAAGACATGTTTAACTATTGCCAATGCTCTAACAGAGTGCATGCGGTTTGCTTTCCCTGGATGGGATGAAGACATAACCAAATGGGGTTTTCAAGTCATCGGTGCTATACCACAACAAATAAACACGTAAGAACCCATGACCCCTTTTGTACTTCACGTTGGCATCTCCCTTATAAATCACACCTAATAGATTTATTTACAACTAGGTATGATTGTGGTTTCCTCGTACTGGAATTCATGCGCAACTGGGACGGGCGACGTATTGTGAACCGTATACCAGAGGTACCTATCCACTTACTCATTCCCACGTATTCCCACGTATTCTCAATCTACTATAACTTACACCTTTTCAAACCTCATGCAGGACTCGCATGAGCTTAGGTGCATTTTTCTGATGCACCTTCTGTTACTGAAGCCAAATGAAGCGGCCCTTCCAGCCATGGTTCAGAAATATCTCAGCACCAACAGGAATTAGAATAGTATATGTAAATGTCCACGATATATTTATTCCATTTAATTTAAGCTAGGACGCGCGACATACCCCTCGTTGTAAAACAAAATTATCTTAGAGAATCGACTTCTTTTTTCTGTAACCATACATTGTATTTTATCTGCTCTAAAGAGCAGTCACTATTATTTTTTGGTCACACATAATATGTAATCGCTTCACCTCTATGACCATATATACCCTTATTAAGGAAAGGTTTTATTCTATGTAATACATCAACATATACCCATTCTTGTGACCACCTTCCACTATGGTGTACATACATATACCTGACCCACCCAGCAAAATATACCCCTTATTCACATACCTTTGTTCCCATCATCTGCAATGGTATTGGACATACACAAATTTCATAGCCTATCATACCCTTGTACCTAAATATGTTACCGTACACAATACTTGTTTACAGAATAGCTCTAGGACAATCATACCATGCAATCAATACTTCTTTAAGTGGGAATCATACCTCCCATTCTTGATTCAGAACATACATACCAGCTCAACCATTATAGCCTTAGATTGCATACTTCAGTAGTCAACAACTTCTTAATAATACAAATACTGAATCTTGTGCATACATCAAACTTACAAAAAAAAATGGTCTGCAAACACAACTAACTAGATTGGCTGGCTCATACATTTTAAAATAAAGAATATTTATCTAATCTTTGTAAATATACTTCCTCTTATACGAAGATGGTTTCCCGCAAGTTGTCTTGAAATGTCCTGCTTCGCCGCAGCTACCACAATACTTGACAATTTCAGAACTTTTCTTCTCGGACCCATTCTGGCCAGCTGATTTGGTCTTCGAACCATTCTGGCAACCTGTCTTGGTTTTCGAGACTTTCTTCAAACTGGCTTCCTCGGCGGCAGATTTCATTCTAGTTGCTTTTGGTCGCCCTCTTGGACGCTTCATCGGAGGTGGCAGTATCTTGTCCGTGCATACAAAGTCATCGGACATGTAACCTGTTTCCTCATCATCCAATTCAGCCTCTTCTTCACTCAGAACTGCATCCTCTTCCACAACATTTGATTGACTTTGCTTCTTCGTCCGCATTGTTTCACCTGCCATACTGCTCGGGTCTTCCTCCGGATAGACAATTTTCCTTAGACCTTGCACTGCGTTGAAAATTGCTTCCATAGCATACTTGTACGCCTCTTGATTCGTGTTCCCAAGACAAGTCATCTCCTCGGATGCCTTATGAATCATGAGATGCCTATATGTCCTAGATGCAAGAGCATCCTCATCATTCATGTAACCATTGAGGTATGACAGTATGTAGCCTCTAGCGCCTTTTGTCCAACGCTTCAATACATACCTCTCTGGAATTTCTGCATACCCCTCACGAATCATGACCTACAAGAAGCAGAATTCAAAATTATACCTTATTCAATCCTAATAATATTAAATGTAACTGAAGCTCAAGGTCAAGAGGTAAATAAAACATACACTTAGCACGTGACAGCACAATATACCCTTGTGCTCAAACATCTTACAGATGCATGAAAATACTGATCTTTCCACGTCAGCCTTCACCAAGTACTCATGCCGACGCCAGATGTTACGTGTAAATCCTCCAATGCGTACTACTTTCAAAACATCCGACTCTAGAGTTGTCTCAACTTTAAAAGACAAACTCTCTGAGAGTTGCTCAACAAATAAGCTGAAAACCCCCCTAGTATATACTTTAGAAGCATGATTTTCCAGTGGTGATCTTGTCCTTTTTTCAACTTTGTCCTGCATAGTAAACAAAGTATTAGAAAAATATTATGGTATTACAAAAAGGTAAAATCAAAAAAACAATGCACTTACATGCCCTTCATGAAATTGTTCCAAGTCTTCATTTTGCAATCTATCAATGAAGAACCTCTCATACTTCTTCACAAAACCATTCATCGACCCTGCCGGCAAAACAAAGCGCTTCAAAACAAAGTTTACCGACTCACTTCTCTGTGTAGTAGTCATTCCAGCATAGAACAAGTGCGCAAAGTATGGGAACGCCCACTTCTCCCTGATATCCCACATCTGTTTGAGGTAAACACAATCTTCTAAATTATATTCAGAAATTAACTCGGCCCATGCACCCTCAAACTCATCTACTGTGAGCGACTGTGTCAACACCCTGTGAAAATCTTCTTTAAATTTGGGTCGGCTGGTGTAAACATTCCCCATATATTCCTTAACTTTCTTCAAAACATGCCACTTGCAAACACGATGAGAAGCATTAGGAAATATGGCTTTAATAGCCTCTGCCATCTGGTGGCAATTATCTGCATCAAAGCTCGCAAAAGTTAGACGTATGAATTTCACAAAACTCAAATGACAGAATGAACAAATAAACTAACCTGTAAGTATACACTTTGGTTCCTTCCCTTTCATACACTTTTTAAACGTAGAGAATAACCACTTGAAGGCATCAATTGTTTCCTCCCTAAGTAGCGCACATCCAAACAATATGCTTTGGTGATGATTGTTCACTCCGACAAATGGTGCAAATGGCATACCATACTTGTTAGTCTTATATGTAGTATCAAATACCAACACATCCCCAAATAACTCAAAATTGAGCCTTGATACTGCATGAGACCAGAAAATATTCTTCACACAACATGCCTTATCAACCTGCACACTGTAAAAAAAATTGCTTGAAGTACTTTGCAACTCTTCAAAGAAATCCATTGTCCGCTGAACATCATCGCTACTTTCATCTCTTTTAATAGCATAAGCTAGCCGATCCATCGCCCTCCGTGTGAAGGGAACCATTGAAGCCCCCCCATGAAAGCCAGACAGGAAACCATACATGTTGGTTGACCTCATACCACTATCCACCATGTCTGTGACAACTTGCCTTGTACCCTCGTCTATCTGATTGTGCGAATGGTAATTCTTAGTCACACCAACTCTAGTCGCCAGTTCATGATTATGTTCCTCTACCATCTTAGTGACTACCCATGCACCCTCACCACTAGGCCTTCCAATCCTTAACATGGCGCCACATCCTACCCGGACAGAAGGTTTCTTCGTCTTAGGATTTTTTCCCTACAACATATGACACCAACTCGATTATACTCATTTATTAATTCATAAACAACTCGTCTGGGAGTAAATTATAGAATTTACCTGATGTGAACAACAAAATTCCCTCATACTCAATTTATTAGCTGCGTTATGCCGCTTCTTCGAGTAACGAATTCCGAAACCCTTCTGTACAGCGTACAGATTGTACAAGTTGAATGCATCCCTCTCCGTCACAAAATATTGTCCTAGCTTTGGGGTCATAATCTCCGGATCGGCATATTCTGGTGGAAGTTCATTACTGCCATCAACTTCTTCTACCACAACTCTAAAGAACAGAAAAATATACATCAGTTTTCCCTGCATGCATGAACATACCTACTTAAAAAAAACATTTCCTAACCACAAATATGCATACTCGACCGTGTCAGTATGCTCACAAATCAATATACCTATGTTCTGACATCCTATAATCTATGATGGGTAGATGCACAGGGCAATGCGTATGTTACATGACTTTTACTCCTGCTGGTGGTGCACTATCAGCTGTACTACTCCCGATTCATATACTCAGTACATGTGCCATAATATACTTCTTCTCATTCAACTATGTACAAATACTCAGTATCCTATTCACCTCAAAGAATACCAATGGCATGTCTACTCATCAAACACCAAAAGAACATACCTCTCTAGAGGAATCTGGGTGTGCGCATCCAGCTCGGGTACGTATAATCACTGTTCAGGATATCGGCCGATATTACGATAAATCGGCCGATTTATCGCTTACTGGTGTCTGACCGATATGATAAATCGACCGATATTTCGGCCGATATTCCGATATTTAGACCGATATTCCGATATTTTGTCCGATATTCCGATAAATCGGCCGATTTACCCCTTATCGGGGGTCGACCGATAAGTTCCCGATAAGCGATATCCTGAACATTGGGTATAATACATTCAGTGCGATCCGGAGGAAATACGAGTTCCCTGTAACAATAAACCACAAATAAATTCAACTAATTATCGTACGGAAGACTAGCTCGGCAAACAGATAGTGGCGGACTAAAATTTATGAGCATACGACAGCGCGGCCGGGCGCCGTCGGCCACGCGGCCGGCGGCACCGGTGGAATAAATTACCAACTTGTACATACCTCTCGCCATGACCATCGATGGGTGCATGCACTCCATGGACAGGAACGATCGCTGCCGTGGTATCTTCCATACCTCCAGCTGACGTATCTTCCATGCCGCCGGGAAAGGTATCTTCCATGTCTCCGTGCCAGGCATCCTTCCTGCCGCCGCCACAACCGTCGCCGGGCCAGGTATCTTCCAGGTTGACGTCGCCAGACGAGGTATCATCCATGCCGCCGTGGCCTTGGCCGGGCGAGGTATCATCCATGCCGCCGTCCCGATCGCCAGGCGAGGTATCTTCAACGTCACGGTAGCCGATACAAGGGAGCTAATCTATCATTGACTAGTGCCGCTCCTAGTTTAGTGGACGTCCCAACCTGTACACTCCTAGCATGCAGGTGCATGCAAACTGACATACTCTATCCTTTCCCTCACTCATTCTACGCACATGCAGCTACTGGCCGGTGGACATTTTTCTTTTCTTTTTCACACGCATGCGTGGTAACGGGTACACCTGTACCCGGTTATGGGGTGGGAGTATGTACCCCTGGGAGTGTATATATATATATATATATATATATATATATATATATATATATATATATATATATATATATATATATATATATATTGTCTCGTGTCTACCGGGGTAGCTAAGCACCCATCGCTACATCGACGCGTGTCTAACACTCTAACGCCTTCTGTTGGTTTAACGTTGGGGGGGGGGGATTCCACCTTTTTCTAGTTTACTTTGTCTCTCTCCTGTCACATGTCAGTGCGGTCGAGGGCAACGAGTTTGTCTCTCTCCTGTCACATCTTTTATTTGGTGAAGGACAACACAACTTAGTCTACTCCCTCCGTCCACGATAAAGTGTACGTTTTCCTTTTTCGTCGGTCAAATTTATTAAACTTTGACTAACTTTATCAGGAAAAGTACTAACATTTATGACACCAAATTAGTATCAATACATTTGTCTTGACATGAAGTTTTAAAATATATTGTTTTGATGTCATATATATTGCTACAATTTTTTATAAATTTAGTCAAATTTTAAAAGGTTTAACTAAGCATAGAAGTAGATGTACACTTATTCGTGGACGGAGGGAGTATGTACCAAGCCTCTTTCTGGTTGCTGCTATGGATGTTTAAATTATTAAGCAGACAAAAATTAGGCAGTAGTAAGAGTTTTTGGACAGTTATTAAAAGACACAGGGAGAGAGAGGTAATGTGTGGACCTCTTATTAAAAGAGGAGGTAGGGCCGGATTGCATTGGCGTGTGTTTTTTTGCATTTCCCGTGTGCTTTTGGCACACGGCAAAGAGATTTTCTCCCGTAGTGATACCAGTTATCGTGTTTGCACTATTTTTGGTCTTTAGACATGGGATCCACCACAATAGTTTGTCTTCTTCCTGTGTGGATCCATGCATGTGCGAGACACAATTGCTTTTATTTATTTTAAAATGGAGACAAACTTGTCATGGTAGTGGGACATGTGGGGATCAATTTGGTTGATGTGCTGCATGCATACTAGGACCGTGAAGAGGCCGTGAGGTAACCGTTTGTGATTCTTTAGAATCCAATGGTTCTCAGGGCATGTGTAGCTATACCCCATGACGGATAATCCACACCCTATTTGGTACCCTGGGTGCAGAAAACTTATTTTGCACCCACAATTTATTTTATGTTTTCAAGTCAAAAATTTATGTTACGTATGCAATTATGTACGTTCATGTTTGATCCATAAGAGAATACTCGGCATAAAAATTAAAAAATATGAGTCATATTAACATAAAAGTCATAAAAACACCATAAAAATGTGTATTTTTTCATATTTTTGTGCCGTCACATAAATAAAAGTTTTATGTTATGTATATATTTTCTTACGTTCTATTCGACATAAGGAATACGACAAAATTTACGTGACGTAAAAATCATGTACGATTCAAAAGATATAGGGTGGGTGTAGAATAACTATTCTGCACCCTGGGTGTCAAATAGCGCGACCCATATATAGATATATATATAATTAAAAAGGACATTTAAAATAGATATAATTAAACAAGGACACGTACATAAGTCTTCTAGGGATCGAATATATAAACATCACACACTAAGCAATACATAATATATATAGGCGTCACGAGAGAGGGCTCCCATCTACACGGATTGCTCGTCTTCCGAATCCCAAATTGTAGGAGACCGGGGGCAATGTGAGGCTGCCCGTAGCCGAAGACACTGATAATACGGTACAGCTCGTAGGAAACGTACCCATCGATAGTTGCGTAATCAATGTTTATCTGGTTAAGTGGGCACTTCTCCCAATGATTGTGCCTCAAACTGCCCAAATCTTTCTTCATGTACTGTACTTCTCGTTGATCAATGAGGCTGCCATATCGGCCATGAAAGGAATAATCCCGAGAGGCAATAATAAAGTGGTTATTATTTTATTTCTTGTTTATGATAAATGTTTATTTCTCATGCTAGAGTTGTATTAACCGGAAACGTTGATACATGTGTGTCTAATAAGCAAACAAGAGTTCCTAGTAACGCCTCTCGTTTAACTAGTTTGTTGATTAACTGATGATCAAGGTTTCCTGATCATCAACATTCGATGTTGTTAATAACGGGGTCATATCATTGGTAGAATGATGTGATGGACATAGACCCAAAGTGAATATAGCAATGCGACCAAGTCATTAAGTTACATTTATATATCACACATACGAAGTAACTCTAATCCTTAGACCATGAGATCATGTCAATCACTAACACCGAAAAAGTGCTTTGATGTCATCAAACGTCACACCGTAACAAAGTGACTATAAAGGTGTCGTTGGGTATTCGGAAAGTATTAGTTGAGGCTCATGGATCAAGAGTGGGGTTTGTCCATCCAAATGACGGAGAGATATACTCTGGGCCCTCTTGGTTATATCACATCGACACCGCTTGCAAACATGTGACTAGGTCACAAGGATGTCATATCACAGAACGAGTAAAAGAGTACTTGTCGGTAACGAGATTGAACTAAGTACGGTTGATACCAATGATCAGACTCGGACAAGTAAAATATCGCGAGACAAAGGGAATTGGTTACGACGTTTATGGTTCACACAATCACTAGATTCATCGTTGAATGTGTATGATTCATTATGGATCTCCAGATCACGCTATTGGCTATTGATCGGAGGGGTGTCTCGATCATGTATGCATTATTCACGAACCGTAGGGTGACACACTTAAGGTTCGATGACGCGTTTGAGTGGATAAGGAATACCGGTGAAAAGTCTAGACAATACCGAAATTGTTTCGGGTAACTTTGAAATAGTTCAAGGGGATTCTTGTAAAATTGATTGTTAATATAGTTAACAACTAACTCAAGGGGTTATATGTTAATGTTTGTTAATGGAATTAACGAATATTAAAATAAAGAAATAAAATTGTTTTATTTAGTTATGAAAGAAAATCCTTGGGATTTTGAGTGGGAATTAATGGAAGAATGAGTGCGGTTGAGTGGAGACTCCACTCACATGATGAGCGAGAGGTGGAGACACCCAAAAATTCATGGCTGCCATCCCCTCCTATGTAAGGAGGGGTGGAACTTCCCTCTCCCACACACACACACACACTTGTGTCATCTCTTCCTCCCTCCTCCCGCTGCTCCACCACTTGTTTGTGCGCTAGGCGAAGCCCTCGGCAATGTTTTCTTCACTACACCACGTCGTCGTGTTGTTGGAGATTCCGATGGATCCTCTACTTCCGCTGCCCCGCTAGATTGAGGGAACGGATGTCGTCATCCAGATGTACGTGTGACCGAGGGCGAAAGCGCTGCCAGATTGCAGCGCTCTTCTTCGCAATCTTGAGATCGATGTGAGTTCGACTACATCAACAACGAGATTCGATCTCGTAATGCTTTGTGTCTTCGAGGGTATGTTCTCCTTAATACTCTCTTTCCCCTCGTTGCTTATGGCTGGCACTTTCAACCCGTCCAAACCCAACCCTAGACCCTCCTGCGCCGCCACCCCAGGGCGCCACCGGGGGGAACCAACCCCACCGCCGACTAGCCCCTCCCTCAACCGGTCAAGACTGCCGCTGTTGCCGCCGGCCAGGGCCGCGGTGGCGGCGGCACCCGGCACCATGCGTGCTCAGGGCAGGAGGATGTGGCGGCAGCCCCCGGACGCGGCAGGGCGCTGCGCACGGCGGCCAGGGCAGTTTCCTGGCTGTGAGACGGCGAGCGGCGGCACCTTGATGTCCGGCGGCGTCAGCCTGGCTGCGGCGACGGTTCCAGAAGTATGGCGGCGCTCAGCCCGAGATCTTTCGGCGGACGAGCGTGAGGAGACATGGTGGTGGCAGTTGGGGCTTCCATCTGGTCCTAGTGGGCTCAGATCTGGACTGACCCAACCGGGCTGCTATCTCCTCCGATGCCATCCCGCCGGAGGACAGCCGGGCCGGCGAGTTGGAGGTGGAAGGGAGGCTGTTCACGGAGTGGCTTCTTCGACCGTCTCCTTTGCTGCGCCGACCGGCAGCGTGGGGGCCTCCCGGTATGCTCAATATGGTGGGGGTCCTAGGGTTCCAACTCGCGCGAGGACGATGATCTGCCTATCGTATGTCCTCTTTGATCAAACCGGGGTGTCTACCCGGAAGGCTCCGCCGGCGAACTCCCATGGGCAATGCCTGGAGATGGCTGGATCTGTGGTATTCGGTCGCAATGCACGGTCATCGAAGGTGAGATTGGAGGACTAGCAGTGGTGTTCAGAGTCTTTGCATCGATGGGGAACTGTCTTGGAGTTACAAGATGCGTGGAAGCGGTATGTAGAGAGGGGGTTGACAGCAGGCGTGAAGTCCAAAGTCCTACCTTTCAGGGTGAAAACCCAAGGTCTGGCCTTAATTGGTTGTGCCTGGCAGTGGTCTTGTTGGAGACATTGTTTTGAGAGCGAGGATTATCTTAAGGGTGAAAACCCAAGGTCTGGCCTTAATTGGTTGTGCATGGAACCGTTCTTCTCGGAGACGTTGTTTTCGAAGAGCCGTACATCAGCTGTTGTTTAGGTGGTGGTTGTGCGGCTGCTGCAAGGACTGTAAATCTGTAGCGGGACTTTTTCTTTTTAGTTCTTCTTTTTATTGCCTTTCGGCTGTGTGCATCCGTAACGACTATGGTTATTGCGTTGTTGCAGAGGCCGGGTGTAATTTGTATCTCCGCGATATTAATATACTTCCCTTTATAAAAAAAGGTGTCTATCGCGTAGGAAATCTTTTGTTTTCTATGCAACGAACCCTTCAGTGGTATCCGAGCCGGATCTATGCGTAGATGATTTATACGGGTAGAACACGTAGGTGTATGTGGGAGTTGATGATTGATGACCCACAAGTATAGGGGGTTGATACGTCTGCAACGTATCTATAATTTATGATGTTCCATGTTGATATTATGCCAATTGCTACATGTTTTCCTACGTTTTTTTTATGTTTTCCGGGACTAACCTATTAACAAGATGTCAAGTGCCAGTTCCTTGTTTTCTGCTGTTTTTTATTTCAAAAAAGTTATTCGGGAAATATTCTCGGAATTGGACCCCACGAAAGCCAGAAGTCTTAGAAGTCTCGGAAGCTTCCAGAAGTTCTGCATAGCCCCGAAGGGGGCAACAGGGTGGCCACACCATATGGTATCTCGGCGGTGCTTTTTTGTCAGATTCCTGGTCCCGGTGTTTATTCTCAAAAAATTATGAAACATGCAAAATAAGATGAAATAACACAAGGGATGCATCATAACATGAAATATATCGATGAATAACCGAAAATTATGATATAAAATAGTGATGCAAAATGGACGTATCAAATTCCCCCAAGCTTAGACCTCCCTTGTCCCCAAGCGAAACTGAACTCAGTAAACAAGACCACAGGTTTATGGAGTGAAGATTTGATAAATAAAATACGGACAAGAAGCATCACATTTATCTATGCACCTATCATTATAGACAATAACTTCCTCTCATATAACCTAACTTGAAACAAGTAATGGGAGTCACAAACAAAGATGCAAAAGAGAGAATCAAAATTGGTGATGGCAAACTTCGTTCTTGGTGAGAGAACATTTAATGATATCATACTTATCTTATGTGAAGTATTTATAACAATGCTTATATTGTAGAGCTTAACATGTTTAATTATAACAATCCTTTTACAGTGATTCATAACTTTCAAAGTAATATTCATTCAGATAATAAAGCATGTGCTAAGCAAATAAGTATAGAAAACATGATTGAATAAATCAACATATAGATGCTGAGATCACAACAACTCAAATGCTTGCTTGAGACAGAAAGGAATGGGTTTACTGACTCAACATAAATGTAAAATATAGGCCCTTCGCAGAGGGAAGCATTGATCACTCATGTGCTAGAGCTTTTATTTTGTAAAACAGAGTTATAAAATGGTTGACACTCCTCCCAACCTTTCTTACACAAACCATGGCTAAACGAATCCTCGGGTGTCTACCAACAATCACAAACCATGGAGGAGTGTCTAATTTTGAGAGGTGTATGCTAGTGTCAACGAATGGTAAACAGAAAATACAGTACGTCACTAGCCGACTAGACTTCATAAGAGCGGGTCCCATATGAAGGACGCAACTGGTGTAGAAGGTCATCCCTCATTCACTTTTATTTACACGATTATGCTTTGACTGATAAATCAGGGGCAAAAATAGTGAAGAGAGTTTATGTATTAGTTTGGGGCTGGGCACCCCGCTTCCAGCTCTTCTAGCATTTGGATAAGCGGATGAAGCCACTAGTCTAGGTGTTTGAAGTCCAATCAACAAGGGAGATAAAGATTCTCTATTGACGTCCTCATGAGCAAAAACAGGAACACAAACAAGAGTGATTTTGAAAGTTTTAAAGGTAGCACATGAGAAATTTACTTGGAGTGGCGGTGAAATACCACATGTAGGAAGGTATGGTGGGTACAAATGGAACGGTTTTGGTTCAGGGTTTGGATGCAACGGTAGAGGTCATACTCAGTACACGATTTTGGCTAGCAAGGCTGGGTAGCAAGTATAAGAGTTGAGGGAAAACAAACAAATATACATATGATGAAACCTATCATGCAATCTTTATTGAAAACCCAAGCAATATTAGCTTGTGAATACTAAGTTTATGAGCTAAAAGGCAAATTCCTCTTTCTTATGCTAGCATCTCAAATTTATTATTTATACTAACCCAAGCTAAGTTTGCCAAAACCAACTAAATTAACTTGATTATGTCCAGAGTGATACCAAATACTAACAACAATCTCAACTATATGACAGAAATTGAAAACTAAAATAAGGTGCGTAGAAAGTAAATGATGAAACTTCTCATTAATATTTCAAACCGGCAACTCACACCAATGGATACAACAATAACCAACTAAGGAGAGATAATTCCATACTGCAAACCATCATATATGATAACTTCTCTACTCATGATATGACTCTACTGAAAAGTAAAAAGATGAAAGATAGTAATGTGATACCACGGCACTCCCCCAAAGCTTGGAACAAGCCGAGGGGATACAAAAATCAATGACAAATCAATCCTTCGGTGGTGGCGGTGAATCCTTCTCGATGAGCTTATCAATTGATTTCTTCAGATCTTCAACTGCGGACATAAGCATACGCATCACCTCCATATTGCGATCAATACAGTTTGCATGCCTTTGAGACTTTGAATCCCAGCCACCAAGATTTTTCCCCCACTCTTCCTTAGGTTGAGAGGTTCCTTCATCTGCACTGTTAGAATGATTGATATCGCACATAGAGGGCAAATCCCTATGGGGCACCTTTTTGTACCGATAATCATGAATTAATGTGTGGAATTAGTTCTTGACGTCCGTAGCAGGTGTCCTCGAAGCTAAGGAGTGACGTGGAACCTTCCCTCCGGTGCTCATCCGCGCGCCTCTCTTGAGATTCAAGGGATTAGCCACCACTCCAATGCTTGCGATGGTGGAGCAAGGATGCACTCGTGGGTTTTCTTCTACATCTCCTTCAGCTCCACTCTCGATCTCCTCCTCCGGCTCCAGGTCTTGGATATCATCTTTTTTTGGTCCCTTCCCCTTGTTGTTGTTGGCGGAGACCATGATGCTTCTAAGACCGAAAACAGATCCTGGCAGAAAGAGCTCGAAACAGAAATACGGCGAGAAAACGATATACGGACCTCGGGGGTCCTGGGGATTATATAGCAAAAAGTTTCATAACAAAAGGAAAGTCCAGGTCGAAAACGAGTCAGAGAGGGGCTCTGGGGCACCCACACCATAGGCTGGCACGGCCGAGGGTGGGCCCGTGCCACCCATGGTGTGGAGCCTACGGGCTCCGTCTCCGCCTCGTTTCCGGCTCATAATTTTTCATATTTTCCAAATACAACAAAAATAAAAGCTTGAAGATGTTTCGCGAACGTTTTCTTACCAAAACTGATACCTATTCAAAAACCGACTCTGCAGTTTCTGAAATATGCTTCTTAATAAATTCCTCCGGGGTCATGGCTCAAATACAATCAACATTTTCATTATAAGGATCTCCAAAAATATAATGCTTGAGTCCCTAACCATTCACCACTTGTGAAGTGTTGTCTTCAAGGGAAACAACTTTAATTTCCCCTGAACGATATACTTCTTCGATAACAAAAGGTCCTTCCCATCTCGAGAATAATTTTCCTGCAAAAAATCTGAGACGAGACCTATACAATAGCACTTTCTCACAAACATGAAATTCTCTTTTAATAATTCTCTTATCGTGCCACCTTTTAACTTTCTCTTTAAAGAGCTTAGGATTTTCATATGCTTCACTCCTCCATTCATCTAAAGAACTTAAGTCAAGCAACCTTTTCTCACCAGTAAGTTTAAAATCTCTATTTAGGTCTTTCACTGCCTAATAAGCTTTGTGTTCTAATTCTAGGGGCAAGTGACAAGCTTCTCCATAAACCATTTTATAAGGATACATGCCCATGGGATTTTTATAAGCAGTTCTATAAGCCCACAGATCATCATTTAATTTCTTAGCCCAATTTTTTCTAGATTTGTTAACAATCTTTTGCAAGATAGATTTGATTTCTCTATTTGATAATTCTACTTGCCCACTAGTTTGAGGATTATAGGGTGAGGCAACGTATGATTAACATCGTATATAGCAAGAGTTTTTCTAAAACCACCATGAATAAAATGAGAACCCCCATCAGTCATAAGATATCTAGGCACACCAAACCTAGGAAAATAATGTCTTTAAGAATTTTTAATGGGGTTTCACCATTAGCACTTTTAGTAGGTATAGCTTCTACCAATTTAGCAACATAATCAACAGCAACAAGAATATGAGTGTAGCCTTGTGAAGGAGGGAAAGGACCCATAAAGTTAAATCCCCAACAATCAAACGGTTCGATAAGAAGAGAATAATTCATAGACATTTCATTACGTCTAGATATATTTCCACCCCTTTGACATTGATCACAAGATAAAATAAAATTTCTAGCATCTTTAAAGAGAGTAGGCCAATAAAAACCTGATTGTAGAACCTTATGTGCAGTTCTATTTCCAGTGTGATGTCCTCCATAAGAACTACTATGACATTTTCTCAATATCTCTCGTTGTTCATTTTCAGGAACACATCTTCTCATAATACCATCAACACCTTGTTTATATAAGTGTGGGTCATCCCAAAAATAATGCCTCAAATCATAGAAGAATTTTCTTCTTTGCTGAGTTGTAAAGGTTGGAGGCAAATACTTCGAAACAATAAAGTTAGCATTATCAGCATACCATGGACTCTCTTGAGATCTCACTTTTATTGCAGCTAACTGTTCATTAGGAAAAATATCATTAACAGGAATAGGGTCATCAGGGATATTGTCTAACCTAGACAAATTATCAGCAACAGGATTTTTAACACCCTTCCTAACCACAATATGTAAATCAAACTCTTGTAAAAGAAGCACCCATCTAATAAGCCTAGGCTTAGCATCTTTCTTTTTCCATAAGGTACTTAATAGCAGCATGATCAGTATGAATAGTAACTTTAGAATCTACAATATACTGCCTAAATTTATCACAAGCAAAAACTACAGCTAGGAACTCTTTCTCAGTGGTAGCATAATTCTTTTGAGCAGCATCAAAAGTTTTACTAGCATAATGAATAACATTTAAATTCTTATCTATCCGCTGTCCAAGAACAGCACCTACAGCATAATCACTAGCATCACACATAATTTCAAACGGTAAATTCCAATCAGGGGGTTGAACAATATGGGCAGATATTAAATCCTTCTTTAAAATTTCAAAAGCTTCTTTACAATCTTCATCATAAACAAAAGGTACATCTTTTTGAAGAACATTAGTAAGAGGCTTTGATATTTTAGAGAAATCTTTAATAAACCTCCTATAGAAACCAGCATGACCAAGAGTACTACGAATACCTTTGACATCCCTGGGATAGGGCATTTTCTCAATGGCTTCAACTTTAGCTCTATCAACTTCAATACCTCTTTCAGAAATTTTATGCCTAAGAACAATTCCTTCATTAACCATGAAATGGCCTTTCTCCCAATTAAGAACAATATTAGTCTCCTCACATGTCTTCAAAAATTTATCAAAATTCTGCAAAAATTATCAAAAGAAGTTCCATAGACGGACAAATCATCCATGAAGACTTCCACAATTTCTTCACAAAATCATGAAAGATAGCAGACATGCATCTTTGAAAAGTAGCAGGAGCATTACATAAACTAAAAGGCATACATCTATAAGCATAGGTTCCAAAAGGACAAGTGAAAGTTGTTTTCTCTTGATCAGGCTTTCTAACAGCAATTTGAGAGAACCCAGAATAACCATCAAGAAAGCAGAAATGAGTTTTCTTAGACAACCTTTCTAACATTTGATCAATAAAAGGCAAAGGATAATGATCTTTCTTAGTAACTTTGTTAACCTTCCTAAAATAAATGCACATCCTATAACCAACCACTACTCTTTGAGAAATAAGTTCATTATTTTCATTTGGCACAGTAGTCATCCCTCCTTTATTAGGGACACAATGCACAGTACTGACCCATCTACTATCAGCAATAGGATAAATAATAACATCATCTAGGAGTTTTAATACCTCATTTTTTACCACATCCTACATCTTAGGATTTAAACGTTGTTGATGTTTAACAACTGGCTTTGCATCAGGTTCAATATTAATAGCATGCCATATAGCAGGAGAAATGCCCTTCAAATCATCAAGAGTATAACCGATAGCACCCCTGTGTTTCCTCAATATTCCCAACAATCTCTCCTCTTCTTCACCAGAAATTTTAGAGCTAATAATAATAGGATATAATTTCTTATCATCAATATGAGCATATTTAAAGTTGTCAGGCAAGGGCTTTAAATCAAAAACAGGATCCTCCTTGGGTGGTAATGTGGTACCCAAGTCTTCCACCGGTAAATTATGTTTCAGCATCGTTGACTGATGTAGGAAAATCTCGTCAATTTCATTCCTTTCTTCCATAAAGACATCACTTTCGTGGTCATCCATGTATTGCTGCAAAGGATATTAGGAGCAAGAGAAATAGCAGCCAATTGTTCAACTCTATAATTCTCATTAGGTAATTCAGCTTCATAAGGTGCTTTAGAAAATTTGGAGAAATTAAATTCATAAGACTCTCCATCAAACTTTGTAAGTATTTTCTCCTTTTTACAATCTATAACAGCACCACAAGTGTTTAAGAAAGGTCTGCCAAATATAATAGGAAAAGTATCACTAGCAGAAGTGCCTAGTACTAGAAAATCAGTAGGATATTTAGTTTTACCACATAAGACCTCCACATCTCTAACAATACCAATCGGAGAAATATTTTCCCTATTAGCAAGTTGAATAATCACATCAATGTCTTCAAGTTCACAAGAACCAATTTCATGCATGATTTCTCTATAAAGCTCATAAGGAATAGCACTAGAACTAGCACCAATATCACACAAACCATAATAGCAATGATCACCTATCCTAACAGATAGCACAAGAACACTAGGTTTCCAAGATTTACTAGGATGAGAGACAATATTAGAAGCATCTTCACAAAATATAATGTGTCCCACTTCTACATTTTCAGTAGGTTCTCCATTTATTTGTTCCTCGGGTTCTACAAGTTTCCTTGCACTTTTATTAAGAAGACTAGCTAACATAGAATGTTCTTTTACCTTAGCAGGGAAAGTCATTTTCTCAATATAAGGTTCAGGCACAATAGAATCAACGGTATGAACTTCTATATCTCTAGCAGGAACACAATTAACAGTATCTTTATAAGGTGCATAGTGCTTTTCCCATTCCTTTTTAGGAATATCAATATAAGAAGCAAAAGTCTTATATAATTTTACAGCAACTTGAGAATCAAGACCATAAACAATAACGTTATGAAAATCATCGGATGACATAAAATTTTTAATGCATTCATAATCATAATTTATACCTGACTTTCTACCTTTGTAATTCTCTCATCCTTTAGTGTTTTCTTGAATACGGTCAAGAAGATCCCATTTAGCTTCATCCTTCATACGTGTAAATGATCCAGACCAAGAAGCATCCAATAAATCCTTATATTGAAGAGAAAGCCTTGCATAGAATTTGTTAATAAGAATATTACTAGGGAGATCATGAATGGGGCATTTGAGCATCAGTAACTTCAATCTCCCCCATGCTTGGGCAATACTCTCTCCGTCATGAGACCAAAAATTATATATATAATTCCGATATCTATGAATTTCACTGGGAGGATAGAATTTAGAATAAAAGAGAGGTACAATTTCCTCCCATCCAATAGTCTAGCTATTTTCAGCAGTTTGAACCATTCAGCGGCTCGGCCTGTCAATGATATAGAGAATAATTTCTTATTCACTTGGTTCATTGTAATACCTGCACACTTGAACAACTCGCATAATTCATGCAAAAAGAGCAAATGATCACCAGGATGGACAGTTCCATCACCTGAATAGAAGTTATTCCTAACATGTTTAACAATCTTTGTAGGTATTTTATAAGGATCCAAATCATCTGGAGGTGGGTCACTTACTACCATAGCAGTGGCAACAGTGCCCGCAAATAAGGACTCAAAAGGAGATCCAAACATAGTGTAATAAAGCAGTAGGCAGTAATAAAAATAGCACTTACAGCAGAAGCTTCCTTTATCAATTCCACTTCCCAATAGCGCTTCACTCCCCAACAACGGCGCCAGAAAATAGTATTGATGACCCACAAGTATAGGGGTGTATCGTAGTAATTTCGATAAATAAGAGTGTCGAACCCAACGAGGAGCAGAAGGTGTTGACAAGGAGTTTCGATGAAGGAATAACTATAAATACTAAAAGATAGATTTGTAGGGGTTTTTGACATTG
This sequence comes from Alopecurus myosuroides, assembly GCA_028641055.1. Taxonomy (NCBI): domain Eukaryota; kingdom Viridiplantae; phylum Streptophyta; class Magnoliopsida; order Poales; family Poaceae; genus Alopecurus; species Alopecurus myosuroides. The sequence goes on along the minus strand of CM054063.1, from coordinate 326,360,483 downwards.
CAGATAAATAAAGTGCGAGTAAATAAAATGCAATAATAATAATTGCAGCAAGTGGCCCAATGCTTTCTGCAGCAAAGGAAAAGCCGATGGGTTTACTTATGATTAACAAACGTTCTCGAGGACACACGGGAGGTTTCTGTCAAGTGCATTTGTTACATGCCGCTGAAAAATCTTAGGTGTTTTGATAAGTGTTGTGTAGGTGAACCTATGCTAATGTACCGTCCCATCCAAGACTAATACATACTTGTTATTATACCCCTTGCAAGCATCCGCAACTACAAGAAAGTAATTAAAAAATAAATCTAACCACAGCTTTAAACCCCGGGATCCTACGCTCCCTCGTGTAATGGTTTCCAAAGGGGGGTTTAGGTTTCTGTCACTCCGGCAACCCCACAATTAGTAGCCGAATACACAATGCATTCCCCAAGGCCCATAAATGGTGAAGTATCATGTAGTCGACGTTCACATGACTCCACTAGAAGAATAACACCACAACTTAAATATCAAACATTAAATATTATTCAACATTATTCACTACTAACAACTTGACTTCTCCAATGTCCTCAAGAACAACACGAACTACTCACAAGACATCATATTAATCATGATCATAGGTGATATAATGGATGATAACAATCTGGTCATAAAGTGCAAACACCGATAAATCTCAGAAGCATCAACTACTAACAAGTAATCCACATCGGGAACGAGATCTAATGTAAAACAACGATAGAGGCCCCTAATTGTTACAGAGGGATGATGAGGGTGAGGGTGATGGTGGTGATGATGATGATGAGGATCTTGATGATGCCCGGAGTGATGACGGTGATGATGTCGATGATCTCCCCTCTCTGGAGAGGAATTTCCCCAACAGATTTCTCCCTGCCGGAGATCTTTTCTCTCTCGAGTGTTCCGCTTCGAGGCGGCGGCGGAATAATTCTTCGATGATGGTATGAGGCTTAGGGTTTCCTGGGGGCCAAGTACGCGAAAGATATCCCCCCAGCGGTGGGCCAGGGTGGCCACACCACCTGGTGGCGCGGCCAGGGGCGCGCCACCTCATGGTGTGGGCCCCTGGTGGCCCCCCTCTAGCTCTCATTCTGGCTGGACTCCTCTAAACTTCTAAGACACCCCCCGATGTCCCACTTCTTCTTCTAATCTTCTGAAATATGGTATCTCGGCGGTGCTTTTTCCGTTAGATTCCTGGTCCCGGTGTTTATTTTCCAAAAATTATGAAACATGCAAAATAAGATAAAATAACATAAGGGATGCATCAGAACATGAAATATATCGATGAATAACAGAAAATTATGATATAAAATAGTGATGTAAAATGGACGTATCAATGATCATGTTATTGCCTCCTTGAGTATTTTATGATCTTAGTGGCATAGTAGGATGAAGCTGCCACAGACAAACTTTACGTGTACTTTGTACACGAGACCTATCTCACTTGTGGCTGAGGGGGTGTCTGTTTCTCCTACTATATTTAAGATTTAATCTACAAAGGGGTGTTAAAAATATGTTTATCAACGTTGTGGTTGATGTTCGTAGGTATGAACGGTTCTATACTCGGAATCCCTAAGCTACGTAAAATATGCAAAAATAAATTAGAGACGTCTAACTAGTTTTTGCAGGGCATGTGATGTTATATGGTCAATGTTACAAATTTGATTATGAGATGATCTCTTTTGTTAATTATTGATATACCGGCAGGAGCCATATGGTTGTCTTATTATTTATGGCGTGCGTGATGTATATCATATCTATGTGATATGTTGTAATTTTGATGGACAATCAAGATGGAATGGACCTTGGTGCCACGCCGGTGGAATGATGGATATCATACCGTGATGCACAAGATGGAGATCAAGTGCAAGAAGGACCATATCATATCACATTATCCATGCATGTGATGTTAATCCTTTTATGCATTTTATTTTTCTTAGATCACGACAGTAGCATTATAAGGTGAACCCTCTCACTTAATATCAAGATAATAATGTGTTCTTCCTTTGTATGCACCGTTGATAAAGTTCGTCATTTCGACACACCATGTGATGATCGTGTGTGACAGACTCAACGTCCGCATACAACGGGTGCTGACGAGCCTAGCATGTACAGACATGACCTCGGAACACACGCAATACTACGGTTCTACTTGGCGAGCCTAGCATGTATAGGCATGGCCTCAGAACACGTAACCGAAAGGTAAAGCATGAGTCATATGGATGATATGATGAACATGTTGATGTTCGCCTTTGCAACTACATCATCTCACGTGATGATCGGTTTTGGTGTAGTGAATTTGGTCTGTGAAATCACTACAACGACTAGAGGGATGTTGTTTTTGAGTGGGAGTTCATGTAGTAATTCTGAATTAACTTGAACTTATTTTATCATGAACAACCAATCAAAGTGAATTTGCATAAATTGTAGTATTTATTGACATCCACAAACTACCTTACACTTAGATTGTTAATTGAGATAAAACTGTTATGATCTGGTAAAACCATTTAAGATTGGTACCGTATTAGTGACATTTAAAATTGAGTCCTATTGTAGATTTTTGGTATAAGCTAACTAACTCCATATCATTAATGATTGATTGATCTATAGAGTAAATTATTCCTACTTAGAATCCAGTGTCATGCTTGCTTCCATAATACTTTATCTTCAAAATAATGTTTTGTTGATCAAGGTGATTTATGAAGTGGAAAGAATTGTTTTCAGAAACAATCAAGTGAAAGATATATTGATATATAGATCTTATTTGTGGCAACATGACTTAGTATAATTTAACATGACAATGTGCTTATATTATTTGAATATATGCAATGATTGATGATGCTAGACGTTTGAATCTTCCAAGAAGTTGGGTGCTAATATTATCATATAAATTCCGTCCTTCGAGCTATAGTAGTTTCATCACAAAAAATTTATGATCGTATGGATTAAAAGTATGGGTAAAATCGTTTACCTTTCTTGAGGATTGCTAAGAGTGGAATCCGAAGAATGTTATTAATATGGTCATATTAGTAGAACAATTAAACTCAAAGTATGACTCAATGGGTGATAGTATATGACTAACATGACAAGGAAAATGTGCTAGTACGACTAGCATTGTTTGATGTTTAATGATTCTTCTGTAAAGGAAAGGTAATATTGAAAATAGAATTACAAAAGGTATATGGCAGAAAAGAATATAACCGGAAAGGTCCAGCTCAGGAGTATATGCTTAATATACAAGTTATAGATGTATTACTAGTTAACAAAGTATTTTTGGGTATTTTGATACCATATTGGTTGGGATGAGTTGTCATACAAAGCAACACAATGCAAGAAATACAATGGCCTAAAAGGAACTAGTAGTAGATGTGGGATCGATCATGACAAGAACTGAAATAAAGTGTTATTGTGTTCATTGTCGTATCGAACCAAACATTCAAGATTTATTTTAAGAACTTAATAAGATTGTTCAAACTATGATCATATTCCATATAGTCAAGTGATAACAAAGAAAAAAATTATGTTGAGATGCAGCCAACACAAACTTGATAAATCATTATGTAAAAGCATTGTAAGCTGAGGTAAAAGCACTTTAATAAAGGCATGATAAATGTTATTTGAACGATGAAAACTTTGCAACTATGTTGCACATAAAAGTAAAACAAATAATTGACAATGAGCAATAATGATCTGAAAGTGATATGTTTGTTCGATCATAATGAAAAACATGATAAAGTGGTATCCTGGTTGTCCTTCGTGGAATAGCAAAACATAAATGTTAGGACATCTTCAAAGTTCAAGTGGTGACTAGATACAAATAATTTTAAACAGAATGCACATTATACTCAGAATGACAGCTATGCTCTCTTCATTGGTGCATAAAGTAAGAAGGTGAAGACTCGTCCTATTTTTAAAGCAAGGCCCTTCACAGAGCGAAGCAAAGATTACTCATGTGCACGATATTTTTATTTAATAAAATAGAGCATATGAAAATATAACGTTGAGAGAGGTGTATGTTTATGTCAACGAATGATAATAAATGTTTTATTATCCTCCATGTAAAATGTCTTCTAAGAGAGGTTCTCGTTGAGAAACGATATCATTCCTCTTTTCCTTTGTTTACACAAACTATGTTCGGACTGATTTCTCGGGAACAAAGTGTTAGGAGATTAATTGTTATTGTATTTTATCTTTTGTGGGTCGGGCACCCATTTGCCTGCTATTTTTGCATTATGGGGCACATGCACATTATTCATTCAAGTCAATAGGTGAATCCATACAACACGAAGAAACAATAAAACATCAACTAATTCTTCGTGAGCTAAACCAGTAACACAAAACAAGGTTTAATAATTTGAAAGGTTTGAAGGTAGCACACGAGCAATTTACTTGGAATGTATATAAATACCATGCATAGGTAGATATGGTGTACACATTTGAATAACTTTTGTATAAGGGAGTTGGATGCATGATTAGAGATCATACTCCATAGAGTTGAAGTCTAGCAAGAGGCTGGGAGCGACCAACTAAGAGAGCAACAACGACCATAATCATGCATAGCGACAAAACATCATCGATCAAAGCATAAACTGATATTACGAGTCTAAAAATAAATGATCATCGAGGCTAAAAGTGACTTTGTTTATAGTCATAACATGGTGAGTATGTGCCAAGTCGATCCAAATAGACCATCAAAAGGGAATACCACAAGAATATGCATCATTATGATCAAGAACAACACATGATTGAATTTCAATATCACATTAAGCACTTTCAGTTATTTAAGACTAGTCATGATGAATCATAAATTACTAAGAACACAATTAAAATAACATCTTACATGACATGTCAAAGCCTAGTCACGTTCTAAAAAAGTTTCCTTTGCACCACTATAGGTATGAAATATTTTCTCCCATCCAAAACAAATCAACTTATTTGAAACAACTCTCTAAGAAACTATTTAATGAAGACTAGAGAGCTAATAATATATAAATATAGAGAACAAACAAGATCCGAACAAAGTATGAAAGAAAAACAAGAAGTAAAAATATCAGTAGGAAAAACTGAACACTAACAAAGCAATAAGAGTGAAAACTACAGTGTTATAAGCAATATAATGGAGCGTGTTTCTCTCCAAAGAACTCTAGAATCCAATAAATTATGACCAGCAAGCAAACAGAATAAGACTGGAAGCAACATAAAATAACGCTCCAAGAATAACACATAGTATGTGAAGCAATAAATATATATTGGCCTGAAAGATGACTTAATAATTTTGTTGATAAAGAAGAGGATGCTTTGGGCATCCCCAAGCTTTGACGCTTATAATTCTTGGATATTACTTCGGCGTGACATGGGCATCCCCAAGCTTGAGATTTTGAAGTTCCTTCATCTTCTCATATAATCCTCTTCTCCTTACATTTGAAAACTTCCTCTACACAAAACTTCTCATAAAGTTCATTAGCGGGGTTAGTGTATTAAATAAATAAATAAATCCAATTGGTTCGGTTTTGACACACAAAAAAAACACTCAATTTAACATTAGATATTGTACGAAATTCCTTTAAATTTCTACCCCTTAAGAGAACACAAAAATAAAAGACTAAGAGGCTATATTCTTTTAAATTTCTAGCTTTACAAATCTAGCTTATATCATAGCAACTAGAGAAGCCACATCAGTTTCATAGTTATGGGTGAGTTTAATTACATATTTTTTTATCGAGGTCACAAAACCCATTAACATGATTGAAGAATTCTTCAATGTTATTCTAAAGGAGTTATGCCCTAGAGGAAAATAATAAAGTTATTTTATTATTATTATCATAACTCCTATATGTTCATAATATGTTTGATATCATGCTATAACTTTATTAAAGCGAAAAAATTAATGCATGTGTGATATGAAAACAAGTCCCTAGTGAGCTGATGCGCATGTAACACACGTTCGTTGGGAGACCCCAAGAGGAAGCTATGAAGAGCACATCAGTAAGTTTCCCTTAGAAAGAAACCAAGTTTAATCGACCAGTAGGAGGAAAAGCAACTTCTGAAGGTTGATGCAACTGAAATGGCAGGGTGCACTACCGGTTCAGAAGCATCGTGGAACCTACACAACACAATCAAATCATTTTGCCCCAACGAAGCAGTGAGGTTTTCAATCTCACCGGTTTTGCTGAAAAACAAACAGGTTAAATGTATGCATGGAAAATAGTATGAGAACAATATGAAAACAGTAGCAGTAGTGTGAAAACAGTAATTGCAGTGGTTGTATTATCAGTATGAGGAAATGGACCGGGGTCCACAGTTCACTAGTGGTGTCTCTCCATAAAAGATAAATAACATGTGTGGTGAATGAATTACAGCTGGACAATTGATAGAAATGAAGGATGCACCGTAGTCCATATGCAAGACATAAATATTACTATGTGATTCATGCGGGCATTACAACAAAATACATAGACTGTCATCCAACTGCATCTATGACTAATAATCCACCTTCCGAATATCTTCCGAAAAAACGTTAGGTATTAAGTTGCAAGCAACAGATAATCGCAGTAAGCAAAGTGTGTAATGTAAACGAAGTAAACATCGTTGTATTCTCCCTAATGGCAACCACACATCCTCCATCCGTCACGTTTTTGTCACTCGAGCATAGATGCAAAGGTGGCATGAACCCACTATCGAGCATAAATACTCCCTCTTGGAGTTACTAGCATCTACTTGGCCAGACCATCTACTAATAAAGGAGAGCATGCATGATCATAAATAACATATGCATGAACGTAACATGATAGATTGATAATCAGAAGACATAGTATTCAACATTCATCGGATCCCAGAAAACACAACTTGTAGCAATACAATAAGATGATCTCGATCATATAAGGCAACTCATGAGATCTAAACATGAGGCATAAAGTGGAGGCGACAACCATCTAGCTACAACTATGGACCCGTAGTCCACGGATGAACTACTCACGCATCACTTCGGAGGAGGGCATGGTGGTGTAGACCCCTCCGATGATGAAATTCCTCCCGGCAGGGTACCGGGGAAAGCTCCAGAACCCTCCCGATCTTGGGTTGACGATGACGGCGGCCTCGGGTGTTTCTTGGGAAAAAAAGTGGTATATATTTAGGGTTCACGTATCGGGGGGAATAAATAGGCGAAAGGGCCATGGAGGTGGGCGCCCGAGGGGCCCACACCACCCCATGGTGCGGCCAGGGGGTGCGGCGCCCTATGGTGGGCCCCCTGTGGCCCCCCTCCAGGCCACTTCGAGACTCCGTGGAACCTTCAGGATTTTTAAGACTTCCGGGCTTCGAATTTTTCAATTCCAATAATATTTCCAGAACAACTTTTCTGAAACTAAAAACAGCAGAAAACAGGGAGTTGGCTCTGTGGCACCTTGTCAATAGGTTAGACCCGGAAATCGAGAAAAATGACATAAAGTGTATAGCAAACATGTAGCAAGTAACATGAAAACAACATGGAACATCAGAAATTAAGGATACGTTTATGACGTATCAACATCACCAAGCTTAGTTCCTACTCGTCTTCGAGTAGGTAAACCATCAAAACACATAATTTCGTAGGTGACATGCTACCAGTATAAACTTGATCATCATAGTAATGTAAAGCATGTAAACTATGATCAAATTAGTAAAGGATATGGTTTATAGTTGATATCAAATAGAATACTGCATAAACCATTATGAGGAGAGTAAAACTTTTTAATGAATCACTACTAAAAGACAATTCACTGTGCAAAGTATATTAAAGATGATTTAAGCTTCAAGAACAACAATATAATCATCCAAGGCATCAAACTCTCACAACAACTCCTGTTAGGATCAAGTCAAGTGACAACATTATACATGTAGGAAAACCATTCAATTAATTATGCACTCAGCTTTTCGATTTCGAGATACTGACAGTCGAGACCTTCGAGTCCCATCTCAGGTGGCGCTATGGCAATCCTCCTTTCCTAAAAAAAAGCAACAAGCAAGCGTTCTGTATTGGTTCCTTGCACCAGGATGTTGTGGCTACAAGAACATTATGGGGGGTTGGATGGTCAATGGAAGAAAGTCTCACACAACTAAAAGTAATCATTAGACAAGAGGAAGTCTTATAATCAAAGTTATGCAAGTAGTAGTGATATCCACACAACGGATGCACATAGAGATATAAGTGTATGAAAACTCTCCAATGGAGCTAGTAAGGGTGCATCCAACCTACTTACTCACGAAGACCTAGAGCTCTTTTGAGGAGGCTCATCGTTGGAATATGCAAACCAAGTTCCATGATGTAAATTCCCCACGAAGTTATGCAAGTCATAATATGAAAACTCTCTCCAAACCGAAGTAATGATGCTAACAAAGCACAAGTGTGGAATAAATGATAGTAGTGCTTCCATCTCTCTCTTTATTATCTCTCTTTTGCCTCTTTCTTCTTCTTTTTTCTCTTTGGGATTTTTCTCTTTTTTTATTTTTTAATATATAACCTCACTGGTAGGGGCAACACTCTATTTTACAATGAATTGTCACACTTTTAGTACTCATAACTCAAACTTAATTATCTCTGATGTATGAAAAAAACTAAATGCTCCTGCCAGTGTAGCAGTATGCAAAATAACAATGAAGCATGACAAGTAACATAATGATGATGGATGTTGTATGACGATATATCTCGGAATTGCTATGGAAATGCCATGGTAGGTAGGTATGGTGGCTGTTTTGAGGAAGATAATTTTTGGCTTATGTGTAGAAGAAGAAAGTTCTCCTAGAGGGTTGGGATGCACTAGCGAAGTTTGCACCAACTCTCAATGTGAGAATGAGCAATGCATACTACCGAAGAGGCTAGAAAATATGGATGGTGGAAGTGCCAGAAAAATGCAACATAGATCTCACAAGTTAAAAGACTCCAAATAAAATTATAATCTCACAAGGCATAATGAAAATTACTCCAAGAGGGTCCCTGGCAGTGAAAAGTCACTATTAGCTACCCCGACCGTAGCGCGTAACTGACGAAGGGATGAACCCTGGACCTATCGGGTAAGTATACCATGTCCAAGGCCCAAGATCTAAGCCCAATAGGAGATGCCATATACTATTCTAGAAGGCCCAGTTGAAGCCCACCCGCAAGGCCTTGCGGGTCCATTTAGGAAACTTGTACCGACTTTAGCTTAGGGTTTGAGTCCTCCACGGGTACGGTTTGGGACCTGACCACCTATATAAGGCCAGGAGAACCACCAGGAGGGGCCAAGCAATACCGCTCCACCAAAGTCTTGAGATTGAGATCATACTCTCGACTTGAGCAACCCCCCATTGTAACCGATCTACTCGTGAATACAGATCGACAGAAGCAGGAGTAAGGTTTTTACCTCTACGAGGGCCCCGAACCTGGGTAAATCGTGCCCCCTGTTTAGCCGACGATTGTCACCAGCGCCCACATGTTCTCCTAATCGAAACCCTATGGGTTCACCCGAGGGACTTGTTGAGATGCAGATTCGACAATTGGCGCCGTCTGTGGGAACGGTGGGCGCTGGATATCCGGCATCTTTGGCCTCATCAACGAACAACTCACATTGGAACCCCGCGACTTCGACTCTGACCAATCCGATCCGAATCGGATCAGTCATCGTCACCCCTCACTCGCCGGAATCACGCCCGGTATTTAGCGACTTGGAGAAGAGTATCACCCTGACGTTCGGAAGCTTCCAGTTCTATACCAACAAGGACGGAATTCTTCACTTCCCCGAGCAAACCAATCTCGAAGGATCAGGATCTGGGTCGATCTCTAGCCCAGGAGCTGTCGATTCGCGACCCTATCACGCGGATCGCGACTTGGCAAAAAGCGGCAAATCTATCCGCCTCAACACCAGCAACTTCCTTACCCTCTCCATAGAGGAACCTTCTCGGATCAGGAAAAACTTCCAAGCTACGCCTAGGACCCGCGAGCCATATATGGCTCAGGTCTGCATGGCAGGATTAGGGGATCCACCCGAAGAAACTGATCAGAGCGCAAGGGAACGCGCTAACATCGGCGTCTCGCGAGCCGCTTGGCTTCGAGCAAAGGAGGCCATCCGCACGAGCAAACCACCCGAAGTCGGAGCTCCTCACGAGGATATGACCGCCTACCACTATCATCTAGTGAGAGCAGCCACTGCAATCAAATAAGCTCGCATAGATCTAGCCGAGCGGAGGAAATTAGCGGATGAGTCAAGCCAGCGCCGAGCCGCGCTATCCAAAACACCTTCTGTCGGGAATCGTCCCTCAAGAAAAGGATACGTCTCAAGAACCGCAACCATGGATGGCGAGTCCCTGACCGGAATCAGTAAATCACTCGAACCTTCCCTTATGCGCGTCGACGAGGATGGAAACGTCCATCCGCAAACTCCCGCCGCCGCGGTACTAGCTGCAGCCACCTACATGCAGATAAATCAACCAGGGGAAAACGACCCCCGTGCGGAGCAATACAAGAAAGTTCAGAAAGGATTGGGCATGGCAGCCGCAAAACTCGCCTCCTACAATCGCAAGAAAGCAGCTGCACAAAAAGAAAAAGGAAGCATCCCGCAGGCATAGGAGCACTTCGCCCAGGAGGGAAAAATCACCTCGCCGCGCTCGAGGAAAAGAAGCCCGACGACATAGTGATAGCCCGAGTAGCAGCGAGGGTAGCCCGAGGGATCGAGATCGCGGCTCGCGACACCACAGCAGCCGCTCGTGAAATCGCAGCAAGGAGCCAAGGAAGAAAACTGATCGTGATCAACCAGGATACAACGCGCGATCAGACATCGCGCAAAATAAGGTGGACAAAGCCAGAGCAGCGAGGAAACGCGCACGCTCCCCATCCACCTCTTCTGGTGATGAGACCTGCGGCGCACTATGCTTCGCTCGCAGCATCCGTGAGGCGCCTCTACCCAAAAGATTCAAGCTTAGTACAGAAGTAACAAAACGATGGTTCACTCGAACCTTCGTCCTGGCTATCGGATTACCTCACGGCAGTAAAATGCCAACGTGGGAACAAGAACACAGCTATGCAGTACCTCAACCTACACCTTGTAGGAGCAGCACACAGCTGGCTTGAAGCGAGACCAAATGCCTGCTACGGGTCATGGGACGATCTACACTACGACTTCTGCAAGAACTTCCAAGCAACGTATAAAAGCCAGCGACCATCGAGGAATTGCGAGCATGTAAGCAAAAAAGTGGCGAGTCTACTCGCGAATATATCCAGCGATGGAACACACTCAGGAACACAGCAGGAAATATATCAGAGGAAGTAGCAGTCGAAGCCTTCGCAAAGGGCGCTCGACGAATAGCTTTCAGAGAAGAACTGGGACGAATCGCACCCAAAACTACTGGAGAGCTAATGGTTATAGCTGACAGATGGGCCAACGGAGAAGACTCGGTGCGCAACAAGAGGGCATCCTCGCCAGCACCCGAAGATGACCACCATGGTCGAAAGAAGAGGAGGAAATATTACGATCATGATGATCGAGAAGAACTAGTGGCGGCAGAATTCACGCGAAATCGCGATAGTGGACGCTATGGAAATCGCGAATGGAAGCCAAAGACAGAGGATAAAACTCCCGAGCAGAACCTCAATGGATACTGCACGTTACATCTATTTACAGATAAGCGCACAGGCTAAACTAAGGCAACACACCTTCTCAAGGATTGTCGAAAGTTCATTGAAATACACGAGGCCTTCTCGAAGAAAAACAGAACAGCGGTTGGTCAGGGCTACCCGCAACTCCCAAGAGGAGGACACCAGGGATTTCAACCACCACAACCCCTGCCTCCACCAGGAAACCAAAACGTGGTGCTGGCCACACTACCTGCCGCGCCCGCTGCAAACCCGGGAGGCAACGCATACCCGAACCCCGCAGGACTTTTGGGAATGATACAAAAGGTTTGTCCATCTAGAAGGGTCCAGAAGACAAACACACGGCAAATATGCATGGCTGTGCAAACCCCACCGACAAAGCCTGAGTACCTGAAGATGGCAGATCAACCAATAATTTTCTCCAAGGAAGACCACCCCCCCCCCCACGGGTCTATCGACCAGGGCACGTTGTGCTAGTCATCCAAGCGCAAATCGGCAACTACGAGCTGGCTCGCGTATTCTGGACACACTCCGTCAGATGAAAAGGAACTTGGATGGACTCGCAGAATCAGAAACATCCCTCCACGGGATAGTTCCAGGAAAGGCGATCCGCCCACTCGGAACAATCAACCTGGAGGTGGTGCTAGGCAACCGAACCAATTACAGGCGAGAATTTCTCAACTTCGAAGTTGTCGACTGGCCTTCATAGTACCAAGCCATTCTTGGTCGAACAACGTTCGCAAGATTCATGGCAGTACCACATTATGCCTATTTGAAGCTCAAGCTACCCGGGGAATATGGCACAATCACCATCGACGGCGATTTCCAAAAATCCAACAAGTGCGACATCGATTTCAATGAAATTGCGAAATCTTTCGGGATGCAGGAGGAACTGGAGGATATAGCTAAAACCACGGACCACTCCGTGATGCCCCTCACGAAGAAGAACGCCCCAGAGCTCGAGTTCAGCGTGAACAGTGATACCCGCAAGCATCAAGTGCACCCGACAGAATCTGCAAAGACGGCGATGGTGTCCACCACCCTCTCGCCAGCATAGGAAGGCGCGCTCGTCGAACTCCTCCATGAGTACTCGGAAATTTTTGCCTGGCAGCCTTCAGATACGCCAGGAATACCCAGAGAGTTTGCGAGCACTCACTCGAAGTCTACAAAGACGCCAAACCTATCAAGCAGACCACCCGACGGTTCTCAGAGCCCAAGCAAAAAGCGCTCGGAGAAGAAGTAAACATACTACTCGTAGCAAACTTCATCAGAGAGATAAAAATATCCACTTGGCTAGCAAACCCAATGCTGGTCCCGAAGAAGAATACTGACATCCTTCACGTGTGCATCGACTACACGTCGCTGAACAAACACTGCTCCAAGGATAACTTTTCCCTCCCACGAATCGACCAGATTGTGGACTCCACTGCAGGCTGCCAACACCTCTCCTTCCTAGATGCCTACTCGGGATATAACCAGATCAGGATGAAGAAGGAAGACGAGGAAAACACAGCATTCATCAGACCTCACGGTGTATACTGCTACACGACAATGCCCTTTGGGCTCAAAAACGCAGGCGCTACACATCAGCGCCGCATGCGAAAATGCCTCGTCAAGCTCATTGGCAAGAACGTACAAGTGTACGTTGACGACATCGTCATCAAAACTCGAGTAGAGGAAACTCTCCTCGAGGATATCAGAGAAACATTTGACGCTCTGAACGCATATAGGATCAAGCTCAACCCGACAAAATGCGTCTTCGGCATCCCTGCAGGACAACTTCTCGGGTACTTGGTGTCCGCTAGAGGAATTGAAGTCAACCCAGAGAAGATAGAAGTGATCTTGACAATGAAGGAGCTAACCAATCTTCGCGGCGTGCAACAGCTCGCAGGGCGATTAGCCGCCTTGAGCAGATTCATTGCACGACTGGGCGAGCAAGCATTACCCTTCTACAAGTTGTTGAAAAAGACAGATAAGTTTGAGTGGACACCCGAAGCAAAAAAAAGCATTCGCAGACCTAAAGCGAGCACTACAGAGTAGGCGTGTCCTGGCAACGCCACAAGAAAGGGAGCCGATGTACTTATACCTAGCCGCAACAAATCAAGTCATCAGCACAGGCTATAGTGGTCGAGCGACCCGAGGACGGCAAGGCGTATCGAGTTCAACGGCCAATCTACTACATCAGCGAGGTACTTTCGCCGTGCAAACAATGATACCCCCACTAGCAGAAGCTCGCATACGGGGTCGTCCTCACAGCCCGAAAGCTCAAGCATTACTTCCAGGAACATACCGTCACGATGCTAAACGATGCATCACTCGGTACCATCATGAATAATCCAATAGCATCCGGAAGAATTGCAAAATGGAGCATCGAGCTAGGCGCCTGGGATATCATATACGCAGGACGCAATTCCGTGAAGTCACAGGTACTCGTGGAATTCCTAAGCGAGTGGACAGAATTACAAACACCAGGTCCACCAGAATACACGAGTAACTGGATCATGTACTTCGACGGGTCCAAAAGGAACGAAGCAGCTGGAGCTGGGATCGTCCTCATATCCCCCAGGGGAGACAAGTTGCAGTACGTCCTAAGACTGGACTTCCCACCCGACGATCCAGCATCCAACAACGGTGCAGAATACGAGGCTCTGCTACATGGCATGAAGATGGCGATTGCGTGCGGAGCCACTCGATTGATGATTTATGGAGATTCAAACCTCGTCGTTCAACAGACTATGAAAGAATGCGACGCTATCGCAAAAAACATGATCGCCTATCGGGACATGTATAACCTACTCGAAGGAAGCTTCAAAGGGTGTGAGCTGGAACACATCGCAAGATCCGGCAACGAAGAGACAGATAGGCTGGCCAACATGGGGTCCACAAACGCACCCATACCGCCTGGAATATATTTTGAGAGGATGATCAAACGTTCGGTAAAATACAAAAAGACAGTGGGAGCACCCGTAGCATCTGAGACAGAGGTTAGCCCGCAAATTGCTATAATCGAGCTCAGTCACGATATTTCAAGACAAGTTTTTCTGGTCGAGCCAGTCTGGACGCAGAAATACCTCGACTACTTGTCCAATAAACAGCTCCCAGCAGACATTTGCGAGGCTCGACAGATAGTACGCCGCAGCAAAACTTTCCGGATGCTCAATGGAGAACTATACAAACAAAGCATCTCAGGAATATTGCAAGAGATGCATAGCACCCGAAGACGGCAAGGAATTGATGCGAGACATACACCAAGGAGATTGCGGACACCGCGCCAGCTGGAAGGCAATTGTGGGCAAAGTTTTTCGAGCGGGATTCTACTGGCTCACAGCGGCCAGAGATGCAAAGGACCTAGTCGACAAGTGCAACGCTTGTCAACGATTTGCGCGCAAGCCGCACGCCCCAGCCACGGAACTACACATGATACCAATCGCCTGGCCCTTTGCACAATGGGGGCTAGACATGGCAGGACCATTACGCAAGTCCACACCCGGAGGATATACGCACCTGCTCGTAGCAGTCGACAAATTCACAAAGTGGATCGAAGCCATGCCAGTCACCTCGGCCAGCGCTCAATGCGCCATAAAATTCCTCGAATCTATCGTGTGCAGATTTGGCATACCACACAACATCATCACCGACAACGGAAGCAATTTCACAGCGAAGGAAACACAGCAGTTCTGCGAAGAAAAAGGAATCACCCTCAGCTTCGCCTCAGTGGCTCACCCGCAAACCAACGGTCAGGTCGAGTGATCCAACGGATTGATCTCAGCTGGCATAAAGAAACAACTACTCGATCGTCTGCATCCAGCGGCAGGGCATTGGATAGAGGAGTTACCCTCCGTACTATGGAGCCTCCGCACAACCCCAAATCGATCAACAAACTACATGCCATTTCTCATGGTATACGGAGCTGAAGCAGTCCTTCCCGAAGATGTCAAATTCAACGCCCCACGTGTCGTCGCTTACAGCGAAGAAACCTCTAACAAGGCACTCGTGGAATATGTGGATGCACTCGACGAAATACGCGACATTGCACTCGCAAGATTCGCAGTATATCAACAGTCGCTGCGCAACTACCACAGTCGCCGTATACGCCATAGAGATTTCGTGGTCGGAGATTTTGTGTTGCGGCTCAAGCAAAAGGAAGGACACAAGTTTGAGCCACCATGGGAAGGACCCTTCATAATACATGAAGTTATCCCGGGTGGCGCCTATCGACTGAAGAACCCGAAGACTGGTGGCATCTACTCCAATCCGTGGAACGTTGCGCACCTCCGCAAATTCTATCCTTAGGATTATCTCATTCGCAAAATAAGGCTATACTAGCCATCTTGTAGCTCGAAGAAAATACATGGCTTCTTAGTCATATTAACAAAATACATGGTTTCTCAACCATAGCTACTCATGTTCTTCATCTTTACACGTTGAACAATAGGTATACACCCCAAACACACGGGGGCTACGCCTGACTTCGCATCATAAGAAAATTTACAAATACAAAGGTATAGACAAGGTTGACACCTTACAAAAGTTTCGAGAGAACTATACAAAACAACAGGATACATACATCCTATAATTACATATGGCGACGAGCAGTTTCCTCGGCTAACACTCGATTAACCTCTTCAGAAGTCAGTCCAATAATCTCCTCTGTTGCAGGACAAACGACTGTATAATGAGAGGTCATATCGACTGGAGCATTGGGGAGCCTAGCCACAGAGAGAAAATTGACCTCAGGATGCCATAATCGGACAAAAGCAAGTGTTACTAGGGACCCGCAGATCAGCTATTGGCGGACGCACTCGCGAATTTCACCTACTCGACCGAAAGTTCTGAGCAGCTGGCTCAAGTCTTCTGGACCTCTCTCCAGCGGATAGAAAGCGCGGTTCATAGCTACCAGAGCCCCGTGACAGGAATCAACGAGTATCTTCGCCTGGCCCACACGATACTTCAAAATAGCCAGAACGAAGCCTCGACTGCGGTCGGACCAGAAGTTGTTTGCATGTGGTTTCGAGCTACCAGTTTCATGAGCAATATGGTTATCTACCCAATGCGCTTCACATAGACCGTCAGGCTCAACAACAACAAAGAAAGTTACAGAGAGTTAAAGAAGGAAAAGGAGGCAATCAAACAAAGTGCTAGGGGGCTCATGTGCTTACAAAGCATATCTTTGGCAACAGCTGCCAACTCTTCCATCACAAACTGCTCATGTTCAGCCGCAAGTTTTTGTTTCGACTTGGCCACATCAGCCACTCCACGCAAAGCTTTTAACTTGCGTTCGCCATCCGTGACGCGATCACGAAGAGAAGCAAAGGTACTAGCAGCGGCAACAAGAGGATCCAATCGGACAGCAGATCCACTCGAAGACTCCGCGCCAGCACCTACTACCTGGAAGGAGATAAGAAAAGCTAAGAAACATTTCAAGACACCCCACTCGAGAAAGAAACCACCTATTCAACAGGTGCTCGGGGGCTACTCCCATCGGGAGGAACTCATAAATATCAATCGCAAATAATCACATCTCAGGAATGAAAGAACACTTCGATTAAAGGCAAAATACGGGAATACATCCCAAGGTTCATTACATTAAGAGAGTAAATTGAAAGCAGTCTTCCCTATGGAACTACAGAGGTACTGCCACTCGCAACCGGCTGCCCCTTGCGACTAGCACGAGCAATCAAATCAGATAGCTTCCTGGCGAGTGCTTCAGCTGGATCGCCGAAGGGACGAAGCGCTACCTTTTTGCCTGTGGCAGCATCGAAGGGAAGGCTCGAGTACGCCTCATCCAGGCCTGCGACTCCGTGCGCCAATGCAAACTGGATGGCAGTCTTCGCCCCGCATTCAGATTGGGCAACCGAGTAAGCCTAAAGAAGATCATCCTCCAGGAAAACCTTCATAAGACCACCGAGCGTGGACGGAACCGCGGCATCCACCAGAAGACGCTCGTGGAATTGCGTCAGCACTCGAATGGCTTCGCCAACGAGGGAGCAGATCCCACTCGCGTGTTTCTGGAGCTGGGCGCAAGAATCCATTAGGGCGTCCACTCGTTGAACCCCGGGCAGCTCCAGCGCAACGCCAAGGATATCTGCAAAAAAGCGTCATAAACTCCAAGGACAACCGATCTAATCGCAACACAGCGAGAATTAAAGTGCGACTTACCAGCGAATTTCTGAGCCAGAGGGCGAATGAAGCCAACAAGATCATTGTCCTGTTTGGTGCCAGTCTCCTCTAGTTGCTTCAGCGCGTCCTAGGCCTCAGCGAGTTTTCCCTCGAACTCAGTCGACTGCTTGCGAGAGGATTCAATTTCCTTTCAAACAGCCTCCAACCCGGCTTCGAGGGTTTTCACCCGAGTGACAGGATCAGTCTTCTCGGCCTTCAGGAGATCAACTTGGGCTGCACAGCAACAAACTTCAGCCTAGGGCAATTCGCACGATCAGAAAGAACAAGTAGAAGGAACAGATCAATTTACCTTGGAGAGCTTGGCCATCCGCGACGAGTCGATCACGATCCACCCAATGGGATACGCAATCTGCCTCAGCCAAAAGTACGCGGCGACCAATGGCTGCGAGAGAGTCCAGAAGAGACATCAAAACACGAAACGAAGAAGTCAGAGAAAGAGGAAAGAAATTGAGCCTATTCTCGACTGCAAACAGTCGAGTATAGCCTCGGGGGCTACTCCCATCGGGAGCACTGCCGTGCACCCGATAAAGTCAAGAAAAGAGAAAAGCTCGAATATTGAGTATGTAGCCAATCGCAATCGATTGACTACAGCCTTGGGGGCTACTCCCATCGGGAGCACTGCCGTGCACCCGATAAAAAATCATAAATAAGCAAAATGGAGGATAATGAGGTTTACCTAGCCTTGGGCGGTGCGCAGAGGGTCAGCTGAGCTACCCGACGCTTCTTTTGAATCCGAGGCTCCACCCACAAAGCTAGGCAACATGTAATCCATAGCCGCAGCTGTCGGAGCTGGGCTCGGAGAATTCGGGACAGCCCTAGCAATTGGAGTTTCGCCCGCAGCAGCATCATTTTTCCTCGCGGAGGGAACAGAGGAAGCAAACTGGCCAGGGCTGATGGATTGAAGCCTGTCATGAAAAAACAAAAGCATAAGGAAGGGAGAGAAGAAACTCTCGACTAGAGGACGACAGGATAGAAAAACTCACTCGTCGTCGTTGTCATCCAGCATGTCAGCATTCCAGGTTGTAGGAATCGTCGACTTGGTGGCAGGAGGAGGAAGTACGTTCAAGGGAGTCACGGTGAGAGGCTCGACTGCCTTCTCAGATCCTCCACCCAAAGAATTATCTTTGGAGGTAGCTTCATCGTCCCCCGCCCTGCGGCGCTTGCGGTGGAGGTCGCTACCCGACTCTTCCACGTCATCCAAAGAACCGTGCTCAGAACTCGAGTCGGCCTCGGCGACGCTAGTGTCAAGGGGAACCTCCAGGTTGCTCACCAGCAAGTCCGAGGCCTCTTCGGAGCAAATTGGCGGGTAGCAGTTTGCTACCCGCAAACTCTATAGAAGGAAAACAAGAAGAAAGAGAGAAGGAAAAACTCAGTCGACAAACTCCCGAATAGCGAAAGCAGTTGAAGCAGAGAAGAGAATAAAAACTTACATCCGAAGGAGGAAGTCTTGAAGCCTCAAATGATGCGATAGGGCAGATGGGGAAGGACTCGCCCACCTTCAGCCTGGTGATGGCCGCGATTTTCTTCTCGAATTCAGCATTCGAGAGTTCTTCTCGGCTCACACGGCTGGCGTCTTCACTGCCCTAGTACTCCCACATGGTCGAGGGCCTCTCCTGGAAAGGTTGGATCCTGCGCTTGAGGAACACACTCGCCAGATGCAGGCCGTTCAGCGCGATCCCTGCAGTTTGGTCGTGGAGGGTTGCTACCTTGGCGAGTAGCGGGGGATGACTCGACTCTCTTCAATCGAGAGCTTGTGCGCCCAGGATTTCCGCCGCTTCTAGACAACGAACGGGTGGAATTCATGAGATCCACCCGCGTTGTTGTCAACAACGTAGAACCACTTCCTTCTCCACCCTTGCACGGAGTCGATGAAGTGCATCTCGAAGTAGGAGCTATCCGACTTCGCCTAGATTCCGAAGCCGCTAGTGCGCAGCATCTCTCCAAGCTCGGTCTCTACCCGTAATTTCTCGCGGAAGATCCGCACTTTGAACAGGGCTTTCCAAAGGCCCCAGTGCGGGCGGATGCCCAGGAAGCACTCGCAAAGTACAATGAAGCACGAGATGTGCTGCACTGCATTTGGAGGCAAATCGTGGAGCTGTATGCCGTAGACATACAGCAAGCCAACGAGAAAAGGATGGAGGGGGAACGAGAGCCCGCGTGAGACGTGATCCGCGAAGACCACGAGCTCGTTCGCGTGAGGGTTTGGTACCTCTTCCTTCTTGCCGAGGCGAACTCGTTTCTCGGCTTCGGGGGGCAGCAGCCCCTCCCTCTGCATCTCCTTGATGCTCTTGTTCGTCATGTTGGCGGAGCGCCAGTCGCCTGAGCGCGGGGCGGGTGGCACGGGAGCATCTTCAGGCGCCTTCGAGGATGATACAGCAGCGCTACATTTCCTTCCTCCAGCCATGGAAACTGGTGCGTTCCACCTAAGGACAATATATATATATATACGGGGCCACTCGATCTTGGCCGTTCATCAAGCAACGTGGCACCCATCGTGGCTGCCACGCGTGAAGCGGAAACGAGGAGGCGGTAAAAGCTATTTCGTGCCACGATCTTAACAGCAGATCGTGCGTATTTACTGCGCGCGGCTCGCGGGAAAACCGGAAACGACGTCTCGTTTTCGGTCAAAAGCTGACAAGGTGGGCCAGCATACCCTGTTTTCACTTTGTCACGTCCCATCGGAGAAGTCCGAAAGAACAAAGTGCGCAATGACATCATTGTGCACCTCATCAGACCCGAAAATTCCTTCGGGTAGGATCCCAAACACGAAACTTGCTTCGTATGGGCATATCGAAACGCGAAAACTCTTTTGCATAAAAACCCCAGACACAAAATTTTCTTGCGTATGGGCACAACAAGGTTTCCAGACACGAAAACTCTTTCGTATGGATAGAAAACTACAAAAACAAAAAATCCTTGTGCATAAAAACAAGGGAGATTTCTTCACTCTAAATATCTCAAGACAAAACTCGCGAGTGCGCGGCTCCTGCCACTCAATCATACGATGTACACACATCGCCTCCCTGGATCGTTCGGCCGACTAGGCACATCCGGATGCCATATTCTTTCGAATATGAAGGTAAGACCCAAAAGATCTCTCTTGAGGGCCTAGAATCATACTCAAGTTGCGTCCTCCGGTAAATTTCCGTGTCAACAACACGAAGAAAAATCCCAGCGGACGCGCCGGGTACCCCTATAGGTTAAATTCGACTCGATAAGACCTCTACGGCCCAGTCGCAATGATCACCTCATCGGATTCGAGTCAGAGGTCTCGAATCTGTGTAGGCCAGAACTGTTTTTGCCCTAGATTTAATTAATTGGCCCTGAGCTTTCGGGAGAGCCAAGCTAATGAGCCATATCCTTCTGCGAAAACAGCCAAAAAATACATGCACTTTAATCACCCGATACTCGGGAATAAGGACTCGTCACACAGGGTACAGGCCCTCCAGACGGAAAAAGATTGAAACAATCAGCCGAAGGAATTGAAGACAAGACTTTGAGCGTATACCCGACAGAAAATCTCAATCGAGTAAAGGCTCGGGGGCTACTGACGAAGGGATGAACCCTGGACCTATCGGGTAAGGATACCCGGTCCAAGGCCCAAGATATAAGCCCAAGAGGAGATGCCATATACTGTTCTATAAGGCCCAGTTGAAGCCCACCCGCAAGGCCTTGTGGGTCAAGTTAGGAAACTTGTAACCGACTTTAGGTTAGGGTTTGAGTCCTCCCCGGGTACGGTTTGGGACCTGGCCACCTATATAAGGCCAGAAGAACCACCAGGAGGGGACAAGCAATACGGCACCACCAAAGCCTTGAGATCGAGATCATACTCTCGACTTGAGCAACCACCCCCCCATTGTAACCGATCTACTCGTGAATACAGATCGAAAGAAGCAGGAGTAAGGGTTTTACCTCTACGAGGGCCCCAAACCTGGGTAAATCATGCCCCCTGTTTAGCCGACGATTGTCACCAGCGCCCACAGGTTCTCCTAATCGAAACCCTATGGGTTCACCCAAGGGACTCGTTGAGATGCAGATTCGACAGTAACAAAAATCCATTACGATTGCTATCAGCAAAGGAAGTCATATACCATTATCCTATCAACTCGTTATTTGAGTGTGGCACAGTTTCAAGCTTTTAGACCAACCATTTATTGTTTTTACTCTACTATACCAGAAATTTTACCATTAAGCATATTAATATCTCAAAACAACAGCAAATAATCAAGTGAAACAGTTTAGTGATCTACAAGAATATGCAAGCTTTTTTTCGTCGTACCATCTACCACACGTAGCATTTTCTAGTTCCAACAAGCACCATACAAAATATGTTTTAACAAAAACTCTCTAAATGATACATCAAGCAATCATGAGAGTACTCAAATAACACTACTAAAACTAATGTCTCTGAATAAGATATGCATGAAATTACGAGCTAAACAGGAATTTTATAGCAGCTAGAAGAAAAACTAAGAATACGAGCATAACGAATAGTAAATAAAAAAGCGGAGCGTGTATCTCTCCCAAACAAGGATGCTAGTTTCCAATGATGTTTATTTCAGGAAGGAAAACAAAAGAAAACAAAAGAAAAAATTGACGCTCCAAGTAAATTTCATATGATGTGACCGAATAAAAATCTAGTTTCACTAGAAGTGACCTGATAAATTGTTAATGAAGAAGGAGATGCCTTGGGCATACCCAAGCTTAGATGCATCAGTATTCTTAGAATTTTCTGGGATGAACCACATGGGCATCCCCAAGATTTGACCTTGGACTCTTCTTAATCACATTATATCACCCTCTTCTCTTGACCTTTGAAAACTTCCTTCACACCACACTTAAGAGTAATTCCCATTAGTGGGTAGTGCAACAATAAAAAATTCATAGGATCTGTATGGGCATAAGTGCTATTTATACTTTTAAACATTATCTACAGCCAATGATGTTTCGTGAAGCGAAGAAATCCACTTGACATCGTAAAAGAACAAATGCAAGCAAAATGACAGAATCTGCCAAAACCAGAACAGTCTTTAAAGACGAAGTTTTCCAGGACGCTTACGTTGCTCAAATCTAAAAACTGAAAGAACTAAAAAGTTTCGTAATAAGCTGATGAATAAGCAAAAATTATTTCAGATCATTCTGATATATCTGGATTTTATACGATTTTTTAGGGTGAACAGCAGAAATCTGTTTCCTGTGCAAAAATCCAAAACCAACTCCAACTTTTGTTAGAAACTTTACTTGGCACAACTAATACATGAAAATAAAGATACAAAGGAGTTTATCCATAAGTATATAACCCCTTGACTCAAAGAAAACATAAAAAATAAAGCAAAAAATAAAACCATGGGTTATCTCCCTAGAAGTGCTTTTCTTTAACACCTTTTAACTAGGCCCAGAAAAGTGGATTCAAGTGTTTTCGAGTGAAGAAGCATCCAAATTGTAATTTGTTCGAATAATAGAATAAAAAGGCAACTTCATTCTCTTTCTAGGAAAGTGTTCTGTACTTTTCTTGAGTGGGAATTGAAATTTAATATTCCCCTCTTTCATATCAATAACAGCACCAACGGTTCTACCAAAAGGTCTTCCCAAAACAATTGGACAAGAAGCATTGCATTCAATATTCAAGATAACAAAATCAACGGGGACAAGATTGTTATTAACCATGATAATAACAACATCAAATCTCCCCAAAGGTTTCTTTCTAACATTATCAATAAGACGAACATCCAAATAACATGTTTCCAATGGTGGTAAATCAAGCATATCATAAAGTTTCTTTGGCATAACAAAGATACTAGCACCAAGATCACATAGATAATTACAATCAAAATCATTCACTTTCATTTTCCTGATGGGTTCCCAACCATTATCTAACTTCCTAGGGATAGAGGCTTTAGACCTTAATTCATCCTCTCTAATTTGCATGAGAGCATTTGTAATATGTTTTGTGAAAGCCATATTCATAGCACTAGCATTAGGACAACTAGCAAGATTTTGCAAGAACTTAATCACTTTAGTTATGTTGCAATCATAAAAGTCAAGATAATTTTTATCAAAGGTAATGGGATCATTGTCTCCCATGTTTCTAAAAATTTCAGCACTTTTATCAGGAGGATTTTTCGCAGTTTCAGGAAGTTTTGCATTTTTAATAGCAGAAGTGGGAATATTGCAAAAACCAATTACATTAACATTGATAGTAGAAGGTTTAATAGCATGAGAGGATTCGGTTCTACTAGTGGTTGTAATGGTGCAAACATTAGCTATATTATTCTTTCTAGCTATTTCATCTTCTCTTTCCCATCTAGCATGCAATTCAGCTAACATCCTAACATTATCATCAATTCAAATTTGGATGAAATTTAGAGTTTTGCTTTCTTTAACATCATGAGGAATAACCTTTAATTTTAGAAAATCAACATCAAGAGCAAGGCTATCAACTTTAGAAGCAAGAACATCAATTTTGCCAAAAAAAATCTCAACTGATTTATTAAAAGCAGCTTGTGTACTGATAAAATTATTAAGCATGTTCTCAAGATCAGAGGGTACACTTTTGTTGCCACTGTAAGAATTACCATAAGAATTATTATTATTAGGAGGATATGGACTAAAATTATTTCTACCAAAATTATTCCTATAAGCATTGTTTTTAAAATTATTATTTTTAATGAAGTTCAAATCAACATGCTCTTCTTGAGAAACCAAAGAGGCTAAAGGAACAATATTTGGATCAGTAGGAGCATGGCCATTAACAAGCATAGAAATAATAGCATCAAGTCTATCACTCAAGGAGGAGTTTTCTTCAACATAGTTTACCTTCTTACCAGTTGTAGCTCTCTCAGTATGCCATTCAGAAGCTTTGTTGCTGCCCCCATGGTCATGGACATAAAGGTTCCTCCAGCAGCTGAATCCAGAAGGTTTCTTGAAGAAAAATTCAGTCCTGCATAAAAGGTTTGGATGATCATCCAAGTAGTCAGTCCATGAGTGGGACAATTCTTTACTAAAGATTTCATTCTTTCCCAAGCTTTAGCAACATGCCCATTATCAAGTTGCTTAAAATTCATAATGCTACTTATTAAAGATATAATCTTAGCAGGAGGATAATATTTTCCAATGAAAGCATCTTTACACTTAGTCCAAGAATCAATACTATTTCTAGGCAAAGATAGCAACCATTCTTTAGCTCATCCTATCAAAGAGAAAGGAAATAATTTAAGTTTAATAATATCTCCATCTACATATTTATATTTTTGCATCTCACATAGTTCAACAAAATTATTAAGATGGGCAGCAGCATCATCAGTACTACTACCAGAAAATTGCTCTCTATAACAAGATTTAATAGTGCAGGATTAATCTCATAAAAATCAGCAGTAGGAGCAGGTGGAGCAATAGGAGTGCTAATAAAATCATTGTTGTTGGTGCTACTAAAGTCACACAACTTAGTGTTCTCAGAGGTACTCATTTTAGCAAGATTAAAATAGGATAAAAATAACAACAAGAATAAGAACAAAAAAATTATTTTTTTATAAAGAGAAGCAAAAGATAAAAAAAAGAAACTAAGCAAAAAAAATAACAAATTAAAGACATTGGAAGTGAGAGACTCCCCTTGCAGAAATTCTCTTCCTCCCCCGCAACGGCGCCAGAAAATTAGCTTGATGCACGTGTAACACACGTTCGTTGGGAGACCCCAAGAGGAAGGTATGAAGAGCACACCAGTAAGTTTCCCTCAGAAAGAAACCAAGGTTTAATCGACCAGTAGGAGGAAAAAGCAACTTTTGAAGGTTGATGTAGCTGAGATGGCAGGGCGCACTACCGGTTCAGAAGCAACGTGGAACCTACACAACACAATCAAATCACTTTGTCCCAACGAAGCAGTGAGGTTGTCAATCTCACCGGTTTTTCTGAACACAAAGAGGTTTAAAATATGTAGGAAAATAGTATCATAACAATATGAAAAAAATAGCAGAACTGTGAAAACAGTAATTGCAGTGGTTGTATTATCAGCATGAGGAAATGGACCGGGGTCCACAGTCACTAGTGGTCTCTCTCCATAGAAAATAAATAACATGAATGGTGAACAAATTAAAGTTGTGCAATCGATAGAAATGAAGACTGCACCGTAGTGCATATGCAAGACATAAAGATTACTATGTGATTCATGCGGGCATTACAGAAAAATACGTAGACCGTCATCCAACTGCATCTATGACTAATAATCCACCTTCCGAATATCACCCGAACAAACGTTAGGTATTAAGTTGCAAGCAACAGATAATCGCAGGAAGAAAAGTGTGTAATCTAAAGAATGTAAACGAAGTAAACATCGTTGTTCTCTCCCTAATGGCAATAGCACATCCTCCATCACAGATACAAAGAAGGCATGAACCCACTATCGAGCATAAATACTCCCTCTTGGAGTTAGTAGCATCTACTTGGCCAGAGCATATACTAATAACGGAGAGCATGCAAGAGCATATACTACATATGCTTGAAGATAACATGATAGATAGATAATCAGAAGACATAGCATTCAACATCCATCGGATCCCAGCAAACACAACATGTAGCATTACAATAAGATGATCTCGATCATGTAAGGCAGCTCACGAGATCTAAACATAAGGCATAAAGTGGAGGAGACAACCATCTAGCTACTGCTATGGACCCGTAGTCCATGGATGAACTACTCACGCATCACTTCGGAGGAGGGTGTGGTGGTGTAGACCCCTCCGGTGATGAAACTTCCTCCCGGCAGGGTGCCATGGAGAACTCCAGAACCCTCCCGATCTCGGGTTGACGATGATGGCGGCCTCGGGTGTTTCTCGGAAAAAGTGGTATATATTTAGGGTTCACGTGTCGAGGGAATAAATAGGCTAAATGGTGATGGCGTTGGGCGCTCGAGGGTCCCACACCACCCCATGGCGCGGCCAAGGGGCGCGCTGATGTCTACGCACACTTCTACTCTTGTAGACAGTGTTGGGCCTCCAAGTGCAGAGTTTTTTAGAACAGTAGCAAGTTTCCCTTAAGTGGATCACCCAAGGTTTATCGAACTTAGGGAGGTAGAGGTTAAAGATATCCCTCTCAAGCAACCCTGCAATTAAGATACAAGAAGTCTCTTGTGTCCCCAACACACCTAATATAATTGTCATTTGTATAGGTGCACTAGTTCAACGAAGAGAGAGTAAAATGCAAGTAATATGGCTGATAATAAGTGATAATAGGAATCTGAAATAAATATGGCAGCAAGCAAACATGTAGCAGAACAGGCGGAAAACAGTGTTTCAATGCTTGGAAACAAGGCCTAGGGCTCCTACTTTCGCTAGAGGACACTCTCAACAATGATCACATAATTCAATAACTATATATCTTCTCTTCACTATGCTACTCTTAATCACTCTCCGGTCGAATAACAACACCAATCCATGTGTAGGGCTTTAACAGCACTCCTCAGAGTAAGCACTTTCCCAACCAAGTAACCCCCATGCTATCACCATGGGACCCAGATGGTTCCACGCAAACACCACAATTTCATAGGGTTATCCAACACAAAATATAAATATAATGCTAAACCACACTGTGCACACACTGTCACCTTTACACCGTGATCAAAGCGTTTCCGGAGATCTCATAACAAATAATGAACACTAATTATTGTGTAGGGCTAAAAAAAGCATTCCTTAAAGTAAGCATTCCCATGTCTAGTTAACTCCACGCTCTCACTATGAGCGCCCTAGATGGTACTAGACAAACACCACAATTCATAGAGGAGACACACACGATGTGCACACTGTCACCTTCACACAGCGGGACAAGGTGACTCCAAAGTTTATATTAATAAAGCACTTGAGTAGAAAAAGATGAAGAGTAACATCTATGAATTCAAATATATTACAAAGTTCATGATCACATATAGATCACACCATGGGAGAGAGATGAGCCACATAGCTACCAGTAGAGCCCTCAGCCTCGGGGGAGAACTACTCCCTCCTCATCATAGGAGACAGCAACAGTGATGGAGATGGAGGTGGAGTCGATGGAGATGGTTCCGGGGGCACTTCCCCGTCCCGGCAGGGTGCCAGAAGAGAGATCTGTCCCCCGAACCTTATCGGCGGCGGAGCTACAGATGTATTTTGTGGAAAAGGTCAATGTATTTAGGGTTTACGCCTTGGGGAATATATATAGGCGAAAGGGCGATGCCGGGGGGTGGCCAGGGGGCCCACACCACCTGGTGGCATGGCTAGGGGGGTCCCACGCCACCCCATGGTGTGGCCACCCTGTGACCCCCCCTCCGGAGCTCTTCGGGACTTCTGGAAGCTTCCGGGACTTCTAAGACTTCTGGCTTTCGTGGGGTCCAATTCCGAGAATATTTCCAGAACAACTTTTCTGAAACTAAAAACAGCAGAAAATAGGGAACTGGCTCGGTGGCATCTTGTTAATAGGTTAGTCCCGGAAAACGTGTAAAAAAATGCTATAAAGAAGGGAGAAAACATGTAGCAATTGGCATAATATCATCATGGAGCATCAGAAATTATAGATACTTCGGAGACGTATCAAGCACCCCCCAAGCTTAGTTCCTACTCGTCCTCAAGTAGGTAAGCGATAAAACAAAATAATTTCTTAGGTGACATGCTACCACACAATCTTGATCATAATATGTAAAGTAGAGCATCTAAACTAGGATCAAATGAACTAAAATTGTGATATATATTTGATATCAACAAGTAATGCATAAACAAAGAAGAAATAAGTAAAACTTTTAATGAATCAATGCTAATAGACTATCAACCGTGCAAAGTTTATTAGAGACGATTTAAGCTTTCAAGAACAACAATATCATGCACGTCAAACGATCTTCACAGCCCCTGTTAGGATCAATTCAAGCTTTCTACACGATGCAATGCTTGAATCTTAAACTATTTGCGCACTAAAAACAAGCAAGTGTTCTGCGTTGGTCCCTGGCACCTGGATGTTCTGGCAAAGAGAACATTATGGGGGGTTTGGAAGGTCAATGGAAGAAAGGCTCACAAAGCTGAAAGTGGTCATTAGACAAGAGAAAGTCTTACAACTGAAGCTATGCAAGGAGTAGGGATTGCCACACAACGGCTGCACATAGAGCTATAAGTTTATGAAAACTCTCCAATGGAACTAGTGAGGGTGCATCCAACTTGCTTGCTCATGAAGACCTAGAGCTCATTTGAGGAGGCTCATCACTGGAATATACAAGCCAAGTTCTATAATGTAAAGTTCCGCACATAGTTATGAATGATAATAATATGAAAACTCTCTCCAGACCGAAGTATTGGTGCTAAACATGAAGCACAAGTGTGGTATAAAGGATAATGATGCGCCCCCTCTCTCTTTGGCCCTTTTTTTTTCTTTTTGGGCTTTTTCATTTATTTTATTTTTTTATTTTATATATCCTCACCGGTAGGGGAAACATCCTATATTACAATGAATCATCACACTTTTAGTACTCATAACTCATAATGGAATATCTCTTATGTATCCAACTGCATGCTCCTGCCAGTGTAGCAGTATGCATAAATAACCATGAAGCTCATCATCAAGTAACATAATGGAGGTGGATGTTGTGCAGCAATATATCTCGGAATGGCTATGGAAATTCCATGATAGGTAGGTATGGTGGCTGTTTTGAGGAAGAATATATGGGAATATGTGTAGGAGAACAAAGTCCTCTGACGAGATTTGGATGCACTGACGAAGTTTGCACCAACTCTCAATGTGAGAAAGGGCAATGCACAGTACCGAAGAGGCTAGCAAATATGGATGGTGGAAGTGCCAGGAACCGCAACATAGACTCACGAGTTAAAAGATTTAAGAAAGAAAATCATCTTACAAGGCACAATGCAAATCACTCCAAGAGGGTCCGTGGCAGTGACGAGTCACTGTTAGCTACCCCGACCGTAGCGCGTAACAAAAGACCGATCATAAATGTATCACTCGTAGCAATCATATACCATTGTTTCTATCAGCTGGTAATTTAAGTGTGGCATAGCTTGAAGTTTCTTAGACCAACCATTAAAAGTTTCTACTTACTAGTCCTTCCTGTTTATCCATTAAGCAAACTAATATCTCAAAACAACATCAATAATTCAAGTGAAGCAGTTTAGTGATCTACAAGACCATGAAATCTTTTCCACTATACCAACTATCACAATAGCATTACTATTACCAAGGAAACACACATATGAGAACAACCTAACTACAAAATTTAACAGCTCTGAACAAAGGATGCATGCAAAACAAGAGCTAAACGCAGTACTAGCAAAAAGTGAACACTCACAGAACAATAAGAATGAAAACTAGAGTGTTCTAAGCAATGAAAACGGAGCGTGTCTCTCTCCCACACAAGTATGATAAGATCCAACCATAAATTACATCAAATAAAATTAAACAAACTGAAAGCAAAAAAATAAAAGACGCTCCAAGTAAAGCACATAAGATGTGACCGAATAAAAATATAGTTTCACTAGATGTGACCTGATAATTTGTCGATGAAGAAGGGGATGCCTTGGGCATCCCCAAGCTTAGACGCTGGAGTCTTCTTGGATTTTGCTGGGATGTATCTCCGAGGCATCCCCAAGCTTAGGCTCTTCACTCTTCTTGATCACGTCATATCATCCTCTTCAATTGACCCTTAAAAAATTCCTTCACACCAAACTAATAACAATCTTCATTAGCAACGTTAGTGCAATCGAAATAATAAATTCACATGGTTCAGTTTAAACACAAGACTAACACTCATAAACACATTAGCTACTATCACAACTTATTTTAAAACTTTTTTTATCAAAAGAACACCAAAAGGAAGAGATTAAGATGCAAATGCAATTATTGGCAGAAATCTGTCAAAAACAGAACAGCAGGTAAAGATGATTTTTTTGAACATCTTCTGTTGCTCAAATCAAAAAGTGGTAAACTAAGAAAAGTTTCGGAATTATCTGAGGAATAAGCAAAAAAAAATTCAGATCATTCTGATATTCCAGGATTTTATACGATGTTTTACGGTAGATAGAAGAAATCTGTTTTCTGCGCAGAAATCCGAAAATCAACTCCAACTTTCGTTAGAAACTTTACTTGGCACTAATAAAACATGAAAAGAAAGATACAAAGGAGTTTATACAGAAGTATACATCACCTTGACTCAAAGAAAACAGATAAAAACAATGCAAAAATAAAAATATGGGTTATCTCCCAAGAAGTGCTTTTCTTTAAAGCCTTTTAGCTAGGCATGATAACTTTAGAAGATGCTCACATGAGAAATATTAATTGAAGCAAAAGAGAGCATCAATAAGAAAATGTAAAACAAATTTAAGTCTAACCCACTTCCTATGAAAAAGAATCTTGTAGAAAAACAAGTCAATAAAACCCAAAGTGGCTAGCATAGGAAAGCAAAACAAGTGCAACTTCATAATTTTCAACATAAAGAGGGGAAACTTGATATTGTTGAGATGCATAAAATTATGTTTCCCTCTCCCATAATAACTTCCAGTAGCATCATGAATAAAATTAACAACATAACTATCACATGAAATATTCTTATCATGAGCCACATGCATAAAAGAATAATTACTCTCCACATAAGCATAGTCATTCTTATTAATAGTAGTGGGAGCAAATTCAACAAAATAGCTATCATTATTATTCTCATCACCATAATCATTAAATATAAGAGGCATATTATAATCATAATTAAAATTTTCCTCAATAGTAGGTGGACTGAAAATATCATATTCAACATTGTAAACATGTGGAACTATAATACCACAATCGTTATAATCATCATATATTGGAGGAAAAGTATCACCAAAGAAAATTTCCTCCTCAAAACTTGGGGGACTAAAAATATCATATTGATCAAAACTAGCTTCCCCAAGCTTATACTCTTCCATAGCATTAGAAATAATGGTGTTTAACGAGTTCATCTTTACTATTAAAGGAGGCTTGGTGGTGTCCGTGTTCCATGTTATGGTACGTCGTCCGCCTCTCCATCCTTCCTCAAGACTCCAGCACGGACAAAAAGGGTTTGCACGTAGAAAAAAAATCGTTGAAAAAAACGCTTTCAGACCCACGATCAAGGAGGGAGAAAATAGCGCACAACTACCTCCAGGGCTGCGTCACGAGAGTGTACGTGCGTACATCGCCGAGCTTCTCTCCCGCAACAAGTACTTACTAGACCCACGACTCTACTTGCTCCTGGTACACCGTCAAGCTCCAGGTAGAGCAGCAGCGTCGTTACAGGACTATAGGAAAGCCGCCTCTCCGATGCCTCGTCTGGCACCGCGCCGGATCCCTCCCGGTCACGCTCCTGGTACGCGGCCGGCCCATCTCCGTCGATCTTTATACCGGCTCAGCTGTGTACCGCTGCGTCGGCACCGGCCTGGCGGCCATGACGCCGGAAGCCGCCGCTCCAATCCCTCGGCTCCCACCACGTCGGATCCGCGCGTGGTCAGTACATGCGAATGGGAACCGCCGCCCCGATCCAATCTGTCAAACATTAACCGCCGGCCGGAGATCATGCCGCTCGCCAACGTTGTTGCCTCCCTTCGTTGAGGTATGACCCCCTCGTTGTTGTCTCACATTCTCGTTCTCATATCCATTTGATGCAGTGCTTGTTGTCATCGCTTGCCTTTAGGAAGTTCTGCCACACAACTACCTCCAGGGCTCGTGAGACGTGGAAGAAGGCGGTGCGCGGTGGACGCCATCCTCCAGTCCATCTGCGCCTCCGAGCCCGAGTTGTCGTTGCCGCTTGAGCAGGGTGAGTTCCTTAAAGATTGGCCGTTAATTCTTAGTTGAAGTGGATTTCCTAGAAACCCTGATTTCCTTCCGATCTGATGCCATTTTTGTAAGCTGAATTGGATCATTCATGGTATTCAAGAATGATATGGTTGAAACCATTTTTTGTAAACCAATTGAGTCTGTAGCAGGTTAGAAATTCAATTTATGTGAACACTGAAGTTACATTTCTTTTAGAGGTTCAGCCACTTTCCAGCCAGGTACTTTAGGGCAATATTTTGTTTGTTATAAAAACTACTTAAAATTTCCCGTTTGAACAGAAACCGCAATATTCATGTTCTTTCATAATTTGATACATTTGCGACCTCATGAAAGTATGCTTGTTTTTGTAATATCATTCGTTGGAATTAAAGCTTTTTGATAGTTTGGGCTTACGTAATGTTATTCCTTAATAAAAAGAGACCAGTGTGTCTATTCGGTGGCTTTTGCTGTGCTACATGGATAGTTTGAAAACAAAGACGAATGCTATTTTCGTAAGATGCCTACATGATTGATTGCATTGATTTTGAAATGTTCATAGAACCAGTATACATGCTACTATTATGTTTTTTTATATAAGCAATGCATACACTCAGAATGGTGATATAACTGTCATTCTGAAACTATGGTAATAACACAAATAGAAGATATGAACTTGATCAGAGTGCACCCGTTGCTTATTCAGACATGCACCCGTTGCTTATTGAGGACATGCACTTGTTGCAGCAACTAGCAGTGTTGACGGGTCGATAAAGTTCTTCCTACTGTAATTTGGGAAAGCTGCATGGTGTATTATTAAAATATGTATTGTAATGTGGGAAGTAAACATGAATTTTATTTTGGTAGTTCGTTTGTTCAATATTGTTGTACTCCCACCATCTTGAATTAATTGTCGTTGATTTATCAAAATATATATGGATGTATCTAGATATTTTTTAGTGTACATACGTACAAAAAATGTATCTAGATATACTTTAGTGTACTGATATATCCGTATTTTAACAAATCTAAGACGACTAATTTGGGACGGAGGGAATATAAAACTGTTTTGTTGAAGTTTATGGACAAGGGATACCAGATAAAAGTGATGTTGTTGACTTGTGTGGAACTATGACCAGTTTTATATAGAGACCATCAATTTGAAATATTTTTTACATGATTCATCCCTGTATTATTTCATATCTTTAGTGAAGATTTGCACACTAAGTATTTAGAGATGGACATGGACTATTACGGCATCCACAGTGTGTGCCAAATTTGGGTGCCAAATACCCTATTTGGCTTTTGGCATCGGTTCTCTATACTGTAGAGGTGCCAAATCTTGGTGCCAAAGCCAAATAATTCGGCGTAGGAGCAACTAGAAGATCCAATGTCAAATTCTTTTAAGTGAATAAAATAGTTGGATGGAGGAGTGAGACTAGAGAGAGAGTATGTAGCCCAAAATAGTTTATTATTACTTTATACATGGTGGGCCACACAATAAGGATATTTGGCATTTGACATTGGTTTTGACACATTGTAGATAACATAGCAAGTTTAGCTCTAATGCCAAATAAATCTATGTGGCGAATTTGGCTTTGGCAACACTGTGGATGCTCTTAGGAGTAACTGAGTTGTGTGGCCGTGATGGGACTTTAATGTGTTCCTTCATTGCATGACATGTGACGTAACATCAAAAACACAATTTTCAAGTTCGTGTCTACAATTTAATATTAAGTCCATCATTTCATATTATTTAGATATAACTTTGTCCGCTTAATCATGGGCAAAACAAAATGTCCATAAAAATCATTCTCCAATACAAGGACAATAGGAAGATGGATATCATGATTTTGGGTTATTTTATTACGGGTTCTCACCTCGGAATTGCAACTAGATTTATTGATAGATATCATGATTTTGGGTTTTTTGTTACGGTTTCTCACCTCCGAATTGCAACTAGATTTATTGACTCCTAATGGGCTACCTCTGCACGCCCTTAAACCAAAGATAAATTGCCTTGCTATATTGCTGACAAATATTGACCTCGCTCACTAGCTATGAAATAGCACAAGGCTTGTAGTTTGTCAGTTCCCAAGAAACAATGTCGACGCGGTGGAGACCGGGACAACATGTTGGGCGGAGGCTATTTCTTTCTTGGACACCTCTATCTCAAAGAGCCGACAACATGCCCCATTTCAAATTCAAGTGGAAGAAATTCCCATCAGTGTGGCTTAGCTTTGTCATGGCAATCAACAAGGTGTAAGGGCAGACCATCTCTATTGCCAGCATTAACAGTGTGTACCTACTGGTCTGCTCTATTCGCATTGTCTCGAGCCACTAGAGAGGAGCATCAGAATTTTAACCACCGGGACAATGGAAAGGAGTGGGCCAAGATTCCATGAATTAAAGAATACGACATGCATAATGAAAGAAAAAATTAATAAGTCGTGGCAACGCACGGGCATTCAACTAGTACTAATAACATTGTCACTAGCATGCAGATAAAGCTCCATAGGTTTCTTAATTTTCACTTCAAACACTTCATGTCCTAACTCAAGATAAAGATTCTAAAGATCTCTCACATTTTTGTTGTTTTCCATTAAACCTAACTAGTGAACAAGAAACAAAAATATTTAATTGCAGAATCTAAAGGAAATAACTCCGAGCACTCACACCCGAGGATGTGAGTACCTTTTACCTTACCTCCCCGGCAACGGTGTCAGAACAAAGCTTGATGTCTACGCACGCTTCTACTCTTGTAGAAAGTGTTGGGCCTCCGAGTGCAGAGGTTTGTAGAACAGCAACAAGTTTCCCTTAACTGGATCACCCAAGGTTTATCGAACTCAGGGAGGTAGAGGTCAAAGATATCCCTCTCAAGCAACCCTGCAATTAAGATACAAGAAGTCTCTTGTGTCCCCAACACACCTAATACAATTTTCAGTTGTATAGGTGCGCTAGTTCGGCGAAGAGAGAGAGTAAAATGCAAGTAATATGGATGATAATAAGTGATAACAGCAATCTGAAATAAATATGGCAGCAAGCAAACATGTAGCAGAACAGGCGGAAAACGGTGTTTCAATGGTTGGAAACAAGGCCTAGGGCTCCTACTTTCGCTAGAGGACACTCTCAACAATGATCACATAATTGAATAACTAGATATCTTCTCTTCATTATGCTACTCTTAACCACTCTCTGGTCGAATAACAACACCAATCCATGCGTAGGGCTTTAACAGCACTCCTCAGAGTAAGCACTTTCCCAACCAAGTAACCCCCATGCTATCACCATGGGAACCAGATGGTTCCACGCAAACACCACAATTTCATCGGGTTATCCAACACAAAATATAAATATAATGCTAAACCACACGATGCACACACTATCACCTTTACACCATGATCAAAGCGTTTATGGAGATCTCATAACAAATAATGAACACTAATCAGTGCGTAGGGATGCAAAAAACATTCCTTAAAGTAAGCATTCCCATGTCTAGTTAACCCCACGCTGTCACTATGAGCGCCCCAGATGGTACTAGACAAACACCACAATTCATAGAGGAGACACACACGATGTGCAAACTGTCACCTTCACACCGCGGGAAAAGGTGACTCCAAACTTCATATTAATAAAGCACATGAGTAGCAAAAGATGAAGAGTAACATCTACGAATTCATAAAGATTACAAAGATCATGATCACATATAGATCACACCATGGGAGAGAGAGATGAACCACATAGCTACCAGTAGAGCCCTCATCCTCGGGGGAGACCTACTCCTTCCTCATCATAGGAGACAGCAACGGCGATGGAGATGGCGGTGGAGTCGATGGAGATGGTTCCGGGGGCACTTCTCCATCCCGGCAGGGTGCCAGAACAGAGATTTGTCGCCCGAAACTTGTCGGCGGCGGAGCTACAGATGTATTTTGTGGAAAAAGTCAATGTAGTTAGGGTTTACGCCTTGGGGAGTATATATAGGCGAAAGGGCGATGCCGGAGGGTGGCACCAGGTGGCGCGGCCAGGGGGACCCGCGCCACCCCATGGTGTGGCCACCCTGTGGCCCCCCTCCGGGGCTCTTCGGAACTTCTAAGACTTCTGGCTTTCGTGGAGTCCAATTCTGAGAATATTTCCAGAACAACTTTTCTGAAACTAAAAACAGCAGAAAACAGGGAACTGGCTCTGTGGCATCTTGTTAATAGGTTAGTCCCGGAAAACGTGTAAAAATGCTATAATGAAGGGATAAAACTTGTAGCAATTGGCATAATATCATCATAGAGCATTAGAAATTATAGATACGTTGGAGACGTATCACGCTCCGCCCTATGGTGTGGCCCCCCTCCGGGCCTCTTTGGGACTCCGTGGAACCTTCGGGATTTCTAAGACTTCCGAGCTTCAAATTTTCCAACTCCGAGAATATTTCTAGAACAACTTTTCGAAAACTAAAAACAGCAGAAAACAAGGAACTGGCTCTGTGGCATCTTTTCAATAGGTTAGTCCCAAAAATCGATAAAATGACATAAATTGTATAGCAAACATGTAGCAAATAACATGAAAACAACATGGAACATCAGAAATTAAGGATACGTTTATGACGTATCATGAGCCTCTATTGAACTAGTCCATTGGGCAACCGATGATCAAAGTTTCCGGATCATGGGAAATTACGCCATTGAGAATGGAGTCATGTCATTGGATGAATGACATGATGGACACACACCCGACTTATTAAATATCCAGAAAACATGGTAACCAAACCTCCGACCGTGAGATGATATTTAATTGCTATCCCCGACGTTATGAATTTACACCCTATGTCATCAATTTAACAGGGTGGATATAAATATGTATACTGAATAAACAGAGGAATATGTTGAGGCGTATCGTAAAGAGCGGGATTTGTCAATCTGGATAACAGATAGATACGCTAGGGCCCACTTAGTGGTGTTCTCAACGATAAATGATTGCAAGAATGTGCCTAGGTCATGAGGATGAAACATCATGGTAATGAGTAGATAGGTTTGTCTGTAACAAGATCGTACTAGGTATGGAGATACCAAAGAACTAGTCTCCGACAATCAAATTATGAATGACAGAAGGTAGGGGAACTTTCATTTAAGGTTGAGCGACAAAGATAATCGTAGATTGCACAAGGACCAAAGAGAGGGAGTCCAGGTCTCACTTTGGTCATTGATCGGAGAGGGATTTCGATCATGTTTGTAGTGATCTCGAACCGTTCGGGTGTCATGCTTAAGGGTAATTGATGATAGAGTGATTGATAGCAGGAGAAAACAAGAGAGAACTAAGTCGGAATAGTTCTAGAATTTATCCGATGGAGATCAGAGGGCAAAGAAAGGTGTTTTGGTGCTACAATAAGTTAAATACTGTGTATTTATTATTAATTAGTGTAATTAATAATTAAATATATTTTTATGTAATATTTAATGGTTGTTTTCACTAATGGGCCAGAATTGGCAGAAGAGGCCCATTAGGGGAAAGGAGAGGGAAAAGGGAGAGAGAGAGGAGAGGGCAATCCTCCTGGGCCCTTTAGGGCCCATTAGGGGGTGCAAATCCCCCTCCCTTGGCCGCACCAACCATGTGGGATTAGTGCTACATGGCTAGGCCAAGAAGTTTGCCTCCCCTACTCCTCCTTTATATAGTGAGGCACCCCTTCCATTTTCAGCACCAATTTTCTCTCTCTCTTCTCTCATCATGTGGTTCCCATTTTGGAGTTGCGCCAGAGTTGAGGTTCTCTCCACCCTACACCCACCACCATGTAGAGTTCTCTCTGGTCCATCTCTCTACCTCCGATGCTTTGCTGGATCGGAGCTTCGAGAGCATCGGTCATACCATATGTGTGTAATCCGTGCGAGGCACCATACTTTTGGTGCTAGAGTCACATCGCCATCGACTACATGACCTTGAGGTCAGATACGTACGACTTAATCATCAACGGGGACATCATCGAAGCAGATCTTTTGATCGTAGATGCTTACGATCTTAAAAGGTATGAATACCGTATTCCTCTGTTACTTCATATCTGCATAGTTATAGATCCTAGTTTGTTTTTGGTTATCGTGAGTAGGAAATTTTTGTTACTCCGCTACGAAACCAATCAATTTCTTCCTATAATAAAACCACTTCCTACGTCCTGATACTTCATAGAAATTTTAGTAAGATACATTGTAACAAGGTAATAAAGAAAACTAAACAAAGGTAAAAGCAAACTAATAAAGCAAGCAAAAGACTAGAAACTAGAAAAGTAATCTTTTGGGATTTTTGATATAAGAGAAAGAAAGCTAAATAAAAGTAAACTAAGAAAGAACAAAACAAAAGAGATAAACTGGAAGTGTGCTAGTCCCCTAGCTGAGAAATTGAAGTCCCCAAAAACGTCGCGAGAAATTATATGCTTGTTAGCGTAATCACACACCCTTTGGGAAACTCCAAGAGGAAGGTATGGTGTAGTTAAAAGTGAATTTCCCCCAGTTAAGGAACCAGGGTGATCAATCCAGTAGGACTCTGAAGTCCCTCAGTAGGTTGATTGTTGTCTGGCGCTTCAACAAGCGTGAACCTGCACACAAACACACACCCTCTCTTGCTCCCAACTTTCCGAGAAGGTTGTAAATCTTCCCGTCTTGCTAAAAAATAGAGAATTAATTGTATCAAATGGTTGAAAATATGAAATCAAAACGGAAGAACGAGCAAGTGATGATGAAAAGCAAGTAAACGAGGTTGTTAACAATGAGGGGGGCATACTTTCACTAGTGGTGTCTCTCCTAAGAACAATAAACATGTTGGGTAAACAACTTATAGCTGGGAAACTGAAAAATCATGAACGTATAATAATGCTATTATGACGAGATAAAGTTCATGGGTTATAACAATGTATGCATTACGTCAAGATAAATACACCGCCATCCCACATCATATATTACAAAAAGTCCAACTTGAGACAACACTCTAGTAAATATTGCTAGTATTAAGTTGCAGCAACGAAATGATTGCTTGTGTGTAACAGAAAAATGCATTAAGAAATATATGTAATGTAAGCAATAATTCCCATACATCGACAAGAGCACCGTAATTTTCTCCCTAATGGAAGCAACACATCCTCATCCTACACGCTTCTGTCACTCGGGCGCTGGTTAAAGGAGGCATGAACCCACTATCTAGCATATAAACACTCTCTTGAAGGTTTATACAATAACTTTCCCAAGGAAATCATACACACCAGGGAGAAATTCAAGGCAAGATTGAAACTCTCGAAATATATAAGTGAAGCAACTCAATATGACATGAACAAAGCATAATCTCATGGTTCATCGGATCCCAATAAACACAACATGTAGCAATTACATAACGATGATCTTGATTATGTAGGGCATCTTACAAGATCTAAAAATGGTGGCACAAGGAGGAGAGAATACCATCTAGCTACTACTATGGAC
Source organism: Alopecurus myosuroides (assembly GCA_028641055.1). Taxonomy (NCBI): domain Eukaryota; kingdom Viridiplantae; phylum Streptophyta; class Magnoliopsida; order Poales; family Poaceae; genus Alopecurus; species Alopecurus myosuroides. The sequence continues at coordinate 326,320,472 of CM054063.1, read as the reverse complement.
TCGTAGGCCCGGGATGAACTACTCACACATATGTCCGGAGGCGATCAAGGCGATGTAGACACCTCATATCATGAACCCCTCTCAGGTAGGGTGCCGGAGGAGGACTCCAAAAGTAGTAGATTAGTCTTTTGAGGTGATGGCGCCTCTATATCTATTTCGTGGAATATTTTGCCGCCCCCGAGGTTTTTAGGGTTAAAGGCAATTTATAGGCGAAGAGGCGACGGGAGGCGGCGGTCAGGGCCACGCGATGACCCCCAAGCGCGTCCTAGCGGGGGGCCTGATGACCCACAAGTATCGGGGGTGTATCGTAGTACTTTCGATAAATACGAGTGTCGAACCCAACGAGGAGCAGAAAGTGTTGACAAGCGGTTTCGATGAAGGAATAACTGTAAATACTGGAAAATAGATTTGTAGGGTTTTTTGATCTTGCAGAGAAATAAAGTGCGAGTAAATAAAATGCAGTAATAATAATTGCAGCAAGTGGCCCAATCCTTTCTTCAGCAAAGGACAAGACGGTAAGTTTACTTATGATTAACAAATGTTCTCGAGGACACACGGGAGGTTTTTGTCAGGTGCTTTTCTTCCATGCAGCTGAATAATGTTCGGTGTTTTGATAAGTGTTGTGTGGGTGAACGTATGCTAATGTACCGTCCCATCCAAGACTAATACATACTTGTGATTATACCTTTGCAAGAATCCACAACTACAAGAAAGTAATTAAGAAATAAATCTAACCACAATTTTAAACTCCGGGATCCTACGCTCCCTCGTGTAATAGTTTCCTAAAGGGGGTATAGGTTTCTGTCACTTCGACAACCCCACAATTAGTAGCCAAATACACGATGCATTCCCCTAGGCCCATAAATGGTGAAGTATCATGTAGTCGACGTTCACATGACACCACTAGAAGAATAACACTGCAACTTAAATATCAAACATTAAATATTATTCAACATTACTTCACTACTAACAACTTGACTTCTCCCATGTCCTCAAGAACAACACGAACTACTCACAACACATCATATAGATCATGATCAGAGGTGATATAATGGATGATAACAATCTGGTCATAAAGTGCAAGCACCGATAAATCTCACAAGCAACAACTACTAACAAGTAATCCACACCGGGAGAGAGATATAATGCAAAACAACGATAGAGGCCCCTAATTGTTACAGCGGGATGAAGTTGGATGATGAGGGTGATGGTGCTAGTGATGACGATGATGATGATGACGATCTTGATGATGCCCGGAGCGATGACGGTGACGATGGAGGTGATTTCCCCTCTCTGGAGAGGAATTTCCCCGCCAGAGAGCTTTTCTCTCTCAGGTGTTTTCCGCCCGGTGGCGGCGGAAGAATAATTCTTCGAAGGTGGAATGAGTCTTAGGGTTCCCTCAGGGATAGGCACGCCAAAGATGACCCTTAGAGGTTGGCCAGGGTGGCCACACCCCTAGGTGGCGCGGCCAGGGGACGCGCCACCCCTAGGAGTGGGCCCCTAGTGGCACCCCCTCTGGCTCTCCTTCTGGCTGGGTTCCTCCTCTGAACTTTTAGGAACCCCTGGATGTCCCCCTTCTTCTTCTGATCTTCTCAAATATGGTATCTCGACGGTGCTTTTTCCATCAGATTTTTGGCCTCGGTGTTTATTCTCCAAAAATAATAAAACATGCAAAATAAGATAAAATAACACAAGAGATGGATCATAACATGAAATATATCGATGAATAACAGAAAATTATGATATAAAATAGTGATGCAAAATGGACGTATCAACTCCCCCCAAGATTAGACCTCGCTTGTCACCAAGCGAAACTGAACTCAGAAAACATGACCACAGGTTTATGGAGTGAAGAGTCGATAAATAAAACACGGACAAGAATCATCACATGTATCTATGCACCAATCATTATAGACAAAAACTTACTCTCATATAATATTACTTGAAACGAGTAAATGGGAGTCACAAACAAAGATGCAAAAGATAGAATCAAAATTGGTAATGGCAAACTTGATTCTTGGTCAGAGAACATTTAATGATATCTTGCTTATCTTAGGTGAAGTATTTATACTAGGGCTCATCTTGTAGAGCTTAACATGTTTAATTATAACAATTATTTTATATTGATTCATAGCTTTTCAAAGTAATATTCATTCAGATGATAAAGCATGTGCTAAACAATGAAGGATAGAAAACATGACTGAATAAATCAACATATGGATGATGAGAACACAACAACTCAAATGCTTGCTGGAGACTGAGAGAAATGGGTTTACTCACTCAACATAAAAGTAAAAGATAGTCCCTTTGCAAAGGGAAGTATGGATCACTCATGTGCTAGAGCTTTTATTTAATAAAATAGAGTTATAAAATTTTGACACTCCTCCCATCCATCTTACACAAACCATGGCTAACCGAATCCTCGGGTGCCTGCCAACAATCACAAACCATGGAGGAGTGTCTATATTTTTGAGAGGTGTATGCTAGAGTCAACGAATGGTAAACAGAAAATACAGTACGTCACAAGCCAACTAGAAATCTTAAGAGGTGCTCCCATATGAGGGACGCAACTGGTGTAGAAGGTCATCCCTCATTCTCTTTTGTTTACACGATTATGCTTTGACTGATAAATCAGGGGCAAAAATAGTGAAGAGAATTTGTGTATTAGTTTTGGGGCTGGGCACCCCGCTGCCAACTCTTCTAGCATTTGGATAAGCGGATGAAGCCACTAGTCCAGGTGTTTGAAGTCCAGCCAACGAGTGAGATAAAGATTCTCTATTGACGTCCTCATGAGCAAAAACAGGAGCACAAAACAAGAGAAATTTTGAAAGTTTTAAAGGTAGAACACAAGCAATTTACTTGGAGTGGCGGTGAAATACCACATAGGTAGGTATGGTGGACACAATGGCAAGGTTTTGGTTGAGGGTTTGGATGCACGAGTAGAGCTCATACTCAGTACAGGGTTTTTGGCTAGCAAGGCTGGGTAGCAAGCATAAGAGTTGAGGGAAAACAAACACATATACATATGATGAAACCAATCATGCAATTCTTCATTGAAGACCCAAGCGATCTTAACTTGTGAATACTAAGTTTTTAAGCTAATAGGCAAAATCCTCTTTCTTATACTAGCAACTCAAATTATTATTTCCGCTGACCCAAGCTAAGTTTGCAAAAACCAACTAGATTAACTTGATGATCTCTAGAGTGATACCAAACACTAATAGAAAGCTCAACCATAGGAGAGAAGTTGAAAACTGAAATAATGTGCATCGAAAGTAAATGATGAAACTTCTCATTAATATTTCAAACCGGCAACTCACACCAACGGATACAACGATAACCAACTAGTGACAGACACTTCCATACTGCAAACCATCATATATGATAACTTCTCTACTCATGATATGACTCTACTGAAAAAGTAAAAAGATGAAAGATATTGATGTGATACCGCGGCACTCCCCCCAAGACGAGGGGATGCCAAAACCAATGACGAATCAATTCTTCGGTGGTGGTGAAGGTGGAATCACTCGGAGAGGAGTCAGAAAGCCTTTGATGATACGACGGAGCTCAATGTTTTCCGCTTCCAGAATTGCTACCTCGGCCTTGAGAATACGATATTGTTCACAGAATTGATCGGCAACCCGGTGTGCTTCAGCTATCACAGGGAACACGTTGGGGTCTTGATCCTGAGGCACGGTCCCCTGCACATTATGAGAATAACGACGCCGAGGGTTAATGGATCCCACAAAGGTGGGGTTGCTAGTGGCCTCAGGTGCAGCCCTCCGGATCTCTTCCCTCATGTTGTTAATCATGTCTTCCCTCCTTGCTATATCTCCTCTTTCGTCTCCGATCCCGCGAAAGCACCCTTGTCGATGCCTTGCTGGATTTGTCAAAGACGACGTGCAGTGTATTCCTCGATGCTAAAGCTGAAGGACGACATCTTGACCTAGAAACTCCGGACTCCTGACAGGAAAACAGCTCGAAACAGAAACACGACGAGAAAAAGATATACGGACCTCGGGGTATCCAGGGGATTATAAAAGAAAAAAGTTTCATAATGAAAGGAAAGTCCAGGTCGAAAACGAGTCGGAGAGGGGCTCTGGGGCGCCCACACCATGGGCTGGCGCGGCCAGAGGTGGGCCCGTGCCACCGTATGGTGTGGAGCCTCCAGGCTCCTTCTCCGCCTCGTTTATGGCTCATAATTTTTCATATTTCCTAAAAACAGTAAAAATATAAGTTGAAAGATATTTCACGAACATTTTATGGCCGAAACTGTTACCTATTCAAAAATTGACTCTGCGATTTCTGAAATATGCTTCCTAATGAATTCCTCTGGGATCATGGCTCGAATACAATCAACATTTTCATTATAAGGATCTCCAGAAATATAATGCTTGAGTCTTTGGCCATTCACCACTTGTGAGAAGTTTTCTTCAAGGGAAACAATTTTAATTACCTCCGAACGATATTCTTCTTGAATAACAAAATGTCCTTCCCATCTGGAAAGTAATTTTCCTGCAAAAAAATCTGAAACGAGACCTATAAAATAGCACTTTCTCACCAACATGAAATTCTCTTTTAATAATTCTCTTATCATGCCACCTTTTAACTTTCTCCTTAAAAAGCTTAGCATTTTCATATGCTTCACTCCTCCATTCATCTAAAGAACTTAAGTCAAGCAACCTTTTCTCACCAGCAAGTTAAAATCTCTATCTAGGTCTTTCACTGCCCAGTAAGCTTTGTGTTCTATTTCTAGAGGCAGTGACAAGATTTTCCATAAACCATTTTATAAGGAGACATGCCCATGGGATTTTCATAAGCAGTTCTATAAGCCCAAAGAGCATCATTTAATTTCTTAGCTCAATTTTTCCTAGATTTGTTAACAGTCTTTTGCAAGATAGATTTGATCTCTCTATTTGATAATTCTACTTGCCCACTAGTTTGAGGATGATAGGGTGAAGCAATTCTATGATTAACAACATATTTATCAAGGGTTTTTCTAAAACCACCATGAATAAAATGAGAACCCCCATCAGTTATAAGATATCTAGGCACACCAAACCTAGGGACAATAATGTATTTAAGCATTTTTAATGAGGTTTCACCATCAACACTTTTAGTAGGCATAGCTTCTACCCATTTAGTAACATAATCAACAGCAACAAGAATATGAGTGTAGCCTTGTGAAGGAGGGAAGGACCCATAAAGTCAAAACCCCAACAATCAAACGGTTCAATAACAAGAGAATAATTCATAGGCATTTCATTACGTCTAGAAATATTTTCAACCCTTTGACATTGATCACAAGATAAAATAAATTTTCTAGCATCTTTAAAGAGAGTAGGCCAATAGAAACCTGATTGTAGAACTTTATGTGCAGTTCTATCTCCAGCGTAATGTCCCCCATAAGCACTACTATGACATTTTCTCAATATCTCTTGTTGTTCATTTTTAGGAACACATCTTCTCATAATACCATCAACACCTTCTTTTATATAAGTGTGGGTCATCCCAAAAATAATGCCTCAAACCATAGAAGAATTTTCTTCTTTGCTGAGCTGTAAAGGTAGGAGGCAAATACTTTGAAACAATAAAGTTAGCATAATCAGCATACCATGGACTCTCTTGAGAGCTCACTTTTATTACAGCTAACTGTTCATTAGGAAAACTATCATTAACAGGAATAGGGTCATCAGGGATATTTTCAAATCTAGATAGTTTATCAGCAACAGGATTTTCAGCCCCCTTCCTATCCACAATATGTAAATCAAACTCTTGTAAAAGAAGCACACATCTAATAAGACTAGGTGTAGCCTCTTTCTTTTTCATAAGGTACTTAATAGCAGCATGATCAGTATGAATAGTAAATTTGGAATAAACAATATACTTCCTAAATTTATCACAAGCAAAAACTACAGCCAAGAATTCTTTTTTAGTGGTAGCATAATTCCTTTGAGCAGCATCAAGAGTTTTACTAGCATAATGAATAACATTTAACTTCTTATCTATCCACTGTCCAAGAACAGCACCTACATCATAATCACTAGCATCACTAGCATCATGAATAACATTTAACTTCTTATCTTCTTCAAATGGTAAATTCCAATCAGGTGGTTGAACAATAGGGGCAGATATTAAAGCCTTCTTTAAAATTTCAAAAGCTTCTTTACAATCTTCATCAAAAACAAATGGTACATCTTTTTGAAGATGATAAGTAAGAGGTTTTGATATTTTAGAGAAATCTTTAATAAACCTTCTATAGAAACCAGCATGACCAAGAATACTACGAATACCTTTAACATCCTTGGGGCAGGGCATTTTCTCAATAGCTTCAACTTTAGCTCTATCAACTTCAATACCTCTTTCAGAGATTTTATGTCCAAGAACAATTCCTTCATTAACCATAAAATGGCATTTCTCCCAATTAAGAACAAGATTAGTCTCCTCACGTCTCTGCAAAACTGTATCAAGATTCTGCAAACAATTATCAAAAGAAGTTCCATAGATAGATAAATCATCCATGAAAACTTCCACAATTTCTTCACAAAAACCATGAAAGATAGCAGACATGCATCTTTGAAAGGTAGCAGGAGCATTACATAAACCAAAAGGCATGCGTCTATAAGCATAGGTTCCAAAAGGATAAGTGAAAGTTATTTTCTCCTGATCAGTCTTTCTAACAGAAATTTGAGAGAACCCAGAATAACCATCAAGAAAGCATAAATGAGTTTTCTTAGACAACCTTTCTCACATTTGATTAATAAAAGGCAAAGGATAATGGTCTTTTTTAGTAACTTTGTTAACCTTCTTAAAATCAATGCGCATCCTATAACCAACCACTACTCTTTGAGGGATAAGTTCATTATTTTCATTTGGCACAACAGTCATCCCTCCTTTCTTAGGGACACAATGCACATGACTAACCCATCTACTATCAGCAATAGGATAAATAATACCAGCATCAAGGAGTTTCAATACCTCATTTCTTACCACATCCTTCATCTTAGGATTTAAACGGTGTTGATGCTCAACATTTGGTTTTGCATCAGGTTCAATATTAATAGCATGCTGACATAAAGTAGGAGAAATTCCCTTCAAATCATCAAGAGTATAACCAATAGCACCTATGTGTTTCTTCAATATTCCCAATAATCTCTCCTCTTCTTCACCAAAAAGTTGAGAACAAATAATAACAGGATATAATTTCTTATCATCAATATGAGCATATTTAAGATTGTCAGGCAAAGGCTTTAAATCAAAAACAGGATCTTCCTTGGGTGGTAATGTGGTACCCAAGACTTCCACTGGTAAATTATGTTTCAACATTGCTGGCTGATGTAGGAAAATCTCATCAATTTCATTCATTTCTTCCATAAAGACATCACTTTCGTGGTCTTCCATGTATTTCTGCAAAGGATTGTTAGGAGCAAGAGCAATAGCAGCCAATTGTTCAACTCTATAGTTCTCATTAGGCAATTCAGCTTCATAAGGAGTTTTAGCAAATTTGGAGAAATTAAATTCATAAGATTCTCCATCAAACTTTGTAAGGATTTTCTCCGTTTTACAATCTATAACAGCACCACAAGTATTTAAGAAAGGTCTACCGAATATAATAGGACAAGTATCACTAGCAGAAGTGCCTAGTACTAGAAAATCAGCAGGATATTTAGTTTTACCACATAAGACCTCCACATCTCTAACAATACCAATCGGAGAAATAATTTCCCTATTAGCAATTTGAATAATCACATCAATGTCTTCAAGTTCACAAGAACCAATTTCATGCATGATTTCTTTATAAAGCTCAGAAGGAATAACACTAGAACTAGCACCAATATCACATCAACCATAATAGAAATGATCACCTATCCTAATAGATAGCACAGGAACACTAGGTTTCCTAGGTTTACTAGGATGAGAGACAATATTAGAAGCATCTTCACAAAATATAATTTGTCCCTCTTCTACATTTTCAGAAACAAGGTCCTTTACTATTGCTACTATAGGTTCTACAGTTATTTGTTCCTCAGGTTCTACAAGTTTCCTTGCACTTTTATTAACACACTAGCTAACATAGAATGTTCTTTTACCTTAGCAGGGAAAGGAATTTTCTCAATATAAGGTTCAGGCACAATAGAATCAACAGTATGAACTTCTATATCTCTAGCAGGAGCACAATTAACGATATCTTTATAAGGTGCATGGTACTTATCCCATTCCTTTTTAGGAATATCAATGTAAGAAGCAAAAGCCTTATATAAGTTTGCAGCAACTTGAGAATCAAGACCATAAACAACACTAACATTATGAAAATCCTCGGATGACATAAAAGTTTTAATGCATTCATAGTCATAATTTATACCTGACTTTCTACCTTTGTCATTCTCCCATGCTTAAGTGTTTTCTTGAATACGATCAAGAAGATCCCATTTAGCTTCATCCTTCATACGTGTAAATGATCCAGAACAAGAAGCATCCAATAAATCCTTATCATGAAGGGGAAGCCTTGCATAGAAATAATTAATAACAATATTACTGGGGAGCTCATGAATGGGGCATTTGAGCATTAGTAACTTCAGTCTCCCCCATGATTGGGCAATACTCTCTCCGTCATGAGGCCAAAAATTGTATATATAATTCCGATCTCTATGGATTTCACTGGGAGGATAAAATTTAGAATAAAAGAGAGGTACAATTTCCTCCCATTCAATAGTCTGGCTATTTTTCAGCAGTTTGAACCATTCAGCGGCTCGGCCTGTCAATGGTATAGAGAATAATTTCATCTTTCCTTGGCTCATTGTAATACCTGCACACTTAAACAACTCGCATAATTCATGTAAAAAGAGCAAATGATCACCAGGATGGACATTTCCATCACCGGAATAGCAGTTATCCATAACATGTTTAACAATCTTTATAGGTATTTTATAAGGATCCAAATCATCAGGCGGTGGGTCACTTACTACCCTACCAGTGGCAGAAGTGCCCGCAAATAAGGACTCAAAAGGAGTTCCAAACATAGTGTAATAAAGCAGTAGACAGTAATAAAAACAACACTTACATCAGAAGCTTCCTTTATCAATTCCACTTCCCAATAGCGCTTCAATCCCCGGCAACGGCTCCAGAAAATAGTCTTGATGACCCACGAGTATAGGGGGTGTATCGTAGTACTTACAATAAATAAGAGTGCCGAACCCAACGAGGAGAAGAAGGTGTTGACAAGCGGTTTCGATAAAGGAATAACTTTAAATACTGGAAAATAGATTTGTAGGGGTTTTTAATATTGCAGATAAATAAAGTGTGAGTAAATAAAATGCAGTAATAATAATTGCAGCAAGTGGCCCAATTCTTTCTTCAGCGAAGGACAAGCCGGTGGGTTTACTTATGATTAAGAAACGTTCTCGAGGACACACGGGAGGTTTCTGTCAAGTGCTTTTGTTCCATGCAGCTGAATAATGTTCGGTGTTTTGATAAGTGTTGTGTGGGTGAACCTATGCTAATGTACCATCCCATCCAAGACTAATACATACTTGTGATTATACCCCTTGCAAGCATCCGCAACTACAAGAAATTAATTAAGAAATAAATCTAACCGCAGATTTAAACTCCGGGATCCTACGCTCCCTCGTGTAATGGTTTCCTAACGGGGGTTTAGGTTTCTGTCACTCCGGCAACCCCACAATTAGTATCCAAATACACGATGCATTCCCCTAGGCCCATAAATGGTGAAGTATCATGTAGTCGACGTTCACATGACACCACTAGAAGAATAACACCACAACTTAAATATCAAACATTAAATATTATTCAACATTACTTCACTACTAACAACTTGACTTCTCCCATGTGCTCAAGAACAACACGAACTACTCACAACACGTCATATAGATCATGATCAGAGGTGATATAATGGATTATAACAATCTGGTCATAAAGTGCAAACACCGATAAATCTCACAAACATCAACTACTTACAAGTAATCCATACCGGGAGAGAGATCTAATGCAAAACAACGATAGAGGCCCCTAATTGTTACAGCGGGATGAAGGTGGATGATGAGGGTGATGGTGTTGGTGGTGATGATGCTGATGATGATGATGACGATCTTGATGATGCCCGGTGCGATGACGATGACGATGGCGGTGATTTCCCCTCTCTGGAGAGGAATTTCCCCGCCAGAGAGCTTTTCTCTCTCGGGTATTTTCCTCCCCGTGGCGGCGGCGGAATAATTATTTGAAGATGGAATGAGGCTTAGGGTTCCCTCGGGGCCAGGCACGCCAAAGATGACCCTAGAGGTGGGCCAGGGTGGCCACACCCCTAGGTGGCGCGGCCAGGGGGCGCGCCACCCCTAGGTGTGGGCCCCTGGTGGCCCCCCTCTGGCTCTCCTTCTGGCTGGGTTCCTCCTCTGAACTTTTAGGAACCCCCGGATGTCCCCCTTCTTCTTCTGATCTTCTGAAATTTGGTATCTCGACGGTGCTTTTTCCATCAGATTTCTGGTCCTCGTGTTTATTCTCTAAAAATTATAAAACATGCAAAATAAAATAAAATAACATAAGAGATGCATCATAACATGGAATATATCGATGAATAACAGAAAATTATGATATAAAATAGTGATGCAAAATGGACGTATCAGGGCCCCACGCCTGTCACCCCTCTGGTGGACCTAGAGCGCCCCTCTGGCTCTCCTTTGGACTATGTCTTTGTTACGGGTAAAACATGATCTCCGTAAATTTTCCGGACTTTTGGCGAATATTTTCTTCAGAATGTTTGTGAAACATATAAACAACAGAAAACATAAAACTGGCTCTGGGCAATTTGTTAATAGGTTAGTCCTTGAAATCATTCGGAAAACAAAGTAAAACGTGTTAAAATATGGGAGAACATAAAGAAAACAAGCATGGAGCATCCAAAATTATAGATACGTTTGGGACGTATCATATCTTAATAGTGACGAAACTATGTGTTTAAAGTGTTGTTTCTGTCATTTAATTTGAGAGAGATATTTTAGATGTTCAACTCATCTAGATGATATTTTGAATGTTTTTTTTAATTCCAGGTTGCTGCTAGTGGCCAATAGATCAGGTGCATACATGATCTTGCCACCTAGATGTTTCCGTGAGGTGCAAAGTGTGGATATCTAGATTTAGATCAAAATTTAGGTTAGATAGATAATTAAACCAATAAGAACATGTCCTTACTTGATTTCTTAGCCCTGCCAAGGATGCAAAGACAGAGGCCTTCTTTTAATTATAAGAACATATACTAGTGTGTGGCTTTAATCTCAGCGATGACCTTGCATCCCTATGCAAACTAAGAGAACATCTTCCTTCTATCGTTCTGGTAAAGATTTAGTAGAAGGGTAGATGGAACCATTTGAAGGTATATTCCTAGATAAATTTACTTAGATGGACTGATAAGAACAGATATGCCTCCCTTGCTTCCCTTCCCTCTCTTTTCCTCTCTCAACTAAAGATACAGATAGATGCTATAAGATTTGTGGCCTAGTTTCTCAACATGATATTGAAGTGTAGCTTGGTCTTATGGATTCTGAATATAACCTTTGATCCTCCTCACTTCTTAACCTAATTCCTAGAGTCTCTAAAGATTTAACAAGACCTTGTGTGTTATTGAGGTGTGGATGGCATGTCCTTTCATATCGTCTTACTATCCCTAACAAGTTGAGACCTCATGCCATGCATTTGGTGAGTGTGGTGCTTGTTTGTATCCCCTCCTCTTGCAAGTGGGAAAATTGATTTTTTTTGTTTCCTTTACATCATGTGCAAGTTACTTCATATGTAGGCAACCTCATAGGCATTACTTGGGGATCAAGTAAAGCTAGATATTTTTATTTTGGATAACTGTCCTATGTGGAATGCTCATCCGTTTCGAGTGTGTCATTATCTCCTTGTAGGCATTATTCTTGAGAATGCCAAGTGGTTTTTGTCACTAGATAGACTTGTGGGCTTTTTTATGTGCGATTTGAGATCATTTACGGGTGGTGAAGATCATGTGGGCTTGCAATTTCGAATTTGTGGTTTATTATTTAATTTCCTTTTCTTCCTTGGTAATTAATTGACTATATTAGAGGGATTAATAAGTTTCCTATTTGATAAAGATAAATATGGATCGATAAGATTTTTCTTTTTCACATGTCTTTGTTACTTGCTCGAATGGATCCATGCATATTTCCGTATGTCCCTTGTTTCCTAATTGATCAATGTTGCCTCAAATGATCCATATAGACCCATAAGTACCTATTGTTACCTAAGATAAATTGATCCCTCTAGTCAATATTTGGTTATTAGGACAAATTATGAATATCCTATGGTTAAGTTCCAAAACCAAATTGCATCAACGTTGTGGCGAAGGCACACATTTTAACCATAACATTCCTTATTTTTGTCTTGGGCTATTTTGTAGGTTATGAAGAATAGGAAAATTGGAAAGATCAAGATATTATGAGAAGATCAAAATTAATAATTACCTTAGGAATTTCATTTCGTTATTTTGTAATTCTATTTTTTAAGATGAGAGATGTACATATTCCATAAAAGGTATAATATTCATTATTATTTTAATTACATACTGGAAGAACTCTATTTGGACACAATTGTACTCATTGTACCTTATCGTACTATGGTCCTTCAAATTCCCATTTGCATTCGAGATTTGTGTAAGATAAGGTGATGAGATATAGAGATGTATGAAATGATAACTTGATGTGATAGATACTTATATGACCAAAGATGTTGTTGAATGATGTGACGAGAAGTATGATAATGTATAAGATGAAGAGTTGAGATGAATGTGAAAGACTTGCATGGTAACATGAGGAATGAAATGTGATTTATATTTGGTGTCGAATTCTTGAATGATTTAAATGTGTGTTGAGATGGAATAAGATATGGGGACTTGAGAGCTCATAACCTTGTATGATCATGTGTTGCAAAAAATGCGCTTATAAGTAGATGATTTATTGAGATGATGGTATTACATGACTATAATATATGTTTGTGTTTTAATTTATCTACTTGAATGTTGTGGTCATTTATTGCATTGTGTTGAAAAAGTTAAATGATATAGAAAAGGGCATGTCGAAGTTCATACTCAACAGAATGATCTAAACCATAACTCATCGAATCGAGAGAAAAACATCGATCCGTCTGCTAGGTTTGATTAGAAGTTTAAAGTTCCTTACCAAAAAATCTTCATTTAAACTAGTCATTCGAGTAATGGACGTTCACTCAAGGACTTCGTCCAAAAGTTTTAATTTCCCTCACTTTTCACATGAATGTTATGCAAATGCAAAATTTCTAAATCGACCCTTTTGAATCTCTAAACTATGATCTCTCACACTCGCATAGCCGTATTTACTGTTAGTACTGGTTGAATGGGCCCAGTCCATTACCCGCATATTCATTGGACCCCATCAGCGAAGCCACGCGGGAAAGTTGATGTTAGGGAGAAACAAGGAAGCCACCACGTCTGAACTTTTTTTTTTAATCTACATTGCATGGCTTTGTATGGTTTTGAAGGTCGGATTTGAGGGGAACAAATGGAAATGCACACCTTTGGGGGTTGTCCGGACCTTGTCCGTGGGCTGGAATTTTCCCACTCTGGTTAGAAATGCTCTCACATATCCATCTTCCTGATGGTTTTTGTTGGTTAACCCCAACAAAATCAATGTCCAATGTGTGGGTGTGGGTTCAAGAAGCAAAGGATAATCTTAGTTATGGAAAAGGACAAAAGTCGATCACTTGACAATATCAATGGTGGCTGCCCACATAGGGCCCACGGGTACATGAGAGTTCTAGGTAGGCACCAAAGAGGAAACTTCATATAAACATAGGCATGGGAAGCCCAATTCGAAAGACCGGCGTCGTTTTGCATGTCAAGCCCTTCCCGAAAGCCCAAGGAAGGTTGAAATTGGGTGTCATTGTACCCTAAAAATAATTTATTTTATTAAATTAAAATGTGCCTTTTTTGTGTCTAAGGCCAGCCCACGCTCGAGAGGGTAAAAGATAGGCTTTAGCAAGCCTAGCCCGAAGCCCGGTCTAGCTCAACCAGGTGTAACCTCATGTGGATATGGCCCATGGTGACATCGATATAACCCAGATGTCGAGTCACGTGCACACCGGGACCACAAACACGGGAGAGGGGTGAATTCCAGCTAGATAAAACATCAGTAGCCTCGCATAGCCGTTTCTACGGTTAGTACTGGTTGAATGGACCTATTCCACTACCCACGTGTTTACTCGGTCCCACCGCCGAAGCCGCGCGTGCGAGCTGCACGTAGGGAGAAACGTGGAAAGCCGCCACGTCGTGATAACGTTGGTCAGACGTAGTCCACGGGCCACGTGTCCACACGGGCCCGCTGACAAGGGAGAGAGACAGTTTCCAGATCACCAAAATCTGAAAACCCTACCTAGCCATGTCTGCACAGTGTCCTAGGTGGCAAGGAAGAGACGGGTTCCAGCTAGACAGAAAACGGGGAGGGAACGCCACATGAGACAAGCTGCTGATTTTGTCCCAGGTGCGGCTTTCCATTTCTGCCCGTGCCGCGTGCTGGCCGTGAGGCGGCACGGGAGCCTTCCTTCTTTTGCTCGACGCGCCTTCCTACCCGGCGCTCAGTCGAGGGCTCCCGCCGCGCCGCCGGCACCCCGCATTCCTCCTCGCGGTACTATCCCCTCCATAAACCCATCCCGACCGGCCCCCTATCCTCCCTCCCCCGCTCCCCATGGACGGCGACGACCCCGTGCGCCGCCACCGCCTTCTCCCTCTGCCGCGCGCGCGCCCTCCCGCCGACCCCTCCTCCTCGCTCCGCCGCCTCCCGAACTCTTTCCTCCTCCCGCCCGTCCACCCCGCCACCGCCGCCGCCCCCCGTTTTGTCCCGGGCTTTGGCCACTACCAGCCGCAGGCGGGCGGTGGCGGAGGCGGCGCCGTAGGGTCCCATCACGCGCGCGCTCTGTCGCAGCCCCAGTTCATGTCCATGGACTTCCTCTTCCGCCCCCCGTACGCTGATCTGGCTGCCCAGGCGCCGATCGCTCGCGCCCCGTCGCCGCCTGCGCCGACGCCGGGCTTCGCCAGAGGGGCCTCTGGACTGCCGCCGCTGGCGGGGCACCGTCGGTCGCAGAGCGACATCCTCCTCGAGGTCTCCACCCAGCCCAACCTGCAGATGCCACCCCCGGCGCCGGTGACCGCAGAGGCCCTCGCCGCCGCGAACAACAGCACCCTCGACGGGATACTCTGCGCCTACATGGGCCCCAAGAACCTGTCCACGCTCGCCTCCCCCAGGCCCGGGGCCGCTCAGGAGCGGCGCGACCACCAGGAGAGCCAGGTGCGCGCGTGGAGCCCCGCTGACAGCAGCGAGAACGAAGCTGACAGCGGGGACGGCAGCTTGCCCAGGCATTGCCGCAGCTTGTCAGCGGACAGCATGGTAGGAAATCAAACCTCAGGGGCCACGGGCCTGCCGCCGCGATCTCCAGGTCCGGGTGCTGCTGCTGGTCTGGCACGCAGTGGAAGTGGTTCCATTGGTGGTGCCGCTGCTCTCTTTGCCAAGGAATTCGCAAGTATGGGATTCAGCGAGTCAGACAAGAAGAAGATTACCGAGAATGAGCACCTCGCCAAGATTGTGCTCACCGATCCTAAGAAGGTCAAGAGGTTTGTGTTCTCCATATATAGAGCTGGCACTTGGGAGTCCATTGTGGTGGGAGGGTCAACAAAATTATGTTTTGTTTACTGAAATCGAGCATTCCTGTAAAATTTTCCCAGGATCCTAAACAACAGGCTATCTGCTGCCAAGTCAAAGGAGCGCAAGGTAAGGTACATGACGGAGCTTGAGCGCAAGGTTCAGGTGCTGCAGTCGGAGACCGCCACATTAACTTCGCAAGTGACTATGATTCAGGTATGTTCTCTAGTCTGAAGATGGTTGCAGAATTTTTGATTTTGTGTCCTTTTTTAAGATTTGAATATCTTAGTTACTCTGGCTGTATGTATATATATGTATTTTGCAGAAGGGCCACTCCTTGGTTTCCACTCACAACAATGAGCTCAAAATTAGGCTGCAAGCTTTGGAGCAGCAAGCCCAGTTGAAAGATGGTGAGTTTGCTTCATGGTTTCCCAGCAATTATGTTCATCTCTTGAGTTGTCATCATAGATATAGATAGATACGTTGCAGTATATAGGTCAACTTATGTATGCTGTGCCCGGTGCTTTACTTCATCAAAACCACGTTATTTTGATGAAGTTGCTAGGCCCATTTTACCCACGTTAGGATGAACTGTGTTATTTGTTTGTCATATTCAGTCACCAATTTAACTTGAGTATTCATTATTCTCTGTGCAGCTCTGAACAACGCGTTACATTCTGAGGTCCAGCGCCTAAAACTTGTTGCCGGTGAGACCAGTGATCCTCAAATGCCAAACGGTTCAGACCAACAAATGAGCACCCGGATGATTCAGCTGCACCAGCTGCTGAAGAAGCCACCAAAGGCCCAGCAAGATCAGCACCAAAATTGGAGCTAGGATGAATTTCCAAACGAGATCTTCCAAGGGAAACTTCACATTACATATTCAGTTGGTAACACCATATGAGCGCTGGACAGTACTTTGAGAGCAACAATCATAGGAGAACCCATTGTTCTGTGTCGAAATTATTTTGTTCATTACCGGGTAAAAACTCAGGTCGGCTTCTGTACTGTACAAAGTTTCTGTCTGTCTCTGTAGCTCTGTGCCAGAATTATCAAAAACAAATCAGGGTACAATATATTTCGATGGGATATATAACTTGGTGGAAATATACAACATAATGTCTTTGGGTTTTTTTTTTTTGAAACGGAAAATCCAGCCTCTGCATCCAGTGGATGCACACAGCTACATAATGTCTTTGGGTAACCCCTGCAGCGTGCTTTGTTGTTGGTAGCTCATATCATTTATGTTCTTTATAGCCATTTTGAGGGATGCATGATGGTTTTACTCGCATAAACTTAGCTAAATGTTTAGTATCAAAGAAAAGGGGGGTATTATCTATTTTGAAAAGGTAAAGGGAAAGTTTGTAACGATTTCTGGTCCTTCTGTCTAGATACCCTAAAACCTTTTGGCTTTTGAGCAGATTGAAAATGATAGATAGGTATGTTTCAGAGTTTATGGTACTGAGCAAACTGAGGGACAAAGGAGTGTCATCTTTTGCCTTTAATGGTTTTTCAGTTTTAACAACAGAAAGTTGAGTTGACATCTTTGCACTTTTATCAAAGCTGTTTTTGTTTTCCTCGCCCTTTTTCTTCAAGAAAAGAGCTAGCCAAACAAAACCTTGTTAAGTAATCCATGCACTTCAAACTAGACTTATAATGTGCAGCCATGTTCATGCCACGAATCACACCAAAGAGGTCCAAAAGACCTTGTGGTTTGATAAGCAGAAATCACCATCCCCAACAGGCCAACAAGGTACCATCACACCTAAAAAAACTAGCACAAATGCACAGGCTCCGTGCTCATTTGCCAGGGGCGACCTCAGCCGGCGGCGGTGGCACCGCCACCACCATCTCGGAAAGGTTTGCTTGAAGTGCGAGGTTCTCGCAGCGGAGCACACTGGCCCTCTCCCGGAGCCTCTCGTTCTCCGCGAGGATGCGCCGGTTCTCAAGGTGGAGCTTCAGGTTCAGCATCTCCAGCTCTGCTCTTGCAGCTCTCCTTAGCTCCCTCCTCAGCTTCAGCCTGCAAGAACACATGCAAGTGTAAGAATGCAGCACCACTGTCTTGATACCTTTTTAGAGAAATCGAAACTCCATGGCTGAAGGCTCTGCACCGTCTTGCTTAGGATGCACCATGTTTTATGCAACGGCAACGACTATTTTTTCGAGAAATCGCAAACGGCTTTCCGTACATTTTCTTCTTCACAGAAAAAGCTATCCACCCAAAGCACAAATCTACTACTGCTGCTACAATCTAGAAGCAAGCAAGTCTGGATCCTACTTACCTCTTCCTCCTGAGAGCCATCGCCGAGATACGAGGCTTCTTCTTCTGCTGCTGCTGCCTGATGAGCACAGCAGAAGAACACTGTATCTTGGTGTTCCAGGTACCAGAGCACATCTTGCTGAAGGACAGTGTCTGTGTGGTTGCTCAAGGGCTTTGAAATGAGCCGTCTGCCCTGCCGATACCACCATATATGTAAGGTGGCTTTCGCTTTGGTGCTTTAGGTTTTTTGTTTGGTGATGCATGCACATGTTTGACATGACACCATGTGAAGGATAGGGTCATAGGAGATGGAACCATGTCCATCATGGTCAGCATGGACTATGTATGCCCCAGTGGATCAATCTTCATGGCACTAATAATGCAGCACACAATTCCATCTCAAAAAAGTAAGAATAAATTTTTAAAAAAAATAGAGTGGAAAAAATATCGAAGTTGATTTTTCATTGACTAATTAGGCATTAAAGCTGACCAAGACGGCATCATGGTCAGAATGGACGCTGCATGTGCCAAGGCATCCGTCTTCATGGCACTAATCATTCAGCACGCAATTTTCGCAGAAAAACGATCAAAATCGATGTGATCATTACATGGTCTCGGCTGCTAGGAGAACTCTGGCTGGCACTGGCAGGCTACACATGAGACAACATGATCTTTCTTTTGACATGGTAAGGGTAGGATGACAAAAGAAGGGAATCATTTCAGCAGAGAAGCTATTATCTAGATCCAAGAGACTAGTGTACTATGTATGCTCTTCTACTAAGTTCTAGTTGTGCCAATCTTCTCCAAAAATTGACTAAGAAGGCATCACGGCTCTACCTTAAAAGCCGATTGCCAAAATGTTGTGCAGAGTATCATTAATTAATTGGTTCTCCTTCAGGGGAGGTGTTTGCACACCATGCATGACGAAAATTCAGAGTTTTTCCTTGGTACTCGACGCAAGACAAAACGAGTCAAAAAGGCTTTCAAGCGTATCAATTTTTTTTTTTGTTGCTCGTGCGGTTTCTTCGTCGGTAAAGTGATACCGTGACACGTCCCGTTCTGCTCTCCATGATATTCTGCAATCTTCCCTGGCTCTCTATCGTGCCAAATGTAGCGATCGTTTTTTCGAGATGAAGGATAGTGATGTTCACTCTGTTTTGGCTATTTATATTTTTATTTTTTTAAAAAAAACTGAGTAAACTGCATTCTTCAAGTGAAATGCGAGCACAGTGTTTTTAGCTTTTAAAGTTGTTGTATATGTGGTAACTTGGAAGTTTGGATATAACGAACTCGAATTAAGGAAAATGTGTGGTTGGGTTCACAGCCATGTACACTCACCTTAATTTGCAATCCGGGACCGGAATTCAGCTGTATTTCCAAATTTTACCAGCATTATTGTGCCTCCCAGAGCATACCCCATATTTTTCTGTAAAATCTGAAAACTGCTTTTTTTTTGAGAAAAAAAAATCAGCCCCAACGGCATTGCTATGAATGGTCCCGGTCCCAAATTTTGTGGGTAGCTAGCCTTATTTTCTCTCCCAAGTTGTCAAATATGGCTACTTTAACCCAAATATCCAAATTTCTCAGCCAAGTAGCTTATGTGGTCCCACCCCCTGACTGACGGGTGGGTCCAACCAACTCCGTCGCCCGCTTCGTAAATGATATCTGATCCTTCTGTCTAGATACCCTAAAACCTTTTGGCTTTTGAGCAGAACAAAAAGGCTAGAGAGATTTGTTTCAGAGTTTATGGTATTGCCTCTAGCAATCTTAAGGTGATACTGAGCATACAGAGGGACCAAAGGACTATCATCTTTTGCCTTTAGTTTTCAGTTTTAGCAAGAGAAAGTTGAGTTGACATCTTTGCACTTTTGATCAAAGCTGTTTTTGTTCTCTTCTCCCTTTTTCTTCCAAAAGAGAGCCTTGTTAACCAATCCCCTGCACTTCAAATTAGTCCTATAATGTGCAGCCATGATCATGCCACAGATCACACAAAAGAGATTAAGAAAACATTTGTGGCTGACAAGCTCAAATCAGCATCACCAACAGCCAAAAACCTGTCATCACACCTAGACAGACTAGCACAAACGCACAGGCTCCGTGCTCAGCAGCCAGGGACGGCCTCTGCCGGCGGGGGCAGCACCGCCGCTGCCGTCTTGCCCAGGTTCGCACGCAGCGCGAGGTTCTCGCGGCGAAGAGCGCCGGCCCTCTCCCGGAGCCTCTCGTTCTCCACCATGATGCGCCGGTTCTCGAGGTGGAGCTTCAGGTTCAGCGTCGCCATCTCTGCTCCTGCAGCCCTCCTCCTCCTGGTCAGCCTTAACCTGCTGATAAGATAAACAGGTGCAGCCGTGAGCACGCATGCAGCATCATGCATCCACAAAGTCCATCGCTGCTCCAGGCTGCAGCTACAAACAATCTAGAGCAGAAAAAAGTTCAGATCCCGATTACCTCTTCCTCTTTGGTGTAAGTAAGACATGAGTCTTCTTGCTCTTCTGCTGCTGCTGCCTGATGGACAAATCTGCTGGAGGAGAGCACATGTTGATCAAGGACAGTGTATGTGTGTCTACTCCTATATGGCTAGATCTCAGTCACTCGATGTGGAGCTCAAGGGCTTTGAAATGAGCCGTCTGCACTGCCGGTAACACCATATATATAAGGTGGCTTTCGCTTTGGTGCTTTGGGCTTTTTGTTGTTGGGTGGTGCATGCACACGTTTGACATGACACCATGTGAAGGATAGGGCCATAGGAGATGGAACCCTCTCTCTCCATCATGGTCACCATGGACTATGTATGTGCCCATGGATCGATCTTCGTGGCACTAATCATTCGGCACGCAGTTTCATCTCAGAAGTTAAACAAAAGAGTAAAAAAAATATCAAGATTGATTTTTTCATTGACTAAGAAGGCATTAAAGTTGACTAAGGAGGCATCATGGTCAGTATGGACTATGCATGTATGCGCCAATCATTCAGCACGCAAGGTTTCATCTCAAGATGAGTGGAAAGGAAGAAGAAAAAAATGTATGTGATGATTACAAGGTTTCGGATGCTAGGTAGGAGAACACACTGGCAGGTTCCACGTGGGACAACATGATCTTTCTTTTGATAAGGTGGAGAGTTGGAGGACAAAAGAAGGGAATCATTTCAGCAGAGAAGCTATATATTCTGTAGCTCCAAGAGACTAATGTAGTTACCACGAGATGTATCCCAGCTAAAGTTTGTCCTTTGGTTTTCAGCTGCCGCCTCGGCCCTCTCCCCACTACCGTCGGACGATCTCGTCAACTGCGGGAGGCGTGGGGGACCGTCTTTGCGTTCTATTTCTTGAAATTTCTTACTTTGTTAGTGTTTTGGTCCCCCCCCCCCCTCCGCCCCTAGCGGCATCGGCCAGGTGGTGGCGACGATGGCGCGTTGGAATAAGTATTTTTTTTGGGCTCTCCCTACCTCATCAACGTTTGATTCGGCGTCGAGTTGTATGTCCTTTATATTGGCTTTTGTTTTCTTTGAAAAAAAAATGCATGATAAATATCAGATACAAGATGTATTTGTTCTCCACGGAAAAAAGAGAGAGATAGCCTAGTCCAATGTGTATGCTCTTCTAATTGTGCCATTCTTCTTCAAAAGTTGACTAAGAATGCATCAGCGCCGAACTGCACGAGGGAATCACGATAAAGGTTTATTTTAGCATGCACGGGAGATGAGGCGCATGTCTTAGCCGCACGATTGCTTCGAGATTTGGGTATGTGTGGGCTCTCTCATGTTGTGTGCTGCTCAGCTGGTGTACTACATCACATATTCAACATGGATAGTACCTATATCCCCCCCCCCCCCCCCCCCCCCGTGAATCCATATTCATGTCACAAATCATTCGACACACAATTTCATCTTGAAAGTAAAAAAAAAACACAGTGAAAATACAAGTTATATGATCAAGAGTTTTGCATTCAGCACACAATTTCATCTCGAAAGTAAAAAAGAATAGAGAGAATAGAATACTCCCTCCGATCCATATTAATAGGTGCTGAATTGGATGTATTTAGACATGTTTTATTGCTAGATACATCCACTTCATCACCTATTAATATGGATTGGAGGGAGTACAATGATATGATTTTAAAATTTTGCGTGATAGAAACCGTTGCACATGCGACAACAGGATCTCTCTTTTGACACGGTAAGGGTTGGTTGGAGGACAGAAAAAGGGAATCATTTTAGCAGGGAAGGCTCTAGCTCTAGTTGAATTCCTATGCTCTTGTAATTGTGCCAGTCTCCTTAAAACGTTGACTAAGAAGGGCATTAAAAGAAGATGGCGCCGGACTGTTGTGCGGAGTATCATTGATTCTTGAGCGGAGGCGTTTGGATGCATGATGAAATTTCAGAGTTTTGCCTTACTACTCGATAGATGCGGGACACAGCAAGTCAAAAAGGCTCTCGAGCATATCGATTCTTTTTATTTCCTCGTGTGGGTTCTTCGTCTCTGAAATGATACTTTGACACGTCCGTTAAGCTCTCCATGATGTGTTGCACTCTTCCCCGGCTCTCTATCGTTCTAAATGCAGCACTCATTTTTTTCGAGATGAAGGATAGTGGTGTTCACTCTGTTTTCGCTATTTATAGTTTTCTGAATTTTTTTGAAAATAACAGTCGTCTAAAATTGCACATTACTGAGCCTAAAACTGCATTCTTCGATTGGAATGTGCACATAGTATTTTGAGCTTTTAGAGCATTTCCAACCGGGACCTCTATTCTCCGGGCATTTATCCAGGCGGACAGGCCGGATAGTGACCGGACCAAAAAAAATTGTACCCACGGACAACTTAAAGTCATTCCAAATGTTCAAAATTTCCGGCACCACTCAAATCCAGCCTGTATGTGGGGGCAGATCTAGGACAGTCCGGGCGCGTCCGCCATATCGGACCGGCCTAGGATGGTCCCTGGTCCCACATATACCACCCGGACCAAACCCTAGCTATTCTCGTCGGCTCTGGTCCACTGTCCACTCCCCTCCTCATATTACCTCCTTCCCTCCGCCATGGCCAGCATCGGTAATGGATCGTGGTCCGAAGACTTCGATTGGGATGGTTTGGCGGCCCCTTGAGGCACTCCGCGTTGCCTTCGATCTGGTCAGCGACATCCGCCGGCGTGGCGCTCCAATCCGTCCTCAAGGCGTCCCGCGCTACTGCCGCTGGCACGTACTCTGCACAGCGGCTAGATCCTCGTGTTGCAGCCTCCGAGCCAGCGCGGCTGCTGGAGTTCGAGGGGCGCCACAAGAATAATGGCAGGCTGCACAGAGACAGCATGATCTCTCTTTTGACATGGTGAGGATTTGGACTTTGGAGGACAAGAAAAGGGAATCATTTCAGCATGGAACAAGCTAGCTCCAGGATACTACTTGTGTAGTTTCCATGCTCTTGTAATCGTGCCAATCCCCTTCAGAAGTTGACTAAGCAGCCATCAGGCTGTGCCGCCCTAAAAGAAGATGGCCGAAGTGTTGTGCGGAGTATCATTGATTCTTGAGCGGGGAGGCGTTTGCATGGCATATGCATGATGGAAATTCCGAAAATGTTATCCCGCCTGGGCATACGTGTCCCCGTCCTATCGTACACCCTCCATTCTGTGTTGGTCGCTTCAGATTGGTGACATCGTTTTTACAAAGAAGTCCAGAAACTAAATCCAATCTATATTTCAAGGTCCTTCAAAATTTGCATCACACAGCCTACATTTCACACAAATTAACATTTTCATTTCTCTGCAACTGTGCTCAACGTTCATCCAAGATTTTCCATACAAGATCTGTTGAACTAAAACAACAAAAAATCCCAAATCTCACCACTTTAGTTATTTTTTAGGAACATCAATAGTATAATTTCTATATTACAAAAAAATAGTACATTTTTCTTCATATTTCCAGATTACTACTTTTTCCATGTCACAGATCTGCCAAACAAACTAATCAAGCATTACATGCTAGAAAATATGTTCGGATATGAATCATTTTATTCCTAACTTGGAATCTGATTCACCAAGGCATTCTTATATCAATTTATATTCTAATATTTTAGATTCCGTAAATTTAGGCAAAATTGTTCTTTTTAATGTACATAGTTGGTACTTATTTTTGTGTGTAAATAGTTGGTACATAATTAACACATCCCTGCTTGGAATAATAGAGAAATCAGTACAAACCCGAGCGGCAATCAAATCGACAAAGAATAATAGAAGCACGTATAGGATGTGATTGCATCCAAAACTAGGTACATCTCCAGACTCCAGATACACGAGGAAGAATGGCAACAACTAAAGCAAGGTTGGAACAAAGAGCAGAAACAAGCTCCACGGACCATGAAAGAAATATCCAACAAAAAAATATTGGGGAAAAAAAGTTTGCTACAGATCGGATCTGGCGGGACGCACGTCACAGGAGAGAAATCTCCAACAAAAAGGATTGGAAAAAAAGGTTTGTCCAGATCGGATCTGGCAAGATGAACACCAGAGGATTGAACTCCGCCTCCATCCACACTGTGCGAGATGCACGCGAATGAGGAGAATTCATCACTGCCTCCCTCAGCCGCCATGTCGGCCGCTCCTCGGACCGTCGTTTGCGACTACTGTCATATCCGAAGACGCCATGGCCGGTGAGAGTGGGGGCAGGGAGAACATGAGATAGAGAGGAGGATAACGAGAACAGGGTCACGGGGCAGGGTCAAGTAGTCATGTCGAGTTGTACGTGTTCATTTTGGTTCCTATAGGACGGAGAAAGTGTACAAGTGCAGGTTCTTTGTGTAAAAGTACATCACGAATCTGAAACAGCTTGCCAACGCTTGAGATAGGCCGGGAACGCGCATACGCGGGTGGAATTTCCGCGTCCTGGAAATTCGTGACACAGCGAGTCAAAAGGGCTTTCGAGCGTACTTATCAGTCTTCTTTTCTTGCTCGTGCGGGCTCTTCATCGCTTAAATGATCGCCTTGACATGCACCATTCTTCTCTCCATGATGCGCTGCACTCACCTTAATCTGCACCGCGTACGGGAGAGTTCTCCGAGTTGAGCCCTCTCGCCGAATTGTTCCAACATTACAAAATCAAACATGTGTGCTGCCGATTCTGTTCCGGCATTCCCTGTGTACCATCATGGAGGGGAGAATCTTTCAAGAGGAAAACTTGAAGATAGGAAGGAAAGACGCTTTGGCCAAAAGGCTGCACTCATGGCTCTCACCTTTGCTGGATGTGTGCATCGGGCAATGGGATCTTGGCTTGGTTCAAAATTTGCATCATGACTTCATAGGTCACTGGTCACGTGCCAAGTACGTGATCCTTGATTTGTAAGATACTTGATACTTAAACTTTGCAATAAAAAGCTGTGTGCATCGATCGGTGCAGAAGGTAGGGTATTCCCCCATTTCGAAAAGAAAAAAAAGAGTAAAGACATTGGTATATGGAGGTTCACAGGATTTCACGGTGAGCGGAAATCATGCAAATTAAAGAGGTTCTACACTTCGATGCTATTCTTTAGTATCTAGGGTAAACTCAGGTTAACGGCCATGAGCAAATGGATCTTGTGCTAACTCACTGCCCACTGCCCAGAATTTCTACAGATCAGATACGGCATGCTTGGATGGCATGTCGTACAGTTCATATGTAAAGAGTGTACAGATTTATGCATGGAACTTTCTGTACTTGAAAAACAAAAATTGAACCAGCATATGCAGGACAGATGAAAAATCACGAGTAGTTTTCTTCGTCAACATTCTCATTGTCTGACGGTGGGAGCTTGTATTGACTCAAAAGTTGCACCAAGAACTTGAGCACCCGGCCGTCCTTTGTCAGCTTTCTTTGTGTCCAAGATTTGCATTTTCTAAATCAGGTGTAGCCGCTTCACAAATAAAGAGCACATTCAAGTTTACAGAGAAAATCGTGTGCTGCTGCAAATGTCATTCTCAAGATGCTTCAGGACACATAGGTGTTTGTTTCAACTATAAGTAACTCGTCTGCAATGTTGTCACAGCCAGCTGGATAAGAGTACGCGTGCAGGCTAGGAACGGTTACTGTTAGCGCCTTCTTGGGACCCTTTGTAGATGCGGTACGCAGCTATGCACATCGTTATGTTGCCGATCACCGTTAGAGCACCTTGCAGCGCTACGAGTACCTTCAGAGTTTTTGGTGATGAAAAACATCGTCACAAAGGGAAAAATAACAACTTAGTGCATATGATAAGCAAAACAATTATGTTCAGCACTAATTGGAGTTTTCTTTTGCCTGCATGTTTTCCCCGATAACGGCTCAATGAGACGATGAGTACCACAATTTTGGCATACAACTGAACTAGCATAGAGATTTTCAGCAAAGAATTGCTGAAAATAGCTGCCAGTGTCTAGTCCTCTGTAAATATCAACTATCAAGTGCATTGCTATGAAGCTCTTACAGTTCCAGGGCAGACCAGGCGCAGATTACAAATGAGAACAGTTACAGAGATTGGGGGTATCTGTTAGTAACAGCGAGCAAATGGATTGTCTTGAGGGTAATATCTTACCTCAAGAGACTCTGAATTGTAGAAGAAATGCCACGTGCACGCGCACATCGCTCCACCGAGAAGTGGAACCTATTGGGCAGAAATGCAGACATGTGAGCCAACAAGCATATGAACTGTCATCAACAGTTCAAGACCCTGCCATCTGCAATCGCCATCGCCAATGCACAATTCAGAAAAGAAGGGTTTCATGAAGAAAAGCGGGCGATTCCGTGATGAACAAAGCAGCAAGCAAAGTGAACTAATCCTCTACCAGACGCTTAATAGCACACAAATCTTTGCAGCATTTCACACATGCAGAACTCTGATATATACTGTAATATTTATCCACAGCAAATTTCTTCAGAAAATGACTTATGTATGGAGATCCCTGTTTATCAAAGTTCAGAGACTTAACCATCCCCCAGGAGAGGCCTTTCCATCCCTTGAGCCCCGTCCGCTCCCCGTAGTCCCACACCAGCGCCATCGCCGTCACCCTGCAATTCCCCCTCCGAGATTCGGTATTTGCAGTTTGCCGGCAGGAACGGACGAAGGAACCGCTTGGAGCTAAGGCGGCAGTGGCTGTGGCAGAAGAGGCACGTACCACTCGGCGACGCTGGAGACGTGGACGGCCCAGGTGGGCAGCGACAGCGCGTTCGCCGGCTCGGCCAGCGCGGCGAGCGCCGGCGGGGAGGCCGCGGCCACTGCCACGGTGGCGGCGGCTGCCGCGAGGGCAACGCCCCTCGCCAGGTGGGTCCCGGGCGGCCGAGGTCTACGTGGCTCCCGTCGGGGTGGGGGAGGCGACGGGGCCAGTGCTGCTACGAGCCGGAGAGACGCCATGGGGAGCTTGATTGGCCTTCACACAACTCGAGCCGCTCATTAGTTTATCTGTATCGTACGTGTAGTAGGAACAAGGCACTCTCTTTTTTCACTAGAAAGACGAAGAGGGGCACACTCTATTACACACATTTTGGGGAGCTATCTTCGACGGAGATTAGAGTCCTCCAAAGACTTGAACTTATATTAGGGATGCATTATCGTGTCCCATTATATAAAGATTATTCACCTAGTTATATTTTTTTGTTATTTTATGGTGATCCAAATTCATATTATGAAGATAAAGGAAAGTTCGGCCTCCCCAGAGGCTTAGGGCCGAAGCGTAGTGGAGCCGAACTAGTTGGATTCACAGATACCGACATAGTCAGGACCGCCTTTATATACCTCTTGTAAACCGCCGCACGGGATAAGCCACATATTGTAAATCCCGGCGCGATTGTAACCTCACCCCGAAATAGTGAAGTATTGCTGGTTGGCGTCCGTGGTTTTTTCTCTTCCTTATTGGAAGGGTTTTCCATGTTAAAATCTTGTGTCCCCGTTGGTTCGATTTTGCTTAATTTCATCGTTGATTTGCTATTGCGTGTAACATTTTTATTAGGTCATCTTATTATCTGCACTTGTCCCTAAAATCAACCAATTTATTTCGGCAAACTTGGAAAATTTATGCTAAAGGAGAACATTAGAGCATCTCTAGCAGAGCCCGTAAAACGTCGGGACCCGAAAAATCCCGGCGGGTTTACGGGCTGGGGGCGCAGTTTCGATCATAGCAGAGTTCGTATAACGGACCCAACCCGTAAACGGTTTTCAGTCGTCTGAGAATCTGAGGCGTGGAACCGTACAAGTAGTGGCCGCGCGGTCGTTTTTAGGTCACGCCCTCCATCCCCCGCCGCCACCGACGAGCAATCCCTCCGCGCGTCACACATGACACACCTCCGACGACAAATTAATCGCGCCTCCACCCAGATTCAGCTTCGTCGCCGTCATGCTGCCGAAGCTGAAGACCCCGAAGCGCGAGCCCGCCCTCCAGCCCTCGTTCGACCCATCAGATCTATCTGACGAGGCGCGGAGACGGGTGGTGCGCTCCGACGCCACGAGGAAGTTGGCGACGCACGCCTTCACCAACAACGCTCTCCCCGTGTCGGACTCCCTAGCGTACTGCTCCTTCCCGGAGTTTGACCGCCTCCGCGCACTCCGCCTCCGCGGCCCGGGCAGTTCGAGCGGCGCGGGGAGCTCCTCCCACGCCCTCGTGAGGACGAGCCACGCTAGGAGGAGCCGCTGCCGGAGTACGACCCGGCGGCATTTGGCCCCTCTCCTTCTCCGAGCTGGACTTCGTCCCAGACAATGTGGTCGACGTCGTCATCGCGACCCTCGACGAGCGCTCTGCAACGGAGGAGGAGGAGGTGCGGGCGCAGCGCTGCCAGCAGCTCAAGGTGAACGACATGCTCCTCGAGAAGGGCATCGCTGCCTCGCTCGCGGAGCCGGTGACCATCGTCTCTTCCGAGGAAGAGTGAGCGCCGCGTCGTGCTTCTGCAGTGCCGCCACGACATATAGGTCAAGGCGCCGCCCCCGGGTAGGTTAGGGCTAGGATTTAGGGCTAGAGCTATGGTTAGGGGTAGCCCAGTGATCACCGATGGCGAAAATCGTTATAATCGGTGAACATTGCCGCCTCTTTTGTATCAAACTCGCGGCAAAATCAACGTTTGCTTAATATGTGGGTTATGTTTTACGGGCTACTAACTGCTCTCTTAGCATGTCTCGCACAACAGTTGAAACCACGCAATACCGAAACGGTCGAAACTAGATACCACAGAATGGCCCGACGATTACGTTTTTTAAGGTAAACATCAAAAAATTCCCCCGTGTATGAGGCGTAAATTTTTGTCGTCTCCGCAGAAAGAAGAAAACGCCTTGGCACAAGTAAAATTTCAGGAGGAGACCGTGCCGTCCCTGACTGTGCCGTGCTGCCAAGAGAGTCACCCACCGGCTGTGGTGCCGTTCTCGACTTCACGTGTAAATTTTGCTTGAAGGAGAAAGATGAGCAAAATGCTGCAGGTTTCAGTTCCTTAGGACCAAACTCTGATAATCAGTCTAATTAGAACATATAGTTGCAACAAAGTGAATACCATAATGATGCTACCATTCCTTTGTTTCCTCATACTTATGTTGGGCATGTTGAGATTCCAAGTACTCTTAATTAACCTAACAACAATGGTCTAACTGATCGTGCTAGACTTTACATTGTTTGCTTCCCACACTTTTACCTCACTCGCACGCAAAGTGAGTTACTTGCCCGAAACTTGCCCAGCGGTCATCCTGCCAAAACTCATCTTCTTTATCCAATTCAAGTCAACCTCTGCGCTCTACCCAAGGGAGGCTAGGTAGCCAGAATCATCTTAATAAAATGAAGGATTGCCTATCGTTCAACCCTGATTTCCTGTTGACGTTCTTGGTTCTAGCGCATTATTATTTGTCCAAGTTGTTCTAAAACCGAGAGACAGCTTCATGCTTCGTCAATGCGTTGCTTTGCTGCTACTCTGGAGTAACACGGTCTGACCAAGCCCTGGTTTAAAGGAGCGGATATTGCATTGTTGCTTCCGAGTTCAGGGCTTGCCTTTGTTCGGCTTCTTTCTTGACCGTAGAATATTATTGTCCACAGGAGCCTGAGAGAGAAAATCATAGGCAGATCATCAGTTTACAAAACAAAAGTAATAGATCATTACACCAGGAAATCAGATATAATAGATTGTCGACTTGCTGAAACAAATCATTTCTATCGGCCAAACCACTCATCACCTCTAGGGTGAGTTTGGGTTTGTCGCTTAATTTTGTTTATTTTTGTAAATTTAATTGTTCAAGCAGAATTGTCCCCCACGATGAAATTGTGAATGCACTCACTGGACCTAAAACTGAACTCTCAAATCTCTCAAGAGAGAGAGAGAGAGAGAGACCTAATCTTGTTGCATTATCTTTTCATGAAGTATCTTTTAATCATTGGTGTTTCTTCTGTGATTTATCTCAATAATCAATCCAAATAAGAAAAATATCATGAACAGCGGCAAACTCGTTGTTTCTCCCTTGTTCTGTCAATAAAATAACTAGTGCTCCAACAGTAACTGATCATCATGCCAAACATTGAGATAGTCTGTTCAAAAGAATGTCAGCAGCAGTATGCGATAGCTTTCCCATTAGTCTTGGTTGATTTTTTTGGCTGCTTAAGACGGTGCTAAACACCTTGCCTGCCACCGCATGTACTCCTGTTCTTGGTTCAAGTAGCTTTTGCTGGTGTGGCTTCTGTAATTAAGCTCAATTCAAGCCAAACTCTACTCTACTCTACTAGAGGGAGGCTAGCTAAAATTAATACAAGGACTGCTTGCCATTCGATCTCAAACAATATCCTGTTGATGCAGGACATGACCAGTGTGGCATTAAATTTGTTCAAGTTTTCTGAGATTGGGAAACGGGTTAGGCAGCTTTGCTTTGCTGCTAGTCCGGTAACCCAAGCTTGAAGTCTCAATTTTGCTTTCTGAACCTCACTCCAAGGCCTACATGTCCTTGTTTGAAGGAGCAGTCCGAGTTGCTTCAGAGTTGGGCCTGCCTTCGGTTGACTTTTTTTTCAACTAAGATTATGATTATCTATTTGATAAATTATGAATGATTATATTTATGTCCAAGAACAATTAAGCTGCAGTATTAAAAGTAACATGCATGCTTTGGCTTGTGGCAACTTCAAAGTTCCACTTGTCGTAGGATATACAGGATGAGAGGTCATTGTGTGATTCCTCCTAGAGTCCCAGTAGAGTACAATAGATACCAGGTCTTTAATGCCCGTTGCATAGGCACTCACAAACTAATGTGGGAGGCATCCAAACAATCTAGGAGATCCACCAGGAAGCAGCCCACCATGAAGTGCACAAACCATCTCAAGAAGAAGTTGCTGCTCTACCTCGCCCCTCCTCTCCTGCTCACTACTGTCTTCTTCTACTTCCAGCTGGAAATCATCACCCTCTTCTTCACCTTACGACGCGCCTCCATCATCGGCAGCGGCAGCAACGTTGACGCTGTGGACCGCCTCCGCGCATCAGCCACCTTCCTTCCGCTCAAAGACACACGTGAGGGTGCTGACACATGGTTCATCAGCACTCTAAACGACACCTCCGAGCCAGAGGGCGAGGCCAGGAACCTGCTGTTCCCATCAGCAGCTTCCTCAGGCCGCCTCCTCTGCATGGCAGTCCCTTCAGGCCGCGACGGCACCAAGAACTCCTACGCGCTAGCATGGCGGGACGCACTCCCCCTTGACGCGGAGCTCCGGCCAGGCCTCACGTTCATCTCTGAGACGTTCTACGACCACAGCAACATATGGCATGGGCTCACGGCGCTGGTCCCGCTGGTGTCGTGGCACGCGAGGAGGGGGTGCACCAGCGCGCGGCCCACGAGGTGGGCCTTCTTCCACCATGGCGAGGTCAGGTCTGGGATGAGCGGGTGGCTGATGTCTCTGGCTGCAGCGGCGACCGGCGTGGAGGTGGACGTGGAGAGGTTCTCCGGCTCCGTCCCAGTTTGCTTTGAGGAGGCCGTGGTGTTCAGGAGGCTGTTGGCAGGCATAAGCAGGGAGAGGATGCTGGCAACGTTCGACTTCATGCGGTGCAAGGCTAGGGCTCAGTGCGGTGTCGTGGCCAGGTCCGGCGCCAGTGGAACCGACCCAGAGGAGGTACGGGTCACCATTCTTTTCCGCAGGGGCGGTCGATCATTCAAGAATGAGACTGCCGTCGAGCAGGTGTTCCAGAAAGAGTGCACGCGCGTCGCCGGATGCAAGCTAACCACCGCACAATCCGGCAACTTGACCTTCTGTGACCAGGTTGGTTTAATTAATGGGTCCGTATATTTCTCAGTTGGTTGAGATTTTTTTTGAAGTTTATATAGTACATGCATGCATGCCAGGCGCCATGGATCTCATTGCTTTGGTTTGATTGGCAGGTCAGGCTGTTGAGCGAGACGGACGTGCTCATCTCTGCGCATGGTGCGCAGATGACGAACATGGCCTTCATGGACAGGAACAGCAGCATCATGGAATTCTATCCGATGGGCTGGAGGCAGAGGGCGGGGGGCGGGCAGTTCGTGTTCCGGTGGATGGCAGGTGGCGCAGGGATGCGGCATGAGGGCTCCTGGTGGGATCCCACAGGAGACCCATGCCCCGATGGCAACCCAGACATCTTCAGCTGCTACAAGAACAGGCAGATCGGGATAGATGAGGCCTACTTCTCTGAGTTTGCCGCCAAAGTCTTCAATGCTACGAAGGTGCGAAAGATGGGCATCTCTCGCGAGGCGTCGGCGAAAGCGCGACAGCAAGAAGGAAGTTGTCAGTGCAGCTAGCTCAGCATATTATGTCGAGCTGCAATTATTTGGTCAACCAGATCATACTGTGAGTTCTGGCTTCAAGCTGCATGTGCTGCAGGAGGATGCCCATTGACTAGTTAATGGCTTCTTTTTCCTTTGGTTCATAAAAATGGATGGTATTTTGAATTTTTGACTATAGGGCTTTGATGAATATGCAAGGTCAGCATGAATATTCAGTAAACATATGGTCTGGCCAAGTAATTATTATTGCAGTTTCTAGTCCATTCCTCACAAGTCACAACTCATGACTAATTATAATGGCCCTTTCTTTCTTGTCCTCCCTTTTGGGCAAATCAGAAGGATCTTAGAAAATGAATGTAAGCAGTTAGCGACGACAGATGGTGAATGCGCACGGGCATCACAGGGAAGGATATATTTGGTTCATGCCCGAGCTGGACCTGACAAATGTTGGCACGAATTGGCTTGTCAGTGTTTTGGCCAAGGATCCTCCATCCACACTTGACAAATTATTGGGCACGAATATGTAGGAGGGATAGGAGGACACTAGTGGCAACCAAAATTTTGGGGAAAACCCAAGCAAAAGCCAAAATATAATAGGCGACTAATTTTTTGGAGGGCTAGTTTGGGCATGAATATGTAGGAGCAAGGGTGGCTTTCGAATTGAGTGTATTAGCCAGTGTGACTTCACTCAAAACTCCCAGGAGGGGCTGCTCAAAAAAGGCCAGGGAACTCTCGGTGCTTTGCGATGTTGAAGTCGGTGTAATCATATTCTCCTCTCACGGAAACACTCCATGAACTGTCAACTAATGGGTGCGTTTCCAAAATTCATGCCACAGTGATTTTTAAGTGTGTGACTGCAATTCTGAGATGTCTCCTTTTGTTCATAAAATCCAAGAAACATGAAAAGCTTAGTCGAGAGGTACCAGGAAGATGTGGCAGGAAGTCAAATGCAAAACAGAGCCCTACAAATCCAGGTCTACATATTTACCTTGCAAAGCTTGAAAACGTTGCAACATCTGTAACAGCTTGAAAGAGATATATCTAGTAAAAATAAATTCATCGGTGACAATTACCGTATTAACTATCCAAGTGGAGCTACTGGATGAGACTCAAGGTGAGATCACATTTAGATGCAATTGAGTGGAATGCAATCTTTTGGGAAAAGAGAAAGGTAAATTGATTTATCGAGTAACCAAGCAAACATCAGTAGCTTTACTTATTTTCTAATCAAAAAAAGCTTGCAATTGAATATGTGAATGAATAAAGGGATTCTGAGTGATATAAACATAAAAAATTCAAGTAAAATCATGATGTCCTTACAGTCATTTGTGTGGATTACTCAACACATACCACAACCTCAAGAAAACATTGAAGTGATAATAACTGACAAGTGAAGCAACGCAGGTCCACGCATGGAGATGGGGCAGGGGACATGACGCTAGATGAAATGCATACGCTAGATAAAATTCTAGAGCAATGGATTTGTCAGATGCGCTCCACAAAGGTAGCACATCTGTTCTACACTTTTTTTGTTGTTCCAATTTTTCCTTCATAGTGTGCACTAAATCCGTTGCTCTAGGAGGAGGAGGAGGAGGAGAAGGGGTGTGACCTCACTCAGAGGAGCGCGATGAGGACGAAGAGTAGGAGCGCGGCGACGAAGGAGTACTTGAGGGCGGCGGCGAAGATGGAGGCGGAGATGAGCACCAGCTGCAGCAGCAGCGACGCGCCTGCCCAGACCAGCGCGGCCGTGAGCGCAACTGCCGCGGCGTTGTCTGGGGCCGGCGCTAGCAGCTCCCCCCAACGTATCTCCGACAGCGCCGGCAGGCGCGGTTTCTGCTCCCCCTTCTCAGCCGGCGGCCCACTGCCGCTGCTGCCGCCGCCTCCGGAGGCCGCGCAGGTGATTTTGGGTCGCCCGAATGGGTTGCGAGAAGGCCTCGTGGGAAGGCGGCGGAGCGGGCGAGGACACCGGGTTGGAAGCAGTGGCGGAATCAGAGTTCGGATGTGTGCCGCCATGGGAGGAGAGAGCACGAGGAAACGGAGACGAAAGGGGATGGGGGAAGGACGTTTACATCCATGCGATCGGAAATCGACGGTGCGGCTTTACCGTGACGGATTAGTGGATTACCAACTCTCCCGTGATATGATAAAAGAGAAAGCAAAATACTTCCTCCGATCCATATTAATAGGTGCTGAAGTGGATGTATCTAGACATGTTTTATTGCTAGATACATCCACTTCATCACCTATTAATATGGATCGGAGGGAGTAAAACAAAACGATTAAGTCTGAATCGGAAAGTCATCTTGGTTCCCGAGCTGCTCTAGTGGTCCCTCCGCTTAAAAAAAAAACATATTTACAAGATTTAAAACCAATTAAAAGAATTATGGGTGTAGTTTATGATATAGCCTACCAACGTGCAAAATCACAACACGAAATCCTTTATATTATGAGCTTCACAAAAATGACAAAATCTAACAAAATTTGGAAATTTTATACGCTATATTATAGATCTATACACATGTCATTTTTGTGTAGCTCAAAATACAATGCTTTTCAAATTAAAATTTTACAAGTTTATACAATATATCATTAAGAATATCAATATTTTTTACATATTTTTTGAAACTTGTAAATATGATTTTCAGATTTTTTTTAAAAAAAATAGAGAGCACTGGAACTCAGGCGCACGAAATTCCCCGTTCACTCTCAATGCCTAATGCTTTGAAACACCCCTAACCTAGGTGCCTTAAAAACTGACCGGAGCCACAAGTTTCAACTCATCGCCTCCTAGTTTCAACTCATCGCCTCCTAAGGGCATCTCCAGTCGTTGCGGCGTTTTGGCGGCGCCAAACGGCGCTAATCTGGAACATGCGAGGCAAGCTTTCCAGTCGCCCCCCTCCCCCTCGAGCCCAACTTCCGGCCCAAAAAACCTCGAGATTTGAAATTTGGCGCATTTTATTGATTCAGCAAATTTCATACATTTTGACGCAAAGTTAAACTAAAAACAGCAAATTTAAACTAAAAAACTAAACTACTTCATTCCTAGGCGCGCAGCGATCGCCTGGCTGTAGTCGACGTCGTCGCCGTTCGGGCCGTCGCCGTCACGCCTGCTCGTTCCCTGGCTGGGTTCGCCGCAGTCAGTGTTGCTCGTCCCCGCGCCGGAGTCGCCCCACCTGCTCACCGCAAGGGCTCACAGGACCTCGGCTTCTTCGTCGGAGTCGGGGTCGAGCACGACGTAGGGGACCTCCCTCGTCTGCGGCGGGGGAGGAATGCGGCGGCGGGCCGCATTGGCGGCAACCTCCTGCTCGCGCTGCGCCTTGCGCTGCTCGGCCTCGGCGAGCAGGTGGCGCTGGAGCTCCAGCTCCTCGGCGGTGCTGTCGCGCAGGCTCAAGTCCTCGGCGACAGGCTGGAGCGTGTTGCGCGACAGCTCCTCGGCGGCCTTGAGGTCGGGCCACTCCTCGTCCTCGTCCTCGTCCACCTCCGTCTTCGGGCGGATGGTGCGCTCGAAGTCGGCCTCCTGCCGCAGGCGTGGCTCGCCGATGCGCAGGGCGCCGCCGCTGCGCCTGGGGACAGGCGCGCCGGAGTTTAGAAGGGGAGGGGTGAGAGACATAGACTGCGCGCCGGAGGAGGACGACGTAGCCGACGACGAGCCGCCGCCCATCCGCCGTGGTGCCCACGAGGGGTTCGGGCGGGGCGGCATCTCCAGCCGGGGCTCGTTGCCGGCGTGGATGTAATCCAGCACCCACTCGAGAGTGCGGTGCTGGCCCCCCCACCAGCGCTTGCGCCCCAGGCTGTTGGCGCGGCCCTCGACGGGGCCGTTGTTGCCCTCGGCGGCGAGGTCGGCGTCGCGGCGGCGCTGGAGCTCCTGCCACCAGAAGGCGTCCTGGCCGTGCGGCCTCCAGTAGAGCCGCGCGGCCTCGTCCGCCGGCAGGCCTTGGCGCACCTCCGCGACGGCCTGCCGGAACTCCGCGTCCGTTGAAGGGATCGGGGGCACGGGCACTCCGCGCACGCTGAGGGTCCAGCGAGGCTGCCCGCCGCCGGAGCTCGGGAGGCGCATGTCCGGCGGGCACGGGTAGCCCGCCTGGTACAGCGCCCACGCCTCGTTCCGGCGAAGGTGGCGACGAATCCAGCCGTTGGCAGCGGCGGCGCCGTCGTAGTTGGCCATCTGCTGCGAGGAGGAAGGAGAGAGCACGGGGGAGAGAGGAGAGCACCGAGGAGGAAGGGCGAGGGAGCAGCGAGGTGGAAGAATGGGGAGTGCGGCGAGCGGCGGGGGGCTTTTGTAGCCCGCCGAGCATTTACTGCGGCGCGTCCCCTCGCTGCCGCCTGCCACGCCATTACGCCGGCAGCCTTTGAACGGGCGCATGCACTGGGCGGCCGCCACGCCATAAACGTCGGCAGCCTTTGACCAACGCGGGAGCCGAGAAGATGATCACGGGGGTTTCTGTTCCCGCGTTTTTTCGACGCGTCACTGACAGAGCTGGTCCGCGTGGGCTGCAGCGCAGTTTCGCCCCCCAAGCCGAACCCAGTGGGCTGGGTTTGGCCTGGGTGCCGCGGCGCGAAATAGCGTCGTTTCGGCGCTATTTGGGCTTCTGGGGGGGGGGCGACCGACTGGTGCGGAAACGACGCTATTCGCCGCTTCCGGCGCTAAAAAGGCCGCCTGGGGGCTCTGGGGGGGCGACTGGAGATGCCCTAAGCTCGCGAGGTCGTTAGATCGATCCGTGTGTTGCCTATTCTGACTAAAGCACGGGCGTCTTCGCTCATGGGTCGCCACGGCTTCTCCAATACATGGCTCGTTCGGAAATTAAAAGACAAATACTATTACTTTGAAATGGATTTTATTGACATTCCATTATATTTCCTTCAAAATTATTTAATTGATTGACCGGGCATAAAATACACCGTTTAAGAGGGTTTTTTATATAATTTAACCTTAGGAGAGAAAGACGGCCGCCGGAGAGGAGAGAGAGGGGGTAGACGTGAGAAGGACGAACGGAGTAGAGAGATGTGGGAGAGGGGGCGGTTGCGGGAGGTGAGAGACGGGAGAGGCTCATGCTTCGCACCCAGCGCCGCCGCCTTGTCACGAGAGAGATCATAGGTTTCCTCCCTGGCCTGTGGACTCGTGGAATGAACACCCAGGGAAAAGATCATAAAAGGTCGATATCCCTCTCCAACGCGGACCTCCAAATGTATAAATGGATTTCCCTGGGCTCGATCGGCCCGCGGAATGTCAAGCTCGAGAAAGGGCTGGGATCCCCTCGTTTTCCATGTGCACCAAATTATCCCTAATGGGGTTATATGTGATCGATGCTGATTAGGAAACTCAACCTATGAGGAGATTCGTTCTAAAGACATCATGCCCGGTTCGTGTCACTCTGCAAGATTTCAGAAGAGGTTGTATAGTGGTTTTAGATCTGAGTGTAGTAGATTTTCTAGAACTGGTCATTTTTTTTATTGATGACGTTCTTGAAAGAGAGGAAGTGATATTTCAACAATGGAAGAGGTCGTACCAATTTGGCCGCAAAACTAGGCGGAAGACAATTGTGGGAAGAGAGCACATGGGAGGCGAGAGAACCAAGGAACTTCAGAACAGTGGACAAGAGGAGATTAGCCTATAGAGCGTGAGATGATATTTATACATGAGGTGCTGACGCCAGCACACGGATTTGAAAGAAGTGTGGCACCAAATTAGCCTATAGACGCTTGAGTTATGTGTAGCCTTCTATTGATGGAGTTTAGTTATCCATGTTTCGATGCTTTTTGTCTATTTTTAGTTGAGTGCTCGAGCTTTTGTGACTCATTAAGTGTTTTTTCTGGTTTATAATTATAACTCAGATGTTTTCTTTTAAATAAAAGTTGTGTGCATCAGCCTGATGCAAAGGCTGGGGTTACCCTTTAAGAAAAAACGGCACGGGCGATTGTTTTAATTTCTCCGTGATTTATAATTGAACTACCTTTTGTCTATAAATTGTAATGATGTAATTTTAGATTGGAATTTAGCTTCATCTATACTACTCCCACTAAAGTACTAATCCGATAACACCAAAACCCATCGGTATCGGACGCCTTGTCGAAGCCCATAAAGCCTAGCTACCCCCACAGCGTGCACTATGCACACAACACACCCAACGCCTGGAATTACAAAGCCTTGTCTCTCGAAACAGGCTTTCGCCCCGCTTTATAAATAAAGCAACCGACCACAAGAGTTAACAAGGTCTCGATACAACACACCCACAAAGCTGGGGCCACAGCACAATACAGCCCAAAAAAGAGAAAACACACACAACACACACACACACTGGAAAGGGGCGAGGGGGGTGGTGTGGGTAGAAACATGGTCCCGACCAAGGGAACCTGGTCAAGGCAGCACCGAAGTGGAGATGCGACGCGCGGCCCCGAGAAGTCTGTCGATGGAAGCATCCAGCCGCGCCCTATCTCGTTGCCTACACAACGGGTGCCACTACTGCAGGAAAGCCAAGAATTTGAACACTGAGTCAGAGGCCCGCCTTAAGAAAATCTTCTCAATCACCATCTTGTTTCGGGTAGTCCATAAGGACCACGCTATTGCCGCAAACACAAGCCAGAAGAGGCGCCTGCCTCCCCTAGCATGGCGTGCCCTGGTTTCTAGGAACCCCCCCAGGTCCAGGGCCAGCCAGTCCGGCCCTAGGGCCTCTCGCATAAAGTTCCACAGGAACCGGGCCGCAGGACACACAAAGAAGATGTGTGTGCTCGTTTCAGGGACCCTGCAGAGCGGGCATAGGCCATCTCCAGGACCCCGGCGCTTGGCGACCTCCACCCCAGAAGGAAGCCTATCCCTCAAGAGTTGCCAAAGGAAAATCTTGATCTTGAGCGGAAGAGGGGCCTTCCAAAGTGGTGCCGCCCAGGGACACGAGGGCGCGGCAAACACGGATCGGTATGCCAATTTAACCGTGAAAGTCCCTGACGGGGTCGGCGTCTAGGATACCTGGTCGGAGCCCCCCGTCCCGCTCGGGGGAAGCTCGGCCAGGAGCTCCTCCCACTCCCTAGCCTCGGCCGGGCCGAAGGAGCGTCTAAACGCAATATCCCAAGCCTCCTGCGTAAATGCCATCGCCACCACTAACGAGGGGTCCGAGCATATCGCAAAGAGTCTCGGGAACTCCAGCCGGAGAGGGGTGGCACGAAGCCACGGGTCCAGCCAGAACAGGATGCCCCGACCATCCCCCAGGGAAAACCGAATCCCTTTCCTAATGTCCCGCTTCAGAGACTGTAAAGACCTCCAGAAGAGGGAACCATCTTGTCTCTCACACAAAAGTAGAGGCCGGCCCTGCAGGTATTTAGCTTTAATGAGTTGGAGCCACAGGCCCCCCTCATCTTGCAGGATGCGCCAGACCCATCTCAGGAGAAGCGCCACGTTCATCTTACGGGACGCCACCAAGCCTATGCCCCCCAAATCCTTGGGGGCGCAAACGTCCGCCCACTTAACCATGTGTTATTTATGTCGTCTATTCCCATCCTGCCAAAAGAATCGGGAGAGCTCCTTATCGAAGGAAGCGTGCACCCCTTCTGGCAAAGAATATAATCCCATCATATACGATGGGATACTCGCGAGGCAGGAACCTATCAGCTCTGACTTACTTCCCTTGGAGGTGAAGCGTCCGCACCAAGGTTCCGCCTTCCGTCTAACCTTCCCCATCAGGAGTTCCAGATCCCTAATAAGGATCCTAGAGTCACTCAACGGGACCCCCAGGTAAGTGACCGGGAAGGCGGACAATTTGCAGTTAAGATTGTTCGCTATCCGCTATTGCTCTTCCGGGGGGTACCCCAGTACTATGACCTCGCTCTTGTCAAAGTTAATCTTGAGCCCCGACATCTCCTCAAAGCATAGTAGAAGGAACTTGAGGTTGACAATGTCCAACCCCGACCCTTCCACCATAATCATCGTATCGTCAGCGTACTGTAGGTGGGTTACGCCCCCTCCCGGAATAAGGTGGCCTACCACCCCGGAGATGTGACCAGCGGCTCTAGCCTTATCCAGGATCGCCGCCAAGGCGTCCACTGCGAGGTCGAAAAGGATGGGGGATACAGGATCCCCCTGCCTCACCCCACAGGACGGCCTAAAGTAGGGGCCAATATCCCCGTTGATGTTAATCGCAGTATTGCCGCTCATCACGAGTTGCATTACCCACGAGATGAACCGGCTATCAAAGCCTCTCCGTTGCATCACCTGGCGGAGAAAAGACCAGTCCAGTCTATCATAGGCTTTCTGAAAATCTAGCTTTAGAAATACACCTCTATGCTGGCGTACTTTCACCTCCTGAACTATCTCGTGCAGAGCTAGAATCCCATCGTGGATAAACCGCCCCTTAAGGAAAGCGAACTGGAAGGGGTGTGTCAGGCGCTCTGCCACCGGAGCAAGGCGCCGTGCACACACCTTCGAGAAGATCCTCTGGATCACATTTATCACTGTGATAGGTCTAAACTGTAGGATGTCCGTCGCTCCGGGAATCTTTGGGATCAGAGTTATCACGCCAAAGTTGAGGCGTGACATAACCAAGGTCCCAATATAGAATTCCTGGAACATCGGCAATACGACCGCCTGAATAGTCTCCCAGAACTTCTGAAAGAAGGAAACCGGGAGACCGTCCGGCCCTGGCGCCGATCCCGTCTGCATTTCCATAACCGCCTCCCGCACCTCCTCCGGGAGGAAAGGGAGCAGCAGCCTCTCATTCTCCGCCTCGGTTACCAGGGCCCCCTGGGGCCACAGGAGAGGTGACAGCGCCACCCCCGACCTAGGCGTAGCCGTGAATAACTCCTTATAAAAGGAGTAAATATGGCCGGAAATGTCCTCGGCCGCCTCCAGCAAAACTCCATTTGCCCATAGGAGAGGGATAGAACATCTCCGCCGCCGTCCATTGGCAATAGCGTGGAAGTAGGCCGTATTGGAATCGCCTTTCAGGATCCAATTCTGCCGACTACGCTGCCGCCAGAACACCTCCTCCCCTTTATATACCTACATAAGGGAGGTCTCTAGGGCGTACCTTTGGCCCCAACCATCTAGGCTCAGCCCCCCGTATCCGCGGCCAGGTCGAGGAGCTGGATCTGCCCTAGCAGGGTGGCCTAGCGCCGGCGGAGCTCCGCCCCTCGGTTGGCCCCCCACCCGCACATAAATTGGCGTGATGTCTTAGCACAGAAGTGCCAGACATCCACCGCGTTATAAACTCGCGGGGGGGGGGGGGGGGGAGGACGCCGCAGCCATCCACTTCAGCCTGACCGATTCCACAAAGCCCGGTTGCGCCAACCAGTAGTCCTCAAAATGGAACCGGTTCGGCCTAGGTGGAACCGCCCCACCTGTGGACAGAAGCAAAGGACAGTGATCCGAACCCACCCTGGTCACAGCCCGAAGGGTACAGAGTGGATACTCCGCTTCCCAGTCTGCTGAGACCAAGATACGGTCCAAAACGGAGCGCACCGGATCCGCCTGATTATTAGTCCATGTGAACCTGGCCCCTACCCGCTCAATCTCGATGAGAGCCATGTCGGCGATGAAGTCGTTAAACATGCGCATCCTCGGGAAATCAACGAGTGAGGAGCTCTTATCCAGCGGGGAGCGGATCAAGTTAAAGTCCCCCGCCACCACCACCGGGGTGATGCAGCGTTCCACCTTCGCCCTGAGTTCGTCTAAGAACTCGGGGGATCTCCGGTGGTCCGCGGGTCCGTAGACGACAATAACCTCCCAACGTAGGGAAGATCGTCTATGGGTGAGCAACATACTCAGAAAGAACTCCCCGCGGTCCATGTCCTCTACCTCAAACGTGTCCTCCTTGGCCCCAAGTAAAATGCCGCCCGAACGTCCCGTCGCCGGCAACCATTGCCAAAAAAACTTATGGCGACTCAGACCCTCCAGTTCGGCAATCGAAAAGTCCTGCCGAATCGTCTCCTGAATCCCCACAATATCGGGATCCTCATCCCGAATATACTCCACCAGTTGCCTGCGCCGGCCATCTTGCCCGAACCCCCGCATATTCCAATCCAGTAGAGAGACACTCATTGGGAACCGGTGGGGGGTGTCCCCTTACGGGGGACTTATCGGGCCCTACCAGAGGTCGAGGGCCTGGACTTGTCCAACGGTGGCCGCCCGCGCTTCCTCCCCGGCTGGGAGGAGGTCACGGGCGCAGCCACCTCCGGTTGCACGGGAGCGGAACCACTATCAGACCCAGACTCAACTTGTCCAGGTCCGGCGGGGTCCTGGGGCCCTGAGGGGACGCGCTCGGCTTGAGCTCGAGCCGCCGCAAGGGCCCCCTCATAAATCTCCCTCGCTCTGATCGCCTCAATTTGTTCCAGCCGTGGACCCCGCTCGCCCCGAAAGACCACACCACAGTCCGTCGCCACCTGCTCTAAATGTGCAGCCTCTACCGATTGGAGCACCGAGAACCTAGACCCCGACGGCGGAGAAGCAGAAGGAGGACGGGAAGGGATAGGTCGAGACGTACCAGACTCAATACAGCGAGCCGCCTTCCGGCGAGACGCTACCTCGGTCACCGTCGGCTCCACCACCTCCGCCCCTGACCTAGTCCCCGCGAGCCGGGCACTACGGCGCGTCGTGACCCCAAGCACGGGAGTGGTGGCGACGACCGTGCCCAGGGCACGAGTGTCAGGGACAGGGGTCGCCGGGAGGCGCACCGGGGACCCCTGAGGTGGAGTAGAAGGGATCCCTGGCGAGCGGGTGTAGCAGACCACTCCTGGAGAGCGCGGCGAGTCTGGGGCCACAACCTCCATGCTCGCCCCGCCAGAGTCCTCTGCCTCGAGGCCTGCCAGAGACGCGGCTGCACCGTGGAGAGCCTCCGCCACCAGGTCCGCCAGATCCATGGAGCCCGGGCCCTCACACATGTTAGAACCATACTGTGAGAGCGCGGGTCCCAACGACCGCTGCAACACCTGATGTGAGACGTCCACCAAGGCCAGGCGCGCGGGCGCACTCCGAGGAAGAACAGCGGAGCTCGGAAGTGATGGCCCTGGCGAAGATGCCTGAGCCACCGCAGCAACCTGAGCACTCACCCCATCCGGTGCCGCCATCCCAGAGCTCGGTGCCAGGTCCTCCAAAGTCGTGGCCGCGTCCCTCGGATCCGAGTCAGAGTCGTCTCCCGACGAGTCCTCGTCCTCGGAGGAGCTGTCGTGGTGCAGGGTTAGTCGAACCGACCAGAGGAGCCATGGCGGCGGAGAAGGGGAGAGGAAAGAAGGAGAATATGGTGATGTTGCAAAGCAGGGACGACATCGATTTCATGGTGTCTGAAGTGGAGGCGAGGAAGTCCATGATCATCGAGGACAAGATCAGGTACGACTCCGCGAACTACGTCATCCCCTCTGACGGCGACGGGACCAAGTACAAGCCCATCCACCTCGCCGTCCAACGCAACACGCTCTCCAAGGTCATACACTACTGCCAGAAGCACGCCTCCCGCGACGATTCTGACTGGGACGTAGAGTTCATTGCCGGTGTAGACCACGAAACCCTCTACGATCTCATCTTGGTGAGCTATGCACTACATCCTTTACACACAAATGTATGTATCCAGTGATGATTTATATAATGATGAAGTATGCATGTACGGCCGGCTGATGTATTCTTTGTTCTAAGTATTTATAAGATGTTCTTGAAAAATAAATCAACATAGTAACAATCTTGTGTGAATACATACTTAGTGTTTTTATGTTCTGTTTTTTTTCTCTCTTGTGCCTATTATCACAATTAGCATGCATGTGCTCGCACCGTATTTATTTCATTTTTTAAGCTTTGCATAACTATTTACAGGCTTCACATTACCTTCAAATCAGCGGACTCCTTGACCTAGTCTGCTACACCATTGCTAGCAAGGTAAAGGAGAAATCTCCTTCGGAG
Source organism: Alopecurus myosuroides (assembly GCA_028641055.1). Classification (NCBI taxonomy): domain Eukaryota; kingdom Viridiplantae; phylum Streptophyta; class Magnoliopsida; order Poales; family Poaceae; genus Alopecurus; species Alopecurus myosuroides. The sequence continues at coordinate 326,275,958 of CM054063.1, read as the reverse complement.
ATTTGCAATATCTTCAACATCACGAGTGTATTCACTCCGGAATTGGGTGAGGAAACAAGAGTGCAGCGGTCACAACATTCATGTAGTTCTCGCCGCAGCCTCATGGTATGTTCCTTGATTAATGTTATTTTACCACTTCATAGAGTGAAACTATCTTATGATTTGTTGTATTATGACATCAACAACCAAACTACCATTCTCTACTCTTGTTTACCTTGTGCTTTTATGGATTAACAACAAATCCTTACCACATTCCTTCATGTTGTGGACGAGCAGGGGGTATCAGTTGTCCCCAATGAAAAGCCATGTTTGAACGAGTTTGAATTGGAGGAGAAGGCGTTGCGGGCTCTTCAAATAGTTCGCTGCCAAGATTTTACTAGATATGACCCTAAGCTCAACGGGTTTGTATGTTATCGATTCAACAACTACAACCTAGCCTTGTTTGACCATGATAAAGAGTGTGAGTATTTTTTATGAACGGTTTATCTATTAATCTTCTTACGGGCCTTTATTGGATTCCATTCATTGTATACATTATATGTTGGTTTTTTAATTTTTTATCATTGTCTTTGTTTACAGCTAATTTTTGTCGTGGTCCGCGCCTTCATGAGATACCCTCACCTATCCGTGATTCAGTCGTGCTATCATGTGTCAATGTCATTTCCTTAAAGGTACGTGAATCGAATGTTGGCTTTCCAATCAACATATTTGGCACCGTCATTGCAAGGGATCAAGTCGACTATAGATGTGTCTAGTTTAGGCGTGAAAGCGATGATCCCCAACTTATCAGCTCACGGGTATGTTTTCTTATTCCTTTTACCTTGTTTACGGGTGCTTATTATTCCATTTGTTTAGAAATGTAAGGCGTGTTTGACTCTTCGCAATCTCCAATGCACAATTTTTACTACAATATTTTCCTTGTAATATGCTTTTATATATAGTAAAATAAAGCCATGTTTTTTAAAAACAGTTGGAGTTCTAGGTTTGTCGTAAGTCAAACTAATTTAAGTTTGACCAAGTTTATCAATATCTGGATATGAAAATATTTATCTCAGATGGTAAATCTACATGCTTATTTGGACGTACTAGTGATCAAATTTTAAGAATGTTAACGCATACATAATTGTGTGCTCTATATTTCTAGACGCGGGGGGGGGGGGGGGGGGGGGGGGGGGTACCTTGGTCTCAAAGCAAATGATGTCTAGAAAATGTGTTGTTGAACTTCTCTTTTATTAATCGATATGTATTCAAATTATTGTGTTGATATGCTATAATTTGATTTGTCCTAAAAAAATGAAAAATGTCTTCCAAAATGTGGTAGTTTTTACAACCTTCTTCCTTGCAACATCAACATCAGGGTCTCCTTTCATCATTGTATAATATAATGAAATGTATTTAACATCATAGTTCATCCATTTCATCTGTTGAAGCTATTCTAGTCTTGTAATCATCCAAATTTATCTCACTATTCACACTTGCTCAGAACTTCTTGTTTTTTGTTTTTGCAGGATGATATGCTATCTTTGATAGATCCATGTCGAGCGCTTGTTCCGCAAGATGAAGTTTTTTTTTGAGTTTGATTTAATGATCAAGTGTGATGGAGGTGCAATTAAAGATTTTAGCAAATGCGTACTAGAGTTCAATCAGGCCCGTCTTCCTACCGGTAAGGAGACCATGAGTATCTGTCGAAATAGTTGGCTAAGTTGTATGGAGTTGGTGTGTGCACGTGTTAACCTTCCCGTGGAAGCTACCATTGCAATTACTCCCTCCGTCCACTTTTATAAGGCCCACTTTAGCATTCAAATGGTAAGAAGTGGGACTTATAAAATTGGACGGAGGGAGTAATATTTTGAAGAGTAAAATACATCGGAAACCATCTAACTTGTCCATATAATTCACTTGGGTCATTGTATTCCAGGAATGTGAATTTACGGTCATTAAATACGCTTTGTTGGCTCACATACGGTCACCGCGTACACGGTAGCTACGTATTTGTCAACACGGCATGGATTTTGACTTGTCCCACCTAAACTGAGCTAATGGTCCTACATGCAGCAGGGGGTTTTCGCAATTATACCAAGAATAGGACAAACCCTCCACCTGTTTGACAGAATACCCTGCTCCAGGGCTCCGGTGTCCTCGCGCTGAGCGAACCTGGACGGTTCGATCTGTATGGAGATGGTGTGCTCACCATCGACCACTTCAAGACATTGACGAGATTAGACCGGCTGAGACGCGCTGTTCTCTGCCTAAGCTAGCTATGCATCATAGTTCATCGTATTGCGCCATTCGTTGAATGTGCTCTGGCTGTTTAAGTAATAAGTATAACATTAAAAGATGAATATACGCTGGCGCGGCAGACGAGCAAGCTGCAGTTGCACGACAACGTCAGCCTCACCGTCTCGCTTGCGGTCGGCAGTCGACATGCCGCCCCAGAACGTCACAATGGTGGACACCGACAGCGAGCTATCCTAGCTTCCTCCACGCAGTATCGCTCACACGACCCGCCATCGCCGCCGGCCCGCGCCGGTGCCTCGTGTCGCTCTCCTACGCGGATGGGTCCTTCTCCAACGGCGCGCTCGCGGCCGACGTCTTCGTCGTCGGCGCGCAGCATGTCGCCGCTCCGCGCGGCGTTAGGCGACATGTCCTCCGCGTTCGAATCCTCACCTCACAGCGTCACGAGCGTCGGCTTGCTGGGAATGAACAAGGGTGCCTCTCCTGCGTCCGCGTCGGCGACATGTCCTCCGCGTTCGAATCCTCGCCTCACAACGTCACGAGCGTCAGCCTGCTGGGCATGAACAAGGGTGCCTCTCCTTCGTCCGCGTTGGCGCAAGCACAGCTCTCCCCACAGGAGGCCACCAAACCCCGAGGAAGCCACACCGGCTGTGAGCACGTCGGCAAGCGGTGTTGTCCGAGGTTCCCAGCTCAACCACGACCGCGCGCGCGGGGGAGAGCGGCCCAATCTGTGCTCGCGGGAAGCACCTTCTGCACCAGCTCCAATGTCATTCCGCCGTCGGCGCGCTCTGCGTTGCCTATGTCCGGCCCGGCCTTGGGGAGAGCGTGCAAGGCACTCCTCGGACCCGAGCCTCGCCGCGGAGTGCATCACTTTGCACCTGTCGGCCTGCGCGTTTTGTTCCCTCGGCAGGGCGCCTTCGGTCAGCAGTGCACCAGGGCGTCTTTAGTCAGCAGTGCACCTAGCGCCTCTGCGTCGGCCTTCCTGGCGGCCTCCCACCACGACGCCAGGGAAGGCGCGGTGCTAGGCAGGGGAGAGCAAGGGGGCGGCGCCGGTTCCTTCCGACAGCAATGCGCGGGGAGAGCCCGTGGCGGCGCCAGCGGAAGCTGTGCCTTCGGCGGTCTAGACAGAGGGCGGGGCCGGTGCAAACGGTGGCCACGGAAGCGACCTGGCGAGCCGGCGTTAGAAAGGAAATGATATTTGGGAAGGGGAGAGGAAAAAGATGTGCAGGGGGTTTTTTACAAAAAAAAGAAGAAAGAACGAATGCACTGCTAGAACACATGGGTCCGATGCTGCTACAACTGCCATGTGGGTCCCACTCAGCCACATCAGCAAATACATACCTGCAGCGTCCGCGGTGACCGTATATGAGCCGACAGTGCGTCTTCAATGACCGTAAATTCACATTCCCAAAATACAGTGACCCAAGTGAATTATACAGACAAGTTCAATGGTCTACGATGTATTTTACTCTATTTTGAAGGGGCCGTGTAATCTCTCTGAGAGTAGCTGCTGCGACTCCTGGAAATTTTAAGGATCATATCATCCTATAGGAAGCAGCAGACGGTCAGATAGCGCTTGGCAAAGGTGGCTCTGTCCCGTTAACTCGTCGTGTGATGACTGTCTCCCTGGATCGCGAGTTGGTGCTCTTTTTTGTTGGCGGTGAGGACGTATTTGAACACCTTTTCCTCACCTTAGGGCAGTCCGACCAAGTGATACATGGTAAGAAGGGTGACGCCGAACTGGAGGTCGAAGTTACCTGGACTGCTGTCCCGAGACGAGAGAGACCTGATATGTTCAAGGTGGTGGGAAATCAGCGGCTATTGCTGTGATAATAGTGTTGCATAGGACACTGAGTCGCCGAGCTTGGCATGTGAGGACACGACGATGCCGGTGGTGAAGACTCGGTGATGCAGCTCGGAAATGAACGATTGGGCTGCCAATTCATGAGCTTGTTTGAGCACGTCTGGTGATCTTGTGGCCGCCCGAGGCCTGGCTGGTGCCAAACACGAGGAATCAGAACGAGCATGCCAGGATGACCGGGGCGTCGCCATAGTAAGCCTTGCATGCGGGATGGCGGCACTGCAAGGAAGCCAAGACCCGGGATCTGTGGTACTGATTCTTGATCTGAAACTTTCTTGCCAGTACAATTCTTCTTCGGGGATGCAAAGGATTGGTCCCGTGCAGCTGGGTTGCCATGGTGGCGCCCGTTGTCACGCCGCCCAATTCCCCTGCCATGTCGTCTTCATGGCGCGTACTTGGAGCCGCGGCTGTGTTGGACTCTATCTGGGTGGAGATTTAGCTGGCCATCTGAGCCCACTAGGTCGAAAACCCCTACGTCGATCTGGAGCTACGGTCTCAACCCGAGTGGAGCTGATCCTTCAAGCATGCAAGGTGGATGGATTCGTCTTCAGGTGCGGCTGTGGAGTGTCTGGCTTAGGTGGACATGGTGCTCATCATGACCAAGTAACAGGCGCTGCTTAGTGACTTTCAACTTCGACATGGCAAAATCCTGAATCTTGCTCTCTCTTTAGTGCCATGGCCTTTTCTCAGAAGATAATCTTGCTGAATACAATTACTGATGGCCATCCTCTGCGGCTATGGAGTGTCTGGCCGAGGTGGACATGGTGCTCACCATGACCAAGTAACAGGCGCTACTTAGTGACTTTCAATTTCGACATGGCAAAATCCTGAATCTTGCTCTTTACTTTAGTGCCATGGCATTTTGTCAGAAGATACTATTGCTGAATACAATTACTGATGGCCATCCTCTTTCTTCTAAAGTGGGTCTAAGTGAGGAAGACTAGGTGTTAGTGCCAATGAGAAATCTGGCAATGGGGGCGGTGCTCCAATGGCCCTGGAGATGTCCAAAACAGATGACACATGTATGCTTGAAAAAGGACGGTGTGGCGCAGAAACAAGAAACATAGAGGACTCGCGATAATTCTGTATTTTCAGGTCCCTTAGTCCATGTGCTTATATTATTCTGATTTGTTAAAGATGAGCAACGTATGAAGTTTATCTCTGATGGACCATTTGGAAAGTGAAATAAACAAATCCTTTTCAATTTGAATTAGTTTTTGTTACATCCTAATCCGATTCAGCTGGATCTTTCTATCTAACCCAGTCGGCCACTGGACGGTGAAGATATGGTTCGCCTTGCGGCGTGGGCCTGCACCTCGACTGGTACGCAATCAAACCTTACCTGACGAACAGACGACCGTTTGCTTTTCTGGATGGAACACCACGGTTATAATGCATCCATCATACGGTCAGGTCAAAGTTGCAAGATGATACAGTTACCAATTTACCATGGCACGTAGTATTAGTGATCACCACGGTGGTAAGTACACATAGGACGGTAACAAGTATATTAACAAATGCCAATAAATGAGTTCAGATTTTTTTTTGCTTAAATCAAACACTTTAATGAGTTACGGTTCCTAAGCTCTTGTTGATATGAATGTGCCGATTGCGCTATAATGCATTTTTTATGCATGAAAAATGTGCTTTGCTTCTTTGGCACATGATATTTCACATGCAACATCTTTGCAGGTAATGGTAGGCATTTAGCCAAAGAGAGTGGCCGAAATGCTAGACCGCTGAGGCGAAATTTGAACGTGCACAAGTTGAAACACACAGTGTTCGGAACAACACACACCATCAGTTGATGAATTCAGATGAAACCACTAAAGGTGTAGATCAAACCTCTGTTTTTCTACCTTGTACCCTATTAATCTAGGGAGAGATTATCTCCAGGAATCCTATCATGTGTTCGTACATTAACAAGTATATTAACAAATGCCAATAAATGAGTTCAGATATTTTTTTTGATTAAATCACACACTTAGTGAGTTACGGTTCAGAACTCTTGTTGATATGAATGTGCCGATTGCGCTATAATGCAATTTTTATACATGAAAAATGAGCTTTGCTTTTTTGGCACATGATACTTCACATGCAACATCTTTGCAGGTAATGGTAGGCATGTAGCCAAACAGTGTGGCCGAAATGCTAGACCGCTGAGGCGAAATTTGAACGTGCGCAAGTTGAAACACACAGTGTTCGGAACAACACACACCATCAGTTGATGAATTCAGATGAAACCACTAGAGGTGTAGATCAAACCTCTGTTTTTCTACCTTGTACCCTATTAATCTAGGGAGAGATTATCTCCAGGAATCCTAAAAGTACTAGAGATCTTTTCGTGGAGGATGTCAAGGTGTCCCATGGTATGGTCATTTGGCAGTTGGCACCCTGGCCATTCCATGGTCTTAAACCCTTCACCTCTAATAAGCTTTTTTTGCGAGACCACCTTGAATAAACATCTTACTGGTTGCTCTTGGCGATTTAGTTAACACCGATGAAAATTCTCAGTGAATTTTATCGTGTTCCAGACTAGCTCAGCGGCTTCAGCAAGGGCTAAATTCATGTTCGCTTGGACCATACCATGACAAGACCAAACCCCATGAGGGACATCAGCACAACCTACACACACAAGCAGGAAGCAGTTTAGCAGACGTCAAGTCCTGAGAAATTCTGTGCAAAAGATATACCAGAGAAAAGTGATCCCAAGGGTTAGAAGAAATAATAGGATAAGAAGGATGCTCCGATTGTGTATGAGTTGAAACAAAAAATTAATAATAATTTCTAGGTCCAGGAAAAGCGCTTCGTCTGAATTAGCAGTATCAAAACTTGAGTAGGTTAATAATAATTTCTAAACAAGTATTATTCCGTGAAATAGTGAGAGAATTAAAAATAAACGATATATGTAGATGCTCAATCACTTAAGTAATAACGGTTGAAAGAGAAAAATTAAGAGTTACTGCTTAAAGGAAGAGACATACTGATACTGCTGGAGGCACTCCCACTAGAGGGTCTGGGAAGAACCTGTTTGCTAAAGCAAGAGCAAGAAGGCTACTTTGCATTCCTGCAAGGAATATTGGTGAGGCAGCAGGAGCAACTGCAAACAACATAGCGTAATGCAACAGCAAACAACACATACTGACATACCTGTCTCAAAAGATATCGTTCTCTGTAGCGCCTTTACATCAGTTGACTTACGGAACCAAGTACCAGCAAGATGATATCCGGCTACAAAAGATGTTGTATGGAAGGCCAAAAGGAGAAGCACAATGGATATTCCATATGGCGACAAAACAGCCTTAATATTTATAGCCAATGGTGATCCAACACATAAGGCAGTCACAAAAACCGATAATGGAGGGAGAAATGGCTGAATAGCCGAACAGAGTCTCGGAAGAAATCTTCATAGTATCAAGAAACAAGAAGTTAGATAGATTAACACAAACTCTTCCAATGGATATTACTCTAGGTGGGCAGCAAAAGATCAAAAGAAAATAGTATAACTTTGCCAGGTCTAGCACAGTTGTCTTTCAGACTTCAGAGAAATGAAGTGAGTACCTATTCAGAAGCAATCCAGCAGCAATTGGAGCAACCACTATCTGCACAATGCTGGACATCATTCCTACGACGTCCACGGGTAATTTCTTGCCGATAAGCACATACGATAAAGTTGGGGTAACAAAAACCGCAGTAGCTGTCGACAACGATGTCATGACGATGCTGAGGGGAGCCATATGTGGATCTGTCAGGAACGTTGCATAGTTCGACAGTTGTGCTCCGCTCACACATGAAACCAACATGATGCCAGCACCTAAAACAAGGCTAAGTCAGGGTTCATTTCACTACACTGCCTTTGATGCCGGTTATGAAATCATGCTAAAACTAAGTAAAATTCATGCCTCCTACCTACAGCAGTAGGAAGACTGAAAGTTGTAACTGCAAGAGTGCCAAAGAGGAACCCAAAGAGAGGCTTCGCAATAAACTGTCCAATATAACCAGCAGCGATAGCATCTGGCCTTTTTATTGCTTCAATGAAGTCGTCGACGCTTGAATTTACACCTACAGCAAACATCAAGAACCCTAACGCTGGTGCGTAGTACCTGCCATGTTATAGTCACACCGTCAAAACTCATACAAGAAATGTAAGTAACCACCACCAGCAGCACAGTGATGATTGTACTGTGTCAAGCACGCTACCAGCGTATGTTTGGAGCTACTGGATGGCGTGGTCGCCTTACATGTTCATGGAGGATTCAGTTACACCTGCAGAATGCAGCCCTGTTCCTTGACTAATCTCACTCTCACCTGATGATGTTTAATTAGATGTGGCCACTGAATTTCAAATATTCTGAAACTTTTTTCTTTCATTCAGTAGACAACTTTTGGTTTCCGTGTTCTTCAAAAGCATGTTATCAATTGAGTTCCCAATGAATTAACCCAAATTGAAATTTATGGTTGTTCTCCTAATACTGTACTTCCAAAGGTTCCATATCTCTTTGGGACTTGAAGTTAAAAATCAGCTGAATCAAAGCAAAACAGCGAGACGTTGCAGAACCAACCTGGTGGTGAACCATGTAAAGGAAGGTGGGTACACCAGGGCAAGGATGGTGCTCCCCAGCACTACATGGGGGATAATGGAGTTGGCACTCTTCAGCACCTTCAGAAAACCAACTGTGCTCTCCTCCACACCCTGCAAACACACAAGTCTGGCGGGATAAAGCAGCTGGCAGCCTGAGGAGTGAACACCCAGCAGACCAACACCAATGGATGCAGAAATGGTTAAGACTAGAAGGGCACCTGAGGAGAAGGCGAGACGGCGTCCTCCCCAGCGCGATCTCGCTCGAACGAACCGCTGGCGGCGTTCGCCCGGACGCGTCCCCTGATCCTGATGGCGGCCGCTCCAGATCCCCGCTCTGCTCGAAAACAAGAAACCACCGGATCAAGTTAAAGAACCGCAGCAGTTTTGAGGTTCATACTCAGCAGCAGAGTTTTGACAAGATTTCTCTATGAAGATTGGCATCAGTCAATTGGCAGGGCAAGGTAGAGAGCCGGAGCATGGAGCAACAATCCCTGAACATTAACTCCACTAGTCTGTAATACTAGAGAGCATGGAAAGAAGATGGAGTCGCGAGCACCTACGCCATGAAACGCGCGGCGGCGAGCTGGTCGTGAGAGCCAGCGAGACGCGATCCGTCCTCCCGCGGGGCCGCCGGGCGGCCGACGACGAGCGGAAGCCGGCGAGCCTCAGGACGGCGGCGGCGGGGGCCATTTGACCGGGGGAGGAGTGGGAGCGGCCGGAGGTGGAGCTTCGGGCTTAATGACGGACGGACGTCAGACGAGACGCAGAGGGCGCCGGAGATTGGTGGCAGATTTGGAGACAGGGACAGGAAGGGGACGATTATACTATACTAGTACACGGGATCAGCACCTTCTGATTTAGATTTACTCGAGTAATCTAAGAGCCTCCACAATGCGGTGACGCTAAAACTGGCGCTTATTTAGTTAGTTACTCCATGCAGTAAGCGTCCGCCGTTTAGTAGCACTATTTTGTACGAGTTTTCTAAGCGCCGAGCTCTTATTTAAGCGTCGGACTCTTATTTATCACCGGGATTTAGCCAAAACGGTCAGGATTTAATCCCTAGCGCCTGTGAATAAGCGTCTCATCGGTCGATTCGGCGTTACGCCGTTCATCTTACGGATCGTCTCCAATAATCGATGCCAAGTACAGTATTCTAGGAGTACAAAAGCCGTCACGTCAACATTGTACAGCATATCTTTAGTGATGTCCATGGGAGAAAAAAAAAATCAAACTAGTTTCTGTTCAGCTAGGCGTTAGTCGGTTGAAACCGTTTCCGATCAACTGTCTTCCGAAATGCTCGATCGGGCTCAAGTGACAGTTCAAAGGACATGCTCTCCATGCTCCTTGAATAGTGACATAATTAAACATAAACCAAAAACATGGGACTAAGATTTATCTCTCTTCTAGCCGTGGAAACAATTTTTTTTTCTCTTCCTTTCTCCATCGTTATACTGCAAAGATATAGCCATTGTGCATGACCTATGACGCCATCACACACAAAAGACCAAGCATAGAACATTTTCTTTTTCGGTTTACACTGAACACAAACCGGTTAAAACATGTCGCAGCATGGGAAATATAAAGTCAAACGTTTGTTTAATTCAAAAATCAACACATAAGAACAACGGAGAAATACATTTGCAATATATAAATCATCCATCGTCTTTGCAGCGTGTTGCTCATGGGAACACCATAAAACAAGGGTCCCGTAAAACAGTACAGACACAGAACATGCAAAACAATTAGACTTCAACCCCTTTTTCTCCTTTTACATTTTTCTAAGTTCTAACAAAATTCCCAGAAGACCACATACTTCTGGGAAATTACAAGAGGGGAAAGGATTAATAGGAAAATGAGGAGGAGACTGTTAAAAAATCGTCGAAGAACATGAGGAATTTTGAGAATGAAGAAAAAAAATACCACGGAGGTATAGAAAATATGAAAAATTAAGATACAAAATTGATGACTAGAAAAAATGTCTAGGATTGAGAAAAATTAGAGAATTGGCAGAATAAGCGAGAGAGAGAGAGAGAGAGAGAGAGATAGTGGAACAGGGAAGATATCTACTCTCAAACATGTCTAGATACATGTTGTCTAGTAAACGGTAAAACATCTTACACTTCGATACGGAGGGAGTAGAATGTTAAAGGATGTAGGAGACTCTTTAGGTTATATCCCTCTCATTTTCTAGCACTCTTTTATCCCTAAACCCACAATTCGTCAAGAAGAGAGGCAATACTTCCCTCAGTTACAACTATGAGTTGTCCCGTAAGATCAAAGAATTTATCCCATCAAGGCAGGAAATCTCAAGACAAGCGTGAGGGATACAGAAAGAAGTGAATATCGTCAGGTCTCGATAAATTTAGCCCACATCCACCACAATGGATTGTTTTGTGAGTATAGCTCAAGGGGTCATCTGTTGTGGAATTAGCTAATACTACCCAAGGGGTCCCGGATAGTCGCATGTGGCATCTACGTAGAAAACTTCCGAGATCAAGTCAAGCCAATGGAGGTCCATGTAACTAGCCATGATCGACAGAAAAATAAAGGGAGCTAAAAAGGAAAACCAAAGGAAGATAGACCAAGGAAAATAAACTTGTTAGGCGAAAGGAGATAGTTGGGCTCGTCCACCATGGACCACACCCACCCCTTATTCCTTAGTCCACTAAGAATTAGTAGACCACATATAACACTCGTACATACTCCCTCCGTCCCAAATTAATTGTCTCAAAATTGGACAAAAATTGATGTATCTAACACTAAACATATCTAGATACACCCACTTTTGTCCAACTTTAAGACAATTATTATGGGACAGAGGGAGGACTATTTCGAGCGCAAGTAGTTTTATATGCCCAGTGAGCACACAAGTAGCCCATTGAACATGTAACCTTTTTCCCTCACTTGAATCAAAATGGCACAGTTACCGGAATCTAAAGCAACATGGGAGGATTATTATGAGAGCTTCAAGATTCAGTCAGGAAGTCTAGGGTCGAGTATGGGTCGTTTCAAATAACCCGGTCGATGTTGAATAAGACAAGTTTGGCGTTGGACTCTAGGAGTCTAATACGGTCAAGTCATGCTCAAATGAGGCAACCTGGACTACATAAAAAATATTGATGTGTCATTTGTTGGTGTATGGATACGTTCCTTATATGTCATTGTATATACCTCTATGCTAACATTTTATTATGATTACTTAACTTTATATACACCCTAATTTTATTTTGTCGATAGCATATACATAATTTTGTATATACTTTAGCTACAGGTAGGAAACCATGCATTCTACAATCCTCTACCGAGACATTTATGATAGAACACTCTATAGAGGTTTGTGGCAGATTATTTAATAGGACTAGAACATGTACATATACACTACTTATGATTGGAATGTAAACAAGTTAATCTATGCAGGCATGAAGTTCTTTCCTTAGTTTTAGTTTTCTCAAACATAGAGAGACTTGAGTTTATGAAAGATTGTTAGGACGTGATGTATAAAATATAAGTAACACACATAACTTGTTAAAGACTAAATTTCGGTGGAAATATATATTAACGGTGCCCATATCCTATTTAGCGACAATACTCTGTGGTGATTTTTTTAACTAAGACAGTGTGGGCATGGAATGTAAAGTAAAAATATTTAGTGTAAATTTGTGATACTCTCCCATTTTTGTTCAGTAATAGGCCTAAGAACAATTCCCCTCCTCAAATAAGAATATATCCTTTCTTAGTTAAGCCTCGGCATGATCTTGCATCTGATGGTTCATAGCAACGCCCCACCCGTGTTAACTTGATTGCCCCTCCTCAAAATTTAGGATGGTGCTAAGGACACAAACATCTCCATGAGTACAACTCTAGATTTTGGAGACCAAGAGGGCGACATAGATCATTCACTGTGAATTGATATCACTACTGGGCTGGTACCACTCTGCGCCATTGTCTCCAACCCTATTATTAAACTATCTCATTTCACCGCCAACAAACATAATCATATCTTGATATTGTGGACAAACGACAAATGTCACGTAGATTTTGTTGTTTTTTCCTATAAAACGCGTAAACTAGATTGTTGTATGTCCCTTTTTAGGATGCTTTACTTTTTTTATTTTATATTCAGAAGGTATTTGGTATCTTTTTTTTTTAGTTTTTGGTGGATCCTAGATTCTCAAAAGTTCACATAAAACTATGAATTCATCATCCTGAGTATTTCGAAAAGCTCCGCCGAAATGTGTTGAAGGATCAACAACATTTATTGAAATCTTTATCTCGTTTTATAAGTAAATATCATCCACAAAGTTCCAGAACATTCTTGCAGACGATAGTTGGAAGTTAGTTTTGACATTTTGTTTCATCTTCCTCGGATTTTCTTCTGGGAACACGCTGCTCGCGAGGAGGCATGGGCACACGTCAGATACAATTGAAGATGACACCAAAGATTGGTGGTTGTTTGGATCATTTTAAAGTTTCACCCTCTATCTCTTTATATTTTTGCGTATCACATTGCTCAAGAAAGTTATTTAAATTATATACAACAACATCTTCATTATAAGAGACAGAAATTTGTTCTTTCATCACAAGATTCAACAAATCAGGTTTCATATGATTTAGTCTTAGTAGCAGTTGGAGAAATAGGTGTACATATGAAATCATCGTCATTGGCACCAGTAAAGTCACAGAGCTTGGTATTATTAGCCACAATACCCATTCTAGCAAGGTAAATAGGAAAAGAACTAGTTGCTGGATTTTGTTTGTTTTAAACAAGCAAATAACAGCAAGGTAAAAAATTAACTACCCAAGAATGATAACAATGAGGTAAATTGTAAACGTTTAGGTACCTTAGTTGAAGCTTGATACTCCCTAGAAACAGCGTCAGAAATTCGGTTAATACCGCAAGATAGTGTTGATGGCGTTGTTGGGTGCCCACAAGAGGAAGGGGTGATGTAGGTAGTAGAAAGAATTTATCAAACCAGTAGGAATACACACTCTTAAACTAAGTTAACGGACCCGCACAAATATATACAACACCTACCTATCCCCAATGTCCAGGAAGGTTGACATGTTGTTGTTCTGCTACCTACATGGATTATGTTCATAACAAACAGAGTATTGCCTTAAGTTCGGTACATGATTTAAGCAATAATAAACATCACATATGACATAAACACCATTATTTTACCCTAAGTAGCAACAACACAATACCACTCTTATCTGTATTATGTTACTCGGGCAAAGAGAAAGCATGGTCGAACCAATAATCGAACACCCACTCCCTATTAAAGATCTAATATACTCCCTCTGTTCCACAATATAAGATGTTTTAGACTTTTTCCACATTCACATATATACACATGTATCTAGACACATTTTAGTGTATATGTACACTCACTTGAGTGTGTATCTAGACAACATGTGAAATAGCTAAAACATCTTATATTATGGAACGGAGGGAGTATAAACTTGGCCAGAGTATACATAAAAATGAGATAGTTTTATGGACTATAAATAAATCAATTAAAAGATAAAAAATAGCATTAACAGATAGCATGCACAATCTGATCAGAATATCGCAGTTTATCATATCCCAGCAAACACAACAACAATAACAATTACATCATATGGATATCGATCATGTTAGATAGCTCACGATACCTTTGTATTGAGAAACATGGGGGAGAGATTGCTGGTCTACGTTGCAGAATTTTAAAAAATTGCCCTACGTAGTCCGCCAAGATCACTATGGCAGATAACGAGGCAATGCCCATACATGCGAGAATCAGGATCACGACTCACCAAACAGTGGATTCGATGTATTCGTAGAAGAGTTCTGAACAATCGTAGGTCATCACAACTAGACCTAGTTGAAAGGATGTCACTAAGTCTTCCCTCGTCAAGGATCACACGTGTAATCCCTCTTATGGTGTGCACAAGTATGCTTGTGTCAACCTGTCAGCGCTCCGCCGACCAGGACTCGGCACCGACGAAGAGAGACAGACTTCCAACATTGCTAATTGGTATCACTAATCAACCGTGATTAGAGTTATTATGAAACTGGAAGCTCTCAACACATGAGAGAAAACTAGAATCAGAGCTAGGTCTTATCGGGAGAGGACACCTCAAAAACGCAATTAGAAGAGGCTCTAATTAAATTATAGGGGCTCTAATTATACACTCTAATTCTACTAGAGAGAGAGAGAGGCTTGAGAGCCAATTGTGTGTTTTTCTATGACCCTTGGGATGCTTTATATAGTGGGAGGGCGGAGATACTTGCCAAATAGGGAGGGGAGGAGTCCTAGTGGGACTAGAAGGTGGTGGCCGCACTCTCCCTCCTAGCTCCACTTGGGTTGGGAGGTGGAGTGCATCTCCACCTCCTCTCTGCCTTCCTTTTCTTTTCCCTCTCTTTTTCTTTTCTCTAATAAAATCCAGAAAAATACCGGAACGATGAGTACCAACTTGTGAACCCAGTGGGGCATGATACGTCCATTTTGCGTCACAATTTTATATCATAATTTACGGTTATTCATCGATATATTTCGTATTTAGAGATGATACTTATGTTATTTCATCTATTTTGCATGTTTGATGATTATTGGAGAATACTTTACCGGGACCAGAAATCTGCTGGAAAAAGCACCGTCGAGATACCATATTTTTGAAGATCAGAAGAAGAAGGAGAACATCAGAGAGTTCCTATTTTACCAGAAGACGGAGCTAGCCAGGAGGGGAGCCAGACGGGGCCACCATGGGCCCACACCGTGTGGTTGCGCCCCCTCCCCCTTGGCCGCGCCGCCAGGTGGTGTGGCTGCACTGGCCCACCTCTGGCAGCCCCTTTCGCGTACTTCATCCCCAGGGAATTCTAAGACATGGGGAATCGTCGAGGAAATATTTCGCCGCCTCCATGGGGTGGAAAACAACAGAGGGAGAAAAGCTCTCCGCAGGGAGAAATATGTCGGGGAAATTCCTTCCCGGAGAGGGGAAATCATCGCCATCGTCACCGTCATCGCACCGGGCATCATCAAGATCATCATCGTCATCGTCATCACCACCAACACCATCATCCTCACCATCCACCTTTGTCCCGTTGTAATAATTACGGTTCTATATCGTTGTTCTTCACTAGATCTCTCTCCCGGTGTGGATTACTTGTTTATAGTTGATTCTTACGAGATTTATCGGTGTTTGCACTTTATGACCAGATTGTTATTCATCATTATATCACCTCTTATCATGATCCACACGATGTATTGTGAGTAGTTCGTTTAGTTCTTGAGGACATGAGATAAGTCAAGATGTTAGTAGTGGAATTATGTTGAAGTAATATTTACTGGTTTGATATTTAAGTTGTGGCGCTGTTCTTCTAGCGGTGTCATGTGAACGTCGACTACATGGCACTTAATCTTTATGGTCCTAGAGGTATGCATTGTGTATTTTTCTACTGATTGTGGGGTTGCCTGAGTGACAGAAACCTAAACCCCCGTTAGGAAACCGATGCACGAGGGAGTGTAGGATCCCATAGTTTAAGGTTGTGGTTAGATTTATCTTAATTACTTTATTATAGTTGCGGATGCTTGCAAGGAGTATAATCACAAGTACGTATTAGTCCAAGTGGGGCAGTGCATTAGCATGGGTTCACCCACATAACCTATCAAAACAATAAATATTAATCAACCGTATGAAGCAAAAGCACTTGACGAAATTTGCATGTGTCCTCGAGAACGTTTAGTCATCATAAGTAAACCAACCGGCTTGTCCTTTGCTCTAAAAAGGATTGGGACACTTGCTGGAGTTATTATTACTGTCTTTTATTTACTCGCACTTTATTTATCTAGTATATCAAAAACCACCAAAAACATGTCTGCTAGTGTTTACAGTGAATCCTTTATCCAAACTGTTTGTCAACACCTTCTGCTTCTCGTTGGGTTCGACACTCTTATTTATCGAAGTACTACGATACACCCCCTATACTTGTGGGTCATCAAGATTATTTTCTGGCTCCGTTGCCGTGGAGTGAAGCGCCATTGGTAAGTGGAATTGGTAAGGGAAACTATTACTGTGAGTGTTGTTTTTATTTTTGTTTGCTGTTTTATTTCATTATGGAGAGATCTCCATTCGATTCCCTATTTGGGAGTACTACTGCCACTGCTAGGGTAGTAGATGACCCGTTGTCTGCTCAATTGGATACTTTTAAAATACCTATGAAAATTGTTGAACGTGTTATGGATAACTGCTATTTTGGAGATCATTTACTCTTTATACATGAATTCTTGCTGATTTTCTAGTACTTGGTGCAGCTGCTAGTAAAACTTCTCCTATGATTTTTGGTAGACCTTTCTTGAACACTTGTGGTGTTGTTATAGATTGTAAGAAGGAGAAATATTAACTAAATTTGATGGAGAATCTGATGAGTTTAATTTTTCTAAATTTGCTAAAGCTCCTTATGAAACTGAATTGCCTAATGAGGATTTTAAAGTTGAATAGCTTGCCTCTATTTCCCCTGCTCCTAACAATGCTTTTCAAGAATACATGGAGGACCATGAAAGTGAGGTCTTTATGGAGGAAATAAATGAGATTAACGAGATTCTTCTTCGTCAACCATCTATGCTGAAACACAATTTACCGGTGGATAACTTGGGTACCACACTACCACCCAAGGTGGATCCTGTTTTTTATTTAAAAACTTTACCTAATGATCTTAAATATCCTCATATTGATGATAAGAAAACATATCCGGTTATTATTAGTTCTAAACTTTCAGGTAAGGAAGAGGAAAGATTATTGGAAGTATTGAGGAAACACCGAGGAGCTATTGGATATACTCTGGATGATCTGAAAGGGATTTCCCCTGCTATATGTCAGCATGCTATTAATATGGAACCTGATGCAAAGCCAGTTGTTGAACATCAACGTCGTTTAATTCCTAAGATGAAAGAAGTGGTAAGAAATAGGGTATTGAAACTCATTGATGCCGATATTATTTATCCTATTGTGATATTGGATGGCTAAGTCTTGTGCATTGTGTTCCTAAAAAAGGAGAAATTACTATTGTGCCAAATGAAAATAATGAACTTATTCCTCAAAGAGTAGCAGTTGGTTATAGAATATGCATTGATTTTAGAAAAGTTAACAAAGTTACTAAGAAATATCATTATCCTTTACCCTTTATTGATCAAATGCTAGAAAGGTTGTCTAAGAAAACTCATTTTTGCTTTCTTGATGGTTATTCTGGGTTTCCTCAAAATGCAGTTAGGAAACAAGATCAAGAGAAAATAACTTTTACTTGTCCTTATGAAACTTATGCTTATAGACGTATGCCTTTTGGTTTGTGTAATTCTCCGGCTATATTTCAAAGATGCATGTCTGCTATTTTCATGGTTTTTGTGAAGAAATTGTGGAAGTATTCATGGACGATTTTTTCGTCTATGGAACTTCTTTTGATAACTGTTTCCACAATCTTGATAAAGTTTTCCAGAGATGCGAGGAAACTAATCTTGTTCTTAATTGGGAGAAATTCCACTTTATGGTTAATGAAGAAATTGTTCTTAGACATAAAATTTCTGAAAGAGATATTGAAATTGATAGAGCTAAAGTTGAAGAAATTGAGAAAATGCCCTGTCCTAGAGATGTAAAAGGTATTCGTAGTATTTTGGGTCATGCTGGTTTCTATAGGAGGTTTATTAAAGATTTCTCTAAAATATCAAAGCCTCTTACTAATATTCTCAAAAAAGATGTACCTTTTGTTTTTGATGATGATTGCAAAGAAGCTTTCGAAATTCTAAAAAAAAGGCTTTAATTTCTGCTCCTATTGTTCAACCACCCGATTGGAATTTACATTTTGAAATTATGTGCGATGCTAGTTATTTTGCTGTAGGTGTTGTTCTTGGACAACGAATAAATAAGCCAAGAGATTTTGCTGTAGGTGAATCTACCCGTTAGTACATCCAGAGATGGACCACGCTGAAAAACACGACGGGGAACATATCAGAGGAGATAGCAGTCGAAGCTTTCACCAAGGGCGCTCGACGCGCAGCCTTCCGAGAAGAACTGGGGCGAAGCGTGCCCAAATCAATTGGCGAATTAATGGTGATAGTCGATAAATCGGCGAAGAGTCCCTCCGCAACGAGAAAGCCTCCTCACCCGCGCACGACGATGATCACAACAGTGATCGCAGGAGGAGGAAAAGACGACACTACAATCAGGATGATCAATCGGAGCTGGTAGCGGCTGAATTCACAAGAAACCGCGACAACGGATTCCGTGGAAATCGCGAGTGGAAGCCAAAACTAGACGACGAAACACCCGAGAAAGACC
Source organism: Alopecurus myosuroides (assembly GCA_028641055.1). Classification (NCBI taxonomy): domain Eukaryota; kingdom Viridiplantae; phylum Streptophyta; class Magnoliopsida; order Poales; family Poaceae; genus Alopecurus; species Alopecurus myosuroides. The sequence goes on along the minus strand of CM054063.1, from coordinate 326,256,969 downwards.
TAGACGGATATTGCTCCTTGCACATGTTCATAGATAAATGAACAGACAAGCTCAAGGCCATTCACCTCCTCAAGGATAGCCGAAAATTCCAAGACATCCATGAGGCGTATACAAAGAAGCACACGATGGCAATAAACCAAGGATACCCGCAAATACCGGGAGGAGCCACTGCGCACCCCCCGATGCCCCTACCTCCACCCACTGGACACCACAACATGGCACTAGCCGCACATCCTGCACCGGCTAATCCATCCGCAGAAAACCAAGGAGGCAACGGCTACCCAAATCCCCAAGGTCTCCTAGGCATGATACAGTAGGTTTGCCCATCCCGACGAGTTCAGCAGACCAACACTCGCCACGTTCACATGGCAGTACAAGCCCCACCGTCCAAGACCGAATACCTGAAGATGTCCGAGCACCCTATAACCTTCTCATGAGATGACCACCCTCCATGGGTGTATCGACCGAGGCACGCGGCGCTCATCATCCAGGAGCAAATAGGAAACTACGACCTAGCCAGGGTATTCATGGATGGTGGCAGCGGCATAAACATCATATACGCGGATACACTCTGTAAAATAAAAAAGAATTTGGAGGGACTCACAGAATCAAAAACATCCTTTCACGGGATAGTACCGGGTAAAGCTGTCCGACCACTCGGAACAACTAACTTGGAGATGATACTCGGAGATCCGCGCAATTACAAGAGAGAGTTCCTGGACTTTGAGGTAGTCGACTGGTCATTGCAGTACCACGCCATTCTCGGCCGAACAGCGTTCGCGAGATTCATGGCAGTACCCGACTACGCCTACCTCAAGTTAAAACTATCAGGAGAATATGGCACAATCACCGTAAAGGCGACTTCCAAAAGTTAGATAAGTGCGACAACGATTCCCACGAAATCGCAAAATCTTTCGGGATGCAAAAAGAGTTGGAAGAGCTGGCAAAAACCACGGATAACTCCGTGATGCCGCTAACCAAGAAAAATGCCCTAGACCTCGAGTTCAGCTCCAATAGCGACACTCGAAAGCATCAAGTTCACCCAACAGATTCCGCGAGAACGGTGATCGTGTCGACCACCCTGTCATCCGCATAGCAAAGCGCGCTCGTCGAACTCCTCCGTGAGTACTGGGAGATTTTCGCCTGGCAGCCATCCGATATGCCAGGGATACCCAAGAAGTTCGCCAATCACTCATTATAAGTGTTCAAAGACGCAAAGCCAGTCAAACAAACCACTCGACGCTTCTCCGAACCAAAGCAGCAAGCACTCGGAGAAGAAGTGAACAGACTCCTAGCAGCCAAGTTCATCAGGGAGATCAAGATTGCCACCTGGTTAGCAAACCCGGTGCTGGTCCCAAAGAAAAACACAGACATCCTTCGCGTGTGCATCGACTACACGTCGTTTAACAAACACTGCCCCAAGGATAACTTCCTGCTCCCGCGGATTGACCAAATTATCGACTCCACAGCAGGCTGTCAGCGCATCTCCTTCCTAGATGCCTACTTGGGTTATAATCAGATCAGGATGAAACTGGAAGACGAGGAGAAGACAACATTCATCACACCACATGGTGTCTACTGCTACACGACTATGTCTTTCGGGCTAAAAAACGCAGGCGCAACATATCAGCGCTGCATGCAAAAATGCCTCGCCAAACTCATTGGCAAAAACGTACAAGTGTACGTTGACGACATCGTCATCAAGACTCGAGCGGAGGACACACTCCTCGAGAACATAAGAGAAACCCTCGACGCACTCAACGCATACAAAATTAAGCTCAACCCGACGAAATGCGTCTTCGGCGTGCCGCCGGCCAGCTGCTCGGCTATCTAGTCTCAGCTCGAGGAATAGAAACAAATCCAAAGAAGGTTCAGGCGATCCTGACAATGAAAGGCCAACAAATCTCTATGGCGTCCAACAGCTGGCAGGACGACTGGCGGCCCTCAGCAGATTCATCGCAAGTTTGGGCGAGCAAGCCCTACCCTTCTACAAATTCCTGAAGAAAACAGATAAGTTCGAATGGACCGGAGAAGCAAAAAAGGCGTTCGTCGACTTGAAAAGAGTGCTGTAGAGCAGGCGCATATTGGAAACACCTCAGGAAGGGGAACCCCTCTACCTTTACCTAGCCGCAACTAATCAACTGGTCAGTATAGTAATAGTGGTCGAGCGGCCAGAGGACGGAAAAGCATACGGTGCTCAGAGACCAGTATACTACCTCAGTGAGGTACTCTCGCCGTGCAAACAGCGATATCCCCACTACCAGAAACTCGTGTATGGGGTGGTCCTTACAGCTCGCAAGCTTAAACATTACTTTCAGGAGTATACCGTCACGATGCTAAACGACGCATCACTCGGTACAATCATGAATAACCCTATGGAATCCGGAAGAATCGCAAAGTGGAGCATCGAGCTAGGTGCCTGGGAATAATATACACAGGACACAACACCCTCAAGTCCCAAGTGGTCGTGGAGTTCCTTTGCAAGTGGAAAGAGCTGCAAACTCCATGACCCTCAGAGTACACAAGCTCCTAGATCATGTACTTCGACGGGTCGAAGAGAAACGAAGGAGCGGGAGCTGGTGTAATCCTCATATCGCCAAGAGGTGACAAACTACAGTACGTTCTACGTCTCGACTTCCGCCTCGATGATCCAACATCCAACAACGTCGCTGAGTACGAAGCACTCCTACACGACATGAAAATGGCGATCGCCTGCGGTGCCTCTCGACCGATGATATACGAGGACTCAAATCTCATCGTACAGCAGACGATGAAGGAATACGACGCCGTCGCAGAAAACATGATCGCCTATCGTGACATGTATAATCTGCTCGAAGGAAGCTTTAAAGTGTGCAAACTGAAGCACACTGCCCGGTCAAGTAACGAATAAGCTGACTGATTGGCAAACATCGGGTCAACAAACACCCTAGTTCCGCCAGGAATTTACTTCGAGCGGATCAACAAAAGATCGACCAAACTGAAGAAGCACACGGAGGTGCCAGCAGCAACATATAGAGAGGCCAGTCGACAAAGCGCCATCGTTGAACTCGCTCACAATATCTCAAGGCAAGTCCTCCTAGTCGAGCCAATATGGACGAACAAGTACCTCGATTACTTGATCCAAAAGCAGCTCTCGGGGGATATCTCCGAAGCAAGGTAGATCGTTCGGCCCAGCAAACCCTTCCGGGTGATAAAAGGCGAACTCTACAAACAGAGTATATCGAGAGTCCTCCAACGGTGCATCGCACCCGAAGATGGAAAGGAACTACTACGAGACATACACAAAGGTGACTACGGACACCATGCAAACTGGAGAGCCGTACTGGGCAAGGATTTTCGAGCAGGATTTTACTGGCCAATAGCAGCCAAAAACGCCAAGGAACTGGTCGACAGGTGCGATGCTTGTCAACGATTCTCAACCAATCCGCACACACCGGCCACAGAGCTCCACATGATCCCCTTGTCTTGGCCGGGCTCGACATGGTAGGACCACTACAGAAGGCAACACCCGGAGGATACACTCATCTGCTGGTCGCAGTCGAAAAATTCACCAAATGGATAGAGGCAGTCCCAGTAACATTGCAACATGCGAAGTGCGCAGTCCAGTTCCTCGCAACCATTGTGTACCGATTCGGAGTCCCTCACAATATTATCACGGATAATGGGACCAACTTCACAACCAAAGAGGAGAAAGCCTTCTGTGAAGAAAAGGGGATAACTCTCAGCTTCGCCTCGGTAGCACACCCCCAAACAAACGGCCAAGTCGAAAGATCCAACGGATTAGTTTCAGCTGGCCTCAAGAAACGTCTACTCCACAGACTACATCCTGCAGCAGGACATTGAGCCGAGGAGCTACCATCCGTCCCGTGGAGTCTGCGAATAACACCAAACAGATCCAAAAACTACACGCCATTCTTTATGGTTTACGGAACCGAAGCAGTCCTGCATGAGGATGTTTAATTCAGCGCTCTGTGAGTCGTTGCATACAACGAAGAAGCCTCCAACTGAGCACTCACGGAAGACATGGACACACTGGACGAGGTCAGGGACGTCGCACTCGCAAGATTTGTCGTCTATCAGCAAGCACTACGCAATCACCCTAGTCGCCGCATCCGCAGCAGATCCGTCGTGGTAGGCGACCTGGTGCTACGACTCAAGCAAGAAAGTGGACACAAGCTCGTGCCACCGTGGGAAGGACCCTTCATCATACACGAGGTCATTCCAGGAGGTGTCTATCGCTTGAAAAAACCAAAAAACAGGCGGCGTCTACTCCAACCCATGGAACGTGGCGCACCTGCGATAATTCTATCCCTAGGAGAGTATTTTTACTCGTAAAATAAGGTTGTTCTAGCCACACTGTAACCTAAGAAAATGCATGGCTTCTCAGTCATCGCAATACAAACATGGTTTCTCAACCATTGCTATAAAGACTACTTAGTTGCACCTTCCTTTTTTACTTTTACATGCTAAAACAACGGTCACACCCCAACACACGTGGGATACACTAAACTAGCATAAACAATCTTCGAGCGGCCATGCACGACAAACATCTTACATGGTTACAAGGTAAACACCTTAACACACCTTAATTGACTCAAATGTCTCACAAGGTTACAAGGTACACACCTTAACACACCTTGAATGAATCAACAAAAAACATACAATGTATATACATGTGGTGACCCAGCACACCACTCAAATATCTCGCAAGTCGGTGACATAATACTCACAGAAGTACTTTATATTCATCACTTTATTACCTTTGTCATTTGTAATGCAGATATAGAGGTTTGGGAATATCATATGTAATGATCAAGGTTTAGCAGATATGTACATATTCGATAAATATGTTAATACAATTATCAATTCATTTCCCACTTGTGGGTTGGAGGTAACACTTGTTTGTATCACTTGTGTTTTATTGAAACTTTATTATTTATTTGTGAAGGTACACTTAACATTTATGAGATAAGTAATAAAGATATCGTGTATATGATTGATAACTTAGTGGGTTGTTCTTTTATGGGACATAATATCTCTGTTGATGAGATGGTTCCATTGTTTATTGCTCATTGGTGGAAGTATGATTATCAGTTGTGTGATTTGGGTACTCACCCCTCTTTGAGTTGTAGATACCTAATGAATTATCCCAAGTCACTTAAAGACTTGTGGTTAAGTTTGTTGAGAGTTTGTGCTTGGTCATAACCAACTATGGTTTGCCCCATCAGATGATTTGGTTTCTTAATATGCTTGTTATAAAGATCATTCCAAATGTACTCTTGACTAGATGAACTAGACCTATTTCATCATGTCAAGTGAAACTTTGGTCACTTTGATTCGTTTAAACTTTCGCGTCAAAATTTCCCGTACTTTTAGATGCATGCTTTGCAAATGCACATATTAAATTTAGATCCTTATAACTTCCCAAACACTGGGATGTTATAGTATCTCCCCCTTAACAAGAACTTCGTCCCGAAGTTCAACCTCTCGCACGTAAAAAATCGTAGAGAGAACTTCTGTAGATCCTTGATTCTTCACATTTGTTTTCTTGTGTTGACCATGGCATGTGTATCCTCTTGTCTTGATTGTTTACCTTCCACTGTCTTGCAATATGATCTAATACTTTGCATGTTGTTATAACAACTCTGTTTTGTCACTAAACCTTCCTAATGGTCTCACGAAGAACACGTGGTATTTCCACCATATAGTGGATACCAAGTTTCATTCTCCGATGAATAGGTATGGTTTCCTACCTCTCACAACTTTCTGAAGAACATTTGGTATATCCACCGAGTGATGAATAACCAATAAGATTCTTCCAGTACACTGGATATTGTCTATGCTTAGAACTCCATTTGGTTCAATCGAATGGTCTCAAGAGGGATACTGCTCAAACAAACTTGTACAACATAGTGTACATTGACTAAGACTCACCTTTTTCGGGAAAATATCTTCGAGTTTCCTCGAGTTTTAACCTTTTTCCTACAGGTGACTATAACCTATTCCATTGGTTACTTCCTATGGTCCTTCTACATCTTTTTGTTTTGACTTCTACGGGGTGACTCTATAAGCTAACTTATCAGACTTCTAAATATTTCCTTCTAGGATATAACTACTCATATTATATTCTTAACATCACTTGTGGTATATCTACATGTGTTGATGAAGTATGTCACCAACTCCAAGAAAGATGTGAATGTGGTACATTCCCATCAGTGGCTTCATTGACTTCTGCATCCTTGGCTTCTTGGTTTTCCAGAGCTTTTGTGGTTGTAACAATCTGTTGATAATTCAGACCGCTCTCATTCTTATCCTATACCCTCTAGACCAGTAACATCAAGAAAGAACTTAGTGTTTGCACATGCATTTGCACATCAAGTTCCAACTTCATGCACAGATCTAGTCAATCAAAGATCCAAATAAGATCCAATATATCCCAAATGCAGTTATCACTCATGCATCAAAAGCCCGTGAAATAATAGCACTTTGAGTAAAACATCTCAAGTACCAAGGATCTTAAATGCTATACACTAGAAGTAGGTATATAGTACCATATAATCCTATTCTACACAACCACTCTTTGACTTGGTAATTACTCCAGTTGCATGCCTTACTGCAATGGAATAAACCAAGACAAAATGATACTATAGTAGTTGTGGTCTAACTTGGTTCCATATAGGACTAAGTACCATGACAACTAAAGTCCCTCATCTTGATTACGATAAACTTCTCATGGCATCTGTTGATCCTTCATTTTGTTGATCACATCTTAGAAGTAGTAATGTAGCTTCCATCAATGTTTATGGTATTTATCCCATAGTTACCATGTTCTAACTACTCTTCATGATTCTCAATCATTCCTTGTTGTTGACTCCTACAATTATTTTATACCATGTTCTACTCCACCCTATAAATTCATAGAATGGGGTAATCATCATTGTGTATTAATCATCTTCGACTATCTCAGAACTCTATTTCTCAATAAAATGGATACATACTAGACTTCTAACTATTGATACCTAGGTATAAAGGAAATAGATAAGTAGATTTACTCAAGTTGAGTAAGAACATTCTATACAAGTATGATGATATTATTCTCAAGTGAATGATCATCATAATTGTAGGAAATTTGATTTAGATAAGATGACTTCCTATAATCTTTACCAACCTACAGATCTCCTAAAAGTTTTTAAACCTAAGGTCGCTTCGCTCTAATACCATCTGTGGTGACCTAGCACACCACTACATGTGTAGTGCGCAAGTCGGTGACATAATACTCACAGAAGGATTTATCCGTGAATATTACATCCCTCAGAGTAGTACAACAGAAACATAGCAGGACAAGGCAAAGCTATAGAATACAAACTTCATTACAAAATCTTGAGAATCTCTTTGATGAATCAAGAAAATCTCCTGCAAATGAAACATCAGAAGAAACAATGCGAAGCTCCAAGCTGGAGAAGAACTCTAGCTCAGAACTAAATCTAATATGGCTGATGTCAGCCCTAATCTATGGCTTGTAATAGCTAAGTCCATGAATGGGCTTCACCTACACCTTGACAGCTTCTCCTTTTCCAGCGTTGTTGATGACGATGCTTTCCTGGCTGAGTAAGAGATGAATCCACCTAGCTTCATGAGGTAGTGATGGCTTCACGATGACGACTTCCTTAGGGCTTCAACTCTAAGCAGGGGGTCAAACGGGAACGAATGAGTAACAAGCGTTACTCAGCAAGTTCATGATATATAGTGGGTAGTTTGATGCACTAACTACAGCTTTAGACTCGAAAGAGTCATAAGCTAATGCAATGTTTTGTAAATCTTTCTTCAAGAGGTTGCTGTTAATTCCGAAAACTATGCCCGCCAGACCATCACAGGAATAGAACTTCATGGAGTTGCCTTTCCTGTAGCGTTCGCAGTTCCTTCCCGGAGCAGGGGGTAACATGCCACATCCTTTTACACTCTACAGAGGTGCGTTACTTTACCCATGGACGACCAAGACCATGTTGCACAACCAGGTGTACATTCCTGTCCACTCCCACTCAGGTGTGGGGCCCGGTTGTTGGTCCAAGCCAAACCATGCTTCTCCGCACAATGCATGCCCACCCATTTCCGCCAGCAGGTTGAATGCCTGATTCCACCCCTCACGATGGAGATCTACACGCCCCTGGCAGACACTCATAGACTCCAGAGTTTGTGGGACGTAAGGGCTCCCACCCATGTGCATGTAGTCTCGCAAGACCTACAGCGTACGTCTCTGGCAGTCCTTTGACATGCGAACGAGAGAAGATCACAGCTGACTTACTCCCCCCATAGAAGACCCATGGTTAACACGGTATTTACGGTGCACCGAGTTCTAATGGCATTGGTGATTAATTCCTAGGTAATACTTTCCCATGTAGATGGAACCTTCCTTTGACCTATTCATCTTACCATGGTTCCATCCGCCCACCAAACAGAACACTACCACTCGGGTAGTCATTCAATTAGTCATATTATTATAAAAATAGGATCATGCATTCTTTTGAGATTAGGTGATAATACGATAGAGTTTTTGCAATTAGTTTGTTATGAAGTACTGCAAAGGATATGAGAAAGTGATGAACTTGCCTGAGATTGAAATAACCATAATCCATGTCTTCGGGTTAAAGGGTCGCATAGAAAATCCCGACATTTGAAAGATAGCAAAGTAGTCCTGGTAAGGACTACAGAAAACACTGTCAAGATGATACATGCATAATAATGATATGCATCGTGAAATACCCCAGCTTACAAGTGTAAGCCACGTTTGACACGATAACATACTCACACGGTTTTTAGGTGAAATGTTTCATTACTCGTGGTGATATGGTTATTACTTCTTTTAGACTTACATGTGTTTTACTTTTACTTAGCAAACAATTGTTATCATGTTTAGGTAGAAGTGTTGATTACTTGGTTAGATAACAAAACAACAACACAAGGAAAACCACTATTAAAAAGATAATAAACACATTTTATTTTATGTTCACAGGCGCAGAACTAATGACAAGGAGTTGAATAGAAAACGAGTAACTAATACAACCAATTCTATCATCACATAACTTGCTATTGCCATGTGATAATAGGTTTAGTAGATGTGAAAACATGAGGGTTTTCTTAATAAGGAAAAACAATGTTTGTGGTAGTTGTTTATGGTTATAATGGACTATTACCAAATTCCATTATACCTTGAGTAACAAGTTTATAAGTTCAACAAAATGTTTTATGTTTGACATATTTGAATTGGAAATGATTTTATCTTTAATTTGATATAACATTTTATGTTTTCTGAAAATATTTGAATAAGTTGTTAATTTATTAATTTTAAATGGATTAAATGACTAGGAAAAATGTTACACATATGAAAACTTAATAAAATGGCTTTTTCAACATCATAGATGACTTGCATTTGTCATTTGGAGCATTTTGGTATATAACTTGTATTTTCTGATTTTATAAATTATTTATTATTTTTCTCAGTTTTCAAATGAATTAATTTGAATTCAAATAATGTTCTAATTTGAACTTATTCATACATGTCTAAAAAGTTGTTAAACATATAGAGTTTATTTTTCTAAACAATTTGATATATTTTTCATATTTTTAGGATTAGCAGAATAAAAGATTTTAATTTTTAAACTATTAAATATTTTCTGGTATTTTAAAGTGACACGTGGACCAGACCTGTCATCATTTTCCTTTTTCCTTTTTATTTTTGATTTTAATTAATTCAAACTGGCAGATGGCCCCACCATGACATGGGCATGACGTCATTGTGACGTCAGCCAGTGGCCAGTACAGCCCTGCCGTGGTCGCCGGCGGCGAACCGCGGCCTCACTGCAAGCATACGATATCCTGCTGGGACGAGCGCCTCGAGAGATACCTAATAGTAGCGGCGCCGCCCCCTATTGGTCACCGGAGCGGCATCTGCGGCGGCGTCCATGGGTGACGACGGCGTTGATGATTTTGACCCCGCCAAGGACAACGAAGCACACTGGGAGTTGCGCAAGGTTACCACGAGCGCGACAGGGCGGTTGGCGAAGCGAGAGGAAGTCCATAGCGACAGCGGCATGAAGGATTTTCCGGCGGCCGGACTTTGAGAATACGACGCGATTCGACGAGCTCTGGCCATCCCAGCTAGCGTGGCTGCTCGAGGAGGGAGAGGAGACCTAGGCGCGTCTTCCGGTGGCTTCAATTGCGACAGTGGTGGGCGGAATCGACAGAGCTCGGCGGCGGCCATGTAACCTAGGTTTTTTTATTCCGGCGAGCAGAGCTATTGAGAGAGAGGGGAAAGTGCTCCAAGGGATAGAGGAGAGGAAGGGGATCGGCGTGATGTACTTCTCCTTCCTCGAGCGGCAAGAAGGAGGTGGCAGCGGCAATGGCGGCGTCGACACGCTTCTGCCGGCCTGGAGGAAGACAAAAGGGAGTTTTTGTGCATAACCCCCTGACTGGTTTTAAAATTTACCACTAGGTCCTTCTGTGAACAATATTGAGAAGAAAACCTTGTTTTCAGGGCCTTTTTGTGAACAGAAAAATTAATAAAAAAATATATTTGAATTCCTCATTAAATTTTACATCTAACCATGTTTTGTTTTGGTGAATTTGAAGAATATTTGTATTTTTTATTTAGGGTGGTAGATTAAGTGGTTTTGTTGTTTTCTCTTCATTTTATTTATTTAATGGCTTTAAAATTATGCTTAGGCATGTTTAATAAAAGTACACACTCCAATCATGTTGATACCAAGGTGGTGTATTATAATTGAACCATTTTAGGTATAATCCCTTATAGAAAGTAATTTAGTAAAATTACTTGGTACTAGTTCTAGGCACTCTATTGAAAATCACTAAATAGGGAATTTTATTCTATGTCAAGCCAAATGGTTTTAATGAGTGAAGGAACTTGTTTTTCTGATAGGTGGCTTTGTTATTTTCCTAATTGAAACTCCTAGCAAGTTTGGTTGACATTTTACTGAGGTATGTGTATTCTATGTTTGCTGTTTTTAGTACTTGATCAAATGGAAACTTGAGTGGCTTTGAAATCTTATTTGTTTGTTTTCCACCAGTTTCCAAAGGTGAATGTTATCTCATGTTGTTTTAGAACATGTAATCATTTACATGGTTATATGTAAATGAATTTTTGTTACCATCTGTTAGTCTTATCTATGAAAAGGATTTGGAAAACAAGGTATTAAGCTTGTTTTCATCTACCTCCTCATATCAATGCATGTGGATGCAATGGCTTGTTATTATTTCATACTTGATAATTGTTTCCATTTAAGATACTATTATGAGTTCATCATCTCTGATGAGTTTGACAGAGGTTAATGGTTCTCTAATATATCCTAATGATTCACTGGCTAATTTCTTATGATCCCTTGCTGAGGCAGTGTTGCTTCTTGTGGTCTTCTGTTGCTTGATGGTCTTCTCTTTAGTTGCCACTAGTCTTCTGTTACCACCTTTTTCCATTGCAGGTAGGTTCCTCTCTTGGTTTCCAACCTCAACTGTCTCACCATTGTGGTGAAAACATCCAATTACTCCAAGCAAGGATTTTACTTAGATGATTATACAAGTATGTAGGTTTGTTTTATGACATCAAGTTACCATATGCATATAAGAAGAATTTGTTAACAAGTGGGCCAGACTTGCCTCCAAATTACTACTCATATCCAATTGGATGAGATGTATTAGGTTATATGATCTTATGTTTATTTGTGTAAGACACTCAAGTGTTTGAGTATACAAAAGTGATCTGTTAACAAGGTCCAGAAACTTGTTACCAAACTACTTCTATATAACACTAACATTGGAGTATCATACTGTTTCAAGAGTGTTAATAATATCAGATCAATATAGAAGAGTTTCCAAGTACTCTTATAGTAGCTTAGTGTAGCACTTCTAGAATATTCTAAAGAATCTTCCTGAAGATCTTCTGGTGGTAGTTCTCCTTTCTTGTGGGTTCTTCTCTTGCAGAATGATTCAGAGAAGATTGGAAAACAAGATAATCTAGACAAAGTAACAAGATCTTGATTTAAGGGTTAGTTCATGATTTTATTATCCTTCCTTATACTTCTTATTTTATTTCCCAAAAGATATGTACTTGTCTCATACATGATTAATTTTACTTAGCTTTCAATTCAATTTCTCTAATAGAGGTGATAACTTGTTGTTATTCATTAGATGTATCCAGAGATACTTTAGTTGTTGAATGTTGATGTGGATAAAGATGTGGAATTCTTATGGAATGATGACTTGATAGTAAGTTGATCAAATGGCTCATTGATGTGTTGAGAGTTCATATGCTCACTTGTATAAGATGATTAAAACCATGAGCATGTGAAGGTTATTGAGGTTTACTGACTTATGTCATAGTTGTTATTTGTTTTTCCCAAGTGTCATGAATTACTTTATATTCATCACTTTATTACCTTTGTCATTTGTAATGCAGATATAGAGGTTTGGGAATATCATATGTAATGATCAAGGTTTAGAAGTAGTTTAAGAAGATTTATTTCTTCTTTTAGGTACTTCTTTTATGGTTGATGAGATATGTACATATTCGATAAATATGTTAATACAATTATCAAGTCATTTCCCACTTGTGGATTTGAGGTAACACTTGTTTGTATCACTTGTGTTTTATTGAAACTTTATTATTTATTTGTGAAGGTGCACTTAACATTTATGAGATAATTAATAATGATATTGTGTATATGATAGATAACTTAGTGGGTTGTTCTTTTATGGGACATAACATCTATGTTGATGAGATGGTTCCATTGTTTATTACTCATTGGTGGAAGTATGATTATCAGTTGTGTGATTTGGGTACTCACCCCTCTTTGAGTTGTAGATACCTAATGAATTATCCCAAGTCACTTAAAGACTTGTGGTTAAGCTTGTTGAGAGTTTGTGCTTGGTCATAACCAACTATGGTTTGCCTCATCAGATGATTTGGTTTCTTAATATACTTGTTATAAAGATCATTCCAAATGTACTCTTGACTAGATGAACTAGACCTATTTCATCATGTCAAGTGAAACTTTAGTCACTTTGATTCGTTAAACTTTCGCGCCAAAATTTCCCGTACTTTTAGATGCATGCTTTGCAAATGCACATATTAAATTTAGATCCTTATAACTTCCCAAACACTTGGATGTTACAGTACACCTTAAAATATACAATTATCGTTGAGCCGCAGTCTCTCAAAGCGGCCGCTCGGTCTCTGCAGCGGTCAGCCGAATGATCCGCTCCGCCGCAGGCCACATAACCTCATAGTGAGGAACAAAGTTAACGGCTGCTCCTCGGGTCTCCGGAAGTTGCGCCACAGAGTAGAAATTCACATCTGGATGCCACAGCCGCATAAACGCGAGCGCCACTTGAGCGCCGCAAATGAGCTGCTGACGCACGCACTCGTGAACATCTTCCACCCGACGAAACAGACGCAGCAGTCCACTCAGTCGATCGGGAACAACGTCGAATGGGTACATCGCCTGATATATTAAAGATAGGGCCTCCCGACAAGACTCAACGAAGAGTTCCGCCTGACTTACTCGATACTGCAATGTAGCCAAGAGAAAGCCTCTGCTGCGATCAGACCAGAAGTTGCATGCGTGTATGTTGGAGCTGCTCGACTCGCAAGCCACTCTATGATCCACCCAGTGACCTTCACACGCTCCCTCAGGCTCGACAACTGCATAGAGAGGAAGTGCGTCAGCCCACAAGCAAGAAAGCACCGAAAATACTCAGGGGCTTGCGGGACTTACATAGCATACTCTTAGCGACACTTGCCAGCTCCTCCATCACAAACTGCCCGTGATCAGCAGCAAGCTTCTTCTTGGACTTGGCAACATCCGACACGCCATGTAGTGCCTTAAGCTTACGCTCACCATCTGCCACGCGACCGCGAAGCGAAGCAAGCATGTTCTCATCGATCGCATCGGTGCAGTCAAAGGAACTGGCGCATTTGACGACCCCCCCGCCAGATTCCAGAACCTGCAATGTATATGGGACACGCGACAGCTTCAGTCTCAAAGCTGAGTATCACTCAATGAAGTAACCGAAAAGCATCTGCAAATACTCGGGGGCTACTCTACTCTACTGCCATCGGGAGAACACAAAGTAAGGCAAAACAACAAATGCTGACACTTTAAACACTTAGATTGGAAAGAAAAATACGGGATGCTTCCCAAAGTTTCATTACACAGCTAGTAATACAAAAGAAGAAACGACACCTATCCTAAGGAACCACAGACTTTACAGAGATAGCTCGACTCGCAGCAGGCTTCGCATCACGGCCACGAGAAACTACCTCGGAGAGCATCTTTGCTAGCTTCTCAGCACGATCGCCAAAGGAAGCTCCGAATACACCTTCTCCAGGTCGCCCGAGATATCGTGCGCCAGGGCAAACTGGATAGCCGTCTTGGCTCCGCACTCGGTATGAGAAAGGGTGTACTCTTGGAGGGGATCGCCTTCGCCAAGGAGAATTCGCGGGAGGCCCTCGAGAGTTGACAGAACCGGCACTCCCGCAAGTAACCGCGGGTGCAGCTGCGACAACACTCGAGCAGCGTCACATAGAGAGAAGCAGGCTTTCTTTCCATGCTCCTACAGCTGAGTGCATACGTCCGTCAAAGCGTCGACTCGCATCCCTCAGGACAGCGCCAAGTCTACGCTAATTGCGTCTATAACAGAATGGAACAAGTCAGAATAGGAAAAAGAAAGTGAAAAACCAAAAACAAAAATTGGCGGGTAACATACCAGCCAGAGCATGGGCGGTAGGACGAAGGAAGTCGACCAAGTCATTGTCGTGCGCCGCACCCACGTCCTCCAACTTCTTCAAGGACACGCGAGATTCGGCTAGACGATCAGCTGCATCCTTGCGAGTGGACTCTAACTCCTTTCGGGTAGACTCCAACTCCTTCTCGAGGTCTTCAATCCGAGAGCTAGCCTCGTTCTTCTCGATGTTTAGGTGCGCTACCTCATCTGCAACATGGAGTAAGCACATCAAACAGCAATTTCGGCCAGAAGAAACAAGGCAAGACAAGGAATATGTGCCAGCTTACCTCTTGAAGAACGGGCGTCCCGAAGGCTCTCATTGTGCTCCTCTTGAAGAGAAACGCACTCCGCCTCGGTCATGACAAGACGACGCCCAAAAGCAGTCAAAGAGTCAAGGATAGCCTGCAAATTTTTTTCACGGGTTAGAAAGATATCACTTGAGCTTATACACGACTATACATAGTCGAGTATAGCCTCGGGGGCTACTCCCATCGGGAGCACTGTCGTGCACTCGATAGAAAAGAAGAGCAAGAAATAGAAGACGAGAAAATATCACCTTGCCGTGCGGGGTCGACAAGGGGTCAGGAGAACTAGCCGAAACCCCTTTGCTCGCTGACGCCCCGCCATCTTCAGGCTGCTGACCCGCAAGACTAGGGACCGCGTACTCGAAAGTATCGACCGCCTTCACAGGACTTGGAGGCCGTCGAGTAGGTCTCAGAGCGAGGGCGGAGTCCGCGATGACTTTCTTCTGCTTCACGGACTGGGCAGGAGACGCGAATTGATCTTTGCTGATGGCCACAAGACTAAAACAGGAGTTAAAAATAGAAGAGAAAAAGGAACTTCATTTCGAATAGAATACAAGACTCACCCGTCTTCATCATCTTCGTCGAGATTGTCCAGGTTCCAAGCAGTGGAGATCTTCGATTGCTGGATAGCAGGAGGAAGTACATTGAGGGGAGTCGCCTGAATAGGCCTAATCTCCTCGACTACATCATCATTCAAGGAATTATCCTTGGAAGTCACCTCTTCTCCTCCGCCCGGCGACGCTTGCGGTGGCGAAGTGGAAGTTCTTCTTCCTCTTCCTCCTCCTCTACAAATTCCTCGCTTGACTCTGCGTTCGCAACGCTAGTGTCGAGAGGAGCCTCGAAGTTGCTCGCGAGAAGGCCTGAGTTTCCATCATCTGCAGAAAGTGGCGAGTAATACTTTGCCACATCCTTGTTCTACAAAGGAAGAAAGAAAGAAAGGAGTTCAATCGACAAAAAAACCCCAAACAGAAGCAAATATTAAAAAGAGAAAGAGGAAGCTTACCTCACTCGGAGGATGCTCTGCATCAAAGGGAGTGAAGGGACATGGCGAGTGGCTTTCTCCGTTCTTCAGGCTGGTGATGGCCGCGATCTTCTTCAAGAATTCCTCATTCGACAGAAGGTCGTCGCACGTTCTGCTTGGGTCATTGACGCCCGAGAACTCCCACATGGGGGTGGGCCTGTCTTGGAGCGGCTGGATCCTCCAGCGCAGGAAGACACCCGCCAAGTGAATCCCGTTCAGCAGAGGTCCCTGATCGTTCCTTCGAAGTTGCTCGAATCGTGCGAGCAGGCGAGACACCGTCTTGGATTGTTTGGCTGATAGCGTGTGCGACCAGGATTTCCTCCGCTTCAAGATCGTGAATGGGTGAAACTCCGGAACGCCACCAGCATCACTGTCTTCAACATAGAACCATCTCCGTCGCCACCCTTGCGCCGACTCGACAAAGTTCATTTCCAAATATGGAAACTCTTTTGTCGTCTGGATCCCGAATCCACCGGTATGATGTCTACGCACGCTTCTATTCTTGTAGACAGTGTTGGGCCTCCAAGTGCAGAGGTTTGTAGAACAGCATCAAGTTTCGCTTAAGTGGATCATCCAAGGTTTATCGAACTCAGGGAGGTAGAGGTCAAAGATATCCCTCTCAAGCAACCCTGCAATTAAGATACAAGAAGTCTCTTGTGTCCCCAACACGCCTAATATAATTGTCAGTTGTATAGGTGCACTAGTTCGGCGAAGACAGAGATGTAGCAGAACAACCGGAAAATGGTGTTTCAATGCTTGGAAATAAGTCCTAGGGATCCTACTTTCACTAGAGGACACTCTCAACGATGATCACATAATTGAATAACTAGATATCTTCTCTTCACTATGCTACTCTTAACCCTCTCCGATTGGATAACGAGCACTAATCATTGCGTAGGGCTGCAAAAAGCATTCCTTAAAGTAAGCATTCCCATGTCTAGTTAACCCCACACTGTCACTATGAGCGCCCTAGAAGGTACTAGACAAACACCACAATTCATAGAGGAGACGCACACGATGTGCACACTGTCACCTTCACACCGCGGGACAAAGTGACTCCAAAGTTCATATTAATAAAGCACTTGAGTAGCAAAAGATGAAGAGTAACATCTACGAATTCAAATAGATCACAAAGCTCACGATCACATATAGATCACACCATGGGAGAGAAAGATGAACCACATAGCTACCGGTAGAGCCCTCAGCCTCGGGGGAGAACTGCTCCCTCCTCATTATAGGAGACAGCAACGACGATGGAGATGGCGGTGGAGTCGATGGAGATGGCTCCGGGGGCACTTCCGTGTCCCGGCAGGGTGCCAGAACAAAGATCTGTCCCCAGAAACTAGTCGGCGGCGGCGGCGGAGCTACGGCTGTATTTTGTGGAAAACGTCGATTCTTTTAGGGTTTTCCCTCGGGGGAGTATAAATAGGCGAAAGGGCGATGCCGGGGGGTGGCCAGGGTGCCCACAGCACCAGGTGGCGCGGCCAGGGGGCCTGCCCACCCTATGGTGTGGCCACCCTGTGGCCCCCCTCCGGGGCTCTTCGGGACTTTTGGATGCTTCCGGGGAAAATAGGAACTTCGGGATTCGTGGGTTCCAATTCCGAGAATATTTCCAGAACAACTTTTCTGAAATAAAAAACAGAAGAAAACAGGGAACTGGCACTTGGCATCTTGTTAATAGGTTAGTCCTGGAAAACGTGTAAAAATGCTATAAAGAAGGGAGAAAACATGTAGCAATTGGCATAATATCAACATGGAACATCAGAAATTACAGATACGTTGGAGACGTATCAAGCATCCCCAAGCTTAGTTCCTACTCTTCCTCGAGTAGTCAAACGATAAAACAAAATAATTTCTGAGGTGACATGCTACCACACAATCTTGATCATAATATGTAAAGTATAGCATGTAAACTAGGATCAAATGAAATAAAGTTGTGATCTATATTTGATATCAACAAGTATTGCACAAACAAATAAGAAAGAAGCAAAACTTTTAATGAATCAATACTAAAAGACTATCAACCGTGCAAAGTTTATTA
Organism: Alopecurus myosuroides; assembly: GCA_028641055.1. Lineage (NCBI taxonomy): Eukaryota > Viridiplantae > Streptophyta > Magnoliopsida > Poales > Poaceae > Alopecurus > Alopecurus myosuroides. The sequence goes on along the minus strand of CM054063.1, from coordinate 326,238,812 downwards.
GAGATGATTTAAGCTTTCAAGAACAACAATATCATGCACGTCAAACGATCTTCACAACCCCTGTTAGGATCAAGTCAAGCTTTCCACGCGATGCAATGCTTGAATCTTAAACTATTTGCGCACTAAAAACAATCAAGTGTTCTGCGTTGGTCCCTGGCACCGGGATGTTATGGCAAACAGAACATTATGGGGTGTTTTGAAGGTCAATGGAAGAAAGTCTCACAAATATGAAAGTGGTCATTAGACAAGAGAATGTCTTATAACCGAAGATATGCAAGGAATAGGGATTGCCACACAACGGATGCGCATAGAGCTATAAGTGTATGAAAGCTCTCCAATGGAACTAGTGCGGGTGCATCCAACTTGCTTTCTCACCAAGACCTAGAGCTCATTTGAGGAGGCTCATCATTGGAATATACAAGCCAAGTTCTATAATGTAAAGTTCCCCACATAGTTATGAATGAATGATAATATGAAAACTTTCTCCAAACTGAAGTATTGGTGCTAAACATGAAGCACAAGTGTGGTATATAAAGGATAGTGATGCGCCCCCTCTCTCTTTATTCTCTCTTTGGCCCCTTTTTTTCTTTTTGGGCTTTTTCATTTATTTATTTATTTTATATATCCTCACCGGTAGGGGCAACATCCTATATTACAATGAATCATCACACTTTTAGTACTCATAACACATAATGAAATATCTTTGATGTCTCTAACTGCATGCTCCTGCCAGTGTAGCAGTATGCATAAATAATCATGAAGCTCATCATCAAGTAACATAATGGAGGTGGATGTTGTGCAGCAATATATCTCGGAATGGCTATGGAAATGCCATGATAGGTAGGTCTGGTGGCTGTTTTGAGGAAGAATATATGGGCTTATGTGTAGGAGAACAAAGTCCTCCCACGGGATTTGGATGCACTGGCGAAGTTTGCACCAACTCTCAATGTGAGAAAGGGCAATGCACAGTACCGAAGAGGCTAGCAAATATGGATGATAGAAGTGCCAGGAACCGCAACATAGACTCACAAGTTAAAAGATTGCAGCAAGAAAATCATCTTACAAGGAACAATGCAAATCACTCCAAGTGGGTCAGTGGCAGTGACAAGTCACTGTTAGCTACCCCGACCATAGCGCGTAACAAAAGGCCGATCAGAAATGTATCACTCGTAGCAATCATATACCATTGTTTCTATCAGCTGGTAATTTAAGTGTGGCACAGTTTCAATTTTCTTAGACCAACCATTAAAAGTCTCTACTTACTATTCCTTCCCGTTTATCCGTTAAGCAAATTAATATCTCAAAACAACATCAGTGATTCAAGTGAAGTGGTTTAGTGATCTACAAGACCATGCAATTTTTTCACTATACCAACTACCACATAAGCATTTCTATTCACTCAAGCACATATATATATATATATATATATGACAACAAAAACTCTCTCTAAGCATATAGTTATGAAAACTAGAGAGTAATACAGCTCTGAATAAGATATGCATGAAAACAAAGTCTAAACGCGGTACTAGCAAAAAGTGAACACTCACAGAACAATAAGAATGAAAACTAGGGTGTTCTAAGCAATGAAAACGGAGCGTTTCTCTCTCCCACACAAGTATGATAAGATCCAACAATAAACTACAACAATAAAACTAAACAAACTGAAAGCAAAAAATAAAGGACGCTCCAAGTAAAGTACATAAGATGTGACCGAATAAAAATATAGTTTCACTAGAAGTGACCTGATAATTTGTCGATGAAGAAGGGGATGCCTTGGGCATCCCCAAGCTTAGACGCTTGAGTCTTCTTCGAATTTGCTGGGATGTACCACCGGGGCATCCCCAAGCTTAAGATTTTTACTCTTCTTGATCACATCATATCATCATCTTCTCTTGACCCTTGAAAACTTCCTTCACACCAAACTTCTCACAATCTTCATTAGCAACGTTAGTGCAATCGAAATAATAAATTCACATGGTTCAGTTTCAACATAATCCTAACACTAATAAACACATTATCTACTGTCACAACTTCTTTTAAAACTCTTTTTCTCAAGAGAACACCAAAATAAAGAGATTAAGGTGCAAATGCAATTATTGGCAGAAATCTATCAAAACAGGACAGCAGGTAAAGATGATTTTTTTCGAATATCTTATGTTGCTCAAATAAAAAAGTGTTCAGCTAATAAAAGTTGCGTATATAGCCCAGTATTATGCACAAAACAACTCAGGTCATTTTGAATTTTCTGTGATTTTATACGATTTTAACAGTGGACAGCAGAAATATGTTTCCTGCGTAGAAATCCGAAATATAGTCTCAACTTTCCACTAGAGGCTTTACTTGGCTCAACTAAAACATGAAAATAAAGATACAAACAAGTTTCTACAGAAGTATACAACCCCTTGACTCCAAGAAAACAGAGAAAAACAATGCAAAAATAAAAACATGGGTTATCTCCCAAGAAATGCTTTTCTTTAAATGTCTTTCAGCTAGGCACAATGATTTTTAAAAGATGCTCACATAAGAATAAGAGTTGAAGCACAATAAGAGATAATCAAGAAGAAAATATAAAACACATTTAAGTCTAACCCACTTCCTATGAAAAAGAATTTTGTAGAAAAACAAGTCAATGAAGCACAAAGTGACTAGCATAGGAAGACAAAATAAGTGCAACTTCAAAAAAAAATTAACATAAAGAGGGGAAACTTAATATTGTTGAGATGCATAAAACCATGTTTCCCTCTCTCATAATTACCTTCAGTAGCATCATGAATAAAATTAACAATATAGCTATCACATAAAACATTCTTATCATGAGCCACATGCATAAAAGAATTAATACCCTCCACATAAGCATAGTCATTCTTATTAATAGCAGTGGGAGCAAATTCAACAAAATAGCTATCATTATTATTCTCATCACTGTAAACATCAAATTTAGGAGGCATATTGTAATCATAATTAATTTTCTCCTCAATAGTAAGTGGACTGAAAATAGCATGTTCATCATTGTAAACATCATATATAGAAGGCATATCATGATCACAATAAAATTTATCATTCATAGTAGGTGGAACTAGAATACCACAATCATTATAATCATCATATATTGGAGGCAAAGTATCATCAAAGAAAATTTCCTCCTCAAAATTTGGGGGACTAAAAAAAAATCATATTCATCAAAACTAGCTTCCCCAAGCTTAGACTTTTCCATAGCATTAGCAATAATGGTGTTTAAAGAGTTCATACTAATAACATTGCCACTAGCATGCAAATAAAGTTCCATAGGTTTTTTAATTTTCTCTTCAAACACTTCATGTCCTAACTCAAGATAAATATTATAAAGCTCTCTCATATTTTTGTTGTTTTCCATTAAGTCTAACTAGTAAATATAAAAACAAGGAATAAGTAAATAAGACTAACTAGAGAAAACAAGAAACAAAAAGATATAATTGCAGAATCTAAAGGAAATAACTTCGAGCACTCACACCCGAGGATGTGAGAACCTTTTACCTTACCTCCCCGGAAACGGTGCCAGAAAAGAGCTTGATGTCTACACACGCTTTTATTCTTGTAGACAGTGTTGGGCCTCTAAGTGCAGAAGTTTGTAGAACAACAGCAAGTTTCCCTTAAGTGGATCACCCAAGGTTTATCGAACTCAGGGAGGTAGAGGTCAAAGATATCCCTCTCAAACAACCCTGCAATTAAGATACAAGAAGTCTCTTGTGTCCCCAACACACCTACAATTGTCAGTTGTATAGGTGCACTAGTGGCGAAGAGAGAGTAAAATGCAAGTAATTTGGATGATAATAAGTGATAATTGCAATCTGAAATAAATATGGCAGCAAGCAAGCATGTAGCAGAACAGGCGGAAAACGGTGTTTCAATGCTTGGAAATAAGGCATAGGGATCCTACTTTCACTAGAAGACACTCTCAACGATGATCACATAATTGAATAACTAGATATCTTCTCTTCACTATGCTACTCTTAACCCTCTCCGGTTGGATAACGAACACTAATCATTGCGTAGGGCTGCAAAAAGCATTCCTTAAAGTAAGCATTCCCATGTCTAGTTAACCCCACGCTGTCACTATGAACGCCCTAGAAGGTACTAGACAAACACCACAATTCATCGAGGAGACACACACACAATGTGCACATTGTCACCTTCACACCGCGAGACAAGGTGACTCCAAAATTCATATTAATAAAGCACTTGAGTAGCAAAAGATGAAGAGTAACATCTACGAATTCAAATAGATTACAAAGCTCATGATCACATATAGATCACACCATGGGATAGAGAGATGATCCACATAGCTACCGGTAGAGACCTCAACCTCGGGGGAGAACTGCTCCCTCCTCATCATAGGAGACAGCAACGATGATGGAGATGGCAGTGGAGTCGATGGAGATGGCTCCGGGGGCACTTCCCCGCCCTGGCAGGGTGCCAGAACAGAGATCTGTCCCCCGAAACTTGTCGGCGGCGGCGGAGCTACGGATGTATTTTGTGGAAAAGGTCGATTCTTTTAGGGTTTCCCTCGGGGGAGTATAAATAGGCGAAAGGGAGATGCCGGGGGGTGGCCAGGGTGCCCACACCACCAGGTGGCGTGGCCAGGGGGACCCGCGCCACCCTATGGTGTGGCCACCCTGTGTTCCCCCTCCGGGGATCCTCGGGACTTCTGGATGCTTCCGGGGAAAGTAGGAACTTCGGGATTCGTGGGTTCCAATTCTGAGAATATTTCCAGAATAACTTTTCTAAAATAAAAACAGCAGAAAATAGGGAACTGGCACTTGGCATCTTGTTAATAGGTTAGTCCCAGAAAACGTGTAAAAATGCTATAAAGAAGGGAGAAAACATGTAGCAATTGGCATAATATCAACATGGAACATTAGAAATTTTTGATATGTTGGAGATGTATCATGGTCGTCAGCGGCTCCCCGACCTTCTCGCCGGCAGAGGCTTCTCCCGGAAGATTCGAACCTGGAAGATAGCCTTCTAGAGCCCCCAGTGCGGGGGGCGAATGCCAAGGAAGCATTCGCATAATTCGATAAAACACGAAATGTGTTGTATCGCATTGAGAGGAAGGTCGTGCAGCTGTATGCCGTAGAAATACAGCAGCCCGACGAGAAAAGGGTGGAGAGGGAACGACAAACCTCGAGCGATGTGCTCCAAGAACGCAACACGCTCGTTAGCGCGCGGATTGGGAACCTCCTCTCCCCTCGCCGGTATGCGGACGCGCCTGGAATCCTCGGAGGGGAGCAGCCCCTCCCTCTGCATCTCCGTGACGCTCTTCTTCGTCGCATTGGACGAGCGCCACTCGCCCGTCCTCTTCGTTGGGGCCGCCATGGAGGCACTAGCCGCCTCCTTGCCGGAAGTTGCGGTTGCGCCGTGTTTCTTGCCTCCTGCCATTGGAGCTCGTTCTCTCTCACATAGGAAGGTGGGGGCGCTAAGAGAGGAAGAAGATGGAAGAATGACCGGAGAAAATGACCTTTTCCCTAAAGGCCGCTACTTATAGTGACGCCGAGTTGCTGTAAGCCCTTGATCCGTGTACGTGACACGCATCCCCGCCGCCACGTGCGGAACGGAAACGAGGAGGCAGAGAGCGGTTACCCCGCACGATTTTTTACGAAATATCGTGCATAATTACTGCACGTCCAGCGGAAAAAACGGCACACGATAGTTCATTTCCGGTCAAAAAGCTGACAAAATGGGCCCTACGCGCCCTGCCCCCACAGCGTCACGTCCCATCGGGAGCAGGCGAGTGCGCAGTGACGTCATTGCGCACATCACCACGCGAAGATTCTTTCGCATGAAGACTCACAAAACATGAAGTTTCCTTCGTATGAACACAGAAATAAAGCTCACCTCACTCGAGGATTGCAGAGGGAAAACATTGGCACTCGTTGTTTCCCTAAAAACAAAAGAAAGGCGCTCGCCATTATTCGTGGACAAAAGACAGCACTTGTTGCACATCGAAAATAAAATCGCGAGTATGCGACTCCCGCAACTCCACACTACGATGTACTAACACATCATCTCACCCTGGATCGTTCTGTCGACTAGGCACATCCGGATGCCGTATTTTTCGATTACGAAGGTAAGACCCAAGGATCTCTCCTATGGGCCTGGAATCGCACTCGAGCTGCGTCCTCCAGTAAATTTTTTGTGTCAACAACACGAAGAAAAATCCTAGCGGACGCCCCGGGTACCCCTTTAAGGTTAAGTTCGACTCGATAAGACCTCCACGACCCAGTCGCAATGATCAACTCGCCGAGTTTGAGTCGAAGGTCTTGAATTAGTGTAGGCCAGAACCGTTTTTACCCGAGAAGCAATTAATTGGCCCTGATCTTTCGGGAGAGCCAAGCGACTGAGCCATACCCTTCTGCGAAAAAGCCTAACACAAGGCGCACTTACTGCTCGATACTCGGGTACATCTCATACAGGATACACACCCTTCAGATCAGGTATGCGACTGACTTAGTCGTGAGGTTCAGAAACGGGTTCTGAGTGCTTACTCGACTATTTCCGGTTGAACAAACACTCGGGGGCTACTGACGAGGGAATGACTCCAGGACCTGTCAAGTTAGCCTACCTGGTTTAAGGCCCAGTACTTAATCCCAGCACAAAGGACTACTTCGTGGCTCTAGAAGGCCCAGCAACGGTCCACCCGCAAGACTTGCGGGGCAAGATGGAAAGCTTCCACCGACTAGAGCTAGGGTTTGTAACCCCCTCGGGTGCGGCTTGAGACCTAGCCGTCTATTTAAAGGCTGGGAGAGCAACCCGAGGGGGACATCCAATCTTAGTTTTTCACCACCGTAGCCATAGCTCGAGATCCAACCTCTCGGCTAGCGCGTCCACCATTGTAACCAATCCTCATAATACAAAGACATACAAACAGGAGTAAGGGTTTTACCTCTATGAGGGCCCCGAACCTAGGTAAATTGTGCCCCTGTTAGCCGATGTTGTCACCAGCGCTTACTTCATTCTCCTACTCGAAACCCTACCGGATCATCCAAGGGATTTCTCGACATGCATAATCGACAGATATCGTTCTATTTTCTCATCCATATCTCCGATGACCTTGTGATAAATCACACTTTATCTGGCCAGATGATATGTCATCGGTGATACTCATAGGGACCGGAGAATGTATCCCTCTATCGTCTAGATGATTTAAGTACTAGTCTTGAACGATCTCAGTTCCATTACACTTTCTAGGTCATACCCAGATATCACCGTTATAATCCCCAGTTACGCCTAGACAGTTGATGTTATCTAAAGTAAAACTTTCAATCATGCAGTCACTATATATTCTCATAGTATAGGTATTATAGTCAATGTTAACTTTATATGCATTTGCTAAAATAAATAATGACTGTTTAGTCTCTTTTAGCAACAACATACACTTGGGTCGGTTCAGTACTATTGTTACCCTAACAATAAACTGTTATGTTTTGCTAAACTTTCTTCCAAGTCCATGATCAGGAAAATATGATCATCTCACAAACCATAACCTAATGTTAGAGACAATATTAGAAACTCTTGTTTGTTTATGTCTTCATACCCGTACAAAGATTTTCCTTTGAAAACTCACTTTTCAAGTGCTATAGCGGTTGTAGCCTGATGACATAAACTTATTTTTTAACTTGGAGATTGAATAATAGCTTAATATTATTGCCTCTAGGGCATCCTCAACAGTCTCCCACTTGCACTAGTCAATTAATACTCTAGTTGTATGATGACATAGCACCTATGGCATTCCGGTGTTACTCACACTATGGATGTGGTACTTTAGACTTTTGTCTTTCACCTTTTGATCTAATCAACTTGTGATAAACTTGCGTTTGGGTTTATTAGGAATTGGATTTGTGTGAACCTGGTTATGTCACAATATTAATAATCAAAGCGCCGAATGAATTATTATACCATCGTTTGAAACCTCACTAAGTCGAATGACTTTTATCCAATAACTTGCAACCAACAATGTCCAACATTTAGTTGCAACTACCCATAGAAAAATACTGTAGAGTCCACTCATAATACTCTAATGTTGACAACTATACATCATACCATATTATCAATTGAAGAATCATAATCTAAGTTAAAATCAATAAAGATTTGATTTTGTAATTCCACCACAAATACATATAATACATATGTGAATACTTCTCACGGTATTATTTGTAGCTATACAAAATTCTACTAAATCATTTTATACCTTGTAATATTAACGTTGAATATTTATGAGAGAAAATTCTCACCATAATATTTCTTGGTTTTATTACAAACAATTAACTGCATAAAAAATCTTTTACTTAAGTTTTTCTCCTTTATACCGGATTGACTAAAACAATTTTAGTCAACAGAAATCCACCAGTTCTTGTGCTTTCCTTCTATGACTATGAGATTGCTCAAATCACAAATAATATGATTTGATCTCAACCTATTATATTTTGCTCACCAATTACTACGAAGGTCATGTCTATTGCAAAATATGATGTCATTTTTCTTTTGAGATACAATAATTGTTTATCTCAATGTAATTTGAAATGTCTTTCAGAATTATTTTAGCACACCCATCATAATCATGTTTATTAAATTCCTTAGTCTGTCTCATAGATCCTGAATTTAATAAGACACTTTCTGATATTGCATTTAAAGCCCCTTTTAAATCTTTTCGTGAGGTAACTTTATTTTAATTAGTCCAAGCCAAATTAAAAGATCATAATCAGCTCTCACTTACTTTTAAACCCCTTCACTTTATATAATAAAAACAAATTTCTTCTTCTTTCATTAACACAACTGACTTAATACTCATACTTGTAATTTTTGTGATTACTTCAGTAATCAAAAATTAATTACATTTAGCAATATGATTTATTAATTGATCCAATAACAACACCAAGAAATTGATATGATGCAAACGAAGTGGATATATTTTCGCTTATGCAATTGACGACAGTTTTTTTTTACCAGAGGGAAGCGTAAATTAGACTATGTACAATATAATAAAAAGAAGAGAAGGACAAAGTTTGGACTTGTTTACATGCAAACAAAATATCCCCTTACGAAAAAAAATATTGGCATTAATTGCTTCCCGGTAAGTCCCTTTGTCAATATGGGGAGTATGAAAAAAAAAACATCTACATCATTGCACTCGTTCTTCATTTTCCCCAAGTATCTAACCTTGGAGGTATTTAAATAGTAGGCCAGAGTTGTGTTCGGCCATGAAACAGAGAAATTTCTTTGTAGGGATGAAATCCAAGACATTCAAAATAAGTAGTGTCCTGCCCTACCCCATGCGGGTATGTGAGGTCAACAAGATCTTCATTGTCACTGTCCCACTCGAAATCTTCTGCAAGTACTTCAGTGTCATCTAGGAGTGTAAGGTTGATGCAATTTTGCAACAACCGCTCCATTTAACCAAGTGGCCATAAGATCCGTGGTTCTTCATCAACATGATATGTTCCATAAATTTTCAATTCATAGTAAAGGTTGTTTATATACTTCAACCTCCAATACATACGACTATACGCATCATCAAGAAACCAAACTACCATCTGACAAGCTTACTCTACAAATATCAAACTAGAAGTTGGTTGAAACATTTAGTATAAATATCTAAAAGTTGGTGAAGATCAAATTAGAAGTTGGTTGAAACATTTAATACAAATAGCAAATTAGAAGTTGGTGAATTTTTAATTACGATCATCTGTTGACGGAATGAGTTATATAAAGTAAAAATATTTAGTATAAATATCTAATACTCCCTTACTTTTGTTTTGTAATATGGTTTGTTTATTTTTTTTCATGACTCCTGAAATAAGAATGTATCTTTTCTTGGTTGGGCCTCTTACTCCTCTTGCATATGATTGTTCCTTAGTGATGTCGGTGTAGGTTTAGAGAGAATATCGTACTAGTTTTTGTTTTCTCAATCTATTGAAAGTGTTTCAAGATCGTCATCTTTCTAGCTCCGTGATGTGACATGATTCATGATCCTAGGACGTCTTGTACACAATACAGGTTCTCCATAAAGACTCGCTCATCACATATCCAACTTGTTGTAGCCCCGTCGGAACTAGATCAAGTGACCCTTGACCCACACCTTCCCCATCCCTCCGATATCCTGGAGTTTATAGGTGCTCGTTGCCATGAATCGGAGTTCCAACAACAATTATCCATGGATTTGTATGTCCAACTTGAGCTCCGTCCCCCTAAGTACATTGATGGCGCAAATCATCGTCCCCTAAGTACGTTCATGATGGAAAGCCCATGGAAGATATAAGATCTCTTAAATAGAGACTTGAGAAGTAGTAGCAAACATGCCCGTGCGTAGCAACGGGATAAAATTTCCAATTCTCTATTTTTATTTTTATTTCGTATATTTTAATCCTCGGAGAATTTATTTGAAATAAGTTTTTTTCTAAACGGGGCCACTTGAAAGGAAATGCAACATCACAGGCTTTAGAAATAAATAATACGTACTTCTTTTAATCCTTACCTAGCTCTAAACTCTCCAAATCTTTTGTTCATATGCTTGCGGTCAGGAATACACATACATGATGCAGTTGTTTTTGCTTCATAGCCAGCCAATCCTACGTTACACAAGACCTCCCATCGCCGATGCACTATGTCTCCGTCTCTAGAATATCCAATGTTGTAGACAACACCCAACAACGATGCTCAATGCAGTGACCAGCGGAAGGGGCGTTGCGACAACTTGTTCGCCATGATTCTTAAGACAACCTAGCTCAAAACTCTCCAAATATTGTGTTCTCATATGCAACCTCTTGATCGCCATAGTCATCACCTCGCAGTCGGTCCAGCGGCAGCCAGGAGCGCGTAAAAAAATTCAAGTCAGTTTGATACTTGTTTCATTTGAGAATTTAGAACCAGGCAGTGTACCGTGGAAAAGGGTTTATCTATAGGTATTAATACTTGAACAAAGGAATAAAGTGGAGAATTTAGGATACTGGCTCAATTGCTTCCCGGTAAGTCCCTTCTCCAATATGGGGAGTATGGAAAAAATGCATCTATGTCATTGCACCGGTTCTTCATTTTCCCTAGGTATCGAACCTTGGAGGTGTTGAAATAGTAGGCCAGAGTTGTGTTGGACCCATGAAATAGAGCAATTTCTTTGTAGGGATGAAATCCAAGACACTCTAAATAAGTAATCTTCTGCGCTAACCCATGCGGCGGGTATGTGAGGTCAACAAGATCTTCATTGCCACTATCCCACTCGAAATCATCTTCTGCAAGTACTTCAGTGTCATCTACGAGTGTAAGGTTGTCGTCATTTTGCAACAACCGCTCCATTTGTCCACGCGACGGTAAGTTCCGTGGTTCTTTGTCAACATGATCCGTCTGGTAAATTTTCACGTCATGGTAAAGGGTGTTTATATGCTCCATCTTCCAACACATACGACCATACGCTTCATAATAAAGAGACCAAACTTGGAACTCGGATCCCGCACAATGCGTCATTGCGCAATATACCCCGTTCTTTGATTTCCCTAGACGAACCTTATCGGATCCCTTGCTTCCTGCCGGCAACTCGATTACTCTGTACTTATCATCTGACAAGCTGATTCTGCAAATTCAGATCAAATTAGAGTTGGTTGAAACATTAGTTAAATAACCAAAAAATTCTTAGTATAAGAAAAAAAAAATTTGCATACATGATGTGTTGAGTGTGATGATCGAGTGTATACATACCTCAAAACAAAATAGTTTTCACACAGAACATAGAGCGCCTCCCGCCAGTAGGCAGCTTGCTGCAAGGCCTTCTTCCAATAAGGAAGTTTGACATTCGCGACCGTTCCTATGGCGAGTCCTTCTCGCATAAATGATCTCTCCTCCCATCTCATAGTCTTTGACGAGAAGAAGTGGATGATGAACGGCGACGGTGGCCATTCCATTGTAGAGACCGAGGGTTCTTGGCTACGCGTATGTTTAGAAATATGCCCCGATGGAAGATCGTTGGGAATACGAGGGATGGAGAACACCTGATAATGCGGCGACAGAGTAGGGTCGAAGGCGAGGTACTGAACGTCACGGCAGCGTTGGCAGGCTGTCGCCGAGCACGGGGGCGGCGGAGGGGGCAGCGACACCCATTGCCGCGTGGCCGGATTAACCACGTAATTGTCGAGCAGGAGGAGGCCGTTGCAGCAATCCACTAGCTTCCGTCTGTGCTCGCCTTTGCCGGCGTCGGCGTCGCCTAGGTAGTCGAGCTTGGTGGTGAAGTTGCGGGACGTCGAGCGGCAGGAGAAGAGCGTCAGGTCGTCCGGGTACTTCTTCCTCTGGTAGATGACGCCGTCGAGTGAGAGCGGGAGCAGGTCCGCGCGCAGGAGGCGGTATTCGTCGATGACGGCGCTCCATCGCGTGCACACGGCACGGCTGACGGCGAGGCTCCGGGGAGGGAGGAGGCAGAGGATTTTCACCAGCACGTCCACGCGCAACAGGCGGTGGTCGTCGATGATGGCGCGCCACCCCGCGCACACAGCACGGCAGACGGCGAGGTTGCGGGGTGGAAAGTCGCGGAGGATGTCCACCAGCACGTCCGCGCGCTCCAGGTCCAAGCTGGCCGTCGGAGCGGGAGTCGATTGGACGTGCTCCAAGTCCATGTTGGCCGTCGGCGGGTAGACAAGGTCTGATCGAGCGCCGGGTCGACGGTCTGATTAGGGTTTCTATCAGACGGAAGAATACGCCTGTACTATCTACCGCACGGAAACGGAGCTGAATTATGCTTCATATGTACCGATCGTGCTCGTGTACGACTTGGACTCGTACATACAGTATATATGTGTGCGTTTTGGTTTTAGGCAACCTCGGTCTTCTTTTTTAGACGAATCTCGGTCGCGTTTATTAGATCATCTTGATTTCTCAACAACAACCCCGAGCTCACTTTTTTTGAGAAGAGAGAGGAGAGAGATTGCTCACTCTGTTCTGTTGCTGGACGGGGGCACTCTTTTTTTGAGAGGAGAGAGGAGAGAGGAGAGCTTGCTTGATTGTGGCATGTTCCTCCGTTTCATCGTTTTACTAGACCATGTAGAATATCATGAATAGATGATACTATATTTTAATTTGATGAAAAGAAGACATTTTTTACAAACATGATACAAATCTCGTAAGCGCTCATATACACGCGCATACACTCACCTCCTATGAACATACACACGCACACCCTACCCATATGAGCACCTCCGAGAGACTGAGACGAGTCTTGAAATTGACGAAATCACTACTAGTGTCTCGCTATAGACGGGAACGTCGCCTCCCACTGAAAGAATATTTCGTCGGTATCAAATCTGGGTTTGAACTCTGGTGGGCCGGGGGTACAACTACCCATCTAACCATCGAACCACATGTTGGTTTACGAAAAGGTGACATATTTAGAAGTAAGTAATAATTTGAAGTGTACCTAGGAAATACGACAGGGAGGAGGCGATCCCGGAATGCTGCTGCCCGACCGGCCATCTCCCCATCGATAAGATGTATTGATGGGTATCTATGGGCGGGCAAAAACCTAGCAAGTTCTAGATCATGCCTTTCTTTGACGGCGCATTAAAATTCACCAATGAAATATGCCCTAACCTAAATAAGCATTCCAAAAAAACCAAAATAATCATAACTTTCGGATACACAAGCGCAAAGTAGAAATGTGATTAGAGTGCAAGGTCTGACCTAATCGACCTCGCTGAGAGAGAGAGAGTTGGCATTGACCCAGATAAGTATTTGATGACCCACAAATATAAGGGATCGCAACAGTTTTCGAGAGAAGTAAAACCCAAATTTATTGATTCGACACAAGAGGAGCCAAAAAAATATTTATTAGCCTTAACAACTAAGTTGTCAATTCAGCTGCACCTAAAAGTAGACATGCTCGCAACAATTTATCAGTGGTAACCGTTTTATAGCAGCAGTAGTAGTGATATAACAGCAGTCGTAAAATAGTAACAATAGTAGCAATCGTAAAAACAGCAGTAGCAATTGTAAAAACAACAGGATGAAAATACCATAGGCATAGAGGGAATGAATGAACGGGCGTTACATGGATAAGATAGGCCATGTAACAATAATAACGTGGGCATTGCACATAATAATAATAATAAAGCATCCAAGTTCTAGGCTAACCATAGGCATGTGTTCCAATATAGTCGTACGTGCTCGCAATAAGAAACTTGCACAACATCTTTTGTCCTACCAACCCGTGGCAGCGGGGTCTCTAGGGAAACTACTGGTAATTGCACGAAATAGGCTTTTGCCCCGCTTTATAATAAAGCAACCGGCCACAAGGGTATACAAAGTCTCATATACAACACACCCACAAGGCTGGGGCCACAGCACAATACAGCCCAACGGAAAGAAAACCCACACACAACACACACACGCACACTAGAGAGGGGGCGAATGGGGGGTGGTGTGGGTAGAAAGGCCGCCCCGACCTAGAGAGACGGCTCAGGGAGGCGCCGAAGCGGAGAGGCGACGCGCGGCGGCGAGAAGTCTGTCGACGGAGTCGTCCAACCGCGCCAAGTCCCGCTGCCTACACAACGGGCGCCACTGTTGCAGGAAGGCCAAGAATTTGAAAACTGAGTCAGAAGCCCGCCTCAACAAAATCTTCTCAATCACCATCTTATTACGGGTCGTCCACAACGACCATGCCATCGCCGCAAACACCAGCCAGAAGAGACGCCTGCCTCCTCCTGCATGGTGTGCCCGGGATTCCAGGAACTCCGCAAGGTCCGAGGCCAGCCATGCCGACCCCAAGGCCTCTCGCACAAAGTTCCACAAAAATCGGGCAGCGGGACACACAAAGAATATGTGTGTACTCGATTCAGGGGTCCTGCAGAGAGGGCATAAGCCATCCCGGGTCCTCGACGTTTGGCCACCTCAATCCCAGAGGGTAGCCTATCCCGTAGCAACTGCCAGACGAATATCTTAATCTTTCGTGGGAGAGGGGCCTTCCAAAGGGGGGAGGCCCACGGTCTCGTGGGCTGAGAAAACAGGGAGCGGTAAGCCGACTTAACCGTGAAAGACCCGGACGAGTCAAAAGACCACGACACCTGGTCCGGGCCCCCCGGCACCGTAGTAGGAAGCGCTCCCATCAACTCCGTCCACTCCCCGGCCTCGGCCGGTCCAAAGGTGCGACGAAACGCAATATCCCACAACCCCTGTCTAAATGCCGTCGCCACCACTAAGGATGGGTCCGCGCAGATCGCAAAGAGTCTCGGGAACTCGAAGCGAAGTGGCCTCGCTCGAAACCACGGATCAAGCCAGAGCATAATGCCCCGTCCATCCCCCAGGGAAAACCGAACCCCTTTCCTAATATCCTGTTTAAGGGACTGGAGAGACCTCCAGAAGAGGGATCCCTCCTGTCTCTCACAGGCGAGGAGAGGTCGCCCATGTAGGTACTTAGCTTTAATGATATGTAGCCAAAGCCCCCCCTCATCCCGCAGGATACGCCAGACCCATTTCAGGAGAAGCGCCACATTCATTTTACGGGACGCGACTATACCTATGCCCCCCAAATCTTTGGGGGCACAGACGTCAGCCCACTTAACCATGTGGTATCTTTGACGCCCGTTACCATCTTGCCAAAAGAACCGGGAGAGCTCCTTGTCGAAGGCCGCGTGTACTCCTTCCGGCAGGGAGTATAATCCCATCATATATGATGGGATACTCGAAAGACAGGAACCAATAAGCACGTACTTGCTCCCCTTGGAGGTGCAGCGCCCGCACCATGGTTCTGCCTTCCGCTTAACCTTCCCGATCAGTGGCTCCAAGTCCCTAATGAGGATTCGAGAGTCGCTCAGCGGGACCCCCAGATATGTAACCGGGAAGGCAGACAACTTGCAATTAAGGTTGTCTGCTATCCGTTGTTGCTCCTCTGGGGGATAACCATGGTTTTAAATAGCGGGAGAAACGATTTAGCGGCAGCCCAAACTGAGGAGAAATCCACGCTGTAGCAACACTAAAAATCGCTATATCGCCGCTAAATCCGCTAAATTGCACGTAGACATCACGTAGCGTGACCATGGTAAAACCGCTATATCGCCGCTATAGCCCCGATATCTCCCGCTATTTAAAACCATGCGGATAACCGAGGACAATGACCTCGCTTTTGTCAAAGTTAATCTTGAGGCCGGACATAGCCTCAAAACATAGGAGGAGGAACTTGAGGTTGACGATATCTAACCCCGAGCCTTCCACCATAATCATGGTATCATCCGCGTACTGTAAGTGGGTGACCCCCTCCCCCCCCCCCCCCCCCCCGCCCGGGATGAGGTGGCCCACCACCCCGGAGATGTGGCCGGCCACCTTCGCCTTATCTAGGATAGCCGCCAGGGAATCCACCGCAAGGTCAAAGAGGATGGGGGATATAGGATCCCCCTGCCTCACCCCACAAGAGGGTCTAAAGTATGGACCAATGTCCCCATTAATGTTAATCGCAGTATTACCACTCATGACGAGCTGCATAATCCACGAGATGAACTGGTCGTCAAAGCCCCTCCGTTGTAGGACCTCACGGAGAAACGACCAGTCCAGGCGATCATAGGCTTTCTGAAAGTCTAATTTCAGAAACACGCCTTTATGATGGCGCACCTTCACCTCGTGGACTATCTCGTGTAAGGCTAGAATTCCATCGTGGATGAACCGTCCCTTAAGGAATGCAAACTGGAAGGGGTGTGTCAGTCTCTCAGCCACCGGGGCTAGGCGCCTAGCACACACACCTTCGAGAAGATCCTCTGAATAACATTTATCACCGTGATGGGTCTAAATTGTCAGATATCCGTCGCCCCAGGAATTTTGGGAATCAGAGGTATCACGCCATAGTTGAGGCGTGCCATAACTAGGGTCCCAATATAGAACTCCTGGAACATAGGCATAACAACCGCCTTGATAGTCTCCCAGAACTTCTGAAAGAAGGACACCGGGAGACCATCCGGGCCCGAAGCAGAGCCCAGGCGCATGTCCATGACCGCGTCACGAACCTCCTCGGGGAGGAACGGGAGCAGCAGCCGCTCATTCTCCACCGAGGAGACCATAGCCCCCTGGGACCACAGGTGGGTTGACAATGTCACCCCAGACCGCGGGGTAGATGAGAATAACCCCTTATAGAAGGAGTAAATATGGCCAGAGATGTCTTCGGGCGCCTCCAACAAGATATCTTCTGCCCATAGGAGTGGGATAGAGCATCTCCTCCTACGTCCATTAGCAATGGCGTGAAAGTAGGCAGTATTGGAGTCCCCTTTTAGGATCCAGTTCTGCCGACTACGCTAACGCCAGAATACCTCCTCCCCTTTGTAGACCTCCATAAGGGAGGTCTCCGGGGCGTACCTCTGGGTCCACCCATATGCACTCAGACCCTCTGCATCCGCGGCCTGGTCCAGTAGTTGGATCTGGCTAAGTAGTGCGGCTTTGTGCCGTCGGAGTTCCGCCCCTCGGTTGGCCCCCCACCCCCGCATGAATTGGCGTGAACTCTTAGCACAAAAGTGCCAGACATCCACCGCATTATACACATGCGGGGGAGAGGCCGACACGGCGAGCCATTTTAGCCTTACCGTCTCCACAAAGCCCGGTTGATCCAGCCAGAAGTCCTCAAAGTGGAATCGGTTTGGCCTCGGCGGGACCCCCCCCCCCCTAGAAAGAATCAGGGGGCAGTGGTCCGACCCCACTCTGGTGACGGCCCGAAGGGTGAATAAGGGGAACTCTGCTTCCCATTCCGCCGATACCAAGACGCGGTCCAAAACCGAGCGGACCGGATCCGCCTGGTTATTAGTCCACGTAAACCTAGCACCCACCCGTTCAATCTCGATGAACGCCATGTCAGCGATGAAATCGTTGAACATGCGCATCCTCGGGAAGTCAACATTGGACGAACTCTTATCGAGAGGGGACCGGATCAGGTTAAAGTCCCCAGCCACTACAACCGGAACGGGGCAGCGCTCCACCTTCGCCCTGAGGCCGAGCTCAGTAGCGAGAGCTTGTAACCCGAGTGGGGGCATTAAGGTGGTGTGGACGTTGTTGTACGGTTGCAGGCCTGGTCTGGGTGTGCTATTGTTGGCCCGCCCGTTCCAAGTTGCGTAGTGGACCGTTGGGGCCTAAGCGAATGCTGGGTCTCACGGCCCATGATGTGGCAGGCATAGCGTGAGGCTGGTTTCACTACTGGTAATTAAGGTGATCCTTTTAAAAAGGCACTGGAGCAAAGCATTTACACTCCGTGAACACATGTGATCCTCACATCACAGCCATCCCCTCCGGTTGTCACAATTTCTGTCACTCTGGGGCCTCGGGTTCCGGACAACAATATGTGTAAATAACTTGCAGGTATGATCAAGAAACATAATTATACTCATGAAGAAATAACATGTTCATATGTGAAATCATGGCACTCGGGCCCTAGTGACAAGCATTAAGCATAACAAGTTGCAACAATGTCAATAACACTAATAGAGGATACTAGGCACTTGCCCTAACAATCACGACATTATTACATGAACGAGCTCATCCAATCCCTACCAACCCCTTCAACCTACAGTGGGGGAATTACTCACACATGGATAGGGGAAACATGGATGGTCGATGGAGAGGCGTTGGTGATGACGGTGGCAATGATCTCCTCCAATTTCTCGTTCCGACAGGGTGCCAGAACGAAGTTTCTGAACTCCGAAAAAGGATTCGCGATGGCGGCGGAGCTACGGACTTCTTTCTGAAAAACTATCGAACCCCTCGTTTTTTAGGGTTGAAGGCTATTTGTAGTCGAAAGGGGGTCCGAGGGGGCTGTGGGTTACCCACACCATAGGTTGGCGCGGCCTAGGGGGCACGCCAAGGGGTGGTGTGGCCACCCTGTGGCTCTTTTCCAGACCCCCTTTGGCTCCCGGGGTCTTCCGGGGTGAAAACATCAATGGGGTCTTTTCTGGGCAATTTCCCGAAAGTTGATTTTCTGCACAAAAACAAGACACCAAGGTAATTCTGCTGAAAACGGCGTTAGTCCGTGTTAGTTGTATCGAAAACACACAAGTTTAGAGGAAAACAATAAGAAAAGTGTTCGGAAAAGGAGATACGTTTCCAACGTATCAACTCCCCCAAGCTTAGCTTATTGCTTGTCCTATAGCAATTCAGTGACAACTGAGTGCGATAAAAGACTTTTACGAACAATTTGTTTCATATGATGTAAATATACTCACTATATGATCAGATACTTAGTTATGGCATGATAAGATACATGCAAGATATTGTCACTTAATAGCTATGCAAACCATGGAGAGATAACAACATATTGATAATAAATAACATGAAGCATAACTATTTGCAAGATTGAAGTATTCATAATAGGATCTGATAAAGTGGTATCTCGCTTGCCCTTAAGTGTGGGGAAAAACATAAATGCCAGGGCACCTCTGAAGTTCAAGGGAAGACTAGAAGTAAAAATATCAAAGATGCAAGTATCAAGATTATACCACAATCAACCTTGCTTTGGGAAAAACACATTACACTAAGAATGATAATTATGCTCTCAAGAAAGTGCTCAAAGTATCAGGCGAAGACTCAACATAAAAGTAAAATAAAGGCCCTTCGCGGAGGGAAGCAGAGATTACTCATGTGCTAGAGCTTTTATTTTATTAAACAGAGGTATTGAAAACATTTTTTAAGAGAGGTGTATGCTTATGTCAACGAATGGTAAACAGACAATACAGTACGTCACAAGCCAACTGGATTCACAAGAGCGGCTCCCATGGTGAAGGACGCAACTGGTGTAGAAGTTCATCCCTCTTTCTCTTTTGTTTACACAATTATACTTTGACTGATAAATCAGGGGCAAAAATAGTGAAGAGAATTTGTGTGTATTAATTCGGGGCTGGGCACCCCGCTGCCAGCTCTTCTATCATTTGGATAAGCGGATGAGGCCACTAGTCCAGGGTGTGAAATACAATCAACAAGTGAGATAAAGATTCTCTATTTACGTCCTCATGAGCTCAAACAGGGGCACAAAACAGGAATAATTTTTAGAAGGTTTTAAAGGTAGCACATCAGAAATTTACTTGGAGTGGCAGTTAAATACCACATGTAGGTAGGTATGGTGTACACAATGCGAAAATTTGGTTTTTTTTTGGAGTTGGATGCACGAGTATAATTCCATACTCAGTATAGGTGAAGGCTAGCAATAGATAGGGAGCGACAATCAAGGGAGCAACAACTATCATAATCATGTTTGCGACAAAGTAAAATTAACTCAGCCATAAAATTGATACTAGAACTCTTAGGCAAAATAAATCATCGAGGCTTATTAACTTTTTTTTCTGTCTTAGCATGCGTGAGCATGTGCCAAGTCGATTCAAATGAAACAGTCAGAGGAGGCTACCACAATGTCATACCCTTCCATGAATAGAACAATGTGAACAAATATTTATATGACAGGTCATTTACCATTAATAAATTGAAACAAAACATGAGAGAGCATGAACTATTAAGCAGCCATTTAATCACATATATCTTACACGAACAAACTAAGCATGCTCACATAGATGGATATATGTACAAAAATGAAAACAAATAGAATTCATATCAGCCTCTCACCACACTTGAATTGTCGTAGATCATCATTATTGCTCTTCACTTGTGGTTTGAATAAAATATATAATGAAAACCAAACTCCAATGGAATCACGGACGGTTGTCAAACTCTGCACCAAACTTTACAAAACAAGAGAAGAATAACAAAATATTTTTGGGATTTTCAATTAAAGCACAAGCAAACGAGAACAAGCAAACAAAGCAAAATCTTTTTGTTTTTTTCGTGAAACAAGAATAAAAGAAAGCAAGCAAACGAACAAAACAAAAATATTTTTGGGGTTTTGAATATTAAACTGCAACTAAAAGATAAAGCAAACCAACTAAAGAAACAAATAGAGAGAAGCAGCAGAAATATTTTTGGTCTTTTTGTGTTTTGGAAAGCGAAAACAAAATAATAAAAGCAAAAGAAACAAAAGAAACAAAAACAAGCGAAACAAAAAAAATGGATATACAAAGAACCGACAGAACATGATATATAAATGAGTGTGATGTTGGTATACCTCCCCCCAAGCTTAACCTTTTGGCCTAAGTGGAGATCAATCACTGAGGGGCCCATAAGGGGCCGCCCCCGTAGTATGTCGAGGAGGAACCCTCCCCCTGATATGTGCTCGAGGATGCGCCGGTGTACTGCGTGTTGCGGTCCTTGGGAGGCGCGTCTCGCCTCTCCTACTGCATGTAAAACTACGTGGTGCTCAGATGCTCTTCTACCTGCTCCCTGGAGAGCGGCCATGGTGCCATGTCAATCTTAAACAAAACATGTTGCTGCAAAGTAACTTTGCGCTCCTTTCCATCCATATATAAATCTCTATATACTAAATGATCATAGTAGAGTTAGAAGTGACAAAATGATGGGATTTCATGGCAGCAAGGTTAAGCCTATGTGGAGTAACTATTTCATCATTAGGGTCAATAGAAACATGTAAAGTAGCTGCTACACGTGTAGCAATAATGCCACCAAAAATAGGCCCAGAAGCAGTAAGGCGACGTGCAACAAGTGCACCAAGGTTATACTTCATGCTACGGTTGAGCGTAGCATCAATTAAATCAAGGTGGTAACTAGAAACGGTGCTAGTATTCTCCCTACCAAGGACACTAGTACCAATATAGTAAGTAAAGTATCTAAGAGCGGAAGTTGAATGTTCCTTATCTTCCCGCGCTGGGATGAGCGACCGTCATCGTTGGTGACTTCTGTATAAATTCCCTAGAGGTCTGCGGTTTTGTCTTGAATCCCGCTCGCTGTCCCGGTGGCGTTGATACCTATAATATCACAAAATTCTCCCAAGGACAAAGAAAAAGGACTACCATATAGTTTGAAGGCAATAAATGGACCATAATGTGTGTTCTGAAATTTAAAACTTTTAACAAAAGTTTTTGTAAGTGCGGCATACTGAATGCTTTCATCTTCCATAAAGTTCGTTAGACCAAGTCTTTCAATAAGCATAAGAAAATCAGCTAAAAGTCCTGCACTTCTTAAAAATGTACGGCAAGGAAAACTAGATGGGTGAATGATACCATCATCTTCCCCATCGTCAATAGTTGACGCCATAACATCCTCATTATATGATGGCCTCGCTGAAGTGGATAGCGTGAGGGCCTTGTCCTTCTAGGAGCATCACTCCTAAATATCTCTGCAAAATTAAAATTATCCATCTCTGAAATTTTTCAACAATCATCACAAAAATTAATTTCAAGCAACTATAAGGTGGAGACTACCATAGGGACTTATATGGGAGCTAAACATACATCAAACATAAATTATTTCTACTCAAATTAAGCATGAAACCCCACATAAGTTGTCACCTATAGTGCCAAAATACTAAAGAAATACTTCACTAAATAAAATTCTACTTCGATCATCGGAGGAGTCACATACCGGAGATCAAACACACCAAATATCAACACAAATGATGGGCTAAAGAAGGAGATCGAAAATCCAAAGGAAGAACAGCAAGAACACGGGTTCTAGGAAATGTTTTCAGTTTGTGAGGTGAGAGAGAAGACTTTGGCAGGGGAAAGAGTTAGTGGAGGGCCAGGGGGCCCACACCTTGTGCTGGCGCCACCCTATGGTGTGCCTGGATGGTGGGTCCCCCTCGGGCCTCCCAGGTGGCTTTCTGCCTAATTTTTAACGTAAAAAATTATTATATTTTTTCTGGAATTTTTCGAGAAACTTTATTTTTTGGACTTTTTCAAAATTTTAATAAATACTAATATTTGTGGAAAACAAAAGTGAAAGGGTGGAAAAAAACCAAAACCAACACTACAAAGGTTCTATGACACTCTAATGGAAGACATTCCAAAGAAAACAAAGGTGGTAGTGGTGAAAACAAAAGTATGGATGGTGAAAACATGCATATCCTCAGAAATCATAGTGAAAATGTCACGAAAACATGCATCAGGATGGTGGAAAACATGATTGTACTCAAGTAGAAATATTATAACAGAAGTAAACATGGTGAAAACATAATGGGGAAGGTCAAAACATAGTGAAAACATTGTCCTCTTCATTAAAAATCATTTTGTTAACAAGGGTGATCAAGTCTTGTTACCAGAATGATTTTCATATGAAAAAAAACTTTGCTAACCACTAAATAATTATGTTACCTCAACCTTGATAGGCATATTCCCAATCATAATAGTTTCATATTCTTTTGGTGGTACTGGAATGGGACAATAAAATTCTCCAATCTTGATGGTCTCAATATTTTCAATTGAATTTAGACCATATTTCTTATCAATCTTCTTGGGAAAATAAACAGTATGCTCTTTATCATTAACATTAAAAGTAACTTTTCCTTGATTGCAATCAATAACAGCCCCTGCAGTATTAAGAAAAGTTCTTCCAAGAATAATAGACATATTATAATCTTCAGGCATTTCCAACACAACAAAGTTAGTTAATATCAGACAATTATTAGCAACTTGAACAGGAACATCCTCACATATACCCACAGGAATAGCGGTAGATTTATCATCCATTTGCAAACATATATCAGTTTGTATTAATTTTTCTAGGAGGAGTCTTTTATAGAGAGTAAAAGGCATGACACTAACTCTAGCTCCCAGATCACACCGAGCAGTTCTAACATAATTATTTTTAATAGAACAAAGAATAGTTGGTATACCAGGATCTCCAAGTTTCTAAGGAACCTTGTCATTATAATAATAATTAGCAATCATAGTAGAGATTTCCTCATTAGGAATCTTCCTTTCGATAGAGATAATATCTTTCATATATTTTGCATAAGGAGGCAATTTAATAGCATCAGTTAAAGGAATTTGCAAGAACAAAGGTTTCATCGATTCACAAAACTTGTTATAGTGTTCTTTTTCTTTTGATTTCTGTTTCTTATTAGGATAAGGCGTTGGTTTTTGCACCCAAGGTTCTCTTTCATTACCATGTTTATTAGCAATAAAATCTTCCTTAGTGTACTTTGTATTTTTAGTTTGCTTTTCAGATTCCTTTCCAATTTCTTATTTATCAGAAGCATCATTCTTTTCATTACCACTTTCAGTTTCAGCATCAGAAATAGATATACTATTAGGATCTTTGGAAAGTTCACAGGATTCTACAACATTTTTATGTTTCTTTTTTTTCTTAGTATGAATAACACAATTATTAATTTGCTGAGAATCTTGTTCAATTGTTTTAGAATTTCCCTCAGGATATAAAGGATCTTGTGTAGGAATACCACTTCTAGTTCTTATTTCATAAGCATGTTTTCCTTTAGAAGCATTAACTAGCAAATCTTTTTGCACTTTAGCAAGTTGATCAATTTGAGTTTGAACCATTTGAAAATATTTAACAAGCATTTTAACATCATTAGAGGTTCTTTCTATAATACCATGCAAATTATCAATAGCTCTAGAGTTTTCCATTAGGTGATTTTGCACTCTCATATTAAAATTATCTTACTTAATAACATAATTATCAAATTCATCTAAACATTGATCGGGAGGTTTATTATAGGGAATGTCTCTACTATCAAAATGTTGGAGAGAGTGTACCTCAATTGTGGATGAGTGAGGGATTGGCTTAAATAATTCTTCTATAGGTGGAAGATTCTTCACATCTTCAGATTTAATACCCCTCTCTTTAAGAGATTTCTTGGCTTCTCTCATCACTTCATCATTTAATTTAATCATTCCCCTCTTCTTGGGTGTTGGTGTTGATACTGGAGTAGGGGTCGGCTCAGGCTCAACCATAGTCCAATCTTCATGATTTTGGCTTATTTTAGCCATTAATTCCTCATTTTCTTCTGGAGTTCTTTGCCTGAAAACACAGCCAGCACAACTATCCAGGTATGTCCTAGATTCAACAGTTAGTCCATTATAGAATATATCAAGAAGTTTATTATCTTCTAGATTATGCCCAGGTGTAGCCCTTACTAAAGAACAGAACCTTGCCCAAGATACGGGCAATTTCTCTTCTTCCAATTGCGTGAAATTAAATATATTTTGTAAAGCAGCATGTTGAGAAGTAGCAGGAAAATATTTCTGAAAAAAAACATTAACCAAACCAATAGGACTATCAATAGATCCAGGAGACAAATTATTAAACCAAGTTTTAGCTTCATCCTTTAATGAGAAAGGGAATATTTTAGTAACAAAGTGGCTACGTTTCTTAAGATCATCAGAGAATAAACTACTCAAAGAGGAGAGCTCATTCATATGTTTCATAACACTTTCATTTTCAGTACCACAAAAACGTTCTTTCTCAACAATAGATATGTAAGATAAATCAAGAGAGAAATCATAATCCTTCTCCCTAATATTAATAGGATAAGTGGCAAACTTAGCATCAGGAGATAATTTATATTTAACAACAAGACTTTCCATAAGACGTTGTAACACCCGGGGATTTTCCTCAAACTAGTTTTGTTTTTTTTTCTTTTGTGCATCATCATGGTTCATGCATCATATCACATGGCATAAATAAAACTATTTTCTACAATATTTTAAATGGTTAAAAACCTGTTTTCTAAATCCCTAAACCACTTCTCTCTTTTTTTTCTGAAAAATGAATAAACAAAATAAGAAAAGAAAAATGTTTTGTGGGAGGGCAGGCCCAGCCCAACAAAGCAAGCCCACCTTTCTTCTTCTCCGTACAGGCAGGCACGAGAGAGTGACCTGCTGGCATTTTCCCCTCTCCACCGAACCAAGCACAACCACCACGCCATGGTCCCCTCCCCCTCACCTTTGCCCTCCCTTAAATCCACCCCTCTTCCTCTTCTCAACCCTAATCTCTCCCTTCTCCTTCCTCTCCATCCGCTGCCGCCAACTCTCTCCCTCTATGTTTTTCCCTTCTCTGAACTTTCTGAACCGAAAGAGAGAGCACCGGAGCGCGCCGTCGTGTCCACGCTTCCATGGACTCCTCAAGCCAAGATGAGCGCGGGAATCGAATCGCCTCATCGTCCTCATCCTCCCCGCGGAAGATCGGCACCTGAGGACGTTCCAATCGCCCCCGCCATGGTCGTCTTCCTCCTCTGTCTCCTATGACGTCTACACTGCTTCCACTACGAATTGGTGCGCCTCCGACCACCTCCGGCCGCGCCCAGCCTTCCCCCACGGTGAGGAACCCTCTGGGACTCGTTCCCCTCTCTCCCTTTGCTCTGGGTGCTTGCCATCGAGCAACGCGATCCGTTGTGTGTCAGGTCGCTGCGGATTCTCGTTCTGTGCCATCGTCTCGTGCAGTACGAGCGTTGTTCTTCAGTTTCGTCAGATAACAAGGCGCCACTTTTATCTCTTAAATAATCAGATCCACCTCTGTACAGCAAGAGCGGTCCAGCCCACTGGCATGTTCCCCCGACTCTCTCCTGGGAGACTAGGGGTCGAATCCCCACTGCCCCTCTACATCAATTTTATTCTTCTGTTTACCTCTGCCTGCTGAAGAAAATTCAGTTTCGTCAGTACAACACAGACTCGTGACACTTCAGTTCCAATCAGATCCGTACTGGAACACAAGCTAGAACACATCCTAGTGGTTATGCACCATGTCTATTTACCCGGAGGTCTCTGGTTCAATTCCCAGCGGAGGCTAAATCATTCCATTTTTATCTTGTTTTACAAGATGAACCTGTCATTTTAAATTCAGTTGCTGTGGATGTTTGTTCATATTCGGTCGGCGCCAAATTCTATCACATCTTGTGGTGCAGTCTAGTGGCTATGCATCACGTCTTTCCCTTGGAGACCCAAGTTCAAATCCCAGTCCACTCTTTTCTTCTGTCTAATTCTTTAATTTTTCCCACTCTTTTAATTCATAACTTGCAAACTATAAATCTCATTGCAAAGTATAATATATGAACCTTTATCAGAAAGATGCAAGGAACATTAATTTGGCATCCATGCTCATGTTTGCATCTTTCATCTTGCATTTTACTAGTGTTATTCATTTGCACCTAAATAACAAACATGGAATGTGTTGGGGTGCTCAATTAATTTGTCCCATATTCCATTTAATTTGGTTTAGCTCACCTATTATTCGTTATCCATGTTAACCAACATTTAATTTGATGGCTAGATAAATAACTTAAACTTGTAATTAATTGCTGGGACTCCGGTTCCACTTAAATTGGTTAAGTTGCATCTCGCATGTCATGCATCCATTCTTTGATCATGCTGGATCTTTTGACGTAGTAGTAAGTGTTGAATCCGTTGTTTCTTCTAGTGCTTTGCTTCTTCGCGGATAATACGTTGAGATGATGTGAGCAACGACAAGTTCTTCTTCCTCTACAAGCTGGATTCCAGGCAAACTTTACTCACTTGCTACCTATGGTTGCCTTTCATCACCTGTTACCGATTCTTTCCGTTGTCTTTATTCTAGCCTTATGATTCGATACTTGTGTCTCGATCCTATCATATGTTTACCTTGCAGCCATGATATAGCCTTCCCTCCACTTCCTATTAACTGTTGCTTGTTTACCTTGTTGGCCCTCGTGTCGTAGTTGCATGCTTAGTGTTGCTTGCGCTCAAGTCTTGTTGTCCTTTGTCATATCACCTGTTTAGTATGATAGTTGGGTTTGAACTTAATCATAATCATGTTAATGTTTGGGGTAATGATAATTTGATGGTAAGGCACCGGCAGGAGGCCCGGCGTGGTTTTGGAGCCTGCTAGTGTCGAACTTAGGAAAAGAGTCTTGTCCATTGATCCATGATGAGCGCGCTAACCGCATCCGGGAGGTAGTATGGGACCCCCCTCGGCCTTGACTGAATTTGCTGTTCGTCCAGGGACCACACCTAGTTTGGGTTTTCCATTTGGCACGATAACTTGCAGGTACGAGCTCATGGTGTTACGGAGACCTGATGTAGTCGTTGCGGCTAGGTGCGGCATGGTCTTAGAGTGCTACAAGGGTCCCGTTTTCTTCCGGGGGGGTGAGTAGCCATGCACGTGATAGCTCCCTTGGTTTCTGGATTGGCAGTAGAGACGGAAAGGGTCGTGTCGAGCTAACCTGAGTTTTAGTTGGTGGCTCGAGTGTGTTCGGGTACTGTAGCGCACCCTGCAGGGATAAATCTTCTCGAGGAGCCGTTGTCCGCGGTTATGTGACGACTTGGTGAAAGTGCTGGCTAATAAGTACTCAGACAACTTACACTTAACGATGATAACTTGACTAGTAATATAGATTACCCCCACTCTAAAAATGAATGCCACCTTAATCAATAGTGTGAGTTTTAGTTTCCTTGGGTTGCTTCCTTAGTAGGGGGTAACACTGGATAGGTATTGTTTTGGCGAGTAGTTATAGTTGGTTTTGTCGCGCTCTCATTCCTTTCTCATAGACGAGAGTTGTAGCGTGTCTCTGTAGATTGCCTAGTGCCACCCGCTGCCGCTTCATTACACCAACCTCTTTCTCTGTACCCAAAGTATTTGTATCTTGTGATGGATGGTTGCATTGGTATCTTGAGTATTGCTTTCCGCCTGCCGGTACCCCATGTACTGACCCCATGATTCGGGGCTGTATTCACAATGCAGTCAACAGTTTTGAAGTTTGACGACGTTAGCTTGGGAATCCCTCCGGCTTGGCCTGGGCAGGGATTGGACGCTATCGGTTATCTTCAGGACTCTTAGTCCAATTTGTATCTTGTCCATAGTCGGATATTTTCGTCTTCCGATGTTATTTGGATCTTTGTATTGTATCAGTTGTATCCTTGACTCGTTTGAGTCGTCTTGTATATATCTCTTCTGTTGTTGTTGTGGATTATTCGTGAACTCTTGTAATGATTACCGAAAGTTGACAACCTGGGGTCGGTATTATGTGGATTCTGGCGGGAACGCTGAAATCCCCATAGTACCCGATCCAGGGGCGTCACAGACGTATAACAGCATCATTATCCTCCATAGATTGTATTTTCTCAATAAGATCATCTCTAAGTTCAATATAGGCATCATCAAAATCATCACTAGGATTTTTTCTAAACTCAGGTGAAAAAGCAGGAGTAACAGGATTTTTATCAGGAGTTTCAGTGTTTGCAATATTTTTAGCTTTAGCAATAGTAGCATCTAAGAAAGGACCGAGAGAACCACTCTCATCAATCACAGTAGAAGCATCATCAAAAGTATCAGAAGTATTTTCAGATTAAGCAGAAATAGCATGTGTACCACATGTATGTGGTGGTGTAAGCAGCTTACTCATAACAGACGGTGAATCAAGAGCAACAGAGGTGTTCAGAGTTGTACCTCTACTTGTAGTGGATGGTAATATAGGAACTCTTCCATCACGAGACTTACCCATGATGAATGATTGGCAGTAGATAATAATACTCTCTTGTGAGCTCGCAAATAAAGCTATGCTCTCCGGTAACGGCGTTAGAAAATAGTCTTGATGACCCACAAGTATACGGGATCACAACAGTATTCGAGGGAAGTAAAACCCAAATTTATTGCTTCGACACAAGGGGAGCCAAAGAATATTTGTGAGCCTTAACAAATGAGTTGTCAATTCACCTGCACCTGAAAGTGGACTTGTTCGCAGTGGTTTATCAGTAGTACCAGTTTTATAGTAGCAGCAGTAGTGAAATAATAACAACAGTTGTATGAAAACAGCAGGAGTGGTTATTGAAGTAAACATCGGGATTAGATATTATAGACATAGGGATGGATGAACGGGCGTTGCATGGATAATAAAGTTCAAATAATGATCAAGTCATGGGCATTGCAGATAAATGTGATAAAGCATCCAAGCACGAAGTAACCATAGGCATGTGTTTCGTAAATAGTCGTATGTGCTCGCAATGAGAACTTGCACAACATCTATTGTCCTACCAGCCCGTTTCAGCGGGGCCTCAAGGGAACTACTGGTAGTTAAGGTGTTCTTTTTAATAGAACACCGAAGCAAAGCATTAACACTCCATGAACACATGTGATCCTCACATCACAACCATCCCCTCCGGTTGTCCCAATTTCTGTCATTTCGAGGCCTCGGGTTCCGGACAACGATATGTGTAAACAACTTGCTGGTATGATCAAGAAACAATAATTATCATCATGATTCAATAACATGTTCAGATCTGAGATCATGGCACTCGGTCCCAAAGTTGCAAGCATTAAGCATAACAAGTTGCAACAATGTCAATAGCACTAATAGAGGATACTAGCCACTATGCCCTAACAATCAAGGCATTATTACATGAACGAACTCATCCAATCCCTACCATCCCCTTCAGCCTACAGCGGGGGAGTTACTCACACATGGATGGGGGAAACATGGATGGTCAATGGAGAGGCGTTGGTGACGACGGTGGCGATGATCTCCTCCAATTCCCAGTCCCGGCAGGGTGCCAGAACGAAGTTTCTGAACCCCGAAAAAGAATTTGTGATGGCGGCGGAGCTACGGACTTGTGTCCCCATATGTGGTTTTGGTAATTAATGACAATCCTTATGGACTAATGGTTGCATTGAGTTATCCTTATAGTTCTTGTCCATAGGAAATAATGGAGTTCATGTGTTGAACTCTATTAGCTTCCTTGATGGCCATTGTTACATTCAAGGATTTATATGAAGAATGGTCATGGTTTGAGTTGAGCTTATTGCTAGTGTGCCTTGAAGAAAAATATTAAGTGATATTTCATTATTATCTTCAAGACATCATCATTTTAAGTGATAAGAAAAGATACAAGGTTGATCAAGCTAGTGATCAACACACAAAGCTACAAGATGTACCAAGTGGGATTGTGTATCTCATGGTATGGTAAGAAATTGTAAATATAGCTTTGTGAACTAACCCATGATATGTTTTTGTGGCATCTCTATATGTGGTTAGGTATCTTTCCATGGTCATGAACCAAAAGGAAGATTTCATAGAGCCCATGGTCTATGTCATCGTCAAGCGGTGTTCGTCACCTATCTTGACGTGGAAGCTCAAGTGAAGCATCTAGAAGAAATCATATGCTTGATGCTTGCCACCCTTTTGGAGATTGTGGCCTTGTGAAGATTTTCCGACAAGGGTATCTCCCATAATGGTGTATGGGGGAGCTAGTCTCTCCCATAATGGTGTATGGGGGAGCAACTTGCAAATCTTCATCAAGCGAAGCTTGTGCTAGCAAGCGCGATCAAGAAATAAGATCCAACTTGAGAGAGTCAAGATCGTCATCATCTAGCTCAAATGGAATGCTCAAGTAAAAGGTATAATCTTGATAGGTTTTCTATTTTACCGGTCTCGTGTCTTTGGGATACCGGGTTATACGATAGATAGTCGTACTATCAAGAGGGGCTCTCAAGTGAGTAACTTGATCGAATTGTTATAGAGAGCTCAAACCTTTGCATACTTGGCATATCATATTTCTTGGTTCTTATTTGTCTTTTCTATCATTTGGATTTCAGTTCTTGCCATGATCTTCGTGACAAGCCTTGGTTTCTCGAAAACGGATTTCGTAAGAAAAACTTATTGCGTTTTCGGTGGTGAAAATATTCCGTTCGTCTTTGAGAATGTTACCACACCTTCCATGTGTGGTAACTTCTCCATACTTTGAGGTATCAATATTTTCGTCTTTTATTTGGATACTCCTTGTTGTTATATTTCCAATGCAATTGGATTTACCTCGTTCGGAGTTCATTTGCAAAAGATATGAGGTTTCTAGTTCAGCCTCATTGTTTCAGAAGCCAACCAGATTATTCTGGGAACCCGGATATTCCAGTTAGGATAGTTTTGGTCCATATTTAGGATAGAGATAAGCCATATTTTTTGGTACCGGATTTTTCATCTCAGACCGGATATTCTGGTTGTGGAGATTTTGCTCAAAAACGGCTAAGGACTGGAGATAAAACTGACATAAGTGAACCGGATTATTTGTACGGATTATTCCGGAGGAGCCGGAATATTCGGTTCAGTTGCCTGCGTGGGACGTAGATGAGCCATATTATTTGTACCGGATTATTCAAAAGCAACCGGATAGTCCTTTTGGACCGGAATATCCTGTCCAACTTTGGACCGGAATATCCTGTTCACTCTGCACACAAAACGGCTAGTTTTTGTGGGGACCTATTTAAGGGGGTCTTCTTTCCCATTGGTCCCCAAGTCTTCCAAGCACGAAATTTCCCCTCTCCCCCACCATTGTTGACCTTATATAGCTTGCCCCTCTCCCAATCCCTCGTATGATTCTTGCATATCTTTGAGGGAGAAGTTAGAGGAGATCTAGATCTACATTTCCACCAATCCATCTTCCTTCTTAGTGAGGGAAACTTAGTAGATCTTGATCTTGGAGTTCTTGGTGTTTCTCCTCCATTTTTCTTCCTCTCTTATTCTCCCATAAGCATTTGTTGCTTTTTGGAATTCGAGAGTGAAGGATTTGAGCACTTGTGTTCTTGCCATTTGCATCGGTTGCATCAGTTTGCTCTCTCCACGAGGATTCGTGGAAGTTGAAAGTTTGTGAGCTTGTTACTCTTGGGTCTTGGACCCTAGACGACTTGTGGTGTTCTTGGGAGCCTCCAATTGAGTTGTGGATGTGTGCCCCAAGATTGTGGTGACACCGAGAGCCTCCAATTAAGTTGTGGATGCGTGCCTCAGGTTTGAAGGTTGCCAATAGTGGAAGGTGAACTAGGACTTTGTGGCGGGGTTCATCGGAGAATAAGGTGAGGCCTTTGTGGCGGTTAGTAGGCCTCTTGTGGAGAGCTCACACCCCTCCAACGAGACGTACTCCTCTTGTGGGAGGAACTCGGGAATACATCATCGTCTCCGTGTGCCTCGGTTATTTCTATACCCGAGCTTTTTACTTATACAATTTACATTTTGATAGCCTTCGAGATTGAAGTTATATACCTTGCCATCACCTTGTTACTTGTCTTTCTTAGCATAATTTGTTGGTGCACCTAGTTGACCCTAGAATATTAAGGTTGTATGCTTGTTAATTTAAACACCTAGTTTATTTCCGCATTTAGCATGCCTTAACCGGAAAAGTTTTGATCTCCTATTCACCCCCCCCCCCCTCTAGGCGACATCGTTGTCCGTTCAATTGGTATCAGAGCTTGGGCTCTATTATTAGGCTTTACATCCTAGAGAGTACGATGTCATTTAGAGAAATAGAGCACGATCCCGCTTTTATATTCTATGGTAGAAATTATGATTTTTTGGAAAAATCGCATTCTTAATTTTTTTACGGACATGGGTCCAAAGTATGTTAAGATAATTCTAGTGGATTTTCCTCCTCCAAAGGATTCTCAAGATTTATCTTTAGAGGATAAGGAAAACTCTTATCTCGATACTCTTGTATCTAATGGTCTCTTGTGCGTTTTGAGCGATGTAGTTATTGAATCAATCATGCCTTTTCGGAACGCTCATGAGCTACGGACAAAACTTCAAGATATATATGATGTGTCCAACATTATTGAGGATGATTGTTCTCCGTCCACTTCCGGCCGTGATGAGTTCACATCTTTCTCCACTCCACCAACATGTGATTTGTCACAAGGTAATGATATGGTGAGTGGTGATAGAAATTGCATTGTGGATAGTGAATTTGCTATTGACTATACTTCATCTCTATCCCATTGCAATGATCTATCTTTGGACTTAATATCTTCTAGCACTCAAAGTTCCATACATGCTAGTGTTGATAGACCTTGCGTATCATGTAATAGTTGTTTATCTAAATCTCATGATGATATGCTTCCTATGTCTTATTTTCATAAAAACAATGCTTCCATTTCCTCTAGTACTTGTGTGGCTAACAATGTAGAGGAATCCCATATTTTGGTGGAACAAGACATGGACCTTATTGGTGCGTCAAGTCAATCTTCATCAGAGTTATCCATTTCCCATGTGTGCCTTATGGCTAAGGATTCAAAGGTATCTCCACCTTTGGAACCCACTACATCTTGTGATGATGAGGATGAGGATTTATTTTGTGGAGAGTATGAGGATGAGGTCTCTTTAATGGAGAAGGGTGAGTTGGTTCTTCTTCATCTCCCTAAGGTAGTAAAGTTATCACTCCTTTGGGTGAAATTTTGGTTTTTGATATTTATATCACTAAAACCATTGAGAAGAAAGGTGAGATTGAAAAAAGTGATGCCGATGAGAAGGCATCCCTCACTATGTCTCTTGAGGAAGAGTATGAGCTTCGAGTTACTCTTGAGGAGATACTTGAATCTATTGAGGAGCTCTATAATAAACAAATAGCCTATCTCACTAAAGCACGTGACCATAGTAATGCTAAATATAAAGTGCTTAAAAAGGAAAAGGTTGAATTTGTTCTTGGCAATGCTAATCTAGTTGAGGAAAATTATAGGTTGAATGACAAGTTGTCTTCTTCTATTTCTAATGATGCTTGTGCTACTAACTCCACATCTTGTGAAGCATCTATTTTGAAGGATAATGTTGAGCTAAGGGCTCAACTTGAGTTGATGACTAGCAAGTGTGGGAAGTTGGAAGAAAGCCATGAAAAGCTATCTAGCTCTCATGAGGATCTTCTAGCATCCCATACTAAGCTAAAATTATCTCTTGAGGCTATCACTACAAAGGTAACATCTTGTGAGTCTCATATGGTTACTAGAACAATATCTTCTAGTAATGCTATATTGCCATGTGCTAGTATTAGTAATTCATCCTCCCATAATGTTTCTACATCTTGTGATGAATTTCTTTCCTTGCCTTGTTGCTCTAACAATGAAGCATCTACTTCCTCTAGCTCGTGTGTTGATTCTAACCATGTAGAGGAAAATAAAGAGCTCAAGTCCCAAGTCACTTCTTTGAAGAAAGACTTGGAAAAGTGTCATGAAGGGAGTTCCAGCCTTGACAAGATGTTGAGAGTGCGAAGACTTCCAAATGACAAGAGTGGACTTGGATTCAACTCCAATATCAAGAACAAGTCCAAGTTTTTCAAGAACAAGGTCCAAGAACAAGAAAAAGATTCGGCCAAGATTATTTGCTTCAAGTGCAAGATTGAAGGGCACCATGTTAGATCTTTCCCTTTCAATAAGAAGCCTATTAGTGAGAAGCAATTAGGGAAGCAGCCTCTTGTTCAATCTCATGCTCAACCACGAGTTGAACAACGGCCACCACCTAAGAAGACTCAAGCCAATGCTCCTCTTGTTGAGAAGCCTTTTGAGAAGAAAGAAAAAATTCTATGTTGCTACCTTTGTCGTGAGAAGGGACACTTTGCGTCTTCATGCACTAACAGTACACTATCCAAGACTATCCTTGTTGATGATGTTTATTCCATTCGGAAGGATAATGTGGGAAATGTGTTTGCCAAGTATGTTGGTACTCCAAGTGGTGTCAAGAAAAGAACCATTTGGGTTGCCAAACATATTGTGACTAACCTCTTAGGACCCAACTTGGTTGGGGACCAACAAGCTCAAACTTGGTTAATAGGTGTTGCTGGAGGGCATTGGAGACTTGGCTATCTCATGAAGAATTAAGGGATTTTCATCAGTTATATTTCCTCAAGCCAAGTCACTTTGATTAATATATCTCTTATCCAATGTTCCTCCATGCGGTAACTTGTATTTAATTCATATATAAATTGAAAGTTACTTGCCCCCTTGCATGTGTTGGTTTTGTTTCTAGCATGTGTTTGTATATAATGTGCTTACTACTTACCCATCTTGGTTAATCTAGTATGAGTTTGTGGTTTGCACTCCATGTACTTGTGTGCTTTGTGTTGAGCCTTCATTGTCATTCTTGCTTATTTTAGTTGGCTCTTTGGGATATTAATGGACTTTCCCATTTTGGGGGAGTAATATGCTCTTGGCACTTTACTATCCTAAAATGTGTGTACATGAGGAATACCACTTAGTGTTGATATATCAATATTATCTAGTCTGTATGTGGTGTGTCATTCTCATGAGAAATTCAATTTCTCAATGCCCATTAACTTTCTCTAGTTGGATTAATTTTTGCCTCTTGTTGATTTCAATGGTTTATCACATTATGGGGGAGTAATAAGCTATGTGCATATTACAAGCCTAGAAAATGTGAACATGTGAGGTATTGCCACCTAGAGTTGATATTCTAGTTATCTTGTTCCTAAGTGGCATGTTGCTCAAACAAGTTCCATATTTGCTTAAAATATCTTGTGTCTCTCTTCTTTTGTATCTTGTTTGTAAGAGAGTTTCTTGTTGCCTTGCAATTTTTAGTTTTATTTGAAGCCTTCAAGAATCACTTTCTAAGCAT
Source organism: Alopecurus myosuroides (assembly GCA_028641055.1). NCBI lineage: Eukaryota > Viridiplantae > Streptophyta > Magnoliopsida > Poales > Poaceae > Alopecurus > Alopecurus myosuroides. The sequence goes on along the minus strand of CM054063.1, from coordinate 326,202,637 downwards.
GTTTTTTATTATTCCTATCTTTTACCACAGGCTTATGTTTTGTGAATATGATTGTGAACAAATCTACCACCGAGAAATATCTCCATACATATCTTGTCTTTGACAAGTTATAATAATTAGTGGTAAGTTTATTGATCATATTTACTTTAGCCATTGCTCTAAAATTGCCTTGTTTCTTGCCAAGGATTTGTTTGGTTCAAACTCCTTTGTGTCTTCCTTGCTCTACTCAAAATATGTTTTATGCTTTATTGAGTTAGGAAAAACAATGATCCCATTCGTGTGCACTTTCATTCAAAGTCATACTTCTTTGTGTTGAATTTCTTGGGGAAGCTATCCTGCATTGAGTAGAACACAAGTCTTTAATTGGTATTGCATCTTATTGCTTTTCTTGAGCTTGACTAGTGTTTGAACAATATATATGGAGAGTAATGATTCCATTGTGTGCATCTAGTATTAAAATGCAATATCATAATTAATGCAATATTATTGGAATAACTATCCTATATGTGTTTGAACACTTGTTGTCTTGAAATTGGTATTTTATCCCAATGACTTGTCTCTTTGGACGACGAACATTTTTCGTCTTGGTACCTTGTGTGCCATCATGAAAAGTGTATAGGGTTTGTTTATTCTTTGATGTTTTTTTGTTATCTTCTCTATTTGGTTTCCTAAATCATGTGTTGATTTGGGGTTTTGATATAATTTGTACACTTCTTTCGATTTTCTCTATTGTGAGTGCCTTCTTTGTTTTAATTGGTATTTTGTCCATATCTTGTTTGGTTCTTGAAAGTTTTGTGCATGTATATTTACTATGAATATCCTTTGACATGCTTACTTTCGTTGATCCAATATATAGGATAAACTCCATCAAATCCTAAATGTCTAAGATGTGCATGAAATTCAAATTCATATTAATATGCACATATTTATGTGGAGTTTGTCCTATGTATTGTAGTTGTTCTAACTACTTTGGACCCAATAACTTTTGGAACCATTTTGTACTTGATTTTTGTTTTTAGGTACAATGGAGATACATTGGTTGCTTGCTCCACTCATAAGGAAGGTATTCTCACCATGGTATTATAGGAGTCAAGCTACAATGATTATCAAACTCAATCTCGCATCCTCTTCATCACCAATGTCATCTCGGTAACAAGTATCTATTCCATGAATACATTTATAGCTTTGAACCTTGTGTAGGTTGCTTCTTGGAATGATTTCCCTTTGTTGCATTTCATTTGGTTCTTGCAAATGTCTTATCAAAAGCATCTTTATTGCAACTATGAGTAAGCCAGGATGATTACATATTAAGGGGATGTTTATATTCATTTCCATGATTCACCAATTCCAAGTATATTAATCTAGCAACTTCTAGTTGAAGTCTCTCATATGCAATATTGATGAATCCTCAAAAACCATTTGAATCTTTTGTGATATGCGTTACCTTTCTCGAAGCATTCCAACTATCACTTTTCCCTTGTGATATTGATGCTTTGATGATATTATTGATTGTTCATCTATATCCCCTTAAGATTAAACCAAGCTTAGAGCTTTGATTTCAAGCAAAAATCTTATTGGTATATTTATGAACCTATCTTGGATATCACGTTCTTCTCCTTTGTACCTATTTTTGTGTGTGCATATTTCTTTGTGGATATATATCTTTGTCATTGGTGTCCACTTAGAAACTTATACACACGAGAATAGTTACATCTTTAATTGATATTCTATTTCTTTAGTGACCACGTTTTATTGCTTTATATTCCTTGGTAGTTCCAAAAAAGCACAAGCTTTGCTTTTATTTTGGTATTCATTTGGCATCTTAATAAGCTTGTGGACCTATGTGTTTTATCATTTGTTGGTTTGTGTGTATGGGAAAGACATGATATGCACTATGTTCCTCTTATATTGAAAGACTATGTTGATGACTTTATCATCCTATTAGTCTCCTAAAATGTTTTTCCTTGTCACACCCATCTATTTCGGTTGAGTAAGTCTTTATTTGTCGCTTCTTGATATTAATTTCTCAACTTTTGTTTGTTTGCAAGTTGCTTTGCTTCATTTCCAATCTATTCGCTTGCTCTTGTTTGTGTTCAAAATTATCTACAAGGGAGTGATGAGTCAATGTTGTGCACATTATATAGTAATTCAAACCTAACATTGTGCATGTACCTTGGGGAGTTCCCTCTTGATTTTCTAGAACACTTGGTTGATCTTATCAAAATATTGATTTTGGTCAATCGGTTTTTCGGATCCTTTGGTTGGTTGCTTCTTTGTGAAAGTATCCTTCAATTTGACATTGCTTGTAAATATTTGTATCCTCAATATAGTTTTATCTCCCTCCATCTATTCGTAGTTGGATATATGCTCTTGATTTCACTCATATCATGAGGAATGCATACACTATGGGGAAGCTCTTATTATATTGACCTTCTAATCTTTTTTCCCATTTCGGCAATGGATGCCAATGGGGGAGAAGTTTAGAGGGTTTAAGGGAATTTGGTTTTATGCTTTAGTTTCGTTCTAAAGCATTTGTATTCCATGCTATTGCATCCTTGCTCTTTGTTTTGCATGGTTGCTTAATTCATCATATAAACCCTCGTAAAAAGGGATTGTCATCAATTACCAAAATGGGGGAGATTGAAAGCGCATGGTGCCCCCATATGTGGTTTTGGTAATTAATGACAATCCTTATGTACTAATGGTTGCATTGAGTTATCCTTATAGATCTTGTCCATAGGAAATAATGGAGTTCATGTGTTTAACTCTATTAGCTTCCTTGATGGCCATTGTTACATTCAAAGATTTATATGAAGAATGGTCATGGTTTGAGTTCAGCTTATTGCTAGTGTGTCTTGAATAAAAATATTAAGTGATCTTTCGATAATATATTGAAGACATCATAATTTGAAGTGATAAGAAAAGATACAAGGTTGATCAAGCTAGTGATCAACACACAAAGCTACAAGATGTACCAAGTGGGATTGTGTATCTCATGGTATGGTAAGCAATTGTAAATATAGTTTTGTGAACTAACCCATGATATGTGTGGTTAGGTATGTTTCCATGGGAATGAACAAAAAGGAAGATTTAATATAGCCCATGGTCTATGTCGTCGTCATGCGGTGTTCGTCACCTATCTTGACGTGGAAGCTCAAGTGAAGCATCTAGAAGAAATCCTATGCTTGATGCTTGCCACCCTTTTGGAGATTATGGCCTTCTGAAGATTTTCCGACAAGGGTCTCTCCCATAATGGTGTATGGGGAGCTAGTCTCTCCCATAATGGTGTATGGTGGAGCAACTTGCAAGTCTTCATCAAGCGGAGCTTGTGCTAGCAAGTGCGATCAAGAAAGAAGATCCAACTTGAGAGAGTCAAGATCGTCATCATCTATTTCAAGTGTAATTCTCAAGTCAAAGTTATAATCTTGATAGGTTTTCTATTTTACCGGTCTCGTGTCTTTGGGAGACCGAGTTATAGGATAGATAGTCGTACTATCAAGAGGGGCTCTCAAGTGAGTAACTTGATCGAATCGTTATGGAGAGCTCAAACCTTTGCATACTTGGCGTATCATATTTCTTGGTTCTTATTTGGCTTTTGTATCCTTTTGGTTTCAGTTCTTGCCGTGATCTTCATGACAATCCTTGGTTTCTCGAAAACGGATTTCGTAAGAAAAACTTATTGTGTTTTTGGTGGTGAAAATATTTTGTTCGTCTTTGAGAATGTTCCCACACCTTCCATGTGTGGTAACTTCTCCATAATTTGAGGTATCAATATTTTCGTATTTTATTTGGATACACCTTGCTGTTATCTTTGCAATGCAATTGGATTTACCTCGTTCGGAGTTCATTTGCAGAAGTTATGAGGTTTCTAGTTCAGCCTCATTGTTTCAGAAGCCAACCAGATTATTCTAACCGGATTATTCTGGGCAACCGGATATTCCGATTAGGATAGTTTTGGTCCATATTTGGGATAGAGATGAGCCGGATTTTTTGTTACCGGATTTTTTATCTCAGACCGGATATTCCGGTTGTGGAGATTTTGCTCGAAAACGGCTAAGGACTGGAGATAAAACTGACAGAAGTGAACCGGATTATTCCGGAGGAGCTGGAATATTCGGTTCAGTTGCCTGCGCGGGACAAAGATGAGCCAGATTATTTGTACCGGATTATTTAAAAGCAACCGGATATTCCTGTTGGACCGGAATATCCTGTTCAACTTTGGACCGGAATGTCCTCTTCACGCTGCACACAAAACGGCTAGTTTTTGTGGGGATCTATTTAAGGGGGTCTTCTTCCCCATTGGTCCCCAAGTCTTCCAAGCACGATATTTCCCCTCTCCCCCACCACTGTTGACCTTGGATAGCTTGCCCCTCTCCCAATCCCTCCTATGATTCTTGCATATCTTTGATGGAGAAGTTAGAGGAGATCTAGATCTACATTTCCACTAATCCATCTTCCTTCTTAGTGAGGGAAACTTAGTAGATCTTGATCTTGGAATTCTTGGTGTTTCTCCTCCATTGTTCTTCCTCTCTTATTCCCCCATAAGCATTTGTTGCTTTGTTGGAATTTGAGAGTGAAGGATTTGAGCACTTGTCTTCTTGCCATTTGCATCGGTTACATCGGTTTGCTCTCTCCACGAGGATTCGTGGAAGTTGAAAGTTTGTGAGCCTGTTACTCTTGGTTCTTGGACCCTAGACGACTTGTGTTGTTCTTGGGAGTCTCCAATTGAGTTGTGGATGTGTGCCCCAAGATTGTGGTGACACCGAGAGCCTCCAATTAAGTTTTGGATGCGTGCCTCGAGTTTGAAGGTTGCCAATAGTGGAAGGTGAACTAGGCCTTTGTGGCGCGGTTCATCGGAGAATAGGGTGAGGCCTTTGTGGCGTTGAGTAGGCCTCTTGTGGCGAGCTCACACCCCTCCAACGATACGTACTCCCCTTGTGAGAGGAACTCGGGAATACATCATCTTCTCCGTGTGCCTCTGTTATTTCTATACCCGAGATTTTTACTTATGCAATTTACTTTGTGATGGCCTTTGAGCTTGAAGTTATATATCTTGCTATCACCTTGTTACTTGCTTAGCATAAGTTGTTGGTGCACCTAGTTGACCCTAGAATATTTAGGTTGTATGCTCGTTAATTTAAACACCTAGTTTATTTCCGCATCTAGCAAGTCTTAACCGAAAAAGTTTTAATCGCCTATTCACCCCCCCCCTAGGCGACATCGTTGTCCGTTCACTCTTCTCCTGGCCCCCTTCTGGCTCCCGGGGTCTTCAGGGGTGAAAACATCAATGGGGTCTTTTCTGGGCAATTTCCCGAAAGTTGATTTTTTTGCACAAAAACAAGACACCAAGATAATTCTGCTAAAAACAGTGTTAGTTCGTGTTAGTTGTATCCAAAACACACAAGTTTAGAGGGAAACAATAAGAAAAGTGTTCGGAAAAGGAGATACGTTTTCGACGTATCATAGTGCGCTCTGCCATCTCAGCTACGTCAACCTTCTGAAATTACTCCTTCCCCCTACTGGTCGATTCAACCTTGGTTTCTTTCTGAGGGAAACTTGCTACTATGCTCTTCATACCTTCCGCTTGGGTTCTCCCAACGAACGTGTGTTACAGGCGCATCAAGCTATTTTTCTGGCGCCGTTACCGAGGAGGAAGAGAATTTCTGCAAGGGGAGTCTCTCACTTCCAATCTCTTTACTTTGTTTTGGTTTTGCTTAGTTTATTTTATTTTGTCTTGTTTATTTCTCTATATAAAAAAACACGAACAAAGTAGGTCTTATTCTAGTTGTAGTTGTTATCTTGTTTTTAATATTGCTAAAAATGAGTACTCTTGTTCCTTTTACCATGTCACATGAGGAAATGATTTTCAATTTGAAACATGGGAGTTATGAGACTTTTAAGGAAGCTTGGTCTAGAGTTTTTTTATTCCTATTGCAAAATTGAACCTAAAATGATTCTAAGCCTGTTTCTTCGTAGCTTTTATTTTGGTCTTGTGCTTTTCTATAGATATGCTTTGGATACCGTGGTAGGGGGAGACTTTCTCCATTATGATGGAGATCAGGATTTTAATGCCATAAAAATTTAATTGCAACCTATAGCTCACCTAGTAGCTCTGATAAAGCCTTTGCAAGTATTTATGCTAGATTGAATACTCTTGAGTCACGTGTTTCTTGTTTAAAAGAAAGTTATGGTCAGATTGGTGAACACCTTGATTATGTCCCAATAAACTCTGAAGCCTCAAATATAATTCCAACAGTGAAGGTTGCTATAAATGGTGAAACTTTTCATGCTCGTTGTGATATTATGTCTGAATTTTTTCTTATGCCTAAAGAAATTTATGAATCTCTGAGTCTTTGGGGACTTTCCTAGGGAGGAGAAGAAATACATCTCACTAATAACACTACTATATTTCCCATTGGGATAGCTGAGGGAGTGTTTACAAAAATCTTAGGAAAAAAGTCTCCACTGATTATCTTGTTATTGAATGTGTAGCAGGAGGCCTAATTACCCTTGGAAGATCTCTGCTGAAGCTCTTAGGATCAACTATTTATATGGGTAAAGGTACCATGAATTTCACTTCCAAGCCATGCTCAAACCATCGGTTCCTTAAAAGTAAGAATAAGGGTAAGAAAGGTAAATGTAAGCCTCGTGACAATTTGGATGCTTCTTCACTTGAAAATACTTGAAACCACTTTTTTGGGCCTAGCTAAAAGGCGTTAAAGAAAAGCACTTCTTGGGAGATAACCCATGATTTTATTTTTTGCTTTGTTTTTCTCTATTTTCTTTGAGTCAAGGGGTTCTATACTTCTGTAGCAACTCCTTTGATTGTCGAGACATCGTAGTAGTTTTCACAAACGGGGGTGCCATGGGACTACGGGTAGAGACGTGGGGAGACGTGGTTGCGTGGAAGACAAAAACACAGGGTTTACCCAGGTTCGGTACGTCGTAGTAATACGGCGTTCCTACTCCTGCAATCTCACTAATCAGGACTAAAGCCTGTGTATACAAGTACAACGTGAGGTAACGTTTAGCTATTCGCTGAGGATCAACTTCTCGGCGAGTTAGCCTATAGCTTCTTGTCCATCTATCATATCTCCCGTCCGGCTTTATATAATAGCAGGATTAGGGCATACAGAGTAAGAAACCTAGAAGACTACAGTAACTATTAACTTGGAAAGTAAGGAATCCGCCTTCTACTCCAAGCCATACCACGTGGGCCGTGATCCGGGTCCTTCTAGAATCCGGCTTCTGCGCGTCAGATTACTGGGCCGCCCAATGGACCGCAGCCCACTACCACTTGGGCCACCCTGGTAATCCGTCACTTTGACTACCATCTGATATACCCCTATTCGGTATATATCCGACAGTAGCCCCCAAGAAGGATTAAAACTCTGATTCGCCGTCTTTCGCCAAATGTATCTTGTCTGACAAATATTGGCCAGCAGTCTTGATTCTTCTTTTTCTTCTTTATAAGAGATGGTAACGTAAAACTTGGAATCCTGGAAATCCGGCTTTTCTCACACGATCCTTCGCGGAGAAGGAACTTCCTACGTCAGCGCTTTAATCATGTTGACGTAAGGGACGTTTGGGTTTCAAGCGGGAAACCCAGAAACATATCTCTGGCAGATTCTCGCGGGAAACGAGGAGATAACCTAGTCATCCTGTCGATTCATTTCCCGGATTTTCCGGCGAGTGACACGCGTTGGACATCCAACGGTCAAAAGAGCCGTTAGCACGCATCCTGACGGATTTCCGGCTATAAATAGCCTTCTTCGTCCTCTGTAAAAACCTTCCGCTCCTCACTTCAAACGCCATTGCAGCGCCCAAGCTCCCAGCAGAGAAAATCCCCGAACACGCTCCGCGTCCAAGACCTCACCGGAGACGAGCTAGCGCCGCCACCCAATGGCCTCTCCGTCGTCTTCGCCAACCCGCACCGTCGCCCAAGAAATCGAGGACATCATCAACACGATGGACCCTCAACTGGACTCCTGTCGCACCCTGGTTTCTAGAGGATACTCATCGCGCGAACTGGATAGCAGGTGCTTGGATTATGGGGCATACCTGCTCCCACGTCCCAGCTTCCTGGTAGGCCTGCGCTTATGCGCGACAACACAAGCCCTGCTTCCACCGTCGAAGTAAACTATCCGCTAGGAACCTAAGGCACTACTGTCGACGTACTTCATAACAAGCACGCACTGTACGTCAACAGCTTTGAACAAAAGGAAATCACATAATGTCTCTAAGACACCAAAGAATGAAATAAGTTTGCAAATAGCCTTCACTAAGGCAGAGATAGCAAAACACTCATACAGAGGACACATGTCCCAACATATCATTCATTACATCAGCGGAAGCAAACAACGGTGTCTGAGTACAGACAAAACCAAAAGGCTTAAGAAGCCGGGGAAAATAAAGAAGACGAAGCCCATCCACGTAGTTCCTGGATCCTGCCCGAGGTCCAGCTATCTACTCGTCTGCAGTCTCGTCAAACTCCACGAAGTAGCCATCCTGGTGATCCTCGTAGTCGTAGTCGAAGTCTGCGTAAACCACAGCCCCAACGGGGTCAGTACATCCAAGTACTAGCAAGCAAGACTCACATTTCATCAAGGAGTTACTCGTCAACACAAGCCGGGATGCTTGGGTTCAACGGAAGAAGATAGGTATTATAAAAGCTGCAGCGGGCTGCTCTAACCAACTACAGAAGATACTACTAGTTCCGGCTAACAGAAAAGATAAGATCGAGGAATTGTAACCAACTGAAAGATAACTTCAAACAAACCCATCCTGGATCTCGCCCCTTATCCGAAGAAGCAATCCGAGGATAACTCACACCGTTATAATAAGGTGAATCACGTTATTGTGTGAATAACCTATTACTAGTCAAGTTATTAATCATTGGGTGAAACATGATTGATCATTATGTTGAAGTTGTCCTGAGTACTTGTTAGCCAGTACTTTCACCAAGTAATCCATAACCGCGGAAAACACGGCTTCTCGAGAAGATTTACCCTGCAGGGGTGCACCATAGTAACCGTACACGCATGAATAACCCGCCAGATGGGAAATCACCCCACCAAGCGGGGTACTCAACACAACCAACCCTTCTTCGCATCAAGCCCAAAGCACCGCGTGCTGTGCGTGCGCGGCTAATCGAGCCCCACGAAGAAAAGGGGACCCTCATAGCACTGGAAGACCACGCCGCCCTAAATGCCGACTACAAAAGTTCCACCCTGGCGCCAAGGGTTCGTACCTGCATATGATGCAGCAAATGGAACACCCGAACTAGTACGGCGATTTGGACGAGATGCGAATCGAGTCAGTTGAGGGGGGCGCCCATACTCGCTTCCCACATGCGGGTAGTGCGCTCATCATGGATCAGTAGACAAGACCCTTTTCCTAATTAGGGGGTCGACACTAGCAGGCCTCAAAACCACAAAGGGTCTCCTGCCGGTGCCTTATCATCAAATTATTATTAACAGTAGCATTAACAGGATTGATTGATTAATATTCGAGCCCCCGAAACGGTAACAAGTAATAATAGAACGATAGTAAACAAAGTAACCGACAACAGGCTCGAGCGAAAGCAACCCTAAGCATGCTAGAATAGAACAGGCACAAACAAAGGCTGTAGGTATGGAGGTGAGGCAATATCATGGCTCAAGGTAGCATGTGATGGGTTCGGAGAACAAGCATCGATTCATAGGGCTAGCAGAAATAGACAAAAGTATAGTATCGACAACAAGTGTGGAAGAGAACTCGATGATTCATGTGAGTGATAACTTGCCTGCAAACCCAGTAGCCTGGTACTGAGCTGAAAATCCTTAGAAGGGGTACCGTACGTCTCGTCGGTCTCAACGTCGTCGTCTAAAGCGAGAAGAAGCAAACACACAATCGAAAGAGACGAACAATCAATACATGGCATAGGTGCACAAACACGGGATGATGCATGTCATGTTAATAGATGCATCAAAGTAAACTACTCAACAAAATAACACAATTTAATTGGACCCATATGCAATGTGAATTGCATATGGATGCAAATGATTGAGGTTGAAGCAATGATCTACAATTAGATAACATGTGTAAGTTGTTTAGCATGATGCATGCATGATGAAAACAAGAAGTAAACAATATTAGATGCAAATGGAAAAGGAAGAAAACAAGTGTGGGATTTTATTTGTCATGTTAAGAATTTTTGGTTCCTTATTGATGTCACACAAGTAATTGTTGTTTTCACCAAGTTAAAGTGTGCAAAACAAATAACAAAGTTTATATTTGACAAGAACATCAAATTTTAGGTGGATTACATGTTTCACATATTGAAATTGGACTTTGGATTATTTAATTATGAATTAAACAGTATTAAACAATTTTTAATTGAATTAAACAAGATTTAAATTGTTTAGGCAATTTTAATTATACAAAACAGAAAACAAAAATTATATTTGAATAGGTTATTCAAAATGGTATGGAAAACATATTTTATTTGCATTTATTGGATTTATAAATAATTAGTTATGGAATTTACAAATTAACATTTGAATTATTTAAACTTGCATTTTAAATGCATTTGAAGTTTCCAAAACAGTGCACAAATTGGATATTTGGAAAGTTTAGGAAATTTGGGTCAGAATTCATATAAAGTTTGTAGTTGTTGGAATTATAGAATGAAAGTTATTTAATTTTAAAGTTTGGTTTTATTTCTGCTAATTAAAAATTGAATTTGTACTTTTGGAATTCGCAGTAAAACTTTTTGTACCGCACTGGTACTTACACTTGCCCACTGCCGCGTGGGCCAGAGGGGCCAGCATGGCGCGGACCAGGCTGGGTGGAGGCTGAGGTGGCCACGGGGTCACCGACAAGCGGGCCCCGCGGGGATTGCGCGCAGGGAAAAAAGTTGGGGAGGCAATTGCCTCCCCTGGGATTCGATCCCGCGAAGCAAGGCTTGCGCGCACGGGGGCCTAGCCACTGCGGCTCGGTGCGTTTGGTGACAGGGAACGGTACGGGGGGAAGTTATGCTTCTGTTAAGAAGTTTAACTGAATCTTGACAGTTCGTTTTCTGAACTTCCTCTGCAGGTACAGGTTACGGACGAGGCCAGCGAACGGGAAGGGCGCCCGGCGATGGTGGCTCGCCGCGGCGCGCGGGCGCTGGGTGGCGCGGTCCGGGCGTGCGGTGGATGGGCCTAGGGCGTGTGGCGCATACAGAAGAGAGGGGAAGGGAGGAGCGGAGGCGAGCTCACCTCGCTGGTCGCTGTAGACGTCCAGAGACGAAGCAGCGGGCGGCGGAGGTTCCCGGCGACGTCGCGGTCGCTGTGGTCCCTCCCGGCAAGCAACGAGGGGACGGGGCGACTCCAGGGACTGCCGCGGTTCCGTTTTCCCCCTCAGAAGCTCCTCGAGGTGGACAGGCTACCGGCGGTGAGGAGGCAGTGGCTCACGGTGGTTGGTGATCTGTGGTTTTCGGTCAGGTTCAGGCAACGAGGAAATAGCAGAGAGGAGGGGAGCTAGAGAGGACGGCGGCGATGGGAAGGAGGGCTAGGGTTTTCGGTGGGTAGGCTAGATATAGTGGTTTCCGGGCTCGTACGGCGACGCATCGAGCGAGGAAGGATGGATCGCACGGTGCCAGGGAGGTTCGTACAGGGTGACATCAGCTGGAGGTGGAAGAAAACGACAGTGAGGGGGGTACTGGGCCAGAAAAAGGGTAGTTGGGCTGGGCTGGGAGGTAGTTAGGTTAGTTGCTGCTCCTTTGCTTTTTATTATTTCTGTCTCTTCTGTTTTTTTTTGTAGAAATCGGTTTTGGAAGAAAAACATGATGTTTATGTTAGTAAAAATGTTAGAAAATTTAGTTTAGGCTTATTAGGTTAATAGCAACCAAAAGCTAGCTTTTGTTTTCACAAAGTTTCCCAAAATTATTGATGTTTAGAAAATAAAGCAAAATTGAAGGAATTTTAATATTACTTAAACATTCTGAAAACAGGCATTTTAATAGGGTGACCCCCTATGGTTAATTTGATTAAAAAAATTAGTTGATTGGTTTGTTAAAGTTTATAAATTCAAAAATGGTTCTTGTTTGATGGATTTGATTGAAAATTGAGGGTGATTTAATTAATTGAGTGATTTAATGGTTTGATTAAAACCAACAAATTAAGGAGTTATCAACATGGAATAAAATGGAACAATTTGGTTGTTTTCACTTGTTATTTTTATTCCAAAAGTTGTAACAGAACAAGTATGAAAACATTGTTTGAGTGAGGTTTGAATTTGAGTTGTGAAAACAGTGGAAAACAAATGCAACAATTAAGAAACAAATGCAAACAACAAGGAAACAATATGATGACATGATGCAATACTTAAATAAACATGCAACAAACATTCTAAGGGGATGGTTTTCATACTTGGGCTGTTACAACTCCCCAGTGCATGCCGCCGGCGACGAGCCGGCGAAGACCGCGGGCACCGTGGTGGACGAAGGAAACATTTCCGCCACCGCGGATTTTGCGGGTTCCAGCTCCGCGCCCACTCCGTCGTTCGCTCCCGAGACAGCGGAGGAAAAATTCACGCTCGTTGGCGACGAGCTCGCAGCCGCGGAGGCCGCCGCGTCCGCCACCGCCGCCGGAGAAGAAGAGATGGAATTTGTCGGCAACTGGAGTCCGAGTAAAATTCCTCCTTCCCTCCTTCCACAAATGGAAAGGGAAGGGCTTGTGGTTAAAGGCAAATGGCGGAACCCGGAAGACGAGTTCGAGCCCATGCCAAGAGACGGAGAACGTGTCCTCCTTACTTCTCACATTGCTAGAGGTATGGGTTTGCCACCTTCCGCCTTTTTCTTAGAAGTCCTTAACCATTACGGCGTTCAGCCACACAATCTTTCACCCAACTCTATCCTCTACCTAGCCGGTTTCCAAGCCCTTTTTGAAGGGTATTTAGGAATAGTTCCCAGACTAGATTTTTTGGCAATATTGCTTTGAAGTGAAGCGAAACTTCACAGAGGGTGTTCTTCCCATCTGCGGAACTATCTCTTTCACTCTTCGGAGATTCAGGGAAGATTGGTATCCAAAGATGAAAACATCGGAACCCGTCAAATGTTGGACGAGTTCCTTCTTTTACCATCAGGACATCCCATTCCCCGGAAGGGAAAATGGGGTTCCTTCATTCGTCAATTCCGCTGCCGCTCCTCAAGAGAGTTAGGCAGTTGAAGCAGTACAAACGTTGCCAGAAGACCTAATGAAGATAAAACGGCGTATGGCAAAACTTACTTCTTCTCAGCCTCCCTTAACTGGAACAGACACTGTCTTATGCTGGTTTGGACGCCGTATTCAACCTCTCTCTTTTCGTTCCCGGCTCCTTTGCGAATATGAAGGGCCGGAAGATAGCATGAGAGGGACGGACGAATCTTATTCCAAAAAGGATTTCAAGAAACGAGTCAACCAGCTGATCACTACCTGCGATCAATACTTAGAAAGTCTGGAAATATATCATGGGGAAAACCCAGCACCTAAGGTATTTTTATTTTCCTTGCTTTCGGGTTTTTCTCGGATTATCTCTTTTCTCCGATTTAAACGAATCATTGCTATTTTCCTAGTTTGACGAACTTAAGGGAGCTGATCTTGCTTCCGCCGCCGAGCTTGACGAATTACATGCCAGCTTCTATGGCAGCCGGAAACGCAAAAGGCAAGTAACCTTCGAAGAAACGATAAATGTTGACGGAATCCCCATCGCCACATCCAGGTATTCTACTGGAGCTTTTTTAATCGTCATTCCCTTCCAGTTCTTCGAGATATTTACTTCTTGGATGTTCCCTTTTCAGCCTTGCTCCAGCTCCTTTGAAGACAAAGAAATTGAAGAAACATAAAGCTGCAGCTATCAAAAGAAAACCTTCTTCTGCTGCAGTTTCTCCTCCTTTAGCCATGTCTAGCAGGGAGTATAAAACCACGAACTCGGATAATCAATTTCAGCAATCCAGCCAGCCTATTGCGCCTATCATGGGTGCGAGGGAAAGGGCGGAACCACAAATGGGCAGAAATCCTCGAGCATCTGGGGAGGACGAACCTATTCCCAATTTAGACAGGAATATTCAGATAAAGGAAGAACCATTTGATGAACTCGGATATATCCGTCCAGAAGCTAGGAAATTCTTCGCTCCTGCCCCTCTAATCCGTCCTAGGCCACAGGGTGGGCTAATTATCCGAAATGATTTCGTATTTTCACCTTGTCAGGTCGTGCAAGATGGCCTTCATCACGTTGGGATTCTTTTTTCTGAATATGAAAAACAATTCAACGAAACTTTGTCAAACTTGCGTGAAATGAGCCAGATAATATCTCTAGCCCCCAAGCAATAATTTGAAAGTGTACTTTCCACTTAATGCTTCTTATTACGCTTGTTCTGACTTAAGCATTTGGCTTTCATTTCCGTGTTTCAGCATACCGTTGATACCATAAACTTGGAAATTTTTAATAAACTTAACGTCAAGAATGAGGAGGTAAGAACTCTTCAATCTATCATTGATGTTAAGAACAATGAGCTGGCATCATCTCAGCTACAGCTTTCAGAAACACCAGGTATGCTTTATTCTCTGAAGTTTTGTATCCGGATTTTTACTAAGTACTTTCCCGAGATTTTTCTAAAACCCGGAATTTTTCCTTGCTTTCCAGCTGCTTTGTCTAAGGCCAAGGAAAGAGCTGAAGATGCAGTTAATGCCGCACGTCTCCATGAGGAGAACTTGGACCTTCATAAGGAGCTTATGAAGGTTCAAAAAGATCTGGAAGCCAGCAATCTGGCCCTTGGAATTGCTCAGTCCAAGGCTTCCGAGCAGGCGGAAAAGGATAAGTCCACTATCCAGGACTTGGAAAGTATCTTATTCCTGCGCCTAGAGGAAGGCTCCGAAATCGACAAGATTCTCGGTAAGTTTATTTCATTTACCGGTTTTTTCATGTCTTGCTTTCTTTCTCTGCTTTTTCCCTTAACCTTTTTGGTTGCTTATTCTGAAAAAACAGGAAATTACCCAAGTCTTACTCGTATTGAAAAAATCAGAGCCTTTGGGAAGGTGTGAACTGCGATCAGAGCTGCTGGGATGCAATTGATCAACAATTTCCTCCCCTCAAAGACTTTGGAATTCTCGGAGGTTTATAAACTTCCGGGAGATATCCTGGAGGTCGCGGAGTCCAAGGAGTCCACCTTACGCTCCGCAGCACGGGGTGGTGCACGCATGGCTCTCGGCCTTATGCGTATGCATTACCCTGGTGCCAAATCTTGGCGCGTGGCGTCCGGTATCCCTCAAGGATACACGGAAACCCAACGAACCACCATCTTTGATGAAATCAAAGGTCACGCCACCAAGATCGCCTCCATGGTGAACATCTCCATCACCTATCCAGAAGAGGAGATCCCCGAAGCCCCCGAGAATGACAGCAACGAAGAAGACTCGGATGCTTGAAGGGCTGTCCTTAACCTGGATGGTGGAAGTAGAAAATAGGAGTATAAACAAAAACTCCGCCTTTTGCAGTTTAATTATGAAATTCTTTGCAAAGTTTCCGGGTTTTAATATTCCTTTGTCTTCTAAGTTCTCTGGCTTATGTGTTTTAACTGTCCTTAGTGTTTGAAATGGCTCAATAGTACTATGAATCGTCATGCCGAATTACTGGGTAAAACCAATCAGTTCAAACTCGGAAACATGGATCATACTAAGGGAATTTTTACTAACTAGCTCCAGTGACCCAACACATAAGCAATCAGATAATACTTAGAGAAAAGTAAGGGATTTTTTGAATGAAACTTGGGCACGCAGGCACAATCCGAGTTTCCTTTAGCCGTTAGTAGGCTGAAAATCATTCAGTTTTTAAAGACCGAGCACGCAGGCACAATTCGGGTTAACATTGAGTATTTTGTAAGATCATTGGGAAATAGATAAGATGGAATCATGTTTTGTACTATAATAAACTTGTAAAAACATAGATATAAGAATTCCGACAACTTTATTTCATGATCTCAAAGATGTTTACATAGAAATTGAACTAAGTATAGAAGGGACGTAACTGCTGGATACTCTAGGGCCTCTTTGTCTCTCCTAGTTCATCATCTATCTTTCTCTTTCTTTTGCGATTCGGTTTCTCGGGATCGTCTTCCGTGTCCCGAATGTCGACAAGGTAATATGATCCATTCTTCATGGCTTTACTGATGACACATGGTCCTTCCCATACTGGGGCCAATTTATGCTTTCTTTGCTGTACCAACCTCAGCACCAAGTAACCTTCTTTAAAAGAACGATGCCTGATTTTCCGACTATGGTAACGTCGTAAACCTTGCTGGTAAATGGCGGATCTTTGAAGCACAAGCTCTCGTTCCTCTTCTAAGAGATCGACGACATCCTGTCGTGCTTCATCGGCTTCCGAATCATCGAAATCCCGCACTCTTGGGCTATCATGGATCATGTCCGTTGGAAGGATTGCTTCCGCACCATAAACTAGGAAAAACGGGGTTTGCCCAGTTGACCTGTTTGGTGTTGTTCGAATACTCCAAAGCACAGAAGGTAACTCTTCTACCCATGCTCCAGCTGCTCTATGAAGAGGAGATTCGAGTCTTAGGCGTATTCCTTGCAGGATTGAGCTATTCATTCTTTCAACCTGTCCATTGGATTGCGGGTGTGCCACATATGCGAGATCTAGGCGAATTCCCGTTTGCCGGCAATATTTTGCCAACTCTCCAATGGAGAAATTTGTCCCGTTGTCGGTTATTATGCTGTGTGGAACACCGTATCTCATGACTATGTCAATGATGAAATTTCTGCCAGTTACACCGTCAAGCTTTTTGATGGGTTTAGCCTCCACCCACTTGGTATATTTGTCCACAGCTACTAGTAGATGTGTTAGTCCACCTCGTGCAGTTTTGAATGGTCCCATCGTATCTAGCCCCCAGACCGCAAACGGCCATGTAATGGGGATAGTTTTAAGTGCTTGGGCCGGCATATTAGTCTGCTTGGCGTAATATTGGCACCCTGCACATGTATTCACTATGTGCTCAGCATCTGTCTTGGCTGTTAGCCAGAAAAACCCGGCACGGAATGCTTTTTTAACTATGCTTTTTGATTGAGCATGATGTCCGCAATCTCCGGCATGGATTTCTTGCAAGATTTCTCGTCCTTCTTCTAGCGAAATACATCGCAGAAAAATTCCGGAAGTACTGCGTTTATACAGGCAATTGTCAATTACCGTGTATCCTTTGCATCGACGCTGGATTTGTCTCTGCAAGACTTCGTCTGCTCCTTCCGGATACTTCTGATTAACTAAGAAGTTTAAATATGGAATTGTCCAATCCGGGTTGACGAGCATAACTTCAGTTGACTCGGAAGCCAGAGGATAATCAATATCTCCACCTTTTATGGATGGCTCGTACAAATGTTGGACGAATACACCTGGTGGTAGGATTTTTACCCTTTTTGACCCCATGCGGGCTAACGCATCCACGTTCCCTTTTAACGTGGAGTACTTTGAATCCGAAAAATCAAATGGCGAACTCGTCCACCATTCTCCGGTATTTGGCCATTATAGGCTTTTTGCGTCCCAGGTTTGGTTAATCTGATGTTGTACCAAATCCGAGTCGCCGTAGCACAAGATGCGCTTGACACCTATTTCTTTTGCAATATGCCAGCCATGAAGCAGAGCTTCGTATTCTGCCACATTATTGCTGGCGTTGAAGTGTATTTGTAATACGTACTCCATTGTGTCTCCTTTAGGGGATTTTAAAACTACACCAGCTCCAGCACCCTCCTTCATCTTGGATCCGTCAAAGTGCATGATCTAGTACTCGGACTCCGGCATTGGTGTTTTCTCCATTGCTTCCGTCCAGTCGGCGACAAAATCTGCCAAAACCTGGGATTTTATTGCCGTCCTTGGCTGATACTTAATGTCGAAGGCTGCTAGCTCGATACCCCATTTGGCTACTTGGCCAGTTGCCTCTGCATTGTTTATTATATCCCCTAGTGGTGCTTTACATACCACTGTTATGGAATGTCCTTGGAAGTAATGGCGCAGTTTTCTAGATGCGAAAAATACGCCATATGCCAGTTTTTGATAGTGTGGGTACCTTTCTTTGGACTCGCAGAAAACTTCGCTTATCTAATACACCTGATGCTAGTCTGGTATGCTCTGTTCGTCTTTCTTCCGTTCCACTGATAACCCTGTTTGTAGCCGTGAGGTACAATAACATAGGTTCTTTGTCGTTTGGGGATGCCAAAATCGGAGCTTTCATCAAAGTTTCCTTTAACTGGGTTAATGCCGCATCTGCCTCTTCTGTCCACTCGAATTTGTCGGATTTCTTCAACAGCTTGTAGAGGGGTAAGGCTTTATCCCCCAGCCGACTAATAAATCTGCTGACGGCTGCAGCGGAACCCATCAATCTTTGGACATCTTTCACACACGTGGGTTTGGAGATGTTCAAGATTGCTTTGATCTTTTCTGGGTTAACTTCTATTCCTCTGTGAGAAGCGATGAAACCCAGAAGTTTTCCTGAGGGAACTCCGAATACACACTTTGATGGATTTAACTTCATCTTGTAAGTGCGCAGATTTTCGAAAGTTTCTCGTAGATCTTCAAGGAGCGTATCTTTTTCCTTGGTTACGACAGCAATATCGTCCACGTAAACGTGGACATTTTTACCAATCTGACTATGCAAACAACGTTGCATGCAACGCTGGTAAGTTGCACTTGCGTTCTTCAGGCCAAATGGCATAGTTATGTAATAATACATCTCGTAAGGGGTTATAAAGGAAGTCTTAATTTGATCTTCCTTTTTCATGCGTATTTGGTGATACCCGGAATATGCATCCAAAAAGCATAAAAGCTCAGAGCCTGCGGTGGCATCTATTATTTGATCGATTCGCGGTAACGCGAACCTGTCTTTTGGACACAATTTGTTCAAGCCGGTGTAATCTATACACATTCTAAGAGCAGTAGTGTCTTTCTTCGGTACTAATACCGGATTTGCAGACCATTCAGTGTGTATTACTTCCTGGATGAAATCTGCTGCTAAAAGCCGGATAATTTCCTTGCCAATAGCCTTCCGTCTTCTTCCGTCAAATCGACGGAGACCTTGTTTGACGGGTTTGGAGCCTGGAATCACCTTAAGTTGATGCTCAGCAAGTTCCCTAGGTACGCCTGGCATGTCAGCTGGACACCAGGCGAAAATATCCCAGTTCTCACGGAGGAACTTGATGAGCTCGCTTTCCTATTTGTCGGTCATCCCAGTTCCCACTACGACGAATTTTGTCGGATCTTTGGGATCTAGGATTACCTGTCTTGTGTTCTCGGAAGCCTTGAAGCTATTTGCTGGCTTCCGGGTTTCTTTTCCTGCCGGCATTTCTGTCGGCGATACCTCCTTGGCCAGCTCCTTCATCTCTTCCTTTGCTATGATCTTATCAGCGCAAAGGGCGTTCTCTTTTTCCAGCTTGTTCGACAGTTTGAAGTCTCCAGTTATGGTGATTACTCCTCCTTTTGGCCCCGGCATCTTCAGCTTGTTATACATATGACATGATCTTGCCATAAATTTGGCGAAAGCTGGACGTCCGAGTATTGCGTGATACACGCTTTCGAACGGCACCACCTTGAAGGATACTTTTTCCTGACGGAAGTGATCTTTTTCTCCGAAAGTGACATCTAGGGAAATTTCTCCTATGCATCGTGCTTGCCTACCAGGAACAATGCCATGGAAGCGTATGTTGCTGTGATTGAGCTGGGTCTCGGAGATTTTCAGATGCCTCAGCGTATCCAGATACATTATGTTAATGCTGGATCCTCCATCCATCAGCACTCTTTTTAGCCTAATGTTCTGGACAATAGGGCTTAAAACAAGAGCTTGCGTGCCGGGTTCAGGGATATTTCCGGGATTATCAGTCTGATCCCAGGTAATTGGCGTGTTTGAATACTTCAAGAATTTAGGGGTTGCCGGAACAACCGCGCTTATTTCTCGAAGTGTTCTTTTTGCCACCTTTGCTGATGGAGTTGCTAGGAAAGTTAGAGCACATTCTCCGTCAACTCTCGGAAATTTGGGTTCGCCTTTTCGCTGTTGTTCCTGGATTTTTTCGTCAGTGTCCGATTCACTGTCTTCTTTCTCAGCTTCTGGCTTTTGCTTGGAAAATTTCCTTTCGGAATTCTTCCCCTTATTTCCGGATCCTGCACTGCCTTTCATGTGCTTGTTCAGCCGGCATTGTGCGTTCGTATGGGTGGGTTTCCCAAATTGCGAATGGTGGACGCAGGGTTCTGACTTAATCTTTTCCCACTCTTCTTTAGTGTAATTGATTGGTTCTGAACTGCGTCCTTTCCACCTGCTCCCTTTTTCACTTCCAAAGGCTATGTTGACCTCTTTGGGCTTTTGTGTTGCATCTGGAGTTCCTTTTTTCTCAGGGCGAGGGTTTTTCTTGGCCTGTATTAATGTATCGATATTGCCTCCCCTTGCTCTGATGTCGTCTTCGGCTGCAGCGTGTTCATTGGCGGTTGTAAGCATAGATCCGAGATCTTTGTGGTGTTTGGAACCAACCATGAACGGTACAAGTCCGGGTTTTAGGCCGTTGACGAAAGCATGCATTGCTTGTACGTCAGTTACTCCAGAGCAGCTATTCTTCATTGCAGTCCATCTGGAGATGAAATCCACGTATGGTTCATCCTCAAACTGGGTGCAACGGTTTAGCTGGTTGATGCTATTCGGGCGTTTATAGGTTCCCCGGAAATGCTGAGTAAATACTCGAGCTATATCATCCCAGCTGTCGACAGTTCTTGATGGTAATCCATTGATCCAATCTCTGGCTCTTTCCAATAACATTAGGGTAAGAAACTTTACAGCTTCCAAGTCTGTCCCATTGTTAATCTGGACGGCTGTATAGTAGTCTGAGAGCCAGGTATCCGGGTTTGTACTACCGGTATATTTTTGGTACGTTGGACCAACTTTGGCAAAGCCAGAATGTAGGGTTATCGTTCGGATCCTATCAGTGAAACACTTAGGCCCAGAGTACAGATCATCCTTTTCCGCCCTATCCATGTGTGCGGAGTACCTGCCGGCTGAATGGACAGAAGGGGATCTACTCCGTTCTTTTCCATTTTTGCGTGTACGCGCTTTTCCGGGATCGTCTCTATTTCTTCCGAGATCACACCCCTTTGGATGAGGCGGAGTTCTACTCCTGTGCCTTTCTTTATCCTTGGGAGGTGTCCGAGATCTCTCACGCCTGTGAGGTACATCATGTCTTCCAGCTTTTTCAGCTGGGTGTCTCGGAGGTGGTATTGCTTTGCCGTCATTCCGGTGTTTCTCTTCCCGATCGTGGGGTTTGAGCCCACCTTTCGGGAGATGGGATCCGGTTCTAGACGCTTCATCCCTATTGTCGGGATTTTTCTTATCTTTTCTCGGATCCGCTTTCTTATCCTTTGAATTGTTTGAATCTCCAGGTTCTTCCGGTCCAGGTGCCCCAGCGGCGCAAGTGGCTGTTTTGCATAGGGCGGAGTCGTCATGCAACTTCCCTGATCACTCTTGGCCCCACTGTTGTTGCAATGCTTTTCCTAGGAAAGCATACACCCCTTGGAGTTTTTCACCGTTGGAGTACATGTCATTGTTGAGGATGGCGAACGCTGCTTCCGCGTTTTCTGCTGCGGTTTTGTATATTGGTTCACCTCTAGCATCCTTGCCGTTTACTTGCTTTTGCCAAGATGGGTTATGAAACCTTTCCTTTGGCGGCAGTACTTCCGGTCTTACGATTCCGGTTAACCTTGTAGGTTTTATGGAAGATCTATTCTTTTTCTCGTACTCCTCGATTTCTTCCTTCATGAGCTTGATGTCATCCTGGGTTTTTTGGAGGTGTTCCCGAGATCTGAGTAGATGTTGTTGTTGCCTTTGGAAAGCTCGTCTCCTGGCTTCTAGCATCTCAGGTGGTTCGTTTAGTCCCACTAGAGTTTGTAACAGATCTTGTTCTTCTTGTTCTGTCATTGGCAGAACAAGGATTTCCTTGGTTTTCTTCTCCGCGGGCTTTATTCCGCTTGCATCTCCTACTTTCGGGCTTTCATCAGCTGGATCAGCCAATTTTTTCTTCCGGAGTTTGTGCTGGAGCTTTTTAGCGGCCTTGTGCTTCTTCTTGGAAGAGGGAGGCTTTTTGGCAGGTTCATCCTCTGTCAATTCCTTGACATTAGGGAGTATTGGAGAAGTTTCTCCGTCTTCTCTCTCTTCCTCTGGCGGAGGAGTTTTAGGGCTTTCCTGACTGCCGGCATCCGTGTTTTCAGCCGGTTTTGCCATTAGTACTTCATGGAATCCCTCTTGAAGAGATTTTACCTTTCTTTCGAAGGTGTCCTCATCTTCATCTTCGGAATCGAAATCATCCGATCCGGTTTCTGACTCTAATCTCGCCTCAATGGCGGCTAGCACCGAGTCAGCTTCCGAGTTCATTGCCATGTTGACGGATGTCGGATCTTCCACCTCTGTAGTGGGTGTGCTGTTTTCTGCCTCATGCACGGGGTTTCCATCGTCCGTGTTTTCGGCGACTTCGGATTGCACCATACCGATAAAGTGTGTATCACTTTCGTGTCGGCGATCTGAGCAAAATCCGGTATCATAGTCATCTTCGACTAGGTATAGGGCGGGTGGGAAAAATTTGCTTCCACCGCAAAACCCCATGGCCTCTGCAATTAGTCTGATAAAGATATTTGCAGATCCAATCGGTAACACGCAGGCACTTACCAGATGATTTTGCGCCGGTATGTAAGATCCATTGTCGAGGAAGCGTCCGACGTCATCGTCGAACTCCAGGCTTCCGACAGTTATGGAACTGCCGATTCCGCCGAGTATCCCAGATCGGAACTTAACGCCTGACGTCGTCTGCCCCACGGTGGGCGCCAACTGTCGAGACATCATAGTAGTTTTCACAGACGGGGGTGCCATGAGACTACGGGTAGAGACGTGGGGAGACGTGGTTGCGTGGAAGACAAAAACACAGGGTTTACCCAGGTTCGGTACGTCGTAGTAATACGACGTTCCTACTCCTGCAATCTCACTAATCAGGACTAAAGCCTGTGTATATAAGTACAATGTGAGGTTCTGTTTAGCTATTCGCTGAGGATCAACTTCTCGGCGAGTAAGCCTATAGCTTCTTATCCATCTATCGTATCTCCCGTCCGGCTTTATATAATAGCCGGATTAGGGCATACAGAGTAAGAAACCTAGAAGACTACGGTAACTATTAACTTGGAAAATAAGGAATCCGCCTTCTACTCCATGCTAGATCACGTGGGCCGTGATACGAGTCCTTCTAGAATCCGGCTTCTGCGCGTCAGATTACTGGGCCGCCCAATGGACCGCAGCCCACTACCACTTGGGCCACCCTCGTAATCCGGCACTTTGACTACCATCTGATATACCCATATTCGGTATATATCCGACATTGATCTTTATTTTCATGTATTAGTTGTGCCAAGTAAAGTTTCTGACGAAAGTTGGAGCTGGTTTTGGATTTCTACGCAGGAAACAGATTTCCGTTGTCCACCGTAAAAAGATCGTATAATTCAAAGAAAAATCAAAATGAACTGAAACTTTTTGTGCTTGTTCCACAAATAATTCCGAAACTTTTTTATTACTCAAGTTTTTTTATTTGAGCAACGTAAATGCCCCGAAAAAATTTGTCATTACAGATTGTTCTGGTTTTGGCAGATTCCGCTAATTTTCTTTCATTTGCTCTTTTACGATGTCAAGTTGATTTCTTTGCTTCAAAAAACATCAGTGGCTGTAGCTAATTCTTAAAAGTATCAATAGC
This sequence comes from Alopecurus myosuroides, assembly GCA_028641055.1. Lineage (NCBI taxonomy): Eukaryota > Viridiplantae > Streptophyta > Magnoliopsida > Poales > Poaceae > Alopecurus > Alopecurus myosuroides. Next base: position 326,178,869 of record CM054063.1, on the reverse strand, counting down.
GCTTGTGCCCATACATAACCCATGGATTTTTTATTGTTGCACTAACCCTCTAATAGGAATAACTCTTTGAGTGTGGTGTGAAGGAAGTTTTTAAGGGTCAAGAGAAGAGGTGATATAATGTGATCAAGAAGAGTGCAAGGTCAAAGCTTGGGGATGCCCCTGTGGTTCATATCAGCAAATTCTAGGAAGAATCAAGCGTCTAAGCTTGGGGATGCCCAAGGCATCCCCTTCTTCATCAACAATTTATCAAGTCCCTTCTAGTGAAACTATATTTTTAGTCGGTCACGTCATATGAAATTTACTTGGAGCATTATTTCTTTTTCATTCAGTTTTGTTTTGTTTTCTTTTGTTTTCCTTGCTGGAATAATATAATTGGAACCTAGCATCTTTGTTTGGTAGAGTCACACGCTCCGCTTTTTCACTTGAATACTCGTGATGCTCGTATTTTTAATTTTTCTTCTATATGCTGCAAAACTTTTTGTTTAGCTCTTGTTTTCATTGGATCTCTTATTCAGAGATGTTACTTTAGTAGTGTTATGTTATTACTCTCATGCTTGCTTGCTGTATCATTTAGAGAGTTTTTTTTAAACATATTTTGTATGGTGCTGCTGCATGTAGTAGAATTTATAACGTTGCAAATATAAGCTTGTATAGACCGTGGCTAGACTTTTTCTTATCATGCTAGATGTTATTTTCATTCTAAAGCCTAGTGGTTATTTTGTAGCATGATTTTTCTCAAATAGCTGAGAGTGTTTAATGTTCCATTGAAACAATCATGATTTGTTCTTGTCATATTGAAGCATACTTCCGTAGAACCTCAGCAGTCGAACCAGGATCAACCTGCTGACTTTGTACAAGATTTATTGCAACTGTGTAAGGAAGTAATGCTATCAAATATTTGTGGTGTTCTCCTTTGAATGTTTTATTTGGTTGACTTGGCGCATGCTTACACCATGTTCATGACTCCAAACCAGTCACCTATAGCCTCTATGATCATTTAGTTTTTGAACTTGTGTTACCACTTATGCTTTGATTAATGATGTTTTTCTCGCTATGCATGATTATGGCCATTATTGCTCTCTTGATTTGTCGCTCCCAGACTTTTGCTAGCCTCCACATGTACTGAGTATGAGCTCTACTCGTGCAATCCAACTCCCAAAAACCACAGTATGCCAAATATGTCCACCATACCTACCTACATGTGGTATTTAACCGCCACTCCAAAATAAATTGCTCATGTGTTACCTTTAAAATCTTCAAAATTACTCCTCTTATGTGTTCCTGTTTTAGCTCACGAGGACGTAAATAGAGAATCTATATCTCACTTGTTGATTGGACTTTCACACCCTGGACTAGTGGCTTCATTTGCTTATTCAATTGATAGAAGAGCTGGCAGCGCGGTACCCAGCCCCAAATTAATAAGAACAACTTTGTTCACTATTTTTATTTATCAGTTAAAGCATAATTGTGTAAACAAAAGAGAAAGACGGATAACCTTCTACACCAGTTGCGTCCTTCAATGGGAGCCGCTCTTGTGAAATCTAGTTGGCTTGTGACCTACTGTATTTTTTGTTTACCATTCATTGACATAAGCATACACCTTTATAAAAAACATTTTATACCTTTGTTTAATAAAATAAAAAGCTCTAGCACATGAGTGATACATGCTTCCCTCTACGAAGGGCCTTTCTCTTAATTTTATGTTTAGTCTCCATCTTCTAACTTTATGCACAGTTGAGAGAGCATAGTTTCCATTCTGAGTTTAAGGTGCATTTGTCCCGGAAACATTATTAATTGATTCATGATGTGTTATTGCTTGCTCTCAAATTATTTGTTCTAGTCTTCCTCGTAAACTTTTAAGGTGTCCTAGCATTTATGTTTTGCCCCACTCCTAACGAAAAGCGAAATATCACTTTTTCATGCGTTCTCTATACTTGAAACAAACGTATAACTTTCGATGCATTGTTATTCATGATCTTTTATTTGTGCTACTTCTCATGATGCAAAGTGATTGTTATGTTTTATTGCTAGAATTATATCTACAATGCTTGTGTTTAAAGTACTATTATCTCAGCTTACATATGCTTTTACATTATTGATGATCAAGTTTATGTTGTAGAATGTCACCTCAAAAATTATGTGTTTTTATCGTTTACCTAATCGAGGAAGAGTAGGAACTAATCTTGGGGATGTTGATACGTCATAAACGTATCCTTAATTTCTGATGTTCCATGTAGTTTTCATGTTATTTCCTACATGTTTGCTATACACTTTATGTCACTTTATCGATTTCCAGGACTAACCTATTGACAAGATGCCACAGAGCCAGTTCCCTGTTTTCTGATGTTTTTAGTTTTAGAAAAGTTGTTCTAGAAATATTCTCGGAATTGGAAAATTCGAAGCCCGGAAGTTTTAGAAACCCCTAAGGTTCCACGTAGTCTCGGAGAGGCCCGGAGAGGGGCCATAGGAGGGCCACACCACAGGGCGTCGCGCCCCCTAGCCGCACTTGGGGGTGGTGTGGGCCCCTCGGGCGCCCACCGCCATCGCCCTTTTGCCTATTTATTCCCCCCGACATATCAACCCTAAAAATATACCACTTTTTCCGAGAAACACCCGAGTCCGTGATACGTCATGAAGTATCCTTAATTTATGATGTTCCATGTTGTTGTCTTATTGTTTCCCACATGTTTGCTCTACATTTTATGTCATTTTTATCGATTTTCCGGACTAACCTATTGACAAGATGCCACATAGCCAGTTCCCTGTTTTCTGCTATTTTTAGTTTCAGAAAAGTTGTTCTGGAATAATTATCGGAATTGGAAAATTCAAAGCCCGAAAGTCTTAGAATTCCCGATATTCCATTTCATCGTGAAAAACACCCGAAGCCGCCATCATCGTCATCCCGAGATCGGGAGGGTTCTAGAGCTCTCCCCGACACCCTGTGGGGGAGGGGAATTCATCACCGGAGAGGTCTACACCACCATGCCCTCCTCCGAAGTGATGCGTGAGTAGTTCATCCCTAGAATACGGGTCCATAACAGTAGCTAGATGGTTGTTCTCTCCACTTTGTACCTCATGTTTAGATCTTGTGAGCTGCCTAACATGATCAAGATCATCTTTATGTAATGCTACATGTTGTGTTTGCTGGGATCTGATGAATGTTGAATGCTATGTTTTCTGACTATCAATCTATCATGTTATCTTCATGCATATGTTATTTATGATCTTGCATGGTCTCCGTTATTAGTAGATGCTCTGGCCAAGTAGATGCTAGTAACTCCAAGAGGGAGTATTTATGCTCGATGGTAGGTTCATGCCTCCTTTGCATCTGTGCTCGAGTGACAGAAACGTGACAGATGGAGGATGTGATGTTGCCATTAGGGAGAAAACAACGATGCTTTGTCTAAGGATGATTCTATTGTTTACATTAAACACTTTGCTTAATGCAATTATCTATTGCTTGCAACTTACCGTTTGTTTGGATGATATTCGGAGGGTGGATTATTAGTCATATATGCAGTTGGATGACATTCTATGTATTTTGTTGTAATGAACGCATTAATCACATAGTAATCTTTATGTATTGCATATGCACTACGGCGCAGCCTTCATTTCTGTCAATTGCCCAGCTGTAATTTGTTCACCACACATGTTATTTATCTTTCATGGAGAGACACCACTAGTGAACTGTGGACCCCAGTCCATTTTCCTCATACTGATAAAACACCTACTGCTTTCATACTGCTCCTATTGTTTTCAACACGATATGTTTAACCTCTTTGTGTTCAGACAAACCGGTGAGATTGACAACCTCACTGCTTCGTTGGGACAAAGTGATTTGATTGTGTTGTGTAGGTTCCATGTTCTGCTGAACCAGTAGTGCGATGATGTATACACACGCTTCTATTCTTGTAGACAGTGTTGGGCCTCCAAGTGCAGAGATTTGTAGAACAGCAGCAATTTTCCCTTAAGTGGATCATCCAAGGTTTATCGAACTCAGGGAGGTAGAGGCCAAATATCTCTCTCTCAAGCAACCCTGCAATTAAGATACGAGAAGTCTCTTGTGTCCCTAACACACCCAATATACTTGTCAGGTATATAGGTGCACTAGTTCGGCTAAGAGAGAGTAAAATACAAGTAGTATGGATGATAATAACAATCTGAAATAAATATGGAAGCAAACAAACATGTAGCAGAACAGACGGAAAACGGTGTTTCAATGCTTGGGAATAAGGTCTAGGGCTCCTACTTTCACTAGAGGACACTCTCAACTATGATCACATAATCGAATAACTAGATATCTTCTCTCACTATGATACTCTTAACCCTCTCTAGTTGGATAAAAAACACTAATCATTGCGTAGAGCTTTAACAGCACTCCTCAGAGTAAGCACTTTCCCAACTAAGTAGCTCCCATGCTATCACCATGGGATCCAGATGGTTCCACGCAAACACCACGATTTCATAGAGGAGACACACACGATCTGCACACTTTCACCTTCACACCGCGATACAAGGTGACTCCATAGTTCATATTAATAAAGGACTTGAGTAGAAAAAGATGAAAAGTAACATCTACGAATTCAAATAGATTACGAGGCTCATGATCACATATAGATCACACCATGGGAGAGAGATGAAACACATAGCTACTGGTAGATCCCTCAGCCCCAGGGGAGAACTACTCCCTCCTCATCATAGGAGACAACAACGGCGATGGAGATGGCGGTGGAGTTGATGGAGATGGCTTCCGGGGGCACTTCCCCGTCCCGGCAGGGTGCCAGAACAGAGATCTGTCCCCCGAAACTTGTCGGTGGCGGCGACGAAGCTACAAATGTATTTTGTGGAAAAGGTCGATTGTTTTAGGGTTTTCCCTCGGGGGAGTATAAATAAGCAAAAGGGCGATGCCAGGGGTGTCCAGGGGGCCCACACCCCTAGGTGGCGCGGCCAGGGAGGGACCCGTGCCACCCCATGGTGTGTCCACCTTGTGCCACCCCCCCTCCGGGGCTCTTCGGGACTTCTCGAAGCTTCCGGGACTTCTAATACTTCTGGCTTTCAGATTTTCCAATTCCAAGAATATTTCCATAACAACTTTTCTAAAACTAAAAACAGCAGAAAAAAGGGAACTGGCTATGTGGCATCTTGTCAATAGGTTAGTCCAGAAAATGGATAAAAATGGCATAAAGTGTAAGAAAAACATGTGGGAAAGAACATGAAAACAACATGGAACATCAGAAATTAGGGATACATTTATGACGTATCAAGCATCCCCAAGCTTAGTTCCTACTCGTCCTCGAGTAGGTAAACGATAAAACAAAATAATTTCTGAGTTGACATGCTACTATCATAAACTTGATCATTATAATGTAAAAGCATATGTACGCTGAGATCATTGTACTTCAAACACAAACATGATAAGTAGAACTTTAATAAGAAAGCATAGCAATCACTTTGCATCATGAAGAGTATCTTAAATAAAGGATCATGGATAATTATGCAAAGAAAGATAAACGTTTGTTTCAGGTATAGAGAAAGCATGGCAAAGTGATATTTTGCTAGTCTTTATGAGTTGGACAAAACATAAATGCCAGGACACTTTCAAAGTTCATGAGGAAGACTAGAACAAATAATTTAAGAACAAATAATATCATATCATGCAGTAATTATTGATGTTATGGGACAAATGCACATAGAACTCAGAATGGAAAAAATGCTCTCTCAACTGTGCATAAGTTAAAAGATGGAGACTCAACATAAGAGTAAAAGAAAGGCCCTTCGCAGAGGGAAGTAGAGATCACTCATGTGCTAGAGCTTTTATTTTATTAAACATAGGTATTAAAAGATTGACACCGTGGAGGAGTGTCTATTTTTTAGGAGAGGTGTATGCTTATGTCAACAAATGGTAAACACACAATACAGTACGTCACAAAGCCAACTGGATTCACAAGAGCGGCTCCCATGGTGAATGACGCAACTGGTGTAGAAGTTCATCCCTCTTTCTCTTTTGTTTACACAATTATGCTTTGACTGATAAATTAGGGGCAAAAATAGTGAAGATAATTTGTTTGCAATAATTTGTGGCTGGGCACCCTGCTGCCAGCTCTTCTATCATTTGGATAAGAGGATGAAGCCACTAGTCCAGAGTGTGAAATCCGATCAACAAGTGAGATAAAGATTCTCTATTGACGTCCTCACGAGCAAAAACAGGAGCACAAAACCGGAGTAATTTTGAAAGTTTTACAGGTAACACATGAGCAATTTACTTGGAGTGGCAGTTAAATACCACATGTAGTAGAATTCCATACTCAGTACAGTTGGAGGCTAGCAAAAGATTGAGAGCGACAAATCAAGAGAGCATAAGAGCCATAATCATGCACATCGACATAAACATCATTAATTAAAGCATAAGCGGTATCACAAGTTCAAAAACTAACTGGTCATGGAGGCTATTCGTGACTGGTTTGTAGGCATAAACATGGTGTGAGCATGCGCCAAGTCAACCAAATAAAACATTCGAAAGAGAATACCATATATTGATGCTTTAGTATGACAAGAACAACTCATGAATCTTTCAAGACATATTAAACGCTCTCAGCTATTTAAGGATATTCATGCTACTCAATAACCACAAGGCTTTAAAAATAAAATAACATTTAGCATGGCATGAAAAAGTTATAGCCACGGTCTATACAAGCTTCTACTAACATTGTTATAAATTCTACTTCAAGCAGCAGTTTCTTTTTCCAACAAGCACCATACAAAACATGTTTTAACAAAAATACTCTACATGATACAGCAAGCAAACATGATAGTACTTACATAACGCTACTAAAACTAACAACTCCGAATAAGAGATGCATGAAAATAAAGGCTAAACACAGTACTAGCAAAAAGTGAACACTCACAGAACAATAAGAATGAAAACTAGAGTGTTCTAAGCAATGAAAACGGAGCGTGTCTCTCTCCCACACAAGTATGATAGGTTCCAACTATTTATTACAGCAAAGAAAACGAAACAAACTTAAATAAAAAATAAAATACGCTCCAAGTAAAGCACATAAGATGTGACCGAATAAAAATATAGTTTCACTAGAAGTGACCAGATAATTTGTTGATGAAGAAGGGGATGCCTTGGGCATCCCCAAGCTTAGACGCTTGAGTCTTTTTGGAATTTTCTGGGATGTACCATCGGGGCATCCCCAAGCTTAGGCTTTTCACTCTTCTTGATCACATCATATCATCCTCTTCTGTTGACCCTTGAAAACTTCCTTCACACCAAAATTCTCACAATTTTCATTAGCAACGTTAGTGCAATCGAAATAATAAATTCACATGGTTCAGTTTCAACACAAGCCAAGCACTGAAAAACACATTAGCTATTGTCACAACTTATTTTAAAACTATTTTCTCAAAAGAACACCAAAAGAAAGAGATTAAGATGAAAATACAATTATTGGCAGAAATCTGTCAAAACAGAACAACAGGTAAAGATCGATTTTTTCAAAAATCTTCTATTGATCAAATCAAAAAGTGGTCAACTAAGAAAAGTTGCGGAATTATCTGAGGAATAAGCACAAACAATTTCAGATATTCTGATCTTCCAGGATTTTATACGATGTTTTACGGTGGACAACATAAATCTCTTTTCTGCGCAGAAATCCAAAAACCAACTCCAACTTTCGTCAGAAACTTTACTTGGCACTACTAAAACATGAAAATAAAGATATAAAGGAGTTTCTATAGAAGTATACATCCCCTTGACTCAAAGAAAACAGAGAAAAATGATGCAAAAATAAAAACATGGGTTATTTCCCAAGAAGTGCTTTTCTTTAAAGCCTTTTAGCTAGGCATGATAATTTGAGAAGATGCTCACATGAGAAATATGAATTGAAGCAAAAGAGAGCATCAAGAAGAAAATGTAGAACACATTTAAGTCTAACCCACTTCCTATGAAAAATAATCTTGTAGAAAAACAAGTCATGAAAACACAAAGCAACAAGCATATGAAAGCAAAATAAGTGCAACTTCAAAATTTTAAACATAAAGAGGGGAAACTTGATATTGTTGAGATGCATAAAATTATGTTTACCTCTCTCATAATAACTTTCAGTAGCATCATGAATAAAATTAACAATATAACTATGAAAAGAAACATTCTTATCATGAGCCACATGCATAAAAGAATTATTACGCTCCACATAAGCATAGTCATTCTTATAAATAACAACGGGAGTAGGATTATCATAAAGAAGTCGAACATGATAGACAAGTTGCATATTAAAGAGATGGTTTTGGGTAATCCCACCATAATTATGGCAAGTTTCATGAGGATGATTGTAATTATAGCCTATGTTATAACTTTTTTTATAATACTTATCAAAGACCGGAGGCATATTGAGATCATAATTAATTTTCTCCTCAATAGTAGGTGGACTAAAAATGTCATATTCATCATTTCAATCATCATATATTGGAGGCATAGTATCATCACAAGCAATAAAATAGTTTTCTTCCAAAAGGCGTTCATTTGTAAACATATCATCATTTTTACTAGGAGGAGATGTATCAAGCATATAATCATCAGTAGCAAAAGGATTTCAAACACATCATCCACAAGTTTAGAGCTTTCTATATCATCATTTTCAATATCAAAAGTAGTATGCTCTTCCCAATCATGATCATTACTATAAGTAACAGGCATAGGCTCATCATCAAAGCGAATTTTTTCCTTAGTGCTCGGGGAACTAAAAAGACCATTTTCATATAAACTAGCTCCCACAAGCTTAGACTTTTCCATAGTATTAGAAATAATAGTGTTGAAAGCATTCATACCAATAACATTCCTATTAGCATGCAAATAAAGTTCCATAGGTTTTTTAATTTTCTCCTCAAACACTTCATGTCCTAACTCAAGATAAAGATTATAAAGATCTCTCATATTTTTGTTGTTTTACATTAAGACTAACTAGTAAAAATAAAAACAAGCAACAAGTAAAAATAAGCCTAACTAGTGAAAATAAGAATCAAAAATATATAATTGCAGAATCTAAAGGAAATAACTTCGAGCACTCACACCCGAGGATGTGAGTACCTTTTACCTTACCTCTCTGACAATGATGCCAGAAAAGAGCTTGATGTCTACGCACGCTTCTATTCTTGTAGATAGCGTTGGGCCTCCAAGTGCAGATGTCTGTAGAACAGAAGCAAGTTTCCCTTAAGTGGATCACCCAAGGTTTATCGAACTCAGGGAGGTAGAGGTCAAAGATATCCCACTCAAGCAACCCTGCAATTAAGATACGAGAAGTCTCTTGTGTCCCCAACACACCCAGTATACTTGTCAGGTATATAGGTGCACTAGTTCGGCGAAGAGAGAGTAAAATACAAGCAGTATGGATGATTATAAGTGATAATCACAATCTGAAATAAAAAATGGCAGCAAGCAAACATGTAGCAGAACAGGCCGGAAACGGTGTTTCAATGCTTGGAAATAAGACCTAGGGCTGCTACTTTCACGAGACGACATGTCGTGGGAAAGTCACGGCAGATGTTACCAGAGGTAACTTGCTTTGGGGTATTTCGACTCTGGTGTTTGGGAGAGGGTTTTGCTCAAGATGAACATGAGCTGGAACCATACTGATTGATGATCTAGAGGCTCGGGCTGCAATGTCGCCGAGACTCCAATTTAGGGTTACAAAAGACTTGCTCTCGTATATCCGGGATACTCGAATCCTTCTGTCCTTTCTCGATCTCTCTAGAAGCCGGTTTATATAATACCCGGTTTCTTGACTTTCCTTACAAGATACCTCTGGAACCCTATCCGGGGTCTACACGTAACCCTAAATTGCTTCCCGTGACCCCACAGTCACGGATCACAGGGTTCGCGCCACCTCTTATGTCTTCTAGAATATCTCTTTCCTTGGGACAGGTCATCAACACAATCACCGGCCCATTAATAACACCTGGCCCAGCATCACAACGCAAGGTCTCGTGTAAATTATCTTTGGCCGGGTCTTGTCCCAAGCATGGGCCTGTCGGGTTATCATCCCTCCAAGAGTAGTCCCCAGAATAGCTTGGGCATCTTGGTTGGCGTGTTTTCCTTGTAACTTCAAATCCTTGAGCTAACCATGAAGCGCATGGTATTCCCTGCAAAACAATAAACATTTACACATACAATGTCACGGGTTAAATTGCTTTAAGTAGAGCCAGGCCGGCTCTTTCGGCAGTCCATATAATAACCCTGTTATCACACTATCCGTGCTTCATCTTCAAGACCTCACCGCGCCATTGGAGCCCAAGCTTCAAGCTCGAATCCGGAACGCCGGCCCGCACGCTCGCCGCCGTCACCTTCAAGAACCGGGCCGCTGCTCCACGCCGCACTCACCGGACTTCACCCCGCCGCCATTTTCCGGTAAGCATTTCTAGATCTAGGTTTTCTCCTTTTGATCTTGAGTTCGTGTTCATAATGCCTTTCGCCTTTGTTTTTTCCTTGCTTTGTTTTTAATTTTTAGTTTCTTCTAGATCCATTTCAATGGCACCCAAGGCCGCTTCCAAGTCCAAGGGCAAGGCCCCGCTGAAGCAAAAGTCGGGTCAATCCATCTCGGCTAACTAGGCTAAGTCGACCGTTACGCTGAAAAAATTAGAGGAGCTTGCCGAGTCTGGGGTCCTTCCCCCTCAGTCGGAAATCTCCTGGAGGGCGCTCGAGGAGGAGAGCCGGCCTTCACCCCAGTCAGGTGAAGTTGTCATCTTCCTTGAGCACGTGACCCGGGGTTTCCATCCACCGGGTCATTCTTTCTTCCGCGAGGTTCTCCACCATTATAAACTCCGAGTTTTCGACATAGGCCCAAACTCGATTTTAAACATTTGCCATTTCATTGTTCTCTGCGAATCTTATCTCTGCATCGCCCCCAACCTTGCTTTATTTTTGGAACTTTTCCAATGTAAGCCTTGCCGTGAAAACACGGATGGACCCCTCCTTGTCTGTGGGGGCGTGCCCATCCAGAGACGCAAGAAATCGTTGAAGCCGACTCTCAGTCTTCATTCCCACGTGAAGCACTGGCACAAAATGTTCGGGTTTTTTTTACACCATTACTGTGGGGGAATCCCCCACAACCCCCCTATTTATTTAATAAATAAAAGGTTATTTACAAAATTTACACTATGTACAAAGGATTAGGGGAGTGAATCAATCCATGATGCCAAAAAAACAGAGATATCTCTCTTCACCCTGAACTTAAGCAGGGTGACTTCCTGTATAAACAGGGCCTTCCAACCTCTAAAACTAGGTTTGATTGTCTTAAAAATCCAACCATTCCTCTGCTTCCAGATGCACCAGCATGCCAGGATCACTATCTCCATAAAGCAGGGACCAGAGAATCGTTTTTTGGCAGACATGATAGAAAATGAAGAAGAACCTGGATACAAAGGTATTTGTAGATAATTCCAAATCCTGGTACTAAAAGTGCAGTTGAAGAACAAGTGCCTCCAATCTTCATAAGCATGAGCAGAACAGAGAATACAATCGGAAGAATCATTAACATTCCAATGCCTTATAATCAACATATCATTGGTGTTGATTCGATCATGCAGTAACAGCCATGCGAAAAATCTATGCTTAGACTGACATTTACTTTTCCAAATACCATAGGAAAGGGCATCATCAGGAGTCCCCTTAAAATGGTTTTTATAAAAAGAACTTGGATGTAATCTGCCAGTTGGATGAGGACTTCTCCAATGATCTTTAACATCTGGTTGTAGTGTAAAATTACCAATCATTTTTTGCAACAACAAGAACTCCTCATTTGCTTGGATGGTCAAAGGCAGAGAGAAATTTTGAAAGCAATCAGTACCAAGCAAGAACTCATTGACAGATCGAAGCTTATCTTTCGCAAAAGAATATAACCTTGGGAAGGTTAACTTAAGCAATTGCGGCTGCCATTTATCCTCCCAGAAAAGTGCAGTGAAACCATTTCCTACAGATCATGTAGTGAACTCTCTGAACTGCTCAGATAAAGCCAAAATATTTCTCCACCAAAAAGATCCTGAATCTACCACAGCATGAGGAACAGCCTGATGATAGTAAACATCAGAAATGAGCTGGACCCAAGGCAAGTCCTCCTGATTGTAGAATTTATCGAGATGTTTAAGAACAAGGGAAGAGTTCTGTATTTTCAAATCTATGACCCCCAGTCCTCCCTTCTTTTTAGGTTTACATACCATAGACCAAGCTGCAAGAGAGTTAGCTTTGTCTTTCCCTCTCTTGCTCCACAGACAATGTCTTCTATCTCTATCAATGACCTCAATGACACCAGCAGGAATTACCAAAGAGAGCATGTAGTATGTTGGTAGAGAGGATAACACAGAATTTACCAACACCAACCTATCACCATATGAGAGGAAAGAGGAAGTGGCAGAAAGTCTTCTCTCAACACGATCAATTAAAGGTGAAAAATCCTTAATAGTTGGTCTAGTAGTGCCCATGGGTAAACCAAGATAGGTGAAATGCATAGACCCAATGTTACACTGAAAAAACTCAGCCAGAGCTTGAGTTTCACCAAAATCCAGATTGATAGGAATCATAGAGGATTTGTGGAGATTGATTTTTAAACCAGTGAAGGCAGCATATGTTTGCAAAATACCTTTGAAGACCTCCAGGTCTTTCTTGCTTGCTGGAAGCACAACAATTGTATCATCAGCATACTGAATAATAGGGAAGTCCTTTCTAACTGGGATAGGAGTGGAAAGCATCCCATCCTGATAAGCCTTATTGACTAAGCTTTGCAACAAATCAGCTCCTTCAACAAATAAAAGAGGAGACAGTGGATGTCCCTGTCTAACTCCTCTTTTGCAAAGAAATTTTTTCCCAGGAATCCCATTAAGAAGTACAGAAGAAGATCCAGAAGCTAAGATTTCTCTAACCCAATTAATAAAAAGCTCTGGAAAACCTTTAAATCTCAAGACTTGTAAGATGGCTTCATGATCCAATGTATCAAAGGCCTTTTCAAAATCAATTTTGAGGACCAAAATTTTCTTCTTGGACTGCTGGCATTGAAACAAGAACTCAAAAGACCAAGCAAGACAATCTTGGATAGTTCTACCCTTGATAAAACCATATTGGTTGTCATGAAATTTATCACAGATAATATTCTGCATTCTATTAGCAATAAGCTTGGTGACAAACTTGAGACAAGTATTGGTCAAAGAAATTGGTCTGAAATCATTAACTGTTTCAGGGGAATTTGTTTTAGGGATGAGAGTGATAAAAGAATCATTTATACTCTGCAAAGACAAATTCCCTGAATGAAAGTCATGGCATAGTTGAGTGAAATCATCTTTCAGTACAACCCAGCATTTTTTCACAAAGAGACCATTGAATCCATCAGGTCCAGGAGCTCTGTCAGTTTTAAGAGATTTCAAAACATTGGTAATTTCCTCTGTGGAGAAGGGTACAATAAGGCAGTCCAGGCCAATAGTAGGCTGAATAATATATGACAGATCTAGATGTTGTGTTGTAGATGAGATACCCATTCTATTTTTGAAACAAGTCCAAAAAGCAGCTGCCTTATGGTGATGGTCAACCAAGGAGATCCCATCCTCATTTTTAATCTCAGCAATAGTGTTAAATATATACCTTTCTGTAGCTTTAGCATGGAAAAACTTGGTGTTTTCACCAGCCAGTTGCACCCATCTAATAGTGCATCTATTTTTCCAGTAGGCAGATTGAGAAAGGAGCAACTTAGTCAGATGAGATTTAACAATAATTCTGAAATTAAATTCAGGTCTACTAAGGTTCCTTTCTTCTTCCAGAGTGTCCAGTATCAAGATGACCTTATTGCACTTGGCAATAAGAAGTTTAAGGCTAGAAAGATTTCTACCCCATCTTTTAAGTTCATGCCTGATGTTTTTAAGCTTAGCAGTAATAGTGGCCGCAATATTATTTTTCCTAACAGGCCATTTCCAAACTTTATCAACAAGATCCATGAAGCCAGGCTGATGAATCCAATGGTTTTCAAACCTGAAGATCTGAGCTTTTGGAATGGTGGTGGAGATAGAGATAACACATGGCACATGGTCAAAGGTGGATTTAGCCAGGGGCATTACCAAAGAATTAGGATAGTTCAAGGTCCACCATGTGCTTGTAAAAAACCAATCAAGCTGCTCAAGAAGAGGCTGATCTTGCATATTTGACCAAGTGAAGGACCTTCCCTTTAAAGGTAATTCAACTAAACCAAGATGACTAATGATTTCATTAAAAATGAAAATGTCATACATGTCTGCACCATGTTTATTTCTATTGTCCACTGATCTGATAAAATTGAAGTCACCCACCAGGAGCCAATTTTCATGAGTAGGAATTATTAGATCATAAAGCCATTGAACAAAAAAATCTCTGTCTAACCCCCTGCAGGGACCATAGACAGTGACCAGGGTCCAAGATGAAAGATTATGCTTTGATGTAAAATTAATTCGAATAGCAGATTCGAAGCAATCAATCAATTCACCATAAAAAATGGCACTATTCCAGAGAACAATAATGCCTCAAGAGGCTCCCACAGAAGTAGAGAACACAAATTTATCAAATCTCTTAGGACAGAATGACCTAATGAAGCTGTGATCAAAATTTTCACATTTTATCTCTTGCAGAAAAATAATGGCACATTGGCTCTCCTCAATTTTGTTATAAACCAGAATTCTTTTATTTTTATCATTTAATCCCCTGGCATTCCAATCCAAATAAAGATATGATGTACTATCCATTGAAAAGATTGATTGAATGAGCAAAATAACTGTGTCAGACAGTTACCAAAGGAACACCAGGCGCCAATGAGATCAAATAACCATAGAGTACTGAAAGATCCACACAAAGGCTCAGAAACAAAAGAGCCAATACATAATAAAGATCCTGAAAGATAACCAGAAAGTACATGGAGAACCAAGGACAAAAGACATTACACAATAGTCTTTCTAACATTATTATTATTCCTTGTCAGCTGAAGGATCAGGGACAGCATCAAGCTTGTCCTTAGTTAGCTCTTCATAAGCAATCTCCAGAGCTCTCCCAACCTGCTGAAGAACCACAAGAGGGGTGGGAGGAGTAACAGGAGCATTGCCTTCAGCTGGTCTAGCAGACCTGGGTTTCTTCCTGGGCTGTGGGTTGTCCTGCATTGGTATTAATTTGAACCCATCATGCAAAGCATCCTGCCTAGTGCTTCTTCTGACTGAAGACTCTACAAGAGGAGTTCCCATCTTGCCCTTCCTCCTTTTCCTAGAAGAGACAGCAGGTGAAGGAAAGGAGTCAATTTCCTCAAGAGTAGCCCTAGGTAATGGGCCAGAGGAACTGGCAGAGCTCTCTAAGCATAATTCTTGGCTCTCTGTGCTTTGAAGAACCTTCTCTTGGCAGAAAACTGAAAAATAGTTACTTTGAAAGGAACAGAGGCAGTAGAGATCATTGAAAAAAGGACTTGGAGAAAGCCCACTTGGTCTGACAGAAGACAAGCACATAAAAGGCACCAGTTTTTTTAGCACTTTCTCCCACTGCATGGAGGGGGGAATGCAGGCCCATATAAGGGTGGGTTCCTCTGAACCCACGGCCAAGCAAAGAGACCTGGAGCAGGTGCAGGTGGTGCAACAAAAACTGGGCGAACCTGCAGCATATTGACTATCAACATGTCCTGGTTGACAGAATTGTCAGAATCAGAACTGACAGTGGAGTTGGATTCATGCTGAGGAAGGAGGTGATCCCACCCTCCAACTAACCCGTCTTCAGGGTTCTGCTCCTCCATAACATCATCAACAGGTTGCTGATTGGGGAAATCTGCAACAGGAGGTGGGAGATTCCAACCAAGCTCAGGATATTGGGGCAGAACAAAATTACCAAGATCTTGTTGCAGGTGACCAGGCAGAGGATGCGGATTTCCATCCAAAGGCATTGGGTCCTCATCGGGCGGAAGCACCTCATCAAATTCTGCAGAGAAAAGATAGCAGGGCGCAGTCCAAGATTCCCTCACTGCACCAAGAGAACTGAAATTTCCAAAGACAATATCTCTAGGAACAAGTTGAGGAGAGATAAAAGTCACAAAAACCATAGTTCTATCCAGAACTCCATCAAGGTGGTTCCAATGATGAAATCTGCCAAAGGGAGCAACTGCATTTGCTAAATCCCTTTCATTGCGGAAATCATATGGGACCCCCAACAGCATGAGCCAGCCAGTACGAGAACCAAAGGCAGATTTGTGCAGTTGCGTGCGATTGTCATGGTTAACAAACCGCACAAAAATGTTCTTCTGAATTTCGTATGGTCCGTTCTAAACCAATGCAGTGCGCGCAGCGGGGCTATGCATCTTGAAGAGACCAGTACCAAAGAGACAGGGCTGCGCATCCTCGACAACCCGCTGGAGAGTTTGCTCAATATAGTTACGAACCTGGAGTCGCCAGAAATTTTCTTGCTCCGACAACTGCTCTGGTTCCACGATAGCCACACAGTAGGCCTCGTGGTCGCGGGCAGGAGGAACAGCGGGCGTGTAGAAGGAGCGAGGGAGCCGCGAGGGACCTCCGTCGACGATCTGGAATCCTTGCGGCACCCACCTTGCCGGATTGAGCTCAAAGGTCGCCATGGTTTTTGGGTTAATCGAGGAGTGCTCGTCGAGAACAGAGGCAGGGAATAACCGACAGGTGGTGGTGGCCTTGTCAGGGAGAGGTGGGCTGGAATGCGTAACGACCCCGGTTGACGCTTGAGTGTTCACGGTGGGACACGGGGTCTTTTTTTGGGAACCCAAATACATGTATTCCTCTTACTAAAACAAGTTTTCTCAATGTGACCATAATGGAAGCATTTACGACATCTGATATCGTTAGTGCAATTATCTTTATCATGTTGCATTGAGAGGCATCTAGCACATTTCCAGAAACGAAAAGCTATGTCATCAATGACAGATTGGAGGCCATGTTGTCCCGTGTCAACACTAAGAGCCAGTGGATCCAGAGGAGCTGAAGCTGAAACGATGGGAGAAGATACCTCAATTTTATCAAAAGAACCAAAAGTGATACCCAAAGTATTAGAAGAAGGGTCAGAATATCCTTTGCAAGCATCATAGCTAAGAGATTCAGAGAAAACCAATTTCTTCCTCACTGAGCGTGTGGATCTGATGCTAGACTTAGGAACCGGTAATTTCGGAGCCTCCAATCCAAGCTGAATCTTTTTCTTGGTAGGACTAACCAAAGTCCACTCATTATTACATTCTTCTTGCCAGAATTTGAACTCACTTCTCCAATGTGGACCTCCTCTTCCCCAAAGGTTGAAGACACATTTAAATTTGTCACAAGAAAAAGATTTGAGTTTATAAATATGAAATCCAACAAACTTATTGGACACATTAAAAGAAAAGGTTCTATCATTAAGAATAGAAACTTGAAGGCTGCCACAAAAACCTCCAATAACCGCCTCTAGGGCAATAGCAACATTATCTTCCCTAAGGCGAAAGCACAATCGTGCAAAAGATACCACCATAACAAAATGTCCAGAATAATATGTGGGATGAACAGTAGATGAAAAAAGACGAACAATCTCCTTAGCAAATTTAAATCCATGCGAGAAATCCAGACCCATGGAGATAGAGTCATAGACAGCCGAAACTCCAGTATCCACGACAGCCGTGTCGGAATAATCATCAACATAGGTAATAATATCCTGAGTAACCGAATCCTTTAAACCAGGTGAGGTTGACTCAACGACTGGATCCTTGATCATAGGGGTTCCGACAGGTACCTGAGCAATAGGAGAAACCATGCATTTGCCAACAATGGCAAAGTGATCGGGGAAGCGTACCTTAAACCCCAGATCAATTTTTTCAGCTAGATCCACATATCTACCGACCATAGATTTGCCTTTTGCATCCTTGAGAGCGATCCAATCACGTGAGTTCTCCTTGATCCAAAGGTGTAAAGATCCATCATAGGACTTGACACGTCCCCGATCCAGATCCTTGGAGGTAGAATAAGTTACCTTCCAGATCCATGCAGGAGGGATAGGAGGTGCCATATGACCAGAAGGTGGAGCAGGAGCGAAAGGTCCGGCTAGAGAGGAAAGATGGACGCTGGAGAAGGGAGATCGCCGGCGGTTAGGTCAAGGAGTGACGTGGTGGAGAGCCGCCGCCATCCTACGTGTGTCATTTCCCTAATGGGTCTTCTTTGCCGGGTTTTTCCACGGACACCCTTTCTCTTAGCGACAACTTAAGCGCTTTCGCTCCAGAAACCGACAGACAATCTATTCAACCTCTCCTTCATAAATTAGCCGTCCTAGCAGCCCACGGTCTTTGTGGGCTAAACTTGATCAAGACCTGGATTAGCTGTAGGATCTAGCCCAACACTTATCCGCCCCAAACTCCTCTGTGAATACTCGGGCCATCTGACCGACTCTCTCCGATACTCGGAGAAGTCATACCCGGCCGCTGACGTCAACAAGGCCATGAAAAACTTCCTGGATGAGAAGGTGGAGGTCATCAGGAGCATATCCGGACCTGGCCCCTTCACTCGCTCAAACCCGGCTCCACCGGTAAGAACCGGCTAACCCCTTCTATACCGGTTAATTTTTCAAACACATATACTAACTTTTATCTTTGCTACCCTTTACCAGGAATCTGGCACATGGTGGAAGATTGTCACCCCTCCTCCCTCTAAAAACTTGGAAGATGAAGAGCCGAGTGACAGCGAAGAAGGTAATTTCGAGTTACCGAACAGATACTCTATCAATTTACTAGATAAAAATTCTCCTCTTACCTTTATTCCTAACAATACACCATAATCACCAGCGCCGGCTGACAAGGACGACTCTCAGTCTGAGGAGAGCGAAGCAGAGCCGGAAGCCGAGTTAGGAAAGAAGAGAAAAGCCAAAGGAGTTACATTCATGGTATCCCATTCTTTCTTAACCTCGGACCTGTACTCTATGTTGACAAATATCTAACTGTTGTGTTTTCACAGAAATCCGCATCTCCTCCTGCCAAGCGACGGGCAACCCGGACTTCTCCGGGTGACGAGCCCCTCAACCCTGGGATCCCTCAGTCGCCTGTTTGCCGAGCCGGTACTCCTTCAACTTATCCTGACCGTACTCCTCAAAACTTCCCATCTCCGAGTCACCCTTTAGCAGGAATACTCCGAGTCTCACTTTCCAACTCTCTATCAGTGTCCTACGGGTCTAGCAACGATCTCCCTAGTGATTTCGTCGTGAATACTGGGTAATTTTCATAACCTGATTATATCCTTATACTTTGCTTGTTTTTACCTTTATAGCACGCTAACTCTTTGTTTTTCTTTCCTTAGAGCCAAGGTCACGCTTAGCGATCCGGTGGAAACCCCCGCTAATGACCCAATGGCGGAAGACCCGGTAAGCGCTGCTAACCCCCCACCTGCTGAAGAACAAGAGCCGACGAACGTCACCAGCCCAAGAACCGAGTCTCCTCCTCCCATGCCCCAGCCGGATGATCCCGAGGTTGAATATCTTGGGACCAAACAAGGTGCTGCTGCTCCCAAAACTGCCACTGCCAGATATGACGCGGAGGAGAAGAAAGCAGCAGCTCACCTGGCTGATAAAGACGCTGGTCCTTCAAGGCCGACTCTCAGCGGCCAAAAGTTTGAAAAACTGCTGGAGGAGTATCGGTCTTTGAAGGCCACTGAGGAGGAGATAGTCGAGTCTCTGGCGGCTGAGCACCAGGTTAGTGTTACCAACACTACTCATATACTCATCCTAGTCCCCAAGTTCCGAGTGTTCTGCACACAATCACTCGGTACTCGCCAATATGTCCTTTTTGCGCTCCTTGCCGACTAATATTTATCTGTTGATTTCAGGCTTATGTTGCCCGTACTGAAGAAATTTTAGCTAAAACCAATGAACTGCTTCAAGTGGAGGTTAGGCTCCGTGAAGAACTATAAGCTAATATCAAGGATCTATCCAAGAAGCACAATAAGCAAAAGAAAAGACTCCGTGCCGCTGAGGAGCTCGTCAAGAAATTATCAACTTTCATTGTCACGACATATGACTCCATCGTTGGTAAGACTGGATTTCCGACTGTCTATTTTTGTCACCCGGATTTCCCTATTTAGCAATGCTTTTGACTCGGATTTCGCTGTCTCACTTCTCTTTTTGTACCATAGGTCCGGCTGAAGTTGCTGACGTAAAGGATGACTACCACCGGCTGAGAATACTCAAGACTGTCATCCGGCAATTCTCGGCAGGAACCAAATGGGCACTTGAGGCTGTGAAGCTATCGGGTGATTACCCGGGTGTCACCCATATGCTCGAGGCATACTCGACGGTCCCTGCCTGGATTGAGGCTTGGAAGCGCTCAGCCTGCCAGGTTGGGGTGATACGCGGTCTTGCACTGGCCAAAGCCTACTATCCCAAGATCGAGCCGACAATGCTTGTGAACGGATTTCCCGAGTTTAAGACTGATGGGTCTAAGTTCACGGGAAAAGACCTCAAGGTCATCAACACCCAAATCCGTCACTCGGCTAGCCTGATCGCGGAAACCCTTGACACGAACAAGCTCCCCGCCGCATATGATGCTGAAGATAAACCTGTGCCCTTTGAAGACCCGGAGCCCTTTGACATCTTGACTCGCTTCAAGGCGGAACTTGCAAAGAGAAGGGCTGCGGCCGAATCTGGCTCTGCGCCATCTTCCTCGACCCCGATTGTTCCTCCTCCATCACGTGCTGCCTCCGCGGGTGACCCGGAAATTGAGAAGGAGAAGGCGACGGAGGAGCACACCGAAGACCCGGCTGCTAAGACCACTCCTGATGACTCGGCTGAAGCAGCCGAGTAAAGCGTTACCTTTTATCAGCAAACAATTATTCGGCCAATAGGCATTGTAATATGCCTTTCATACACTATTATTTGATAGTGCATCTGTGCACTTTTGGTACTATTCCTAAGGTCTGTAACACATTAAACTTCTGTGGTTTCGATGGCCCTTCTGGTTGTCGATATAATATATGTTTTACAACCTTATTTGGGCACGTTTTATGTGAAAGATGTCGAGTCTTGGCTTTCAGACTGCGAGGAATTTCCCACAAGTCCCAAAGACCCGGATTTTGGGTCTTGAGGATTTTTGGCTTGGAAATTTTATTTCTCAAGTTCCCAAGTCCCCAAGACCCGGATTTTGGGTCTAGAGGATTTTTGGCTTGGAAATTTTATTTCTCAAGTCCCCAAGTCTGCAAGACTCGGATTTTGGGTCTTGAGGATTTTTGTCTTGGAAATTTTATTTCTCAAGTTCCCAAGTCCCCAAGACCCGGATTTTGGGCCTTGAGGATTTTTGGCTTGGAAATTTTATTTCTCAAGTCCCCAAGTCCCCAAGACCCGAATTTTTCTCTTTGAAGTTTATGCGCCATATATTATGAGCTTTTGGCTGTTGCCTTTGCTCTGCATAACTTATGGTTTTGGATGACCCTTTTGACCCTTCTAGTTATAAGCCGGTTTTCGCATGGATTTTCAATGTTGCGGTGACTCTAATAAAAATAGGGTCAGGCAAGTCCCTACGGGCATCATGACTGATTGGATTTATAGGTTAGCAAACACGTCATTTTGTTGCGAGTCGCATCAAGCTTAAACAAAAGTGGTCAAGAAAAAAGTTTGGCTCTATTGTCTGAATTATGATATTGCAACTGTACTTATCGCAATTAATCAGTTCTCATAACAACATGGCATCGTGGCCGGGTCTAAGTGTGTAACTATGCTATTCAAGCAATCAGCCCCAAAACCTAGATATATGTACTACGCGACAGTAGGCTTTCAGCTCTACCGGCTTACAAATAGCTGGAACACTTAAAAGGGAAAAACATGCAAATTTAAACCTATTAAATCATACACCTTGCTGTTAAAATAACTACAGAAAAGTATGCAGGAAATTGACATAATTCTAAAAGAACATAATAATCATCATGATTTAACCATTTCTTTATTGATATGAAAAGGTTAGGTCAGTAGGCCGCCTCATTAAAAACCCTCCAGTCCCCTTAGGTACCCTAGATAGGAAAAGAGTGCGTCTGAAACCTGCTGCCTGTTACATTGTGGAATACAATTTTCAAACCGAGTCTATGCTAAGTATAGTAAGGACGCAACTGGGCCACGTTCCATGGTCGTTCACGCTCTTGCATAGCAGAGGTGGTATGAGGAGTATCATTGATAGAAGCCGACTCTTCTCTTGCATCTATCAGGTAGTACGATCCATTGTGCATATTCTGGCTTATAATGAACGGACCCTCCCATGGGGGATATAGCTTGTGCTTTCCTTCCTTGGATTGTACCAAGCGCAGCACCAGGTCTCCTTCCTGGAACACGCGGGTTTTGACTCGGCGACTGTGATACCGCCTTAAATCCTGCTGATATATGGCGGATCGTTCCAATGTTTTCTCCCTATGCTCTTCTAACATGTCCACGGCGTCTTGCCGGGTCTTCTCGTTTTCCACCTCAACATAGGCCGTCACTCGTGGCGAGTGTAACACCCGGGGTTTTCCCTAATTAGTTTTGCTTGTTTTGTTTTGTTTTGCGTCATCATGCATCATGAGCATTGCACTTTCTCACAATTAACATTTTATTTTACATAAAATAAAAAAAGAACCTTGTTTTTGTTTTGTTAAGTTATTCTAATTGTTCCTTTTGTCAAAAAAAACGTTTATAGTCCCTCTTAAATTTTGTTTCTTGTCTATAGTTTTACCAAAAAAAAAAGAGGTTTTATAGTGTGAGAGAATAGCCCAACCAAATTGGGTTGAAACATCTCAAAAGCATCCAAGCCCTCTCTGCCTCGCAGCCCACCAGGAGGCCCACCCTTCTTTGTTTGTCGTCTTCCTCACGAAGAAGCTCACGTACAAAACGTGGCCATGGTCTCTCCCTGGTCCCCCCTCTCCCCTCCTTATCTACCTCAAACCGCCCCTGCTCCCCCCAAGAAACCCTAACCTTCCCTCTTCTTCCTCTCCTCCCGCCGCCACCCCCTTTTCCTCTCATCTTCTGCCCCTGCCTTTCACCATAAACGAACCTCCATGGCCAGAGTTGGAGCTCCACGGGTTGTCGTCGTGGTCATCGGGAAGGACGTTTTAGGCCGGGAATCGCACCGCGGGAGTCATCTTCTTCATCTACGGGGAAGAACCGGCGTTGGAGCGGCTTGGAACGATGAAACCGTCAAGCTCTGTCGGCCATGTACGTCCATGGCTACGTCTTCTACCTCCTCTACTTCCTCTGCGCCTTCTCAACGAGATCGACTCCATCAAACCCTTGGTGAGCCCCTGTCGATCTGGACACCTTCTTCCTTTCCCCCTCGTGCTCTGGGTGTCTCACCATCGAACAACACCGTCCTCTGTGCGTCAGGCCGTCACTGATTCTCGCGCATGTGACGATCTCCGTCCAGCGTAGCGCACTGCCTTGCTTCAGTTTCGTCAGGAAAAAACCCCGCGCATATACAGTTTATTTCGCCTCAAATCCGTAGCTTACACAAACACGCACAGCCAGCCCAGATGGCTAGCCCATCGATCCGTCCGCGCGCTCGTGAGGTCGCGGGATCGAGTCCCCGCTCCAGCCGAAAAGCCCCCCTTTATGTCCTGTCTTTTTCGCGAATTTGCAGCCGCGCTTAGCTGAACCACAAAAGGGCCGCGCATTCCCTGTTCTGCAACGACCGCGGCAGTGGCCAGATGGCCAGCGAAGCTCGCACGCAAGCGCAGCGTTGCGGGTTCGATCCCCAGGCGCTGCAAGCCGTGGGGCTTTTTGCCCCATTTTCCTCCACACCCGTACAGGGCCCACATGTCATGCTCGCTGGAGGCCCAGTCACCTCCACCCACGCACAGTCAGCGCCACACTGGCGCTGGACCCACTTGTCAGCCGGCGTGGGTTCCTTCCCCCCCCCCCCCGGTGTGAAAAGTTGCTGCACCTATTTTCTTTTTTCCAGAAAATGGCAGAATAAACCCCAATTTTGTAAATGCAATAACTTTGCCAATCCAACTCCTTTTTAAACAAATAATATATGTTTTCCAATCCAAATTTTCTGTAGAATTTGAATATGCAATTTGTTTTCTGTTTTGAGCAAATAAAATTGCATATTAAATTCAATACTTTAAATATCTATTTTTAATTGCAAAATTCATAACTTGGGCAATTCAAATCCAATTTCAACAAATAAAATATGCTTTCCAACCAGAAAAATGCATAGAATATTAATATGCCATCCATGATCATGTTTGCATCTTGTATATTGTATTTGTAGTAGTGTTATGCATGCCACCTAATAACTAAACATGGAATGTGTTGGGGTAATTACTTTAAATATTGCCCTATTCCATTTAATCTTGTTTAGCTCACCTACTTATTGTTTTCCATGCTAATCAACATTTAAATTGATGGCTAGATAAATAACTTGAACCAATAATTATTTGTCCGGACTCCGGTTCCGATTAAATTGCCTGATTTGCATCTGGTGTTGCATCTTGCCATGTCATGCATATAAAATAGGATCATGCTGGATCTTTTGCCGTAAAAGTAATTGTTGCATCCGGTGTTTGTTCTAGTTCGTTGCTTCTTCGCGGATAGGACGTTGAGATGACGTGAGCACCGACAAGTTCTTCGGATGTACCTCTACTTGCTGGATACCAGGCAAGTATACTCACTTGCTACCTATGTTGCCTTTCCTCACTTGTTACCGATTCTTTCCGTTGTCTTTATGCTAGCCTAGTATTTTCGATGCTTGTGTTCCGATCCCATCACATGTTTACCCTGCTGCCACGATATTGCCTTACCTCCACACCTATAACCCTGTTGTTTGTTGGCCTGTGTCGTACTAGCATGCTTAGGTTTGTTTGCGCTCGAGTCCTGTTGTCCTTTGTTGTATCTAGTTGATAGTTGGGTTTCAATTTAATCAACAACATGTTAATGTTTGGGGTAATAATAATTTGATGATAAGGCACCGGCAGGAGGCCCGGCGTGGTTTTGGAGCCTGCTGGTGTCGAAGTTAGGAAAAGGGTCTTGTCCATTGATCCATGATGAGCGCGCTAACCGCATCCGGGAGGTAGTATGGGACCCCCCTCGACTTAGACCTGATTTGCAGCTTGTCCGAAGAGCCACACTTAGTTCGGGCGTTCCATTTGCGCATATGCATAATGGGAGGCGCCACCATGGTTGATGATGATTATGATGGTTATGATGATGATGATGCATATAGGGCGAGGCCTGTAGTGCCGGGGTGTTGCGTCCTGCAGGAGTTTTGCACACTTGCGCTGAGTATTCGGCTCCGTGGCCGGGACCTTATAGCTCTGTGGCTCCTAGGACAGGTTGTAGAGACGGTTTGGGTCGTGTCGAGTCAACCTGAGTTTTAGTTGGTGGCTTGAGTGTGTACGGGTACTGTAGCGCACCCTGCAGGGATAAATCTTCTCGAGAAGCCGTGTTGTCCGCGGTTATGTGGCGACTTGGTGAAAGTGCTGGCTAACAAGTACTCAGACAACTTACACTAATTAATAATAATTTGACTAGTAATAGGAATATTGTCACAATAACCTGAATGTCACCTTAATCAACAGTGTGAGTTTCCTTGGGTTGCTTCCTTAGTAGGGGGTAACACTGGATGGGTATTGTTTGGTGAGTAGTTATAGTTGGTTTTGTCGCGCTCTCTTATCCCTCTCTAATAGCCGGAAGTTGTAGCGCGTCTCTGTAGTTTGTTAGTGTTGCCCGCTGCCGCTTCTTTGCAATAATCCCTTCCTTCCGTTGTACCCAAAGTATTTGTATCTTGTGATGATTGGTTACGCTGGTATCTTGTGAGTATGACTTGCCAGTACTTAATAGTACTGACCCACGAATTCATTTTCGTGGCTGCATATTCCACATTGCAGTCAACAGGTTTGAAGTCTGACGACGTTAGCTTGGGAATCCCTCCGGCTTGGCCTGGGCAGGGATTGGACGCCATCGGTTATCTTCAGGACTCTTAGTCCAATTTGTATCTTGTCCGTAGCCGGACACTATGTTGTTTCTTCCGCTGTCATTTGGATCTTTGTATTGTATCAGTTGTATCCTTGACTCGTTTGAGTCGCCTTGTATATACCTCCTCTATTGTTTTTGTGGATTATTCGTAAACTGTTGTAATGTTATCACAAGTGGCAACCTGGAATCGGTTATTATGTGGATTTTGGCGGAAATGCTGAAATCTGCATAGTGCCCGATCCCGGGGCGTCACAGCGAGTCATGGATGATATCACTCGGAAGGACCGCCTCTGCACCATAAACCATAAAAAATGGGTCATTTGAGTAGATCTGTTAGGTGTAGTGTTGATTCCCCAAACCACATATGGTAACTCCTCAACCCATGCTCCAGCAGCTCGGAGGCACGGGACTTGTAATCGTGGTTTCAACCCACGGAGTAGCTCTTGGTTTGCCCTCTCCACCTGCCCGTTGGCTTGTGTATGGGCCACCGAGGCTACATCAAGTCGAATGCCATTGTTTCCACAGAATTTCTCCATCTCCCCTAACAACATATTGGTTCCATTGTCCGTTATTATGCTGTGGGGGTATCCAAATCGATATATGATCCTTTTCAGGAATTTCACATATGTGGCCGCTTCACAGTTCGTAACGGGCATGACCTCAACCCACTTGGTAAACTTGTCAATAGCCACCAGTAGATGAGTCTTTTTGCATGGGGACATGTGGAAAGGGCCTACCATGTCCATACCCCCAAACAGCGAATGGCCAAGTCAAAGGAATTGTCCGTAACTCCATAGCCGGCACATGAGTTTGCCGAGCGTACCTTTGACATCCATCACATCTTGCCACCAAGCGTTCTGCGTCTGCTAGTGCCGTAAGCCAAAAGAAACCGTGCCGATATGCTTTAGCCACAAGGGACCTTGTGGAGGCATGGTGTCCACAATCACCTTCGTGGATTCCCTTCAATATTTGACGGCCTTCTTCTGGAGTTACACAGCGTAAAAAGACTCATGTAGCACTTCTCTTGTAAAGCTCGCCATCAATGATAGAATAACCCTTTGCTCGTCTCTGGATTTGCCAGGCTAGAACTTCCTGCGGTGGTAACTCGCCGCGTAGTAGAAACGCCAGGAACGGCGCAGTCCACTCCGGGATAGCGCGCACTGCAGCCACAAACTCCAAATCCGGATCTTGGTGGGCTATTTCTTCTTCTGACTCAGTTTTAACGGAGGGCCGCCATAATTCGTCTAAGAAAACGTTACGCGGAACCGGCTCTCGACGGGAGCCGAGTCTCGACAGCGCATCCACGGCCTCGTTTTTACGCCGGTCGATGTGCTCCACCTGATACCCGGAGAAAGACCCGGCTACTTTGTCCACCTCCCTGCGGTATGCTGCCATTGTTGCATCCTTCCTGTCCCAAGTTCCCGAGACCTGCTGTACCACGAGATCCGAGTCTCCGTAGCACCTTATGCACTTAATGTTCATCTCCTTTGCTACTCGTAGTCCGTGCAACAAGGCCTCATACCCGGCTACATTGTTAGAGCAATCGAAATGAATTTGCAAAACATGGCTCAACTTATCTCCTTTTCGCGATGTGAGTACAACACCAGCTCCTGATCCTTCATACTGCTTGGAACCATAGAAGTGCGTAACCCATGATTCTGAACTTGGCACCAATAAGGGCATGCTTGTTTGGGTCCAATCATTGACAAAATCGACCAGCGCCTGAGACTTGATCGCAGACCGGGGCTCATAATTGATGTGATAACCCCCCATCTCGATGGCCCACTTGGCTACCCTACCTGTTGCATCTGAATTTCTTATAATATCTTTCATTGGTATGGAACTTACCACCGTTATAGGGTGTTCTTGAAAATACAGCTTCAATTTTCGACTTTCCATGAATACCCGAAAAACTAGCTTTTGCCAATGCGGGTACCGCTGCTTTGCCTCCGATAAGACCCCGCTCACATAATAAACCGGCCATTGCACCGGGTGATCCTTTCCATCCTCTTTGTGCTCACCCACGAAAACTGCATTAACCGCTCGAGGCCCGGCCGCAACGTACAGTAACATGGGCTCTTTGGGACCCGGCGCTGCCAAAACCGGTGCTTCAGATAACTGCTTCTTCAGAGCCTCGAACGCCTCATCCACCTCTTGATCCCACACAAACTTATCTGTTTTATTCAAGAGTCGGTATAGGGGTATCGCTTTTTCTCCGAGCCGAGATATGAACCGGCTCAACGCTGCTACACAACCTGTAAGTTTCTGAACATGTTTCAGCTCCTCCGGCTTTTTCAGGCCCTGGATAGCTTTGATCTTTTCCGGGTTAGCTTCGATCCCTCGCTCGGAAATGATGAAACCGAGTAACTTTCCCACAGGAACTCCAAACACACATTTTGTTGGGTTGAGCTTCATTGTGTATCTTATCAGGTTCTTGAAGGTCTCTTTTAGGTCATCAATGAACGTTTCTTCCTTCCTCGTTTTGATCACCACATCATCAACGTAAGCATGGACATTGCACCCAATCTGATCCTCAAAGCACTTCTGAATGCACCGTTGGTATGTCGCACCGGCATTCTTTAACCCAAATGTCATGGTTTTGTAACAAAAAGCTCCAAAGGGTGTTATGAACAATGTGTTCTCCCAATCCTCCTCTCTGAGGTTTATCTGATGATAACCGGAATAGGCATCCAGGAAGCATAACAGGTCACTTCCTGCCACTTCATCTATGATCTGATCTATCATTGGAAGGCCGAACGGATCCTTAGGACAATGCTTGTTGAGACTCGTGTAATCTATGCACATCCTTCACTCGTGATTCTTTTTCAACACTAAAACCGGGTTTGCCAACCATTGCGGGTGGAAAACCTCCATGATAAAGCCGACTGCTAGGAGCCGAGCTACCTCTGCTCCTATAGCCTTTCTTCTCTCCTCATTCATTTTCCTCAAGCCCTGCTTTACCGGCCGGGACTTGGGGTCGACGTGCAGGCTGTGCTCAGCAAGGTCAGTCGGGATACCCGGCATGTCGCTAGGTGTCCAAGCAAAAACATCATGATTCTCTCGAATAAACTCGATGAGTGCACCTTCCTCTTTATTAGCCAGGTTGGACCCTATAGCAAATTGTTTGGAAGGGTCGCCCTCAATGAAAGCCACC
The DNA here is from genome assembly GCA_028641055.1 of Alopecurus myosuroides. Taxonomy (NCBI): domain Eukaryota; kingdom Viridiplantae; phylum Streptophyta; class Magnoliopsida; order Poales; family Poaceae; genus Alopecurus; species Alopecurus myosuroides. The sequence goes on along the minus strand of CM054063.1, from coordinate 326,149,776 downwards.
ATCTTTGTGTCTTGGGCTGCTTTAAACTTAGCTCTCTCGTCATCTGTGTTTGGTTTCTTCAAACCTGTTCGATCTTTCGGGTCTACCTGGGACCTGTAATATCTGAGTTCTTCCTTTGCACAGGCTTGTTCCGCAAGTGTCGCGTCTCCTTCATCACACTCGGCCACCACTTCCCTGTTACCATGCACAGTGATGGTCCGTTTAGGACCTGGAATTTTCAACTGTAGATACACATAACACGGTCTCGCCATGAACTTGGCATAAGCCGGCCTTCCGAACAGCGTGTGATAAGGACTGCGTAATTTGACCACCTCGAACGTGAGCCACTCTACCCTGTAATTATCCTTGGATTCTCCGAAAGCAACCTCCAGCGATATCTTTCCCTCAGGGCAGGCTGAGTGTCCTGGTACGATCCCATGATAAACTGTGGAGCTTTTCTGCAACTGAGACTCCTTGAGCCCCATACGCAAAAAATTCTCCCAATATAAGATATTGATACTGCTCCCACCGTCCATCAGGACCTTTTTTAACTCATAGCCATTGACCCGTGGAGCTACTACTAGGGCTAACAAACCAGGATGTTCTATTGCTTCCGGGTGATCCCTTCTACTCCATGTTACCTCCTGATATGACCATCTCAGGTATCTCGGAACACCTGAAGAAACCGAGTTTACAACTCTTTTGAGTATCTTCCTCTCCCTCTTGGAGGTCCCGGTGGTGTGGACATGATACTGTCCTAGCTGTTTTGGGTTAGCCTGAAAACCACCTGCACCACCTTGATTATTATCCGGATTGCCGGCTCCTGCATTGCCTGCGAGGGGTGGGCCGTTGCCTGGGTTTCCACCCAGACCCGGTCCTCCTCCCCGGCCTGCACCTTGCAGAGCCTTTTGTATCTCCTCATTCTTCCACCTCTGTAAATCCACATATTGCTCCAATGAATGGTTAGCCAGCTTGCCGTTCCTACTATGGCGCGGGCAAGGCATCTTGAAGAACTCTATGTGGTTAGCCGGCCGCGATGGTCCTTGATAGTTGCCTCCTCCATTGAAGTTTCCTCCGTTGAAGTTTCCGTCCGCTCTGGGTCTTGCAAACCCGGATTCGGTACTGGCGACTAACTCGGACCCCCCTCATACGGTCGCCTATGCTGATTGTTTCCATTGTTACCCCCATTATTACCCGGCGCAGCCCCATTGTCGGGTCTTCCATTACTATTCACGTTAGCCTTTCCTTTCTTGTCCTTAATATCTTCTTCTTTGGTATTAGTAGAGGCGTGCTTGTTGCACGCATCCATTAACTCCCCCATAGTAATTTCCGAAACATGCCTGCTGGATTTCATGCGTACCAATTTTTGCACCAAGGGCGTGTATCTGCATGTTTTTGCCATAGCTTGTATCGCGTCTTTCGGCTGGATATCAGTGGAAGAATGGAGTATTTCCATGACCCGGCACACCCAACTGCGTGCCGACTCTCCCTTTCTTTGGACACACCTGTCTAAGTCGTCGACTGTGTATAATTTTCTGCACGTCCCATGAAAATGTTTGATGAAAGCCGATTTTAACTGACTCCACGAATTGATGGATCTCTCAGGCAGATTGTTGAACCATAGTTTTGCCGCACCTTCAAACATCATAAGATACATGAATCTAGCTTGGAGCCTTTCTGAAGCGTTGCGAATAGACATAGCCATCTCATAACTGCTCAACCAGGTTTCAGGATCCATGGTTGGCTCATAATTGACAACTTTACCCGGTTCCTTGAACTTGTCCGGGTATGGTTCAGCCCTGATGGCATCTGACAAGCAATTGGGTCCGGCTAAGTTTGTCAGTACCGTCCTTACTCGTGAAACATGAGAAGCCTCGGCGGGCGCGACGGGTGGCGCGCCACCTGCTGCCCCTCGCGCTGTAGACCCGGCCATACGCCTCGCCCGAGAACTATCGACAATTCCCTGCGCCGCTGAAACCACAAGGGTTGCTGGTCTGTGGGGAGGAGGCGGCATTTGCTGCTGCTTTGCCCTCCGTCATGCTAAACTTGACTGAATATTCCTCCTATTTCCGTGCTGCCGACCGACATATGGCGTCCCGTGCAAACCGCACCTGTTATCGGGGTAATTGACCTGCTGAGCCACCACGGTGCGTAACATCTCTATAGCTCGCCGGGTCTCAATCGCTTGGGGTGATTCTCCCAATGGAATACGGTCGAGCGCTAAAGTTGCGGCGTACACGTTGTCCATGGGGTTATTGAAGTGACCCGGTAGGGTATGAAACCGCGACGGTGGTGGCACGACGTTGCCCCCGGCAGTCCCGGTAGGTTGCATAGGTGGCCCAACTGGCATATTACCCGGTTGTTCTCCAAGCGTCGCACCTGCATACCCGGTTCCCTGATTCACAACCGAGATTTGCTGGTCTTGAGGCGTAACGAATAGTGCGGCTGGCTGTAGGTCTCCGCCTGTCCCGGGCAGTCTCGTCTGATGCCTCTGATTGTATATTCTAGTTGTTTGTGCATGTATTCGATCTTCTAACTCATCCAGCTGTCGTTGACGCACGGCCATCCCCTGTTTCTCAGCTTCTACATCTATCCTCTGCTGTTCCAATGCCCGGCGGGCTACGTCCAGGTCTCTGGCCCGTGTCGCCGCGTTTTCCGGGGTTATCACCGTTGCCAATACTGTGGGATCCAAGATCAGGTTATTGCTAAACAGAGCCAGATTCGGTGGGTGTGATGCTCCTGCCCCAGCTGTTCTGTTTGTCCTAAATCCGAACATGTTTCTGAGCTGAGCGTTTTCCGCTGTTTCGCTGGTAACAGACGCCGGCTCTCCATCGACTCTGGCTCCATCCGGATTTCCATTAACCGGAACTTATTGTTGGTCCAACTCTTGCGCCGCACCAGCCGTGGCTTCTGACACATCACCCTGATTGAGATTTATCGCAGGGTCTGTGTAGACCGCGACTCGTCACGCAATGCCTGGTGAAGACTCATACTCTTCCTCCTCGCAGCTATCTTCTTTATACTGATCTTCGAGCAGGTGCAGGATAGACTCGGTATCGTCCTCTCCAGTGACCCAGCCATGCGGGGTCCATGCCGGCTCCTCCAGCTGTTCCCTCTTCGTGGTGGATGCCTTCTCCGGTTCTGCCGTTCCTACCGATTCTTCCCCGTCCGATTGAACACAGGTGGCTTCCCCTGACACAGAATCATACTCGTTATTGTCAGAAATCAAACCAGACGCATGTACCATACTGACGAAGACATTGACCCGACCGATCGTGACAACAGATCCGGTTTCCAACTGATCGGACTCTGGCCCCCAACCAAAGTCGTCTACGATCTTTTCTCCTTCAGGGTTGGTGCTGATCTTCCCGATGAAGAGGTTCTTCATGCTTTCTAGAGATTCTCCCGTGATGTAAACACCTTTGGACGCAGGCCCCACGGTGGGCGCCAACTGTCGTGGGAAAGTCACGGCAGATGTTACCAGAGGTAACTTGCTTTGGGGTATTTCGACTCTGGTGTTTGGGAGAGGGTTTTGCTCAAGATGAACATGAGCTAGAATCATACTGATTGATGATCTAGAGGCTCGGGCTGCAGTGTCGCCGAGACTCCAATCTAGGGTTACAAAAGACTTGATCTCATATATCCGGGATACTCGAATCCTACTGTCCTTTCTCGATCTCTCTAGAAGTCGGTTTGTATAATACCCGGTTTCTTGACTTTCCTTACAAGATACCTCGGGAACCCTATCCGGGGGTCTACACGTAACCCTAAATTGCTTCCCGTGACCCCCAAGTCACGGATCACAGGGTTCGCGCCACCTCTTAGGTCTTCTAGAACTTCTCTTTCCTTGGGTCGGGTCATCAACGCAATCACCGGCCCATTAATAACAACTGGCCCAGCATCACAGCGCAAGGTCTCGTGTAAATTATCTTTGGTCGGGTCTTGTCCCAGGCATGGGCCTGCCGGGTTATCATGCCTCCAACAGGACACTCTCAACAATGATCACATAATTGAATAACTAGATATGTTCTCTCACTATGCTACTCTTAACCCTCTCCGGTTGGATAACGAACACTAATCATTGTGTAGGGCTTTAACAGCACTCCTCAGAGTAATCACTTTCCCAACTAAGTAACCTCCATGCTATCACCATGGGACCCAATGGTTCCACGCTGTCGTGGTGGTGTCACGGCAGGTGCCATAGGATGGCTAGAGATGTGGGGACGAAGGACGCTGGAGGTGCTCGGGGAGGGATCACGCGACGTGTAGCCACGTGAGGTGAAGATCAAACACTGCAAACAACACGATCTACCCAGGTTCAGGGCCCTCGTGAGGAGGTAAAACCCCTACTCCTGCCTTTCTCTATATGTTCTGGTGTCTCACCGAGTAGCCACAGTACAAATGTTCTTGCTACCGAGTAGCCACTCTTCTCTCTCCGGGTAGGATTAGGTCAAGAATCTCTACGGGTGCTATCGTAATGCTCCCTTGTGAACGTCGTGTGTCATCGTGCCTCGCGCAGGAGGCGGCTGGGCACCTTATATACCCGGTGCCCTGCCGGATACAGCCAAATACAACAAGTGTCGACATTGTGTGCACATCGTCCTTCTTCCGAGTTCCCGCTGACAGCTTTGGCTTCTAAGATTGTCCTGATGCAGAAAGTCGTTGGGCAAAACCAAGTAACCAGTCTGTTATCACTGTGCGAACACAGAGTAGGTCCCCCCTATCCTGCGACGCCCTGCTGACAGACTGTCGCTGTCAGGCACGCCGTCCCCAGATGAACAGTGTTGTGAACAGTGCCAAGTACGGACCCGGGATACGCGGGATCCTGTGTCAGAACGGCTCCTTTGACTTCTGGCCCGAGTAGGTTCCCGCCAGTTTTACTCGGGCCAACTCTTCTACTCGAACAAATATAACTTGCTTGATATCTCCCTCTGGTCATCTTTTTGTGAGACCGAGTAGCAGTCGACCGGGTAGCAAGTACCGGGTAGACGGCTACTCGACCAAACTTCTCTTCTGACTGTTGCCTTTACCACTTGCCTTTACCCTACTCGGGGGTAACCCCCCGACAGCAGTCCCCGAAGCTGGTAGAGCCCTGCGAACTCGTTCACTGGGCCCTGCCAGCTTAAAACCAAGCTTGGCAACCTTGCCCTTGAACCTCAATATGCCGAGTAAAACCTCCGAGTAGCACCTGGAAAAGTACCTTGAGTTTCCTCCCTTCCGTATAGAGCTGGCTTCCTACTCTGTAACCGAGTAAAGAGACTTAGGGAATTTCTTCAATCGAATCTCTGCAGCGCAGAGCACAATCCGGCTGTCCGTACTGCAACGGGGCACGTGTCAAGCATCCAAGACCGCGACGCCTCGCTGCCCAGGACCTGACAGGCCACGCGCCCAGTTTTCACGGAGTGGGCCCACTGGCTCGTAATGTCCCATCATGCGCAGTAATCGCCCACGATCTCGTCGTGGGATCTAATGCGGCCGTTACGCGCGCGTTCCGCGCTGTGTGCGTTTCTAACCGGCCACAGACCCCACGCCGCACGATTTATTGCCACGATTGATCCCACTACTCCCAATCGTAACGGTAATCCGTGGTGCGGTATAAATACCCCCACGGTAACTTCCTCTTCTCCTTCCGCTTCACTTTCCCCTTCTGCCTCCTCGAACCTCCGCCGTCTCAGAGCTCTCCGCCGCCGCGCAACTCTTTGCGCCGCCGCGGGCTTGTCCACTCCACCAATTCCTTCCAAACTTCTCCAGTCTTCCTACTCGCTGCCATGGCTCGCGGTGACAGTGCTCGCGCCGGCTGGGCGGGCTCCGACGTCACCGCGGAGGACTGCCAGTGGCTCGTGAACACCCGGAGGGTTCCTCCCGGTGTTCTCTGCCGGCCGTCTAACGGCGAGATCGTTCCGGCTCCAGAGGACGGGGAGCACGTCGTCTTCCTCGCGCACTTCGCGCGAGGATTCGGCCTTCCCGCATCCAATTTCCTCCGTTCCTTCCTGGACCATTACGGTCTCCAGATGCACCATCTGCCTCCCAATGCAGTCGTCTTCCTCTCCTACCACGCCGTGGTGTGCGAAGCTTTTCTCGGCGTTCGCCCCACGACGGAGTCGTGGTCGAAGTACTTCTTCTTCCGCCAACAGAGCCAGGGCAAGAAGGATGGCGCGGACACCAGCAGCCGGGTAACCGAGACCGGCAGCGCCATGATGGTGCAGCGCCCGGGCACCAATCATCCTCGCATCAAGGGCCTGGATTCTGTCCGCAAATGGCAGAAGTCCTTCCTGTATGTGAAGAACATCCCCGCCACGAAGGAGGCCCAGATCGAAGACCGCATCAATCTGCCCCCTTGGAGCAACCGAGTTCCTACCGGGCAGAATTGGAAAAGCAAGTCGTCGAATAGCAGGAACTTGATGCAGATGGAGGAGCGACTCGCGTATCTGATCGGAGAAGGACTCAAGAGCGACGATCCAGTCGCCTGCTGGATTCGCAACCGAGTGCTGCCTCTGCAACGACGCTCCCACCCCATGTGCTACATGGGCGGCCCCCGCGACTGTACTCGGACGACAACCTTCGAGCTCAGCAACGCGGATGTCGCCGCCTACGCTCGGTCCATCCTGACCACCGGCCTTCGCGACAACTGGCAGTATGGCTTCATCCCATACAGCCGCACGAAGGCGATTCCACGGGTACGTTCTTCTCAATCTGCTTCTCGTATATGCAATCCGAGTAGATAGCTTCCTCTCCTTGCTGCGACTAGCATTCGCATTCTGCGCCGAGTAGGGCGCTTAGCGGAATCAGGCTTAGTATGCTTGCTGTTTGCACGCCTTGTCGGGTAGCACACTTAGGAGAAACATTTAGGCTTAATGTGCTTGATGTTTGCACGCCTTGCCGAGTAGGACACTTAGCGAATCGCTTAGGCTTAATGTGCTTGGTGTCTGCACGCCTAGTCGGGTAGAGTGCCTTCACGCTACTCGGCTCACTTTGCGATGTTTCTCTATTCTTCAGGTCCTTGATCGTCAACTCGCTGAGAGCAATGAGCGTTTCGAGGGCAACTGGTCAGATGACTGAGAGGAAGATGATGAGGTCTCCTTCGAGACCGCGGACAAGCTTGATCCTCCTGAAGCCGCCCAGACGAGTAAGCATCACGTCGACGCATCTCTTCGCGACTGGTCCGAGGACGAAGATGAAGGTAACTGATTTTATCCCGTCTGATCGCGAGCAGCACAAACTAATTGCTTCCTGCTTCTGAATTGCCTTTCTTCCTTTCAATTTCTCAGATGGTGCTGGTGCTGAGGATGAGGGCGAGGATGAGGGCGAGGAGGAGGCAGCCCTGGTCGTCGATCCTCTTGCAGTTGCTGCTCCTATTACCCGCAAGCGCGCGGGTAGCGGCGCCCAAGAACCCCCCGCCAAGAAGAAGAAGCCGACCGAGAAGACGACCAAGAAGGTCGTGAAGAAGAAACGACCAGCGATCCCTACCCGCAAGGGGTAAGTTCCTTCTCGATTGCACACTTTGGTTCACTTCGTTCTTCTTGGTTGATTCCCAATCCTTTTACTTCGATGTTTCCTCTCAGTTTTCCTTTGCCTTCTTCTTATCTTCTGAACGCAATTTTCTCTTCAGAGCCCCCCTGGATGCGGATGCCGCTCGTGCGCCCACTGAGACCAAGAAGCAGGCCGCCATCGACGTTGATAAGCTCATCGACCTCGACGGCGACGAGAACGAAGCCGCCAACGCACATGGACACATGGACACGGATGCCCAGAATGTCGAGCTGGAGCAGCAGTCCCGCGCGGATCAAGAAGCGCAGGATGCTGCTCACCAAGACAGGCCTCCTTCTCCTCCGGCCACCACGGCCGAGGAGAACCTGGAGCGAGACACCAAGATGCACGACGCCGCCGCCCTCGAGCGGCAGGAAGAAGAAGAGCAGCCAGCAACAGGGGCTGCTGAACAAGAAGACCCCGCGCCCCAGGCGCGGGTAGAAGCGACGGATGCCTCACGGCCAGATCCCGCTGCCGAGCAGCGGGTAGAAGTAGTCGACGAGGCGGAGCAATACCCTCTGAGCGACGCGCAACCAGGAGCCGCGCAGGGTAGCGCTCAGCCAGACGCCGCGCCGAGTAGCGCACCACTGGCATGGCCCACTGCACCAGACTCCTCCTTGGCGCAGAAGACCAAGACTGCAGCCAGCTCTCCGGCCAAACCGGTTACGAGGAAGAGCGCCCAGGAAGCTGCCGAGAAGAAGGCCGCCGAGGAGAAAGCCAAGAAGACCACCGAGAAGAAGATGACCGAGAAGCCAAACACCGAGAAACCGGCCGCCAAGAAGGAAATGTCGAAGAAGCGGGCAGCCGACATGCCGCCGCCAACATCAACTGCCCCATCCGGTCAGCTGGCTATCCGCGATCCCGGCGCAGCTGTTGTCGCCGCTGCTGCATCCGGCGTCTCGGATTCGCCCAGCTACCCGCCTTATATGGTGAAGGTCAGCCAGCAGCACAAGGTTGGCTTCACGCCCGCGGAGCAGAGGCTTGCTCTTCAGAAAGGGAAGAAGGCCGTGGCAGTGGACTCCAGGCCCCCGGCCCCAAATCAGGACAAACCCCTCTCCATTTCTTCGCGTGAGGTTCAGGACAAGACGGTGACATCCCAAGGCCTTGAGCAAGTGATCGATCTGGTTGGCTTCATTGATGCCAAGTGGGACAGCAAGGTCCTTGGCAACTCGAACTGGAACGGCACGGATTTGGGCGACATAGACCATATGCGTGTTGATTGGAACAAGGTAGACCTGGGTTACAAACCCATGACTATCTCATCCAACTCTGCTACACTTGCCGCCAAGATGTTTGTCCACCGCAAGAATGCAGAGGACCTTGAGCAGTCTTATGCGGTAAGCTTCTATTTATCCTCTCCGAGTTGCGCTTCGTTTTTCTTCTACTCTTCTTTTCTTCCTTATCCATCACCCAGTCCCCGAGATTCTGGCCGAGTAGGAGGATACTTTCTCGAGTAACCGCCTTCTCGGGCCGAATCTCTACTACCTTGTCTGATTCTTGTTTCTTTTGCTTCTCAGAATAGCGTACTGAAGCGGACCGACTTGCATCATCGGCTACTCTGGAACCATGCCGTTGCCAGGAGACGCATTGCCGCCTTGGAAAAAGAGAAGATAGCCGCCGAGGCGGCTGATAAAGAAGTGATGAATAGCACCCTGAGGCTTTCTGAAGTTGAAGGTACGCTTTTAGCTACGCGGTTCTTGCGTTTGGTGTTTACGCCCGCTTCTGCTTTTTGCGCCAACCAATTTTACTCTTCAGGGAAGTTGAAGGCCCTGTCCGACGAGCACGAGAACTGTCGTGCCTTCGTTGAGAATGGCCAAGCCACCATCAAAAGACTGGAAGGTACGTTGCCATCTTCTCGGCTTGTCTTTGTGTTTCTTTCTTCGCTACTCTGCTGACCGTGCTTTGCTCTTTTCAGAAGATCATAAGAAGTTTGCCGAAGAACATCAAGACTGTCTCAAGCCTGCTGAGGTGCAGCAGCAATTATCAAGCCAATCTGTCGCGCTGCAGAAGGAACACGCTACCGAGATGGAGAAGCTCCAACTCCAGCTGTGCACTGCACTTCAGGATGCCCTAGACTTAGCAGCCGAGAAGAAGGAGCCGCTTGCCGAGAAGGAGAAGAACGAAGCGACAGCCAAGGCCAGGGAGAGAACCCTCGAACAGGAGCGCGAGGTGCTGAATAAGAGCAATGCTGGGCTCTTCACTCAGCTAGAGGAGCTCCGCTTGATCGAAGAGAAACATCTATCCAACGAGGAAACATGGAAGACCCAGCTGCAAGGCCTGCGCCATGACTTGAACAGTAAGTGCTCTTTTTTCTCTGCTTCTCTGCTACTCGGCTGCACCTTTCTTCTCTGCTTCTCGTTTCACGTTTCCACTCTGTTATTGTTTCTGATCTTCTCGATAGCTCTTGCAGGAGTCTTCCCCGACTTCGAGTCTTCTTGCGTGCCTGCCCTGGCAAAGGTCCGAGCAGCTCGCGCTGAGAAGGGCGAGCCTCTGGACACCAGAGCAGAAATCGAGGAGAGCATCCTGATTATGCAAGGGCAGGTTCTGCGGCTAGCGGGCGTGGGCACCGAGCTGGTGCGCGTCGCCTTCCAGATCCACAGCCTTTTCTGGCCTGATGACTCTGCGCCGACAACAATCTCCGGACTTGCCTTGAAGTTGCAGCTCGTGAAAGCCGAGCTGAAGAAGTGGCGCGCATCGGGAGCTCGGGCCGGCGCGAACATGATGCTTCTATTTATCACCAGCTGGTATGAAAATCTTAACCTTCAGATTGTCCGCGAGATGCGCCAGGACTCCAAGTGGGAGAAGAACCCCGACTGCGTGGCTATCCGACAGATGGTTGCACACGAGGTTGCCCAGTACGCTGATACTGCGACCTTCGTCGACGGCCTCACCGAGCCCGACACCGAGGTGGACGAAGGCGAGGAGGAGGACGAAGACGAAGAGACGGACACAGAGGAGCTGGACCTGAGCTGCTTCGAGTCTCCTGGTGGCAAGACCGGGAAGGGGAAGGCTGCGGTCGTCGCGGATAGCGATGAAGAGGGCGAGAACGAGAAGATGTCGATTGACACCTCTGCGCTCGAGTTCGGCACCTCGTCAGGATCTGCCCTCGACGACACCGTCAGCCTTCGCGCCCAAGCCACCGAGCCAGACGCCGAGCTAGCGAAGACCGTCCCCGTCAACCTGGAAGCGGATGCGACCAAGGCCGGGGCCGAGGACGAAGCTGCGAAGACTGTTGACGCCAGCTCGGAGGCAGACGCGACCAAGGCCACTACTGAAGATGAAGCAACCAAGGCCAGCACCGAGAACGCCGCCTCGATCTGAATCTGTCCTGCAACTTATTCCTCAAACACTTATCAGATCCCCGGGATGCCGGGTGCAAATGTATCAGACTATTTATGCCGTTGCTACTCATTTTTATTCACACTTGTTGCTTTCAACTTAATCATTTTGTTCAGCCTTGGCTCGATGCCGGGTTGCGTTATCATGCGAGTCCCCGAGTTGCATTTCTTATTCACTCTCTCTTTTCCTCTCAGCTCTACCCGCAACTTGTTGCTTTTTTGGTATTCGAGTCACAAGAGTTAAAGAGCAGAGCTGCAAATACTTAGCCGCTTAGAAACAATCATAGTAACGCAGCCCACCACTTAGCCGAAAAGATAAGACAAAGAACAGTAGTAAATGCACCCTACTCGGTTCCTGCACTCTTTTCTTCCTTAGCAATTTTTCTTGTGCTTATTGACCTTTTGCTTGTTCTCTTGCTTGCCATGAAGCCGGGTTTTGGACAGCAGCAGAGTCGAAGAGTTGGCATGTAGGTTTAAACACAGTACTCAATGTACTTTTGAATTTTGAAGTAGAGCAACCGAATAGGCAAAAGGTAAAGCCGAGTAGAAACACTTAGAGCAATTTTGGACGAGGGCAGTCCCCGAGTTCAATTTCAGATTGCGGAGTAGAATTGAGAGTACATACACATTTTTGCTCACGAATGAAAACGACGGAGTAGAGCTACATTCCAGGGACGCTTAGATTCCTCTCCAGCTTTATCTGCCCTGTTCGCCTGTGTTGGGCGCACATCTACAAGATAGTACGCATCATTGTGCAGCGCTTTGCTCACAATGAAAGGCCCTTCCCATGGAGGAGACAACTTGTGCATCCCGGTTGTGCGTTGCACAAGCCTAAGGACCATGTCTCCTTCTCGGAAAACCCTTGGGTTCACCTTTCGGCTATGATAACGCCGCAGGTTTTGCTGGTAGATAGCCGAACGTGACAGAGTAAGCTCTCTTGCTTCTTCGAGCAGGTCAACGTCGTCTTCTCGAGCTTCTCTCGCCTCTACCTCAGTGTAGAGGGTTACTCGAGGGGAGTCATGCTCCAAGTCTATTGGCAATACGGCCTCAGCCCCGTATACCAAGAAGAATGGTGTGTAGCCGGTTGACCGGTTAGGGGTAGTCCTTAGACTCCACAACACCGCTGGCAACTCGTCTAACCAACACCCAGGTGTTTTCAGCAGTGGCTCAATCAGCCTTGGCTTTATGCCTGCCAGTACCATGCCGTTTGCTCTCTCCACTTGTCCATTGGAGGCTGGATGCGCAACAGACGCAACATCTAGTCGGATGTGCTTATCTCTGCAGAACCGCACCATTGCCCCCTCTGCGAAGTTTGTGCCTGTCAGACCCTGGACCCAGAGATATACATACTGTTATGTGCTCCTAGCCATGGACTCACAAGGGCTTCAGGGTTACCAGCCCCGGCCGCAACAAACAACGGCAGGCAGACCGGATTCATCGGCACGTAGTCCGGATCCCCGGTCTACTACTCCTTGTATCCATGCTAGTCATAACCAAATATGCATACCCAAGCGTCCACGAGTCGGATGAAACTGAAGGAACGGGACCAAAGTTATAAAGAGCTGCTATGTGTCCAGAAAGTGCAACAACAATCGAGGGTTACTGGGGTTACCTCGCCCCAGGCCGATCACATCGACAGGCGGGCTCGGACATGGATCATCGGCTCCACAACCCCTCGACTGCGACAACTATGCAGGCATAGCCAAAACTGTATAACAATGAGCTCGAAACCAACAACCGATCAAAGTAGTACTCTAAACATGAAGCTTTATTAAACAGGTGTTACTAGAGTATAGCTTACAAACAGAGGTCACACGACCCAACATTACATCAAACAACGGAAAGCAAATTATGTTGCTAATCAACAAGAACCAAAAGGGCCTAAGAGGCCGCAACATAAGGCGACGTCCCAGCCCATAGATTCCAGGCTGCTACCTGGGAACCCCAAACTACTCGTCGATGTCCACGTTGAATCACCACCGATGGAGTTCTTCTCCTGAACCAAAATTAAGCAAACCTGAGTACGGGAGGTACTCAACAAGGCTTAATTAACCTATTATATATCTGCTTCTTTTAGAAAGAGTTATGAAGGTTGTTTTGCGTAAAGCCATTTTTGTTTTCCAAGTCGAGGAAGGAATAGCACGTCTCATAGAGTATTTTGAAAACAGATGAGAAAACTACTCAAATACTGAAATCATCATCTTTTTAATCCACCGAACAATTTCAGCACCTCGTGCTTCAAAGATCACCACCTCAAGTTGTCCCGGTAACTCATGCTACAAGGTAACCCCTCTCGGCATCTCTGAGGAGGCATCCTTCATTCGTTATCAGCAAGTTTTAATCATTCCGTTTAAGTTGTCTATGATCACAGAATCCGTCACCAAGTCGTCCTTAACCGCGGACACGGCTTTTCGAAAAGATTTAACCCTGCAGGGGTGTACAACTTTAACCACACGTACCAACCAACTCTTAATGCCACTAGATTAGCACTATTCCGGGAAGTGCCGGCAGATGGAGGTTGACCACGACCTTTCCCTTACTTCGCCTATTCCATGAGTCGCTCCGAGTAGAGATGGACCGCCAATAGGGAGTGGCCATCTCCTGCCGGGTCTCTATCGTTGTGAGCGGTGCTTCAACTACTGTCTCGCCACAGGCTGTTGCACCGCCACATCCTAGTTTTGAAAACGTTTTGATATCCCCGCAAATCGAAATGGAAAGCCCGAACTAGGCAACTCATGGAACAAACTAGGCAAGTTGAGACCGAGGGGAATCCAATCCCTCGTGTGGATGCACGCTCAGTCTTGGCTCGAAGACGAGAACTCGCTCCTAGGGCATGAACGAGACAACCACCACAGACCCTCTGTGGTCTCGTCATCCACACCTTTAAATCATGTTAATCAAACATCTCTTTAACTTACCACTACTTCCTGCCATACTAGATTATTTCGTAACTCTGATTCATCAACCGGATGGAGCAGAGATAACAGGCATGTATGACTAAGCATTGCATATCTGAGGCTCTGGCGATACACACAAACAAATCCTATGTCTGCTAGGAGCATTGAATAATTATATCTTGGTTATGCAAATAAATAGGATAACTCTATCTATTGACTTAAGATACATTGGAATCGAATGCATTTATACGAGAATGAAAAGTCTTTCGAAATCATATATGTGCATATAAGAGGTTATGCTTGCCTTGGTTATAAGAAAACCAATTGAAATGTCTTCTGGAATAAGTGCTTGACTTGTCGGTTAGGATCAAGTATTCGTCATGGAATTGTTGGTCTTCTCTTCGGAGTCACGTTCTACCGAGGGGGAACAAACACCGAAACAAGAAGAACAATCAACCATGGCATCGATGCAATGCGCAATATGTATGCATGAGCAAATTAATGCACTGAAATAAAGCCCTAGACATGCTCGTTGGGTTGCTAGGGTTCATATGACAATTAGGCAGTTTTATTGAAATTAACCCGAAATAGGCCCCGCAGGGGGTTTCGGGGGATTTCTGAAAGTGGGTACCATTTTAAAAGCTCAAATGGGTTTGAAAACATCATAACTAGATTGTACTTGTCATTTTGAGCATTTTGGTACATAACTTTTAATTTTCTAATTTTATTGAATAAAACTTATTTTTCTATTTTTAAATGATTTAACAACATTAAATAAATGCTCATTTTTGGACTTTGTCAAACATGTGTGAAAATGGTATTTTTGGAAAGAGAACATTTTTATGAACATAACCATATATTCACTTTATTTTTCTGGTCAATATTTTATTAGTTATTCAAATTACAAAATTAATTCATTTTCTGAAATTATTAAACAGAAGAAAATATGACATCACAGTGAGGCAATGCCGATGTCATGCTGCTCTGCTCCTCACAGCCGAGATCAAATTCAATCAAAATCGGATTCAAAACGAAAATCAAAGTACATAGCGAGGAAGAGGAGATCGAGGGGAACTAGGGGATGCCAACCGGTGACCGTTTGGTCGCCGGAATCCTCGCCGGCGACGAGGTCCGACGGCGGCCGAGGAGGGTTCACGGCGGCAGAGCGCTACGGTGCATGAGAGGGAAAGCGGAGATGACGGGGAGGCTCACCACATCGAGGGGAGGCTAGAGGAGGGGTCGGGGTAGGCAGTGGCGGCCGGAGTCGCCGGCGGCGAGCACGGAAAGCCGGCGGCCGGACTCGGGGAAGACGGCGGCGATCTCTCGGCTCCGGTCATCCCCTCCCGATTCCGTCGGCCATAAGGAGGATCAAAGGACAAGGAAGCTTCCGAGCTTCTCAACGTGGGCTCTCGTGGCCGGAGATGAAGGGGAGAGAAGATCGCCTGCGAGCTGCGGCTCGGGTAGGGTTCGGCCGGGTTCTTCCCGCGCAGAGAGAGAAAGAGGAGGTTTCCGGGGGGCGTTCTGAGGGAGGTGGGTTCGATTCGGACGCCTCCCTGGTCTCCTATCCACGCAAGCAGGCAGGCAGAGGAAGAGGTGGCGCCGGCGACGAACAGAGACATGGCAGCGAGCTGCTTCACTTCGGGAGGAAGAAGACAAAAGCGAAAATCCAAGATAACCCCCTGAAGTTTTATAAATTTTACAAATCAGCCCTTTTCTATTTTAGAACAGAACAGAACATTAGATTTTGAGGGCCTTTTTGGAAGAATAAAATTTGGAAAAAATAATTTTTGGAAACCTTGTCAAATTTGCAAACTCACCATGTCTTTGCTTTCAAATTTTGAAATTGTTTTTATAACAAATTTTGGGTGATCACTTTAAGTGGTTTTTGGGCAAGTTTCATTTAAATTCAAATTAAAACTTGGTTCAAATTTTTCATGCATGCTATGACATGAACACAACACCACAACCCTTTGCTAGCAAATCTGGGATGTTACAAATCTACCCCTCTTACAAGAATCTCGTCCCGAGATTCCCGAAGGAGAAGAAAGAAGGAACACCGGTTTTGAACGATCTTCTCGAACCTTACGGTTCTCTTCTCGAAGAGGTTGATCCATAGAATCTTGAAGTATTGAACGGATACACCTTAGGTAAGAGGGAAACTCTTAGGAAATGATCTTCACTAAGATCGAGTTTCTCATGGACAACTCATGACAAGAATGTTCGCAAAGAACCGTTGAGTTATCAGGCATGAAACACATCAAGGTAACGGAGTGGATAGAAGATGGTTTCAAGTTTGTGGACGATGGTTCTTGAAAGGATTTAGAATATGAGCTTTGCACAAGACTTTAAATCCTTTTGGAAAAGATAGGTCGAACAACTTATGACCTCGAGGTTTCTTCAGACAGAATACCAAAATTGAATAAGATGGTCTTGGATACCACAACGTAATATCCGTAGACGAGGGAAATCACGAGAAAACACTGTACTCGTGAGTCGGAGAGAATTTGATACAAGATCATGTTCACTCTTCGGAGTGGACACAAAAGAGAACGGAACTTCACTCCTTCAAAACTTTGTCAAAAAACGGGATGTTACTTCACGACAGAATATGAGTAACCACGGAATGTTGGAACACCGTAATTAGGGAGGAATTATTGATCACACCATAGGGATGGGTAACCGACGAGGGTTGAAACACCGGAAGAAAATAGGGAATCTTTTTCCTATGGTGGATTTGACGTAGCAATACGTTTACCACATGATTAAGATCCCATGGCTGAAGTAACTGACAAATTCACACAATGTGTGAGATGAACAGAACTTCAAGTACAAACAACTTGAAAAAGGGAGTTAATCAACGGCGGCTACGAAACACCAAGATCTGCTCTCCTGAAGAACTTGTTTCCACTGAAACGAAGGTTTGGAGGATCAACGAGGAGATATTGGAAGAATCAACTTCCAGGTTCTCCTGGAGGTTCTAGATACCGACAGCAGGCTCACGACAAGCCTTCTATAGGTCATCAAGCGAATGTAGAACTCCGGTTTGGAAGAAAGGAAGGAAACTTGTTGGAATAAGCCGGACAAGAATTCTCACGGAGAGTGGTTGTTCTTACGGTTTCAATGAGATATGACGTTAGGCCTTCCGGCTAATTGTGTCAACCACAACATCAACCATGCCGGATTTTCAAATGGACCTAACTCAATACTCCTGAGGGAACACCAACCATCGTTGCTGCTTGAGATTCAGCTCTGGTTAGTGAGAGGACGATTCAGAATCAACACATCTGATCATAGAGGTTACACCGGTTACTAACGAGATACATTTACTAGATTCTCAAGATATGGACTATGATGCCACACTCAAGAGGATGAGTGAGATTGCAAAACTCATGTATTAGCAACTTGAGAAAGACGGTTGCACCTACATGAATTACTTGTAAAAGAACACATCGGAGTCCTGGTTGGGAATATGATTGCAAAGATAACGAAGTTCTTGAACTTCTTCTCTTTCACGGATAACCAGTCAGGGCTTAGTGTGGATGGAAATTTCTTCAGGTAATTGGAGGTACAACCAACCATCTCAAGAATACTCCACACATGCATGACCGACTTGAGATTATTCCCGGAGGAACAAGAAAACTTTACTCGGATCCAGGGCGACAACTTTCACCATAAGCACATAAACCGGAGTAGGTTACTTCGACCCCCCAGAACACAAACTTCGTGATGACACAAAGATGGTTCTCGAGAGTTACCAACATTAATGCCAAGTGTTCAACATGAACCTCTTGCAACTTGGAGAAATTAGGAATGCCATCGATGGGCTCGACAACATACTTATCAAAACACTCCAAGAAGAGGGTCTCATATGATACATGAACAAGGCAAAATATTGGTTAGATTAAAGGACATGAAGGTGTACTCGGCACAACACCATGAGTGAAACACCATCAAGATAGTTCTTGGATCTTTTCTCGATTTGACGATAGCCCAAATCAAATCAAGAGGTAGAGTGATAGTATTTCCGCAAAGGAGCTACTATCCTGTTTCAACAGCATGAGAACTAAACATCCCTTATCAAAGGATCAAGTTAGGTGAAGCTTTTGTCTTTCAACTCTCCAAGTTGTTGCTTAAGCTCAACCAACTAGTCCAGGATATCCAGCACAGTTTTCTTGGAGAAAGGAGTAGTTCAAATTACCCTTTATTAGACATCACGGTCAGGTGACAACCTGGTGATACTTCTGGAAAGACAACCAAAATATCACAACCTACCGGTATGTCTTAAAGTTAGAAAACGAACCTTGCTTTTCAAAGCAAACGATATGATCTTGAGAGCATCGGTATCAACCTAGCTCTTTGACCAAGAATGTGCACCGGCATGGACGGATTTGGTAACACGGTCAACTTTAAATAGGAACCGGGTGACCAATAGTGCTAAGAAGGATACAGATGTTTCTTAGATTTTTCAAAGCAATAAAGATTGATAGGAATTAAAGATACACATGTTGATGAACAAACCCATCCATCTCAAGCATTCAAGCTTGGAGGAAGGCGGGGTGAAGATGTGTGAGAGCATCACTTCATCATTAAGGCCATGAAACTTAACACAACCTCGTGACATGAAAGAGTGCGATTCTCGAAGGTAGAACAGATTAGAAGCTAATGAAACTTCTTTAATCTGAGAATTACAAAACTTTGACCTGGTTCGTAAGATGAACGAGGTACTGGAGTTTGTTTCTCCTGACATCCCAAGGTGGAAGGTTTTGACAGGGAACAAGAGAAAATGCATTGGAAGAATCCAACACACATATGCAACTTGTTGTCCAAAACAACGAATGGAGATTTGAGAGCAACTGGGAGGTGGAAACATGCTCAGGAGAATTCCTAAGATCACGTTGACTGCACAGGGTAATACTCATTTGTAGAACCCATGCCAAAAGTTTGTTATAGCTGAACCAAGAACAAAGATATGAGAATCATAAGAACACTCCTGTCGTGATCCTTTTGATTCCTAGAGAAAACCTATGGCTATTGGAGCTGAGATTACCTAGCCACCCTGAGGTGGATCAAATTCCTCAGGATTCGAAGAAATAGAACTTGGGTTAAAGGTCAGCTTCCTGTACAGATAGCGTGAGCATTACATGGTTAAGAAACCACATGACTCAACCCACCACCATTCAGCACATTCCGGGACCTTCGGTTCAAGTCCAAGGATTAAAAACCAAAAGAAAGGAGTAACTACTCCCTTAGTGTCTTAAAGGACACTATGAATAGCAATCACGAAGTATCTTTCAAAAGACAACATAACTCCGGAAGAGTTTGAGCAGAAGATAACGGATACATTCGAGATGGAAAGCAGATCTCGAGGTTCACGATTTTGAGACTTTAGAACAGGAGTATGTGGAATCCACACAGCTCTGAGGTATTAGGAGGGAAAGAAAATCTCCCATTTGAAACGAGAGATAACGGAGTATGGAACACACACGACTCTAGAAACTTTTTAACACTAGGTCAACTTGGATAACAACGTCATTGCCAAAGAAGGCACCTAGGTTTTGAATAACTAGCACCTTTTCAACTCAAAACAGATACGGAGACCCAGAATTAGAGCGATACCAGATAAGAAGTAAAAAGAATCCTAAGAAGGTTTTCACAATCATTTGAAGTTTTAAGGTAATTTTCACAATCACTAGACTCAACATCGACCAAGCAGTAAGGTTTTCCTACAGGCAGTCCTGCTCTGATACCAACTTTTGTCAGACCCTGGACCCAGAGATATACATACTGTTATGTGCTCCTAGCCATGGACTCACAAGGGCTTCAGGGTTACCAGCCCCGGCCGCAACAAACAACGGCAGGCAGACCGGATTCATCGGCACGTAGTCCGGATCCCCGGTCTACTACTCCTTGTATCCATGCTAGTCATAACCAAATATGCATACCCAAGCGTCCACGAGTCGGATGAAACTGAAGGAACGGGACCAAAGTTATAAAGAGCTGCTATGTGTCCAGAAAGTGCAACAACAATCGAGGGTTACTGGGGTTACCTCGCCCCAGGCCGATCACATCGACAGGCGGGCTCGGATATGGATCATCGGCTCCACAACCCCTCGACTGCGACAACTATGCAGGCATAGCCAAAACTGTATAACAATGAGCTCGAAACCAACAACCAATCAAAGTAGTACTCTAAACATGAAGCTTTATTAAACAGGTGTTACTAGAGTATAGCTTACAAACAGAGGTCACACGACCCAACATTACATCAAACAACGGAAAGCAAATTATGTTGCTAATCAACAAGAACCAAAAAGGCCTAAGAGGCCGCAACATAAGGCGACGTCCCAGCCCATAGATTCCAGGCTGCTACCTGGGAACCCCAAACTACTCGTCGATGTCCACGTTGAATCACCACCGATGGAGTTCTTCTCCTGAACCAAAATTAAGCAAACCTGAGTACGGGAGGTACTCAACAAGGCTTAATTAACCTATTATATATCTGCTTCTTTTAGAAAGAGTTATGAAGGTTGTTTTGCGTAAAGCCATTTTTGTTTTCCAAGTCGAGGAAGGAATAGCACGTCTCATAGAGTATTTTGAAAACAGATGAGAAAACTACTCAAATACTGAAATCATCATCTTTTTAATCCACCGAACAATTTCAGCACCTCGTGCTTCAAAGATCACCACCTCAAGTTGTTCCGGTAACTCATGCTACAAGGTAACCCCTCTCGGCATCTCTGAGGAGGCATCCTTCATTCGTTATCAGCAAGTTTTAATCATTCCGTTTAAGTTGTCTATGATCACAGAATCCGTCACCAAGTCGTCCTTAACCGCGGACACGGCTTTTCGAAAAGATTTAACCCTGCAGGGGTGTACAACTTTAACCACACGTACCAACCAACTCTTAATGCCACTAGATTAGCACTATTCCGGGAAGTGCCGGCAGATGGAGGTTGACCACGACCTTTCCCTTACTTCGCCTATTCCATGAGTCGCTCCGAGTAGAGATGGACCGCCAATAGGGAGTGGCCATCTCCTGCCGGGTCTCTATCGTTGTGAGCGGTGCTTCAACTACTGTCTCGCCACAGGCTGTTGCACCGCCACATCCTAGTTTTGAAAACGTTTTGATGTCCCCGCAAATCGAAATGGAAAGCCCAAACTAGGCAACTCATGGAACAAACTAGGCAAGTTGAGACCGAGGGGAATCCAATCCCTCGTGTGGATGCACGCTCAGTCTTGGCTCGAAGACGAGAACTCGCTCCTAGGGCATGAACGAGACAACCACCACAGACCCTCTGTGGTCTCGTCATCCACACCTTTAAATCATGTTAATCAAACATCTCTTTAACTTACCACTACTTCCTGCCATACTAGATTATTTCGTAACTCTGATTCATCAACCGGATGGAGCAGAGATAACAGGCATGTATGACTAAGCATTGCATATCTAAGGCTCTGGCGATACACACAAACAAATCCTATGTTTGCTAGGAGCATTGAATAATTATATCTTGGTTATGCAAATAAATAGGATAACTCTATCTATTGACTTAAGATACATTGGAATCGAATGCATTTATACGAGAATGAAAAGTCTTTCGAAATCATATATGTGCATATAAGAGGTTATGCTTGCCTTGGTTATAAGAAAACCAATTGAAATGTCTTCTGGAATAAGTGCTTGACTTGTCGGTTAGGATCAAGTATTCGTCATGGAATTGTTGGTCTTCTCTTCGGAGTCACGTTCTACCGAGGGGGAACAAACACCGAAACAAGAAGAACAATCAACCATGGCATCGATGCAATGCGCAATATGTATGCATGAGCAAATTAATGCACTGAAATAAAGCCCTAGACATGTTCGTTGGGTTGCTAGGGTTCATATGACAATTAGGCAGTTTTATTGAAATTAACCCGAAATAGGCCCCGCAGGGGGTTTCGGGGGATTTCTGAAAGTGGGTACCATTTTAAAAGCTCAAATGGGTTTGAAAACATCATAACTAGATTGTACTTGTCATTTTGAGCATTTTGGTACATAACTTTTAATTATCTAATTTTATTGAATAAAACTTATTTTTCTATTTTTAAATGATTTAACAACATTAAATAAATGCTCATTTTTGGACTTTGTCAAACATGTGTGAAAATGGTATTTTTGGAAAGAGAACATTTTTATGAACATAACCATATATTCACTTTATTTTTCTGGTCAATATTTTATTAGTTATTCAAATTACAAAATTAATTCATTTTCTGAAATTATTAAACAGAAGAAAATATGACATCACAGTGAGGCAATGCCGATGTCATGCTGCTCTGCTCCTCACAGCCGAGATCAAATTCGATCAAAATCGGATTCAAAACGAAAATCAAAGTACATAGCAAGGAAGAGGAGATCGAGGGGAACTAGGGGATGCCAACCGGTGACCGTTTGGTCGCCGGAATCCTCGCCGGCGACGAGGTCCGACGGTGGCCGAGGAGGGTTCACGGCGTGAGAGTGCTACGGTGCACGGGAGGGAAAGCGGAGATGACGGGGAGGCTCACCACAGCGAGGGGAGGCTAGAGGAGGGGTCGGGGTAGGCAGTGGCGGCCGGAGTCGCCGGCGGCGAGCACGGAAAGCCGGCGGCCGGACTCGGGGAAGACGGCGGCGATCTCTCGGCTCCGGTCATCCCCTCCCAATTCCGTTGGCCATAAGGAGGAGCAAAGGACAAGGAAGCTTCCGAGCTTCTCAACGTGGGCTCTCGTGGCCGGAGATGAAGGGGAGAGAAGATCGCCGGCGAGCTGCGGCTCGGGTAGGGTTCGGCCGGGTTCTTCCCGCGCAGAGAGAGAAAGAGGAGGGTTCCGGGGGGCGTTCTGAGGGAGGTGGGTTCGATTCGGACGCCTCCCTGGTCTCCTATCCACGCAAGCAGGCAGGCAGAGGAAGAGGTGGCGCCGGCGACGAACAGAGACATGGCAGCGAGCTGCTTCACTTCGGGAGGAAGAAGACAAAAGCGAAAATCCAAGATAACCCCCTGAAGTTTTATAAATTTTACAAATCAGCCCTTTTCTATTTTAGAACAGAACAGAACATTAGATTTTGAGGGCCTTTTTGGAAGAATAAAATTTGGAAAAAATAATTTTTGGAAACCTTGTCAAATTTGCAAACTCACCATGTCTTTGCTTTCAAATTTTGAAATTGTTTTTATAACAAATTTTGGGTGATCACTTTAAGTGGTTTTTGGGCAAGTTTCATTTAAATTCAAATTAAAACTTGGTTCAAATTTTTCATGCATGCTATGACATGAACACAACACCACAACCCTTTGCTAGCAAATCTGGGATGTTACAGTGCCGTTGTCGGTGATGATGCTGTGCGGGTAGCCATATCTCAGGATCACATCCTTCAAGAATTTCACAGCTGTGGCCCCATCGCACTTTCGAATAGGCTTCACTTCGATCCACTTGGTGAACTTGTCCACCATGACCAAGATGTGTGTCATGTTGCCTTTAGCCGGCTTGAATGGGCCAACCATATCCAGGCACCATACGGCAAACGGCCATGTGATAGGAATTGTCTTCAGCTCGGAAGCGGGCATGTGAATCTTACTCGCGAACATCTGGCAGCCGGTGCACTTCCTCACGATGTCTTCAGCTTGCTGCAGAGCTGTGAGCCAGTAGAAGCCATGCCGAAAAGCTTTCTTGACCAATGCCCGAGAAGAGGCGTGATGCCCGCATTCTCCTTGGTGTATTTCCAGCAGCATTTCTCCTCCTTCTTCTGGGTCCACACAACGTTGCAGCACGCCGGTGGCACTTCTTTTGTGCAACACATCTCGGAATATAGTGTAGCCCTTGGATCTTCTCTGAATCTGTCTTGCGGCCACCTCATCTTCTGGCAGAGTACCGTCCCTTAGAAAGGATAATATGGGCATGGCCCAACTCGGTGTCTCCCGTGTGGGAAACACTGGTTCGTCCACTTCCATTGGGACAGGCACCTCTGGTTGCTCTTTAGGGTTGGGAGCACTTCTCTGGAGCCCTGATCGATTGGCGAGGACCTCCTCAATGAATGCGACAGTCCCCGGGTTAAGGACAGCAGTCCCCGAGTATGGAGTGGCAGTCCCCGAGTAAGGAGTGGCAGTCCCCGAGTAAGGAGTGGCAGTCCCCGAGTAGGGAGTGGCAGTCCCCGAGTAAGGAGTGGCAGTCCCCGAGTAGGGAATGGCAGTCCCCGAGTAGAGGACAGCAGTCCCCGAATCGGGAGTGGCAGTCCCCGAGTAAGGAGTGGCAGTCCCCGAGTAGGGAGTGGCAGTCCCCGGGTTTCCTGTAGCATTCTCCCAGTCAATCTCCATGGGATCAGATTCCTCGCTTGGCAGAGAAGGAACAAATATGGATTCCGAGTTGGGAGAGGGCTTGATGGATGGCTTCCTCAAGTGCTCCAAGGCAACCCCCGCCGGGATGGATTGCCGAGAAGATCCCAACTTGGACAGCTCGTCTGCCGCTTCGTTCTCTGCTCGGTGAATGTGCTGGAACTCGCAGCCTTCGAAGAACCCAGTCATAGACTGTACCAGGAAGTGATATGATGCCATGTTGGCATCTAGAGCATCCCAAGTGCCAGAGACTTGCTGCACCACCAGATCTGAATCGCCATAGCATATAATGCGCTGCACGCCAACCTCCTTGGCTACTCGCAAACCATGCACCACTGCCTCGTACTCTGCTACGTTGTTGGACGCCTTGAAATGAATCTGCAGCACATACTTGAGTTGATCTCGCTTGGGTGACGTAAGCACCACGCCAGCACCAAGGCCTTCCTTCACCTTCGAGCCATCGAAGTGCATCTTCCAGTAGTTAGAAACTGGAGCAGGAGGTTCATACTGCACCTCGGCCCAATCCACCAGAAACTCCGCCAGAATCTGAGACTTGATAGCTTCTCTTCTCGCATACGCGGGCGCATACGCGGCCAGCTCGATTGCCCACTTGGCTACTCTGCCACTCGCCTCCTTGTTGCCCATGATATCCGAGATGGGAGCAGAGCTCACAACCGTGATAGGATGCTCTTGGAAGTAATGCTTTAGCTTCTTGGCGCCCAGGTACACGCCGTAGGTCATCTTCTGGTAGTGCGGGTAGTTTTGCTTGGAGCTAGACAGCACTTCACTGAGATAGTACACTAGGCGCTGCACACTCTTGCCTTCTTCTTCTCGTTCCACCACAATCACCACACTGACTACTCGGTTAGTGGCTGCAATGTACAGCAGCATTGGCTCCTTGGGTAGCGAACTAGCCAAGATGGGAGCGCTAGCCAGCATTGCTTTCAGCTCGTTGAATGCCACATCCGCTTGCGAAGTCCAGACAAACTTGTCACTTTTCTTCATCAGCTGGTATAGAGGCAGGGCCTTCTCGCCCATTCGGCCCAGAAAACGGCTCAGAGATGCCAAGCAACCAGTGAACTTCTGTACATCCTTCAGGGATCTCGGCAAAGACATGCTCTCAATAGCTTTTATCTTTGAAGGATTGGCTTCAATGCCCCGACTAGACACCAGGAAGCCGAGTAGCTTGCCAGCCGGGACACCAAAGGTGCATTTACTCGGATTCAGCTTCATTTTGTACTTGCGTAGGTTAGCAAAGGTTTCCTCCAGGTCGGCAAGCAGAGTATGTGTTTTATTCGTTTTGATGACAATGTCATCTACGTACACCTGCACATTCTTGCCGAGCTGGTCGTGCAAGCATTTCTGCATGCATCTCTGATAGGTTGCACCCGCATTCCTCAAGCCAAAACACATGACACGATAGCAATAAGCCCCGTACGGGGTAATGAAAGCAGTCTTTATTTGATCGGCAGGATTGAGTGCAATCTGGTGGAAACCAGAGTAGGCATCTATGAAAGACAGCAGTGGAATCGATCACCTGATCGATGCGAGGTAGCGGGAAGGGATCCTTAGGGCATGCCTTGTTCAAGTCGGTGTAGTCGACACACATGCGCCATGCAGTGGCAGCCTTGGGATCCTCCTTCTTCTTCTCGACCATGACCGGGTTGGCTAGCCAATCCGGATGCAGCACTTCCATGATGAAGTTGCTTATCAGCAGCTTGGTGATCTGGTCGCCAATGGCTTTCCTTCTCTCATCTCCGAAGCGGCGCATAGCCTGCTTCACTGGCTTGGCGTCAGGACGCACATGTAATGAGTGCTCAACCAACTCCCTCGGGACTCCTGGTAGATCTTCATTGGACCAGGCGAATACATCCCGATTCTCACGGAGGAAGTGGATGAGCTCGCTTTCCTATTTCTCCGCCAACCCGGAGCCAATGATGGCTACGCGGTCGGGGAACTCGGGGTCGACCTGGACCTTCTTGGTTTCCTGAGATGCCTGGAACGCGGTCCCGTGTTGAGTACTCGGCACGCCTTGCGCGCCAGCTTGCGCGGATTGCGCCATGGCCACCACCTCATACATCTTCTTCTTCTCGGCAGCAATCACCATCGACTCCGCCAACTGGGAACCAGCAGAGGCACACTCCATGGACTTCTTGTAATCACCAGAGATAGTAATTATGCCATTGGGACCAGGGATCTTCATCTTCAGATATGCAACATGAGTAGAGGCCATGAACTTGCTCAGAGCGGGCCTGCCGAGTAGAGCATGGTAAGGGCTCTGATGATCAACCACTTCGAACTGCAGGCGCTCTGTGCGGTAGTTCTCCCTAGTGCCGAATGGCACATCTATCCATACTCGGCCAATCGGGTTGCATGAGATCCCGGGCACAATACCATGGAAGGTGGTCTTGCTGGGCAGCAGCATGTTCTCGGCCAGCCCAAGCTTCTCGAGTGTGTCTTTGTACACGATGTTGATGCTGCTGCCGTTGTCGATTAGCACCTTGCTGAACCTCACATTCTTCTCGGGACCCAGGAAAGTAGGATCCAGCACCAAGGCGTAGCTACCCGGGTTGGGCATCACCTTGGGATGATCTACTCGGGACCACCTGATCTCCTGGTCACACCAATACATGTAGTGAGGGACAGCAGGAATCACTGCATTGACCTCCATGGCACGCCTGTGCTGTGATTGCTTGTCGACTGGCTCCGAAGTGAAGATCATGTAGCTCTCATGGTGCTCTTGGTACTGGTTGGAGCCTCCGCCCCCATTGCTGCCGTTGTTGTTGTTGCCCTGGTAGTTGTTGTTGTTGCCTCTGTTGTTGTTGCGATTGTAGTAGTTGTTGTTGTTGCGATAGCCCTCATTGTTGAAGTGACGGTTGGCTCCTAAAGCCACTTGGTTCACATTTTCTCTCCTCGGGAACACTGGCGGCCGAGCTGCGGGTGCGCGAGTAGGCTGCACATTGGCATTGGCCGCTGGCAGAGGAGGAGGAGGAGGCAAGCCATCGTTCTTGATCACATTCCACCACTCGCACTGCCGAGTAGTGTGGTTAGCAGGCCTTGAGGGGTGGTGAGTGTGAAAACTGCATGGGCCATCCTTCATGTCGTCAAAGACGAACTTCCTCGGCTGCTCGGAGTTGCCGCTACCCGACTGAGGAGCACGGAATGGTTTCTTGTTGCCTTGGCCCTGGTTCTGGTTCTGCCCGTAGGCTCCATCAGGTTTCTGCCTTTGGCTACCCCCAGCTCCAACAGCCACTGCATTCACCTCTTTAGGGTCATACCGAGTATCTATTCGGTCACCCCTGCGCTTGTTGCGGAACTCGTTGCGCTTGCTGTTGCTGAAGTTTCTTCTCGGCTCAGAGGAGTCCATCAGGGGCTGAGTAGGATCACCGAGTGCGTACTGATCCGCAATCTTGATGGTCTCCGCCAGAGTGTTCGGCATCTCCCTCTGCAACCTCTGCCACAACATACTGCCATGTCTGCAGCCCTGCGCAAACCAAGTGATGGCCTGGGCCTCGTTCACACCTTCACAGGTGTTTCTCAATGTGCTCCACCGAGTAAGGTACTCGCGGTCCGTCTCATCTTCTCGCTGCCTGCAGGCGGACAGCTGTTGCGGCCTATTCGGTCTCTTGTATGTGCTCGTGAAGTTGCTGATGAAGGCGTCCGAGAAATCCAGCCAGCAATTGATGCTGTTCTTGGGCAAGTTGTTGAGCCAAGTGCGAGCTGGACCCTCTAGCATCTGCGGGACGTAGCGCACCGCCCATCTCCGGTTGCCGTTCGCGATGTGAACCGCGATGACGTAGTCATTGAGCCAATCTTCCGGCTTGGTGCTGCCGTTGTAGCTCTTGGTGCCCCTTGCAAGCTGGAAATTCTTCACGGACGGCTCGTTCATGATGCGCGGGCCAAAGCACTCGGGGCCAGGAGGACCCGTGTTCTCCAGCCGGGCTGACAAGCTGATCCAGTCCAACTGATGCCTTGCATCTCCAGGCGCCAACACGCGCTCGCCAACACGATCCAGAATATCATAGCCAGCCATCTCCATGGCCGAGTAGCCGTCATCATACCTATCCACCTGCAGGTTGCTCCACCGGGTTGGCGACTGGCGCCACTGCGCGCGGCTGCTGCCTCTGCCGAGTAGGCTGAGCCGCGGGACGCTGAGAAGGACCTGGGTGCGCTCCACCTCGGGCCTGGCTTTGAGCTTGATGGGCTTGGGAGCCTGCTCTTGCAGCGTTGTGTTCCTGCCCGGGCTGCTGCGGCACAGCGAGCTGTTTCGCGGCAGCAGCCGGGTCGTACACCTGCATTTGCCTATCTCTGCCAGAACGTCCGCCGCGGCTCTTCTCGCGGCTGGGATGCGGAGATGAGGCCTGATCGTTAGATCTAGCCGCGTGCGAGTGCACCACCTGAGAAGCTCCGGCACCAGGGTTGGCTTTTCGGAACTCCTCGTTCTGCCTAGCGGACTCCAACACCAACTCATTGAGCCTTTCCTGCTGCCTAACGCGCGCGTCGCCGTCGAGACGAGGCAACTCGGCGGCCACGGCCTCTGCAGCTCTAAGTGTCTTGGCGGGTGTGCTGTATCTAGGCCTAGTGGAAGTGTTTGCGGTGGCGGACTGAGCGGGAACCTCTACAACTGTCGCCATCTCGGCACCAAGGTTGCGCCGCGTGGCGCCTACTCTTCTAGCTCTCCTAGTGACTGGCGTGAAGCCGTGAGCCTTGTTGTACTCAAGCTGGTCTAGACTCAACTCAAGCCTAACCTTCTCCAACTCCGCCTGCTTGGCGAGCAACTCCTGGCGCTGCCTGTCGAGCTGCTCCTTCATGGTCAATAGCTCGAGGTCAGTGGGAGGCGGCATGCCATTCCGCCCAGCCGACGCGGGGATGGTCGGAGTGGTGGAGGGAGGGAGGTTGCAGTCCTTCTCGTAAGGCCTGTGGGTCCTGCCACCAGCGCTCGAGCCAGCAAGATCCTCGACGACGACCGCGGCGCCAGCAGCAGCTGCGCCGGCGTTTGCCGCCAAGCCGGTCACCATCACCTCAGCGCGGTCCGCAGAACGGCGCGCAGGCCTTCCGCGAGCAGTGATCACAGCAGGAGGATCCTCCGCGTCATGCACCAGCTCGGGGTAGTCGCGGTCGATGACGGTGGCGACGTAGACGAGGTGCGCGCCGAAGGAGATCACCGTGCCGCCCTCCGGCATGGCCTTGCCGCCGAAGTCGCCTGCGTTGTCGGTGACGAAGTCGAAGGAGCCGAATCTGTGGACAAGGCCACAGACTACGCGCTCCGCTGAAGAAGATCCCGTCCGAACAGAAACTCCAGCCAGCGCCGCTGGTTGCCCCACGGTGGGCGCCAACTGTCGTGGTGGTGTCACGGCAGGTGCCATAGGATGGATAGAGATGTGGGGACGAAGGACGCTGGAGGTGCTCGGGGAGGGATCACGCGACGTGTAGCCACGTGAGGTGAAGATCAAACACTGCAAACAACACGATCTACCCAGGTTCAGGGCCCTCGTGAGGAGGTAAAACCCCTACTCCTGCCTTTCTCTATATGTTCTGGTGTCTCACCGAGTAGCCACAGTACAAATGTTCTTGCTACCGAGTAGCCACTCTTCTCTCTCCGGGTAGGATTAGGTCAAGAATCTCTACGGGTGCTATCGTCGCTGTCAGGCACGCCGTCCCCAGATGAACAGTGCTGTGAACAGTGCCAAGTACGGACCCGGGATATGCGGGATCCTGTGTCAGAACGGCTCCTTTGACTTCTGGCCCGAGTAGGTTCCCGCCAGTTTTACTCGGGCCAACTCTTCTACTCGAACAAATATAACTTGCTTGATATCTCCCTATGGTCATCTTTTTGTGAGACCGAGTAGCAGTCGACCGGGTAGCAAGTACCGGGTAGACGGCTACTCGACCAAACTTCTCTTCTGACTGTTGCCTTTACCACTTGCCTTTACCCTACTCGGGGGTAACCCCCCGACACACGCAAACACCACAATTTCATAGAGGAGACACACACGATGTGCACACTGTCACCTTCACATCGCGATACAAGGTGACTCCATAGTTCATATTAATAAAGCACTTGAGTAGCGAAAGATGAAGAGTAACATCTACGAATTCAAATAGATTACAAAGCTCATGATCACATATAGATCACACCATGGGAGAGAGAGATGAAACACATAGCTACCGGTAGAGCCCTCAGCCCCGGGGTAGAACTACTCCCTCCTCATCATAGGAGACAACAACGGCGATGGAGATGGAGGTGGAGTCGATGGAGATGGCTTCCGGGGGCACTTCCCCGTCCCGGCAGGGTGCCAGAACAGAGATATGTCCCCCGAAACTTGTCGGTGGCGGCGGCGGAGCTACGTATGTATTTTGTGGAAAAGGTCGATCTTTTTAGGGTTTTCCCTCGGGGGAGTATAAATAAGCGAAAGGGCGATGCCGGGGGGTGTCCAGGGGGCCCACACCCCTAGGTGGCGCGGCTAGGGGGGACCTGCGCCACCCCCATGGCGTGGCCACCCTGTGGCCCCCCTCCGGGGCTCTTCGGGACTTCTGGAAGCTTCCGAGACTTCTAAGACTTCTGGCTTTTGAATTTTCCAATTTCGAGAATATTTTAGAACAACTTTTCTGAAACTAAAAACAACAGAAAACATGGAACTGGCTCTGTGGCATCTTGTCAATAGGTTAGTCCGGAGAATCAATAAAAATGACATAAAGTATAAGGAAAACATGTGGGAAACAACATGGAACATCGGAAATTAGGGATACGTTTATGATGTATCATGCGCCTTGCCACCTTAGCTGCATCGACCTTCAGAGATTGCTTGTCCTCCTACTGGTCGATTCAACCTTGGTTTCTTTTCTGAGGGAAAATTTGCTGCTGCACTCTGATGGTGAAGATCTTGCCCTCGTTGGGAAACCCAAAGAGGAATGTATGATGAGCACAACAATAGTTTTCCCTCAGAAAGAAACCAAGGTTTAATCGACTAGTAGGAGGAAGGAGTAACTTCAGAAGGTTTAAGCACCTGAGATGGCAGGGCGCACTACCGGTTCAGAAACAACATGGAACCTACACAACGCAATCAAATCACTTTGCCCCAACGAAGCAGCGAGGTTGTCAATCTCACCGGTTTTGCTGAACAAAAAGAGGTTAAACATATGGTGTGGAAAACAATATTAAAGTAGTATGAAAGCATTATGAAAACAGTGGAAGCTGTGTGTATTATCATTATGAGAAAATGGACCAGGGTCCACAGGTCACTAGTGGTGTCTCGCGATAGAAAATAAATAACATGTGTCGTGAACAAATTACAGCTGCGCAATTGACAAAAATGTAGGCTGCACCGTAGTGCATATGCAAGACATAAAGATTACTATATGATTCATGCGGACATTACAACAAGATACATAGACCGTCATCTAACTGCATCTATGACTAATAATCCACCATCTGAATATCATCCGAACAAACGTTGGGTATTAAGTTGCAAGCAACAGATAATCGCAGTAAGCAAAGTGTGTAATGTAAACAATGTAAATGAAGTAAACATCATTGTTTTCTCCCTAATGGCAACAACACATCCTCCATCCTTCACGTTTATGTCACTCAAGCACAGATGAAAAGGAGGCATGAACCCACTATCGAGCATAAATACTCCCTCTTGGAGTTACTAGCATCAACTTGGCCAGAGAATCTACTAATAACGGAGAGCATGCAAGATCATAAGTAACATGAAGATAACATGATAGATTGATAACCAGAAGACATATCATTCAACATTGATCGGATCCCAACAAGCACAACATGTAGCATTACATAAAGATGATCTCGATCATGTAGGGCAGCTCACGAGATCTAAACATGAGTCATAAAGTGGAGAAGACAACCATCTAGTTATTTCTATGGACCCGTAGTCCATGGATGAACTATTCACGCATCACTTCGGAGGAGGGAATGGTGGTGTAGACCCCTCCGGTGATGAATTTCCCTCCCGTCGGGTGCTAGGGAGAGCTCCAGAACCCTCCCGATCTTGGGATGACAATAACGGCGGCCTCGGGTGTTTTTCGGGAAAAAGTGGGATCTTTTTAGGGTTGATGTATCAGGGGGAATATATGGGCAAAAGGGCGATGAAGGTGGACGCCCGAGGGGCCCACACCACCCCCAAGCGCGACCAGGGGGCGAGGCACGCCGCCCTATGGTGTGGACCCTCTCCGGGACTCTGTGGAACCTTCGGGATTTCCAAGACTTTCGAGCTTCAAATTTTCCAATTCCGTGAATACTTCCAGAACTTCTGAAACTAAAAAAAAACAGAAAAATAGGGAACTGGCTCTGTGGCATCTTGTCAATAGGTTAGTCCCGGAAATCACAATGACATAAAGTGTATAACAAACATGTAGGAAATAACATGAAAACAACATGGAACAACAGAAATTAAGGATACATTTATGACATATCAAACGACAGCTAGAGCAGGGACTTAATGAGATGGCTGTACAAGAAAAATAGACACAAAATAAAGATAGTAAAATGATTGTTGAAAGTCGTTAGTGGAAGGGAACATGTAACAGATTTGAACTTACAAATCTTGACAGGATTTTTTGAATGAATGGCAACTTTATGGTGTTGTGCCTACTCAGTACTAACAAGCTTAGATACTTCTCGCGCAACGATTGAATGTCATCCTATAAGGAGAAAAGGAAGGATTTAATTGGTATGAATTTACAAGATAGTGCAGACTGTACTAAGAATTGAGAGTCCACTATATATTTGATATCCTCATTGTGAAGGAACTCTCCTGACTGTACTCTCATATGTTGGTCACACAAAAATAGCTCGGTGAAGTAGTCCATTACACGTTTGTGTATCCAACCACCAGATATTATTGATAATGTTAATGTTCTTTGTCAACCCAAATATTTCCAGATTAGAATATGCGAGGACTGAAAACAATACATATTAAGCAAATTAGAAAAAAAGGAAACCCTTATGTTTTCTCTCTGCGAAAACACTTATGCTCAAGTTTTTAAATTGTAATATGGAAAAAGCAAAACAACAAAGAAAATAAAAAAAGCAAGTAAGACTAGTAGACACTATACCTTGTCTCCAATTTTCCAGCGAAGGACTTTATTAAATTATAGAACTCATTCCCAAAAGCATTTGAAAAGATAACTTGAGAAGAAGCCAAATTTTCCTTTTGCCCCACATTTCTGAAACCATCACTGTCATTTCCAAATAGCGTGGACTGGCCAAACTTTGATGAACTCTCAGCTGCTTGAGGAGACTGTTGACACATTTGATATGCATCGGGTGTTGAAAGTGATTTCCGAGGTGCTCCGTTTGGTAACAATAATGAAATGTTGCGAACAAGTGAAGTGTTGATGGAGGCAAGATCTTTTGGAGAAAACCCATCTGGTTTAGAAGATGTCTTCACTTTTCCTATAGATAGAATAAGACCACCAGATTGGGAGGGGAGGGGGGTATATTTGGTTCTAGAACTGCGTCATCAAATAGATTGAAAGAAGGTTCCGGTCCAAATATATCAGTGTTGTGAACATTGCTCTTCCTTCATAGAACACGCTCATTCAGTGATAAGCCCCAATTGTCACCTCTACACAACTTTTCTTCCATAATATTAGTGGGTGTTTCTGATTGGTTCTTGTCAGGTGTTAGAAGTGAGTTTCTGTCTCGGTGAACTTCCACCAAAAAAAAATTGGAAAGAAGAAATTTAGTAGGCGTGCAAAGAAGTTCAAAAACGAAAATACATGGATAAAAAGAATGAAAATAAATTAATAGATTGATTCAAAATACCTTCATCATTTCCGTTAGGATTGTAAAATCTTAGCGTAGACCATGAGAATTTCTGTTTAAGCAATTCATTTTCCCAAACTTGAATTGGGAAGGCTTCTTTTTTGAACAAATACATCTCTGTTTCTGTAATCATAGGAATATATGTTAGGTTATAAAGTTAGCTATGCAAAACTCTCACTAACAAAAAGATGGAGTGGCATGAAAGTAGTAAAAAGAGAAATAACTAGACATATATGACATAACCTCTTGTAATCTTGGACCTTCTGATGTCTTCATGGTTTTCTATCCGTTTAGCGTCGAGGTAGGATGTTATGCTCATAGACCTGGGACATATTAGTTCTTCTATAGTCACCGAAGGTTGTGACATTGAAAAAGGCCCTTCATCCAATATGTGAAACCTTGTTGCCAGTTTCTTGGTTATGTCAAAAAATATATCATAAGTTGCAAGAAGGTTCTCATCATCTGTACAAGGGATTGGGAGTTGCGTGAAGGATTTTTCAAAAAAATCGACAAACACATCCTCACTGGTATTGCCTATATTCTCTAATCCACTAGACTTTTTATGTTGAACAACTTTATTAGAAGCCTGAGCAGTGTTATGAAGATTAGTTGCACTAGGAGACTCCACAAGTTTATTTCTTGTAAACTTGGAAGTTCATTGGCTTGAGCAAACTGCTGGAAGAATGTCATCAATGTATGCCTTGACTGTTGGGATGAGTTCTCTACCATTTTCTGGACGGAATTTTGTGATAGAACTTTCATGTTTAATTTTTCCTGCAGTATAGTAATTCATGTTAGAGACACGAGGGAACCAAGGTATCTTAAAAAAAGGTTAAGAAAAAAAGGAAAAGCAAAAGGAAAAAAAATATGTGAACAAACAGTTCATGCAAATCGAAAATTTACCTCAACTTTGTGACCAGGAGGTAATTTCTCTTCAATGTATTTGTCTAACATCTCAGGTAGTTTGTATTCATGGTGGCTAGTAAGATCAGATATTTTGAAAGGAGTAGTAGAAATGTGTTTAAGCTGCAAGAGGTTTAGCAATTTAAGCATGTATCATATTCTACATTCTCGTAGAGAAATAAGGATGATTGGACAAAGTAGTGCATCAGAGTTAAACAAATTTACTCACCTCTAATCTGCCGAATTCGTTATTGGATGAAGTAGATGAATCAAGAGCAATGTATGATCTGACCACATTTGTTGTCCGCAAACAGATTCTTGGTACAGTGTTTCCGAGCTTGAATTCAGACGTAATGATAAACTCAAAATAAGAGAACTACATATAGTTGACAAAAAAGAATGAAACAGTTAAACAAATACTAAAAAAACAATTTCGAACAAATATAGGCAACACTTATCAATAAATTGCTTGCGTGTAAAAAAATACAAAATAAATAAATTATGAGCATGCGAAACTAACCACTAACACATGCATGCACCCCCTGCATTTATTTGTCTTCCATCAGAGTTAGTTGTTTGGAATTTTGCGAAGTCAAGCACAAGAGTGCACATATCATACTCAAAAAGCGCGCCAATGACTAAAAGTCCATCGATATAATACGAATTTGAGGTCTGAGATGAATCTGGGCAAAGAATAGCTTGCATAGTAACCATATAGAAATCTGAACAAACAAATCAACTGTCATTGCAAGGGAAATCATTTAACAAAGTTCCTTGACTATTAGAGATGGAGCTTCCTTATTTATATGATTCCTTAGGTAAGCATAACTTTCGGGTGAGCACATTGTATTAATTTTGTTCCTTCCCATTGGAATGCCTAAAATTGTGTCGACTACTTTTGAATTTGTACAGTAAGAGAAACTGTTTTGAAGCATAACAGTTCTGGTGGTAGTGTCGAACTGATTCGCTAACCAATGGAAAATTTCAGTTGGACAAATCGAGCAATCGAAATGCAAAATTGAACCAAGACCAATTTTCCGAACCATTGTCCTTTGCTCATCTGTCAACGAGGACTGCAAGTTTACAAATAACTCGAAAGAATCAACCAGAACTGCCTGAAAAATAAGTAAACAGAAAAAAACCAGAGTTATTATGGGTTATGACATTAGATAGTTTTCCACGGTTGTGCAAAACACAAAGAAAAAACAACAGAAAAGTTCTATAGTGCCTGCGGTATTGATAGGGTGACAAAACTGGGCCTTCGTCAGTGTAGTCTCGCAGGTCCACTTATAGAATGAAGAAGAGCAAATGCGGTCCCTCAAAAGGGTCGCTAGTGTTCAGGCCCGGCCCAGGAACCGCTCTAGTCAAGGCAAAGACAGGTGCACGCTTTCCACGGTGGACGAAAACGCAACGGCCACGCTTGCCTCCCGCGGAAATATCTCCATCGCTCGGCCGGCGGCACCCCACCTGTCACCACGTCCACCAAAGGAGCGGGTCCCCACCTGTCAGCCACCCACCGCCCTAGGGTTTCTTCCGCGGCATCACACCTACATAAACCTCGGGACGCCGAACCTCCCTTCCCCCTCTTTCCCGGCTGCGCATCCCTTGCCAGCCTCCCACCCTCCCGCCGCCGCCACACGTTCTCACACGTCGATGCCTTCCATCGCCGCCGTCCCCGAGCCCATGGCCGTCGACGACTCCGCCTCCAAGAAGGCCAAGCGCAAGCAGCTCAAGGCCGCCGAGGCTGCCGCCGCCGCCGCCGCCGAGCCGGCCTCCTCGGGCAAGAAGGAGAAGAAGGAGAAGAAAGAGAAGAAGCGCAAGGCCAAGGAGCCCTCCTCCTCCGACGAGGACAAGAGCAGCACCAGCTCCGAGTCCGAGCCCTCGGCCAAGAAGGCCAAGAAGGAGAAGAAGGCCAAGAAGGTCGAGGTCGCCGAGGAGGAGGGGAACGACGACGGGGAGCTCACCGCCAGCGGCGAGGACGAGCCCGCCGCCGACCCCAACGCGCTCGACAACTTCCGGATTTCCGAGCCGCTCAAGCAGAAGCTCAAGGCCAAGGGCATCAACGCGCTCTTCCCCATCCAGGCCACCACCTTCAGCCTCCTCCTCGACGGCAACGACCTCGTCGGCCGCGCGCGCACTGGACAGGTAAGAGAGATGACCCTTTCGTTACTAGGGGCTCTTTGATTTGTGATGAATTAGTGTTATCCTCTGCGTTCAGATCTAGCTGCGAGATTGCTTAGTGAATTTTATATGATCAAGACCAGAAATTGTTAAAAAGTAACATCTTGTTTACTCCACTGCTAAATTTGAGATAGGGTTGAACCTAATGGCATTGCTTTGCCCAGTTTCATAGTATGATCATGAGCAGAGTTTCATGGACTAGGAGTGATTTTTTTTGGTACGCTGACCCTGAAAATTAATCCCCCTTGGGATCTAGACACCAGGAATATCAGTTTACATCATTTTTGTTCACGTTGATGTTTCCTGAAAACTTTGTACACAGCCTACTAAGAGACGCATGTTGATTGTAGGGCAAAACGCTGGCTTTTGTTCTCCCCATATTGGAGTCGTTGGTTAATGGGCCACACAAGGCAACCCGGAACACTGGTTACGGCAGGCCTCCCACTGTTCTGGTTCTGTTACCTACCAGAGAGCTAGCCAATCAGGTATTCTACTGCTCTATGAATATTCAAAAAGATAAATCCTTGAGCACTCAAATCCTTTGTGCTGACATTCCCAAACAATAAAAATTCAGGTGCACGTGGACTTCGAATACTATGGTGGAGCATTTGGGCTTTCTACCTGCTGTGCTTATGGAGGTTCTCCCTATCGCCCTCAAGAGATGGCACTGAGGAAGGGGGTTGACATTGTTGTAGGGACTCCTGGCCGTGTCAAGGTATTATTTTTCTCTGATGGTCCCTAGATCACTAATTGTATAGCTCACTTGATTTTGTTCTCATGTTCGTCCTATCACTCTGTTTTCCCAGGATCTTATTGTTAAGGGAACACTCAATTTGAAGAACTTAAAATTCCGTGTCCTTGACGAGGCTGATGAAATGCTTAACATGGGATTTGTTGACGACGTTGAGCTGATTCTTGGTATGTCCACATCCCTAGTACTAGACCTTTGTTCCGTTCCCGTCTCTTGATTTTCATGGTTATATATATACCTCTATTGCTTTTGGTGAGTTGCTTCTCTTGTTGGAGTGACAAATGGAATGCCTTGCCTTAGTTACAATGTCACCTGCTTGCTGGTTTTCTCTAAATACCTTCATTTGTTTAAACAGGAAAGGTTGAGGACGTTACAAAAGTACAGACACTTCTGTTCAGTGCTACTCTACCAGAGTGGGTAAAGAAGGTATGAACTACTTCGACGAAATGTTACTCATGCTGTTTGTCTTTTTAATGAGCACGCGCACTCATCATACTCTCGGATGATCACAGCTCTCAATGAGGTTCCTGAAAGCTGACAAGAAGACTGTTGATCTTGTTGGTAACGAGAAAATGAAAGCTAGTGCATCTGTCAGGCATATTGCTCTTCCTTGTAACCGTGCTGCAAGGGCACGAGTTATTCCAGACATCATTCGATGCTATAGCCAGTATGTACCTCAATCAAATATTCTTCGTGTGCGCTAGTACACTAACACAATTCTCACTAATTTGTATGATATAAATAATAATATTTATATTTGGTTTCAGTGGAGGACGGAGCATTATTTTCACTGAGACAAAAGACTCTGCATCAGAGTTGTCTGGCTTGATTCCTGGATCCCGTGCATTGCATGGAGATATTGCTCAAGCTCAACGTGAAGTAAGTGTTTCTGTTTCTACCATTATGTCCCTGTAGTCTTTGTCCCCCATGTGCTTGAAGTAAAACAATGTCTTCTTCTCTGAGCAAACATACTTTTAATCTCCTTTTTGGATTAATTCCCCCTGTAGTTGTTGAAGGCATACACTTAGACACTGTACTGATTTACTATCTTGATGAAACTTGTTCTCCTTTTGATGCAATAGAACCCCCATTGTTTATGTTATGATGTATGCTTGTTGACTTAAGTTTCTGTTTCAGAGTCTTTGATTTATCAGCCAATTTTTGAATTGTCAAGCCCAGCTACTCTAGTGTATACTGATTACCTGATGTTTATATAGGTAGTTATTGCTGGATTCAGAAGCGGGAAGTTCCTTGTTTTGGTTGCTACAAATGTGGCAGCGCGAGGTCTTGACATCAATGATGTGCAGCTTATCATTCAGGTATGCCATTTTTTGCAGTTGATTAACTCTGCTAAGATCTATGGAAGCACCTCACTGATGTAATGTTCCAAATCAACAGTGTGAGCCTCCAAAGGATGTTGAAGCTTACATACATCGGTCAGGTCGGACAGGGAGAGCAGGGAATACTGGCATTGCGGTCACTCTTTTTGAACCTAGATATAAATTCAGTCTGACCAGAATAGAGAGGGAGTCTGGATTTAAGTTTGAACATGTGTCTGCGCCGCAGCCCAGCGACGTGGCACAGTCTGCTGGCAATGAAGCAGCAGAAGCCATTGCAAGTGTTTCTGACAGGTACAACATATTCTTGTAAATTACTGCTTGGTAATTGACAGATGCCATTTTGGATTGAATTGTGCCATTAACCGTGTGGATGGATGTAATGCAGTGTTATTCCTGTTTTCCGACAACAAGCAGAGGAGCTGTTAAGCTCTTCCAGCATGTCGGCTGTTGATCTACTAGCCAAAGCCCTGGCAAAGGCAGTTGTAAGTTTGCTTCTAGTTCTATATCAGTACAGTCATGCTTGCTGTTAACCAGGTATTTAATAGAAATTGCGTTTCTTAGGGCTACACGGACATAAAGAAGAGGTCTTTGCTTTCTTCTATGGAGAACTGTACTACATTGCAACTTTCAACTGGCAGCACGATGTATACACCATCGTAAGTACCCAACTGTCTCAGTTGCTGGTTTTGTGGTCTTATGTACAGTTCGATTTTTTTCTTCTTGACTAAAAAATGGATTATGTGTGCAGGTATGTTATTTCTACTTTGAAAAGGTTTATGCCAGAGGACAGGCTTTCAAATGTACAGGGTGTAGCCCTTACAGCTGATGGGAGAGGCGCTGTATTTGATGTTCCTTCAGCAGAGGTCCAAGATTATCTTACAGGTATACCTTATCAATACTGTTTGATAGTTTGTATTTATAAAGCAAAGGTTCATCTCTTATATGTATTTGGGTATACCCCAGCCTCTGCTTAAAACTGCTTTGATTATTCCCTGCAGGAGCAGAGAACGCAGCTGGTGTGACGCTTGATGAAGTGAAGGAGCTGCCAGCCTTGCAAGAGAGGGAGCAGCAGTCAAGGGGTGGCGGGTCAAGGTGGGGTAATAGTGGTGGCCGCGGCGGTAATGGCAGGAGATTTGGTGGAGGTGGTGGTGGCCGAGGCGGTTTCGGTGGAAGGGGCAGGGGAGGCGGTGGCAGGTTTGGCAGGAGGTGAACACCTTGAGAGCGGTATGATCTATTTTTGATGGGAATGTGAGAGAGAGGCACAGGGAATCGTCAAAGTTTTGACTGCGCCGTGTATCGGGTCTTTTTATTTTTATTTGTTAGTGTTTGTCCCTGAGATTATGACGATCAAAGTTTGCGTCTGAAGAGTGTAAAATATTGATCTGAACACTCAGACACTGTTATGGATGCAGCTATATGTGTTGTTTCGAGAGAATGAAAGCTATATTGTTTTGTTCTGTTTGTGACCACACACTGCTTAAGTCATTTGGTGGGGTGGGGCAACAGAGTATTTGGCCCCAGGTTTCAGGAATTCTGATGTGTTACTCACGAGTATGAGAGGGCATATCACATTCTTTTCTTTTTGACCTGAGGGCATATCACATTCTAATCGTATGATGGCTGTTCCAAACGAACCACCTAGGGCCATCCTCTGCTCCAAATGAACCACCTAGGGCCGTTTTTGACAGCATCCGTTCGATTATCATCTCAAAATCGACCACTACTTTTGAGTTTTGACAGCCGTCCCATTCGTTGTTGTTTTGGTCACCCAAGCATCTCCCCAGAATATTATCCTACACCAGTTTACAATCTTTCCTAAGTATGCATCATCCAAACAAAATATCCTTCACACTCTCCTTTGGGCTAGAAACCACATGCCACTAGACCAGATGGTATTTTTGTTTTGTTTTGATGAATTGATCTTCTCCCGATAAGAATCGGGCTTGATATTAGTAAGTCCTTTTGCTACCTCAACATTTGATTTCCAATTCTTTTACGTATCCCCAAATATTCCACACAAATGAAGATCAAACTAAATTGATCGTTTCTAAGTTCAACATCTCCAAAACAATAGTTAACTTTTATCGAACTTAATCTTTAAATCTGACATATGTTCAAACAAACATAGCAGGTATTTTAGATTCACTGCACTCTCAAAATCACCGTCAATGAAAAGTAGTGTGTCATCTGCATATTGCAAGAAATGCAGGATTTCTGCAATATCATCTCCCATTAGACCTCGGATAAGACCATTTCCCTTAGCTCTCTCAATCATGATTGCTACAACATCAACAACAATATCAAACCGGATCAGAGACAAATGGTCCCTCTGTTTAATAAGTACTAAAATATGGTCCAATTGAATTGTTCACCTATATCCCCACTTTACCACCTCTCACGGTGCTCATGATTATATAAAAAAACTCACCAGGAAACCCTTTCCATG
Source organism: Alopecurus myosuroides (assembly GCA_028641055.1). NCBI lineage: Eukaryota > Viridiplantae > Streptophyta > Magnoliopsida > Poales > Poaceae > Alopecurus > Alopecurus myosuroides. The sequence goes on along the minus strand of CM054063.1, from coordinate 326,108,284 downwards.
CCAATATTTGAGAAACAAAAGGCCATTTAATTTTTTCCTTAACTTTTTCGATTTTAAACAAAATAACATGTTATTTTAACACATGGAGTGAGTTCAAAGTTTCATGTGAAATATAAACACTTCCAAGATATTGCTGCTTTTGAAAAAGGCAGCTTGTGTTTTATTAACAAAAGGATCAATCATAGGCGAAATTCTGTTCATAAGAAATTTTGTAATAATTTTGAAACTCAAAGTAAGTAACCAGATCGGTTTGAATTTTCTGATATCTCCCGGATCCTTAATTTCAGAAACCAGAGGTATCACACACCATAATTTAGACGTTTAACATCCAATTTCTTCTAGTAGAAGTCGTCCGCAAAGCCTTCAAGTCCCACTTGATCACATCCAAAAAAAGCTGTAGAAATCAATAGGGAAGCCATCCGGGCTGAAGGCTTACTTTTTCAATCAACACCACTTTCTTTGTTTCGAAAAAAGAAAACCGGGCAATCAATTGCTTCCGAGTTTCCCTATCTACAACTTAGATCCCCTCAGAATATAAAATCACATTAGCCACCTCACGACGTTTTAAAAGTTTTCTTTTATATAAAACTCGGTTATGTGCTTGTCCAAGTTCTTTTGTCAAGTAATCACAGTTTCTCCTTCTTTGAATGAAACAATCATGTTTCTTCACATTCTACCGTTTTCCTTAGCGTGGAAGAATTTAGTATTAGCTCCCCCTCTTTCAAATTACGTTCCTTAGCTCTTTGAATCCATTTCAACTCCTCCCACCTTAAGAGATTAGAAGTGTTTTGATAAAAAATACTCCTCCTAATGAAAAAACACTGATAAAGTATGGGACTTTGCCACCAGATCGATCACATCTTCCCTCAAAAAAAAAAAGAAAGATCGATCACATTGATTCTTTCTAGCAACTCCATTCTCCTTTTTCTCAATCCTTTCCTCAACCTTATCATTTTAAATTGCCAAATATCAATGCTATTAACTCCAACATGACGAGCGAATTGGTCTTAACAAACTCACAAAAACCCTCTCTTAGTTCCCAAGCATTCTCATATATGAAAGGTGAATGAAAGGCTACCTTATTCCCAGTATAAAAAATCTACGAAGTATGACCCGAAAGACCTCTCTCCAAATCCGTTTCACCAAAACCCGACATTTTTTTTTGTCTTGCGTAAAAAAGACAAAATTTAGTGCTAAAGTAAGCCTTTTCACGAGATATTTTTTAAATCCCTTTTTATAGACGACAAAAAAATGTCGTTTTTTCGTGTAACGACTTTTTTTTTCGAGATTGCCGGGGGATGTAACGACTTTGTGCACACATATTATGTTAAGATCTATGCACGGACATTTTATTTTGAATTATTTGACATCTCAAAATGTGTATTTTAATTCCGGGTGCATATACACCCGGGAGCCAAAATGGAATGAATGAATCTATGCGGTGTTTGGAAACAAATAAAGTAATATGCTCAGCTTTGTACTTGCAAATCTAGCTTGCGAGTTTATTCTGTTTTAGTTCTCGATACTTGTTGAAGGCATTTGAATGAGGTGGGGGCAGCAGATGACTTCGTACCCTTGTTTCCGGAATCCTGATGTATACGTGCAACCAAAACCCTCCTTTTTGTCACTTCCCTGTCGCTTTGAATGGTTGTTGTGACGTGTTTTCGGCTCAGCGATGCACTCGTAGAAGCAAACGATTTTTCATCCCCCAATAGCGGCTTGTAATCATGTAACGTGGCTGCAAAAGCAAGACATTTTGTTTTCATACTACTTGCAGATATTCGACCAGCACGAAAACGTTGTGGGTTTTGAATTTTGATGAATCCATTGAATTGATATATCCATCTGAAAAGAATTGCCCAGAAATGCTGCCGCTTCCTATCAATGAATATCGCCATCGCTAGCTAGTGTGGGTCGGCCCAATCACAGCTTGGATAGGACGACATAACAACATGGCCACACCGTTACCAACAAATTATTGGCTACGGTGGTCACATCACGTCGGTTGCGTAGGGGTCGAGGTGCAGGCCCACCGCCGACACCAGCGGCACCCCGCGCCGCGCCGCGAACCATACCTTCACCGTCCGCCCGGCGACGGGGAAGGCCAGCCGGTGGAGCCGCTTGTGCCCCACCGTGGTGCCGCTCGCCACGGCCACGCCGTCCACGTACACCTCGTGCCGCTCCACGCGCTGCCCCAGCGCCACGTGCTCCTGGATCCTCACCACGTTGAACGCCCGCGCCGCCGACGCCGCCGGCCGCTGCAGCTCGATCCAGTACCCGTCCCCCGCCGTCGGCGCCCAGTACGTGTCGTCGGACCCGTCCAGCACGTTGCTCGCCGCGAAGCCGACGCCGCGCTCGCTGCTGGCCTTCGCCGTGCTGCCCGCGGCGAGGTCCTTGCGGAAGATGCGCGTGAGGGCGGCCCGGAACTCGCGCAGCCTGGCGACGTCGGCGTCCTCCACCAGGCCCGTGGTGTTGGGCGGCGCGTTCAGCAGCAGCACGCAGTTCCGGCCCACCGAGTTGTAGTATATGCGCAGCAGCTGGCTCAGCGGCTTGGCCGTCTCGTTCTTGTGCCAGAACCACCCCGGCCGGATCGACACGTCGCACTCCGCCGGCACCCAGTCCGTGCCCCGCGGATCGCCGGTGTTGATGTACCTGGCACCAGACGCACCCACGGGATAAACGCATCAGTCAACAGAACAGAGCAAATCTCGGTCACGCATCACGTATGTATGTGTAGGGAGAGTGTACTTCTCGATTCCCTCGGCGCCGATCGTTATGGAGGAGCGGTTGACGGTGGACCAGCAGGTGGTCCCGGCGAAGCCCTTCTCGTCGCCGACCCAGCGGACGTCGGGGCCGGCGTCGGAGAAGATGTTGATGGAGCTCTGCAGCTGGCGCACCGTCTGGAACCACTCCTGGAAATGGTACGTCATGTTGGTCGCGTTCTTGCCCTTGGCGCCGTCGAACCAGATCTCCGACACCCGCCCGTACCTGCACAACATATCAACCGACGGCGACCGTGAATCTCTGCTTCAAACGATTCGACGGAACGACGGCGACATGAATCTTTGCACTGACCCGGTGAGGAGCTCGTGGAGCTGCGCGAGGTAGTACTCGTTGTACTCGACCTCGCGGCCGTACCGCTCGTCGTGGCGGTCCCAGGGCGAGAGGTAGAGCCCCGGATCGATTCCCCGCGCGCGCGCCGCGTCGGTGAACTCGCGCACGAGGTCGCTGGCGCCGCCGTGCCAGAGGCTGGCGCGCACGGAGTGGGCCGTGTAGGCGGAGGGCCAGAGGCAGAAGCCGTCGTGGTGCTTGGCGACGAGGATGGCGAGCGAGGCGCCGGCCGCCTCGGCGGCGTCCATCCACTGGGTGGCGTTGAGCGCGCGCGGGGCGAAGAGGGACGGGTCCTCGGCGCCCGTGCCCCACTCCGAGTCCGTGAAGGTGTTCATCCCGAAGTGGAAGAACATGATCACCTCCCGCCGCTGCCACGCCAGCTGCGCCGCGTTCGGGATCGGAAGAACCGGCAGCGGCGGCGGCACGCCCGCCGCCTCGGCCCCCGCCGTAACCATGCCGGTGGCGAGCACCACGGCAGCAACCAGGCGCAGGAGCGACGACGCGCCTGCCATATCTTCTCCTAGGGCTGTCTGTTATCCAGTCCGGTGCACCTGGTATATATGTATGTACTGGCGGGCGAGTGCCAACGGCACGGGGTATAATAAGACGCGGGATCCCGGCGAACAGCGACGTGACGGGGGTACACGACGAACTCTATGGACAGTGCAGACGCATGAGATGCGCGAGCCTAGCGCGATGCGGATTTGGATTCACGCCTTTCCTTCGGGCTTTTTTTTACAACCAATACCACACATATTTACTGGATCAAATTGTACATGACTATAGCGATTACAAAATAAAATCTAAAAGATACGACCAAATCTTCGAGATCTTCAAACTATTTATTCTTACATGACACAATGCTCTAGACAGCTGAAAACCATAGTACCAAATCAAAAATCTGTAAATACCAACGAGAGTTCTCCTATAATTTTAACCCGCAATGCTAAAACTACGAGCCCACAAGCAACCATTAAATAATCAAGCAACATCGGCAAGAGGATTAACACCAGTGGTGCAAGAAAAAACAACCGAACAGTCTGATCGACGTCGCTGGGAGAGTACGAACCACCGTTGTCGAGAACGTAACAACGGAGAAAAATATTGTAAGGACAAATCTACTCGCGATAACATGAGAAAAGATTCAAAACCGATCCCGCGAAGTAAGATCTGAAGTGTAATCTTCCGACACTACCATTAACGTCGGGATGAAGATCTCGTCTTCACACGAGGAGCCAAATATCACTTATTGTAGACGATGCTAACTCCATTGACGCTCAGGACAACACATAAAACACTAATTTACTAAGAACTCCACCTATAGATCAGGTTCTCCATCCCTTCTGACGTCGGCGTGGCTGGCCGGAGGAGGGGAAACCGACGTATGGAGGCGGCGGCTTAGTTTTGGCAGCCGAAAGAAAAGACATAGGTCTTCGTGAAAGCAGTGCTTGCTTTCCTTAGGACATCTCCTATGGGTCTGTCTACTTGGCCCGAACATCCCCGATTAGAGCAGTCCCGCCAAAAACAGGCCCCTACGGGGCCGCCTTCCTCGCGCCCCGGTCCGTTTTTTGTCCGTACCTGCTCAAATCGGGCCCAAATTTGGTTGGGATATGAGCAGACGCGGACACGCTCTCGCACACGTAGTCAACACGGGCGGCCCACCCGTCAGTGGCACACCTACCTTTCGCCTCCCATCCTGGCCTAATAAGAGGCCACGCGTCCCCGCCTGTCCCCACTCCACCGCCCCCACTCCCCTACTCCACTGCGTCCCCACCTCGCCGGCGAAAAACCCTAGCACCCCAGCCTTCCTCCGCAACCGTGATGCCCTACCGCTGGTGGACTGGGGCCAAGAATGACCACGAGGCAGGGTCCTCGCGCCGCCGCGCCCCAGCCCGCACCCCATCCGACGTTTCAAAAGGCTCCGTCGGCCGCGCCCTAGCCCGCAAAGGAGGAAGAGGACCGCAGTGTACGGCACCATCCTTACCTCAATTGGGACAAGTCATAGTGGTACTGGGACAATGTGATCCCAGTGCCTTGGCCCGATGTCCACCTCGCGGACGGCTGGCACCTAAATCCGGAGAGTATTCCGGTGCCGCCTGTCCCCAAGGACGGTCTGGAGCGGGAGAACAAGATCTTCCACCCCCGGGAGGAGCTGCCGCAGGACCTCCACGGCCATCCCGCCTTCGCCCTCGACTCCCGGTGCTAGGACACCTGGTTCGCGGAGGAGCACGACCTCCACCGGCGTGACTTCTTCGTGGCAGGCACTACGCCAGGTCCCCCGCAGGTCCCTCCGTGTCCCTTCCGCGACCGTGCTTGCTTTCCGGCCTGCCTCCATCCGCCCCCGAATCGACAAGAGGACCAACACCAGTATCGCCAAACTTGGGGGCCTACCTGGGGTGCCGGACATCGTCTCCTCGCCCCACCCCATAGGCGGCGCCCACCCGTCATAAAGACAAGCCCGCACCGGTCATGAGTTAAGGCGTCGTGCAGGCGGCCGTTCTGCGTTAATGTCGCTCTCTAGTTTCCAATAAAATGGGATGCTAGCATGCAACACGCCTAGCAGTTACACCGGCGACACGATGCTCCGGAGGCCGACATTACGTCTTTCCCACGCGAACCATTTACGGCGTCGCCGCCCTTCGACCAAGGATAAAAGGCGAAGCCTTTTGCCTCGCCGTGCACATCGTTCTCCCCTCGCTTCACCACCTCAATTCTCTCTCCGTCGCCGCCATCGCCATTGCCAACAACTCGGAGACCGGGTCGTCCTCCGAGCTCACGTGCGGGAAGACCATCAACACAGAGCACTACTAGGAAAACTGCTATAGGAGAAATCATAGCCGTGGCGCACCACATGCTCGGTGTGTCACGCCTAACTAGCCATTGCGCACCACACACTAGTGGGACTTGGTGCGCCACGCCTAAGGGCATAGCCGTGACGCATGTCGTGGTGGTGTCACGGCAGATGCCATAGGATGGCTAAAGATGTGGGGACGATGGACGCTGGAGGTGCTCGGGGAGGGATCACGCAGCGAGTAGCCGCGTGTGGGATGAATCTAGCACTGCAAACAACAAGATCTACCCAGGTTCAGGTCCCTCGTGTGGAGGTAAAACCCCTACTCCTGCCTTTATCTCTTTGTATTCGTGTGTCACCGAGTAGCCACAGTACAAGTTTGGCCTACAGCCGAGTAGCCACTCTTCTCTCTAGGTGAAGACCTGGGTCAAGAATGTGAACCGGTTCTCCGTCCTTCGTGCAGGAGGGGGCAGGGCACCTTATCTACTGGTGCCCAGCCGGATACAGCCAACAGGGAAAAGTACAAACATATGTCGACATAGTGTGCACACTGCACACTTCCAGCTTCTCGCCGACAGCTTTGGCTTCCTAGTTTGTCTTGTCTGGAAAGTCGTTGTGCAAAACCAAGAAGCTGATCTGTTATCACTGTCATGGCCACAGGGTAGGCCCCCTAACCTGCGCCTAACCTGCGCCGCCCTGCTGACACCCTGGCGCGGATAAGCACGCGCTCTGCAGATGAACAGTGCTCCAGTACGGACCTAGGATACGCGGGATCCTGTGTCAGAACGGCTCCTTTGACTTTTGGTCCGAGTAGGAACCCACTCCCTCTACTCGGACCCCTTCCTCTACTCGGAAGAATACAACTTCCTTGATTCTTTCTCCTGGCTATCAGCGTGTACGGCCGAATAGCAGTCGACCGGGTAGCGAGTACCGGGTAGCCAGCTACTCTGCCAAACGTCTCTTCTGATCTTGCCCTTAGCACTTGCCTTTACCCTACTCGGGGGTAACCCCCCGATATTAGTCCCCGAAGCTGGTAGAGTCCTGCGAACTTGTTCACTGGGCTCTGCCAGCTTAAAAACCAATCTTGCCTTTGAAACTTAGGATGCTGAGTAGAACCTCCGAGTAGCCCTCAATTCTGGCTCGAGTCTCTTCTCTTCTGAATAGAACCATTTCTCTTCTCTGTCGCCGAGTAAAATGACTTTGTGAAATCTTGAACAGAATCTCGGCGTGGCAGAGCAAATCCATCTTTCCGCACTGCAACTGGGCACGTGTCACGTTCTCGCACCCCCGATGCCTCGGTGCCCGGGATATGACAGGCCACGCGCCCATCATTGAGACCTGGGCCCACCGGCCCGTTAGGTCACATCAACTGCAGTTATTAGCCCACGATCTCGACGTGGGATCAATTGCGGCCGTTACGCGCGCAAACTGCGCTGTGTGCGTTTCTAACCGGCCCGCATCCCACGTCGCACGATCTCCGCGCGCAACAGATCCCACTAACTCCACTAGTAACGGCAACCCGAGGGGAGGGAATAAATACCCCCTCGGTAACTCCTCCTTCTCCTTCCTGCTCTCATTCACTTCCTGCCTCCTCGCCTCTCCGCCGCCACAGGGCACTTCCGCCGCCACGCATCTCGCCGCGCCGCTGCTCCGTGCGACGCCGGAGGGCTAGCAACTCCCACCAAATCTCCACGAAACCACTAAATCCTCTCGTCTCCATGGCTCGCGATGACGATGCCCGCGCCGGATGGGCTGGATCCGAGGTCGCGCTGGAGGATTGCCAGTGGCTGGTGAATACCCGCCGCGTTCCTCCCGGCGTGCGCTGCAGGCAGCCGGACGGCGAACTCGTTCCCACACCGGAAGCGGACGAGTTCGTCGTCTTCCTCGCCCACTTCAAGCGAGGATTCGGCCTGCCCGTCTGAAAGTGCACTATGGTCAACTAGAGGGGGGGGGGGGGGTGAATAGGTTGACTACCAATTTTTCTTTTCTTTTCCTTTAGTGGGGCTTAGCAAGATAAAGTAAGGTTCTCTAGATGTGCAACTAGGTGAGCAACCTATGTGGACAAAACGATATGCGCAACGGAAGTAAAGCGTAAGGTAGTAAAGCAAACAACAAGTGTAAACAAGGAGACAAGGATATGATTCACCGTAGTTCCTTCTCAAAGAGAAGTACGTCTACGTTGGAGAGGTGGGGAGCCACCTAGGCGCTCCTCAATAGCACGGTTGTGCACACCTTGTTCTCCTTGAGCTTCTCCGGTGAGGGAGATGCTCGTTTCCACTATGAGGTCGACTTGAAGGCGTTGACCAAACCTTTACAAGGACTTGAGGTCACTCCACAAGATGGATGGAGGCTCTCAAGCAATCCGTAGCTTCTTGCAACAAGGTGGAAACTACAAGCACGAGATCTACTAAGATTTCTAGGCCTCAAGTAGGATTCTAGATCTACTAGGTTGTGGTGGATGGATTTGAGATTCCTTTGGTGGAAGTGTGGATCTAGGTCTCCTCTAGCTCTCCACCAAGTTTGGGAGTGTTTGGGTGGACGGAGTGGGAGATCTAGGTGGTTGAAGCTTTCATTAATGGCTAGGAGAGAGAATGGGAAAAGCTTGGCATTTAAGAGGTAGGGGAAGGGGTATTTATACCCCTTGCATTTAAGTGGCCGTTGCAGTCCAGTTTCACCGGAGGCTCCGGTGGTTTCACCGGAGGCTCCGGTGGTCCTCAGTCCAGTGCGCAGTTGCGCAGCGCACTAGCTCGCTAGTGCTGAAGAACTGGGCGGAGGCTCCGGTGGGACCTGCGGAGGTTCCGCCCACCGGAGGCGCACCGGAGGTTCCGGTGGAACCTCCGCTCTTCTCAAACAGAAGGGTGGTTTGGCGGAGCCTCCACCGGAGGCCATTTATGCTGTGCCATGGGGGCCACCGGGTGTCCACCGGAGGCTCCGGTGGAACCTCCTCTCTTCTCAAACAGAAGGGCATTTTAGCGGAGGTACCACCGGAGTCGCACCGGATCCTTTTTGGGTGTAGGCCATGTGTTGGTGGAGGGCGGAGCCTCCGGTGGATTTGGCGGAGGTTCCGCCCACCGGAGCTCCACCGGAGGTTCCGTTCCTGGGTCTGCTCTTCTGCTCCAGAAAGGGATTTGGGCGGAGCCCACACCGGAGCCCCACCGGAGCCTGGGCGGAGCCTCCGGTGGATTCACCGGAGCCTCCGCTCCTGCACATTATAGTTCCCTGGATTCCTTTCTCCTAGCACTTTTCATACAAAACGAACACGTGCCCCATAAAATTAGTGGACCTAATAACCTGGGCATTTTCATCATTTGAACAAACATTAGATCAAACAGTTATGTTGTCATATGATTACCAAAACGGACGATGATCTTTCATTCTCCCCCTTTTTGGTAATTGATGACAACATAACTATTTGCATGATTAAGAACACAATATGAACGGAGCTCCCCCTAAAGGTACGCTCCTTTCATATTGAGAGCATCTAGGCATGCTATATAAAAGTAATATGACAATGATATCATATAACACACATAACACATAAATAATATGATACGAGGTTCACACAAACATAATATAACGAGGTTCACAATAGATACGAATAACGTAAACAAACCGAAGTTCCAAATGGTTCAAATGAGAAGCCAAACTCCCTCAAGCAAAAAGGAAGATGCAAATCGAGAAAGCTTGAGGGAGACCCATGCAAATGCCCGTTCCTAATATAAATCTCTCCCCCTTTGGCATCAAGATACCAAAAAGAGAGAGACCAAGATGCAAACGTCCCAAATCACTCGGAGGAGGAGGAGGCTTCCGGAGCCGGGGAGGGATCACGGCGGTGAGAGCTAGTGGCTTCGTCTCCTTCTTCCTCGGACCACTCGATAAGCTTGCCCTTGGAGTCCTTTGCTTGCCAATCGTCCCAATTGGTGATGCTATCAAGTGCCGGGGATTCAATGGAGAGGCCTTCCTCACGAAGACGTTGACGAGAAGCTTGAGCTTTGTTGCGGTTCTTGAGTTCCTTATCATAGTGTTCTTCCCATTGATGTTGCTCTATTTTCTTGTTCAAACGAAACACTTTCTTAAGAGCTCTTGCCATCCATTTGAAAGCATTGCTAGAGGGAGGAGGTTGAGATGGATCCTCGTCTTCTTCCTCATCAACAATGATGCGAGGCCTAGCCTTGTGCTTGCGAATGGCGGGAGTGGGATGCACAACGGGTTCCGTGTGATCTTTCATGAGAAGTCTCTTTTCCGTGTGAGAGATCCAATGCTCATCATCAACAGCTTCATCCGGAAACTTCCTATTCCATACGTGTAAGATTATCTTCATGATGAACGGCCCAAAGCAAGCATTCTTGCGGTTGACAATGGCATGCCACAACTCATTCCAAATATAATCAAGCACATCAAGCTTGCGAGGAGTGTCATCCATCCGGTGTTGATGAGTAAGGAGCATTAGGTTCTTCAAGAAACCTTGAATCTCATCCACATTGCCCGCCTTTGGGTTGATGGTCTCGCGATAGATGCGCAACATGATGTCATATGTGGGATAGAGACCTTTGACGAACCCAACGGCGTACTTCTTCCAATGATAGAGAGGAGTAAGACCATCCTTGGGAAGTGACGCGGCGTTGATGGCATGAACTCGGAACCATCCGTTAGCAAATTCTTCTCCCTCAGCAAAAGGACCAAAATCCGGGTAGCCACCAAGAATAGTGCCAACATCTTTCCATGTGATGTCAAGCTGTCTCCCTTTAGTCATCCAAATCATATGACGGTTGGTCTCATTGGAGAGATGAATCGTGGCTAGAAACTGACAAACGAGCTCTTCGTCGAAATCTTGTTGAAGAGTAATAATGGGACCAAGACCAAATTTTTGAATGAGCTCAAGAGCCTCCCCAAAGTACTTGTGGTTCCTTTCCATGTGCCCAATGCTAATGGCATGTTGAGGGACGACATTTTCCTTCGGCTTCCTCATCAAAATCTCACTATAAATTTGCCCTTGGAAAACGGTGTGGTAGCGAGGATCCTTATCCCGGAATTGGGGCATCAAGCGATCACGGGTAACCACATACGGGTTGTCACGCCTTTCCTTCAAGAACATAGCCTCGGACATCTTGGAGGCGGTTGGTGCGTTGTTCCTCTTGGGCAAAGTCTTCTCAGGAGCCGGAAAGCGTTTGCGCTTGCCTTGAGAGCTGTCAAGTTCTGCTTGAATCTCATCCAGGGGTTGAGGCTTGCGGCGGCCGGTGGTCTTGTACCGTTTCCCTTTTCCCTTGGAACCGGAAGCATCTAAGAGAGAAAGCAAGAAGATCATGAACAAAGAGTAATGCTCGAGTCGCTAAGGCACGCACAAAACCAAGAAACCTAGATACACATGGTGTTAGGGTTGAATAATCTAGGGTTAGGGCAAACGATCCTCCCAACAACCGCAACGATTCAAGCCTAACACGCAATATCTAGGTTGCTAGGGTTTGTACTTGAGAAGCTCCACTCCTAAAACTCCAAATCCACAAATCTAGATGCAAAGAACATGAGCTCCTATGCATCCCATCCATCAACTAGACGGGAGAGAGAGAGAGCACGTACCCGCGTCGTCCATGGTGAAAGAGGAGGAAGGGAAGGTTCCCGGAGCGTCCCAAGGCGAGGAGAAGGCCTCCCCACGGTGGAGCACCCAAATCCGGCGGCGAAAAGCTTGGGGCGGCGGCGGTTCGTGAGGAGGAAGATAGGGGCGGGTGGGGGAAAGTGAGATTGGATCTCACTTACCCCCGCACGCCCATCACTTATCCACAGAAAATTTCCACCGGCGGAGCCTCCGGTGGATTCACCGGAGCCTCCGCTCCCACCAGCGGAGCCTCCGGTGGGTCGCACCGGAGCCTCCGCTCCCTGTCCCAAAAACAGTTAAGTTTTGGCCCGCTGAGCCACTGTGGGCCAGCGGAGCTTCCGGTGGTGTTCCGGTGGACAGGACCAGCGGAGCCTCTGGTGGATTCACCGGAGCCTCCGCCCTTGGCAGCGGAGCCTCCGGTGGATGCACCGGAGCCTCCGCTCAACCAAATTTTCGCACGCCAAGATAGGAAAAACACGAGCATTTCGATGGAAGCATTGGTTTTGGCAAAGGAGGCTTGGGTTGGAAAATCGTCACTGATATACGAGAGACATTACTCGAAGGGGTCCGCAAAAAGCAACAAAAAAGATAGAAGACCGAACCCGTACGAGTTGTCAAGACGGAGATATGATAGGCGTGAAAGATCCAAAACACACAAAATGGTCGGTGGCCGAGGCCACCATGTTTGAGTGTGTAACTTGGCACCGCGAAGATATATCTTGGGTCCAAAATTACTACTCACAATTAAGCACAATAAGTCACAAATGACTAGATATGCAATGATGATTTATTTTTCGCATAATAGGAGGAGTGCATATTCATGAGTTGAGTAGTGCTCCCCCTATGTCCATGCCTACATCTAAGCCTAATAGCATGCATAATGAGGGTAGATATGCACGGTTTCAAGTGAAGTTGGAGGAATCTATGACATTTAGTTCATTCCCCAAAGCTCGAAATCTTGGTTCATCAAGGGCCTTCGTGAATATATCGGCAAGTTGATCCGTTGTGGAGACATATGAGAGATCAATATCACCTTTCTCAACATGATCCCGAATGAAATGATGACGGATCTCAATGTGCTTCGTCTTGGAATGAAGAACCGGGTTGTAGGCGATCTTGATAGCACTCTCATTGTCACAAAGAAGAGGAACCTTGTCAAAATGAATACCATAATCCTTCAAGGTTTGCCTCATCCATAGCAATTGGGCACAACAACTTGCCGCGGAGATATACTCGGCCTCGGTGGTGGAGAGAGCAATGCAATTTTGCTTCTTAGAAGACCAACATACCAAGGAGCGACCAAGGAATTGACAACCCCGGGATGTGGACTTCCTATCCGTCTTCTCTCCCGCATAATCCGCATCCGAGTATCCAATGAGCTGAAAGCTTGAACCCTTGGGGTACCAAAGACCGAAGTTTGGGGTATGAACTAGATATCAAAAGATCCGTTTCACAGCTTCCAAATGACTTTGCCTTGGGGAGGCTTGAAACCTTGCACATTTACCTACGCTATACATGATATCGGGTCTAGATGCACAAAGGTAGAGCAAGGAGCCAATCATGGAGCGGTATACCTTTTGATCTACCTCTTTACCGTTGGGGCCGGGTTTCAAGTCGGTGGTTGTGGACATAGGAGTCTTCATAGGTTTGGCATCATTCATATTAAACCTCTTGAGCATGTCTTGAGTGTATTTGGCTTGTTTGATGAAAGTCCCTTCATAATATTGATTTACTTCAAAGCCAAGGAAGAATTCCAACTCTCCCATCATAGACATCTCAAACCTATCGGTCATAAGCTTGCAAAACTCCTCATTGAACAAGGTGTTAGTAGACCCAAAAATGATGTCATCCACATAGAGTTGGCATATGAACAAGTCACCTCCAACCGTCTTGGTAAAGAGGGTGGGATCGATTAAACCAACATTAAACCCGCGATCTACTAGAAACTCTTTAAGGTGCTCATACCACGCGCGTGGAGCTTGTTTAAGTCCATAGAGCGCCTTATCAAGTTTATAGACATGATCGGGGTGGTTGGGATCCTCGAAACCCGGAGGTTGCTTGACATATACTAACTCATTAATGGGACCATTAAGGAAAGCACTTTTGACATCCATTTGTTGTAACTTGAAGTTATGATGAGATGCATAGGCAAGTAAGATACGAATGGATTCAAGGCGAGCTACGGGGGCAAAGGTTTCACCGAAATCGATACCTTCGACTTGAGAAAAACCTTGGGCCACCAATCGTGCCTTGTTGCGAACGACAATGCCATCTTTGTCTTGCTTGTTCTTGAACACCCATTTGGTGCCAATGACATTTTTGCAATCCTTGGGTCTTGGCACTAATTTCCACACTTTGTTGCGCTTGAAGTTATTGAGTTCATCATGCATGGCTTCAAGCAAATCTTGATCTTCGAGAGCTTCATATACCTTCTTGGGTTCAATGAAGGAGACAAAAGCATGAGCCTTGCTAAAATCCGCCAATTGCCTTCTAGTGACCACTCTTCCACGAACTTGTCCAAGAATCATGTCCTCCGTATGACCCGCTCGCTCAAGATTTTCTAGCCTTCTCTTTGCTCTTCGTGCTAGTATCTCCTCCAAAGATTCCTTGGATATGGATTGAGAATCACCTTCTTCATCGGAGGCATGTCCATCTTCATTTTGTCCTTGATCAATAATGGGTGATGAATCACCACTAGGTTGAGCATTCTCAACAATGATAGAATCTTGATCATGATTGAGATGAATATCTTGGCCTTGGTAATTAGCTTGAGGGCTTGGTGCATCTTGTTGGATAGCTTGATCATCAATGGGTGTAGTCAATGGCACCACTTGACTGGGGCATAGTCCTTCTCCCTCCGTCATCCGGTGTCCCTCAATGGGGATTATTTCACCAATCCCCATTCTTCTTATGACGATGGGAGGAATTGCATCTCCTACAACACCATGATCTATACGCCCCCCTTGGGAGCCATTATCCTCATCAATCACCACGTCTATAGCTTCTTCAACTTGTCCGGTGGACTTGTTGTAGACTCTATAGGCGTGAGCATTTGTGGCATAACCAACAAAGACACCCTCATAAGATCTAGTCTCAAATTTTGACAACCGTTTACCTTTCTTGCGAATGAAGCACTTGCAACCGAAGACCTTGAAATAAGATACATCCGGCTTCTTTCCCGTGAGAATTTCATAGGGGGTCTTGTTCAAGATCTTGTGAAGATATAACCGGTTGGTAGCGTGACATGCGGTGGATACGGCTTCGGCCCAAAAGTTATAGGGAGAAGAGAACTCCGCAATCATAGTTCTAGCCGCATCCATCAAAGTCCGGTTCTTTCTCTCCGCAACACCATTTTTTTGAGGGGTATATGGAGTGGAATATTGATGAGCAATGCCTTCTTCACTAAGAAAACCCTCCACGGTGTAGTTCTTGAACTCCGAGCCATTATCACTTCGAATCGCCAACATGGTAGCATTGTGTTGGCGCTCCACTAGAGTGATGAACTCGATGACTCTACTTTGAGTTTCACTTTTCCTCTTGAAAAATACACCCAACAATATCTTGAATAGTCATCCACAATCACCAAGCAATACTTCTTTCCTCCGAGGCTATCATAGGATAGTGGAACAAAGAGATCTAAGTGAATGAGCTCGAGAATTCTTGTGGTGGAGATGGTTGTCTTGGTTGGGTGTACTTCCCCATGTTGCTTCCCAAAGGTACAAGAGCTACACACACGATCTTTAGCAAACTTAGCTTTGGTTAGTCCAAGAACGTGATTGCCACTTTGGAGAACATGTAACATTCTCATATTGGTGTGGGCTAGTCGGCGATGCCAAAGCCACCCCACATCAACTTTAGCCATTAGGCATGTCGCGGCACACGTGTCTTCTTTAGAGAAGTCCACTACATACATGCCGTTCTCGACAAACCCAACAAAGGCTACTTTAAGAGATGTCTCCCAAGTGACAATCACACTCTCTTTATTAAATAACGAGGTAAAACCACAATTCGCAAGTTGAAGAACGGACATCAAATTATAGCCAAGGGACTCAACAAGGAGAACATTCTCAATTGATAAATCGTTTGAGATTGCTACCTTGCCTCGTCCCAATACCTTAAGCTCGGACTTATCACCAATAGTGACGCAATTGAGATGAGGTAGAGGAGGTTCAAGATTGGTTATTGCGTCATGGCTTCCGGTCATATGTTGGGATGCACCACTATCCACTGTCCATTTGTTTGACCCGGAAGCTTTTCCCTACAAGAGATCAATTTCTTGATTTAGGTACCCATCCTTCAATGGGTCCTCTTTTGTTAGTCACAAGGGTCTTAGGAACCCAAATAGTCCAATGATAATAATCACCATAAGAAGTACCAACGTATTTAGCATAAACATGTCCATCTCTAGATTTCATAAGAACATAAGATGGGTTATATTTTCCGGCAAAATCATTGTGAGTGATGCTCCCCCAGAGGTATCACCACCCACAATGGCGTTGGTCTCCTTTTCTTTGGTCACTTCACCCTCTTTCACCACCCGCTGCGGCTCTTCTCGCGGCTGGGATGCGGAGACGAGGCCTGATCATTAGATCTAGCCGCGTGCGAGTGAACCACCTGCGAAGCTCCAGCTCCCGGGTTGGCCTTCCGGAACTCCTCGTTCTGCCTAGCGGCCTCCAACACCAACTCGTTGAGCCTCTCCTGCTGCCTGAGACGCGCCTCTCCATCTAGGCGCGGCAACTCGGCAGCCACGGCCTGTGCAGCTCTGAGCGTCTTGGCGGGCGTGCTGTACCTTGGCCTTGTGAAGGTGTTCGCGGTGGCGGACTGCGCGGGCTCCTCCGCAACTGTCGCCATCTCGGCGCCCAGGTTACGCCGCGTAGCGCCTACTCTGCTGGGCCTCCTGGCCACCGGCGTGAAGCCGTGAGCCTTGTTGTACTCGAGCTGGTCCAAACTCAGCTCAAGCCTGATCTTTAGCTGGTGCAATAAGCTCTCAAGGTGCCAAGAGAGGGAGAGGTGACATTCTTGGATATCTTCTTTGACTTGGAAACAAAACCAAGTCCCTCTTTTCCTTTCTTGGCACCTTGAGAGCTTATTGCATCATTGAGAATTCTTTCCTTCCCTACATTGTTAGTCGTAGTAGAAGAGGTAGGTGCAATAACAATGCTATTTGATGAAGATGCAACATGCTTATTAGATTGTTGAGCTAGAAGCTTCATTCGAGACTTGGAAAGTTTGTCATGAATTTCTTTAAGAGACTTAAACTCCTTTTTTAGTTTGTCATGCTCCTCGTCAAGTTTTTGGTGAGCTATTCCTAGCTTCAACTCTTCCTCTTCAAATTCTTTAAGTAAAACAAGAGATTTAGCATGTTCTTTCTTAAGCTTGGCAAGAGATTTTTCGTTATCTTTTCTAAGCTTAGAAACACTAATAGCATAGGTATCTTGTAGACTAGATAGTTTCTCTTCAAGAGAGGCTCTCATGGATCTCTCCTTTTCAAGAGCCTTGACTAGTTCATCATCATGATTCTCATTGCTACCGCCATGATTCTCCAAGGTCATGATGATTTCCTCCTTCTCATCAATGAGAGAGTTGGCATCATCAAGTTGCCTTAGGAGAGCTTTTACCTTTTCTTTGGTTTCACCTTCAAGACTACACAACCAAGATCCTAGGTTCTTGGCCTCCTCATCATCAACAATGTTTTCGACACAATCCAATAATGAGGGAGAGCTAGTGTTAATAGACTTGGAGGTGGAAGATATTACCGCGGTGGCTTTTGCCATGAGACATGTAGGTCGGATCGATGCCTTTTCATTGGGAGATTCAAATAGAGAGACCGATGAAGAGGAAGTCGTAGCTATGGCGACGTGGGCAACACCTACGACTTCATCTTCTCCTTCATCTCCGGAGTAGTACGTTTCCAATGTGGGGCCTTCTTGAACATATAGGGCCCTTGGGACTCTTCTAGCGAGGTTCTTGTTTTGTGGAGCTTTGTTCTTGTCCTTGCGAACAAGCTTCCCTTCATTCTCTTCTCTTGGCTCAAAGGGACACTCTTTGACGAAGTGGTTTGCACTTCCACAATTGTAGCATGTCCTTGGCCGCTCCCCTTTCTTCCTAAAGATCTTGTTCCTTGAAGGTCTCGGGGCACCGGTGTCGTGGGATAATCACGGCAGATGTTACCTGGGGTAACTGATCTTGGGGCAAGTCGACACAGGTATTCGGGAGAGGGTTTAGCTCAAAGGAAGACATAACGGAAAGCAATATAAGAACCGGAAAGTAACTCGCCGGATCTCAATATGAATTATGCTGGATACTCGATAACAGGTGTTACAACTATGATTTGAATCTCTGGCAAACTAAACCTAGGGGCCGGTTTATAAAGCACCCGTACACCCCTAACTTGCCCTTCAAGGCACATCTTGAGTCCTACTCGAACTCCACATACAAACCCTAACTTCCCTTACCGCAGCCCACAATCCGGGTTACGAATCTTACAAGCCTTTGGGCCTTCCGGTAATCTCTTTACCCCCAGCCGGATATCGCTCAGCACACCTCGGGCCGGATTATATCTTGAAGTAGGCCTACCGGGTTACTATCCCCCCATCAGTAGTCCCCAGGATAGCGCGGGTTTCACGGATTCATCCTTGAAGCACTCGCTATTCCCTGAAAAAGATACGAAACACCCAAGTTCATGGGGACCGAGTTAAATTGCTTCGATAGATGGCTAGGCACAGCTCCATGACGGCCATACGATAACTCGATTTTCCCCCGAATGTCTAACATGCCTTTCCAAATTTGAACCCTAAAATGCCAAGGTTCCACTCACGATACCGGTCCCTGATATCTCGGGGTAGGTTACACTTCCTCCGCCAACGGAACATTTTATTCCATTCCGGGCGCATACACCACCAAATCCGCACGGATAATTACTGTCCCGTAGCTTCCGATTTTCCAGTCGCGGGGGTGAGCTCACCACCTCCCTTATAAATATCAACCGAAGGTAACCCTAGGCCTTTCACCTCACCTCATCATACCCTTTCTCCTCGCTCCCTCGCAGTTTCCGCCGCCGGAGCCCGCGCACACTACAACAGATAAGATCACTGCCGACCGCGCTCGACCTCGAGCTATCCCGCGCCGCCGTCACGCATTGTCGTCGCATCTTCGTTTCTCTCATTGAGGGCTGTGGAACAATACTCAAGCCGCACCTCTCATCACCCTCATTTCGGACATCAATCTCTTCGGTAAGCCTCTCTCAATCATCCAATTGAACCTCGCAATTTTTTCAATTTGACTTGGATCGGATCTGGATCAACCCGTAAATTACCTTTCCGGTATCGTCAAATCAAGCCGCTTCGGTAGTCCTCAGCTCCTTTAAGCACCTGATGCGTAGTCGCAATTCATCCCCGCACCTTTTTCAACCATCAAACTTTATATAAGATCGCTCGCAAGCTTTTCAACCTAGATCCGTTCCACCTTGTTTTTTCCGCTTGTCTCATTAACATCCGGAAAACCCTCTTTTTCCAGCTATTTTCTTCGCAGTAAAAGTATGGGCAACCATCCATGTTCGCCCAACCCACCTCCATACGTAAGTAATTAATAATTTACTCAACCTCATCTGTAACCCGGAAAATCCTCCACACTTAACATCGTAGCGCATTATCCGGGTATTATTTTAGCCTTCGCATTGTCTCGATATTCCCAGACTCGGATAATCTGATACTCCGAATCTTACTCCATACATCTCTTGTCCCTTGCAGGTCAACTCCATGGCTCCGAAAAGACAGGGAAGGCACCCGGCTCCGACCAAGACCCCTCAAACCACTTCTGCCAACTGGGGTCGGTCTTTAACGACGAAGGCCAAGCTGGAAGGAATGGCCGAATTAGGAATTCTTCCCTCTCAAAAGGAGATACATTGGAGGGCTCCTGACGATGAGACCAGTCCTACTCCTGCCGGGAATGAGGTAATCTGTTTTACCGAGCACGTGACCCGGGGATTTCGTCCTCCGGGTCACCCTTTCTTCCGGGAAATCTTAAGCCACTACGGCCTCCGGGTGTTCGACATAGGGCCTAACTCTATGCTGAATATTACCCATTTCATAGTCTTGTCCGAATCTTACTTATGCATTCCACCAAGCCTGGATCTTTTTATTGAGTTATTCCAATGCGAGCTGTGTCGTGAGAGCGATGACGAAGCTCTTCTTACCTGTGGCGGGGTATCTATCCAGCGCCGCAAGCACTCACTAATGCCAACTCTTAACTTGAACTCCCACGTCAACAACTGGCAACTATCTTTCTTCTATTGCCACGACACTTCTCCGGATGGTGAGAGGAAATTACCGGGTTACTCGGAGAGCCTCCTTGAACCCTCCGAGTCTTTTAGCGCTTTTGCACCCGAGCCTGATAGGGAAGCCATTCAGCCCTTTTTGGCCAAACTAGCAGCCCTCTCAGCCCATGGCCTTCTTGGGCTTAATCTAATAAAGACTTGGGTAGATTTCCGGGTTCAGCCCAACTCCATTCGTTCGAAGTTGCTACACGAGTACTCGGGTCACATCACGGACTCCCTCCGCTACTCCACCAAGAACTTCCCTGCTGGCAACACCAACAAGACCATCAAGGGTTTCCTGATGGAGAGGCTAGACGTTATAAAGAACGCTACCGGGTTACCCCCGTTTACTCGGGAGAATCCTGCTCCAGCGGTAAGACCTGACCCCCTTTTTCTTGTTTCAGCACTTTTATCCGCTATAGTCTCTAACCACTGCTTGCATTTACTTGTTCACAGGCTGACGATCCCTTCTGGAAGGTCGAGAACTCTCCTCCCTCCCAAGAGCCCGAAGGGGAAAACGAGTCCATTGATGACGACGAGGGTACTCTTTCATAACCTTTATATCTGCCTTTCATCTGTGCCACCTTTCTTACCACTCGTCCTTTCTTATCTGATACTTACTCGGCTTTCATGGTCAGAGGACGAAGAGGAGGAAGAAGAAAATGACCCGGAAGCCACCGAGTCTGACCAAGAACCCCCAGTTGGAAACAAAAGGAAAGCTAGAGGGGTAGTTGAAAAGGTTCCCTTCTCTTCCATGTCTTGTGCGCCTTACTCCTTTGCCACTATGCGTGAACTTAATGTGCGATTATCACATTCACCCTTCTTGAAGGACCCTTTCCCGACTAAACGTAGGGTGACCCGGAGTTCTCCGGGGGATGATCCCCTTAACCCGGGTATCTCCACCTCACCCGCTCGTCGAGCCAGCACCCCTCCAGCTCAACCTTCCCAATCTCCTCAACGTCATCCATCTCCTAGTCATCCACTTGCCGGGCAATTTCGCGTACCGCAGCCAGTGCTTTTACCAACGTCATCCGCCTCCAGCTGCGAGCTTCCCCCGGACTATGCTGTGAACACCGGGTAAGCTACCTTTGCTTACATTCTCTCGCACTTGTTATCTTTCTTTTTTCCGTACATTCCACTAATCAATGTCTCCTTTTTTCCTTTCAGCGCCACAGTTACGCTGAGTGACCCGGATATTCCTGAAGCAGAAAGGCAGGGAGAGGAGAAGCCGAGTAATAACATGGACATTGAGGTTGAGGACGAGGCCGAGGACGGAAATAAAGAAGACCCTTTTAAGGACCCACCTCCACCAAAAACTGCATCACCCCAGCCCTCTGAGGAGGTGGATGAAGATATCATTTTAGAGACCAAGTCGGGTTCTCCTAACCCAGACACTCAAACGGTCCGGGTTTCGACCCCCAGACCCGGAGCAACCCTTCAACAGGAAGACCAATCTTCCGGCCCTTCTCGACTTCGCCCTGAAGACATGACCTTTGCGCAAATGCTAGATGCCCTCCATACCTTGAAGGGTGATGAAGAAAACATACTGGACGCCTTAATAACCAAGCACGAGGTAATCCCGAGTAGTACCAATTGTTTCCACACATAGTCCCCAAGTTCCGAGTAAATTACTAAGTAACTTGCTTGGAACTTTGTATAATGTTTCTGGCTAATCCCTCTTCATGCTTCCTTACAGGACTATGTTTCACAGTTGGAGAAGAAACTGGCCAAGTCCACCAAGCGTATTGAAAAAGAAACGGCCCTTCGTGAAGCTGCGGAGACTGAAGCTCGCAGGTGCCAAAAAATGACGAAAAGGTACAGGAAAAGGGCTCACAAGGCTAAGGACAAACTGACAACACTTTCCGTGAAAATTGCTGACGTTTATCGTACCGCGACCGGTAAGATTTTTGAATTTCACCTTTTCTATGACCCGGATTTCTTTGATATGAACCACTGTACTTGCTTACTTATTATCTTTGCTCCTTTTGCCCCTTTAGCAGGCCCAAGTGATGCTGCCCCCGAAGAAGATGACGCTGCTAAGCTAAAAACCATCAAAAATACTCTTCGCCAACTTTGCGGCGGAGTTAGCTGGATACTTGATGAGTTGCGACTGCCGGGTGTCAGGCCAGATAACATGAAGAGATTACTGGAATTCTGCTCCACGATCCCCGAGTGGATTTGGCACTGGAAACGGTCCTCCTGCCGATATGGGGTAACCCGGGGGCTCGCATTGGCTAAAGCCTACGCTCCCAAGCTAGAGCTGGCCAAACTTATGAGCGGATTTCCAGAGTTCAACTTGGATGGGTCCAAGTTTTTGCCAAAGGACTTCAAGGCTATTCAGAAAGAAGTCCGTCATCCGGCTAGCGTTATCGCTGATAGCTTAGAGATTGATGTGATTCTCCCTGCTTATGATGCTAATGACAAGATTGTCAAGGCGAACCGCCCCCAGCCGTTCGATATGCTTGCCCGTTGGAGGGAGGAGGCAATCAAGATAAGGGACGAAGCTGCCAAGAAGGCCGATGCCGACTCTACTGATCCGAGTGGCGCCGCCACCACCAATGACAACAAGGGCAAGGCCAAGATGGATCCTGCAGCTTGAAGTAATGAATATCGCCTGTCATTCCATATGCGTCAGTCGGCAAAGCGTCGTTAAAACAGCTTTATTATTTGTTTTAAGCGGAGCGCCTGTGCTCTTTTGATACTTTAGGGTTTTTGTAATATTTTTGCTTATACTCCCGATGCACTTTGCGCCCCTTTGGGCTTTTGATTAATGTGTCTTTGCACCCGCTTTTTCTTGATACCCACTTACTTTATTCTTGATACCTTGTACTTTTACCCCTTCTCTTTTTTTTTATGCTTTCCTTGGCGAGACCCGACCTCCGGGTTTCGTTGACATCTGGGGAACGGGCTTTCACCCGGATCCCTAAGCCCCCGAGACCCGGATGCATGGCTCGTTGGAATTTTATCGGCTGGATTACGCTGTTTCTTCTTCAGAGCTCCCAAGTCCCCCAGTCCGGGTTTCCGCGTCTGGGACACGTGATTGTTTCTTTTCAAGGAAACGAATCGCCTGTCGCTAAATGCCTAAGACTTCAGGACAGCTTTTTATGATGTTTGAAGCTATGCTTGATAATCGTTGAGTTTCCGGCTGCTAGCCTTATACTCTGCATAACTTGTGGTTTAGATGACCCTTTCAACTACCTTGTACTATAAGCCGGCTTTCGCGTGGATACCATGTTGTTACATCAATACGAAAACGGGGTCAAGCGAGTCCCGTTTGGGTCTCATGACCGACATTAATCGTAAGCGAACGAATCATGCCACTTTGTTGCGAGTCACATCGAGCTTAAGTAAGAATAGCCGAGAAATTTGGACTTCTTTGTCCGGTTATAAGATTGTAGCCGCACTCGTTTTTTCGAGTGACGGCCCCTATAACTCATTGGCATCAAGGCCGGGTCTTTTTTGAGTTTGCAGCTGTGCTTATAGGAGCAACCAGCCCTCAAGACCTGAATATGCACACCGTATAAATGACAATTGCCTCTTTTCCTGATAATCTCCTTTTTATTTGATATGAGAAAATTAGGCCAACAAGCCGCCTCATTAAAAACCCATCCAGTCCCCAAGGGTGCCCCGGATAGGAAAAGAGTGCGTCTGAAACCTGCTGCCTGTTACATCATTTTCTGCTAAGTATAGTACGGACGTAGCTGAGCCACGTTCCATGGTCTATCTCTCTCTTGCATAGGTGCAGTAGTGTGAGCAGTGTCGTTGATTGTGGCCGATTCTTCTCTTGCATCTATCAAGTAATATGACCCATTATGCAGACTCCGGCTTACGATGAAAGGTCCTTCCCATGGTGGCGATAGTTTGTGCTTTCCCTCGTTTGTATGAACCAAGCGCAGGACCAAGTCTCCCTCTTGGAAGACCCGGCTTTTCACCCGCCGGCTATGATATCTTCGCAAGTCCTGCTGATATATGGCTGATCTTTCCAAAGCTTGCTCCCTTTGCTCTTCTAACATATCCACAGCGTCTTGCCGAGTCTTCTCGTTCTCCACTTCGACATAGGCTGTCACTCTTGGTGAATCATGAATGATGTCGCTTGGTAATACTGCTTCCGCGCCGTAGACCATGAAGAAAGGTGTCATCTGGGTGGATCGGTTGGGTGTAGTATTGATACCCCAGACCACGGAAGGAAGTTCTTCAACCCATGCCCCAGCGGCCCTGATACAAGGAACCCTCAGTCGTGGTTTCAATCCACGAAGTAGCTCTTGGTTTGCCCTCTCCACTTGCCCGTTGGCTTGCGGATGTGCCACTGATGCTACATCAAGCCTGATTCCATTGCTGCCACAAAATTTTTCCATCTCTCCAAGGGACATGTTGGTTCCATTATCGGTAATTATGCTGTGGGGGTATCCAAACCGGTATATAATTCTTTTCAGGAACTTGACCGCTGTGGCCGCTTCGCAATTGGTGACTGGCATAACCTCCACCCATTTGGTAAACTTATCAACAGCCACTAAAAGGTGCGTCTTCTTGCATGGTGACATATGGAAGGGGCCAACCATGTCCATACCCCAAACAGCGAATGGCCAAGTTAATGGGATGGTCCGTAACTCCATAGCCGGCACATGAGTTTGGCGAGCGTACCTTTGACATCCGTCGCACCTTGCCACTATCCGTTCCGCGTCTGCTAGAGCTGTGAGCCAGAAGAACCCATGCCGATAGGCCTTGGCCACAAGGGACCTTGTGGACGCATGATGCCCACAATCACCTTCATGGATCTCCTTAAGGATCTGTCGGCCTTCTTCTGGTGTCACACAGCGCAAAAAGACTCCTGCCGCACTTCTCTTGTACAACTCCCCATTGATAATAGCATACCCTTTTGCCCGCCTCAGGATTTGTCTTGCTAGTACCTCCTGTTCTGGTAGTTCGCCCCGTGACAAGTAGGCCAGATATGGCTCTGTCCACTCGGGAATGTCACGTATTGTAGCCACGAGCTCCACGTCCGGGTCTCGATTTGCTAGTTCTTCTTCAGACTCGGATTTAACTGATGGTCGACATAGCTCGTCCAGGAAAACATTAGGTGGAACCGGCTCCCTGCGCGAGCCGAGTCTAGCGAGTGCGTCTGCTGCCTCGTTTTTTCTTCTGTCTATGTGCTCCACTTCATACCCGGAGAAACACCCGGCAACCCTATCAACCTCCCTGCGGTACGCTGCCATAGTGGCGTCCTTCCTATCCCAGGTTCCTGATACCTGCTGCACCACGAGATCCGAATCTCCAAAGCATCGTATCCTTTTAATGTTCATCTCCTTGGCTACCTTTAAGCCATGCAACAGAGCCTCATACTCGGCCACGTTGTTTGAACAATCGAAGTGAATCTGCAGCACGTAACTTAGTTTATCCCCCTTTGGTGATGTCAGCACCACTCCGGCTCCTGACCCCTCGTACTGCTTTGATCCATCGAAGTGCATGGTCCATGACTCGGAACTTGGAACTGCGGTAACCATTCCAGTGTGCGTCCAGTCGTTAACGAAATCAACCAAAGCCTGTGACTTGATTGCCGATCTGGGCTCGTAGCTGATATGATAATCTCCCATCTCTATTGCCCACTTGGCTATTCTTCCCGTTGCATCCGAGTTTCTGATGATATCCGACATTGGTATTGAACTAACCACTGTTATGGGATGTTCTTGGAAATATGGCTTCAACTTCCGGCTGGCCATAAAGACCCCAAACACCAATTTTTGCCAATGTGGGTAACGCTGCTTCGCTTCCGATAACACCTCGCTGACATAATAAACCGGCCTCTGGACCGGGTAACCTTTCCCATCTTCTTTGCGTTCCACGACAACTACTGCGCTGACGGCTCGGGGACCGGCTGCCACGTATAATAACATAGGCTCTTTAGGGCCCGGCGCCGCTAGTACTGGCGCTTCAGATAACTGCTTCTTTAGTGCTTCAAACGCCTCATCTGCCTCCTGATCCCATACGAACTTATCTGATTTCCGCAAAAGCCGGTACAAGGGTATTGCCTTTTCTCCAAGCCTGGATATGAACCGGCTCAAGGCTGCTACGCAGCCCGTGAGCTTTTGAACGTGCTTCAAATTTTCCGGTTTCTTCAAACTCTGGATGGCCTTGATTTTATCCGGGTTTGCCTCGATTCCTCTCTCGGAGACTATAAAGCCGAGTAACTTCCCGGCCGGAACTCCGAATACACACTTCGTTGGGTTAAGCTTCATCTGATACCTTCTCAAGTTTTTAAACGTTTCCTTTAAATCATCAATAAATGTCTCTGCCTTCCGGGTCTTAATAACCACATCATCCACATACGCGTGCACGTTGCGCCCAATTTGATCCTCGAAGCACTTCTGAATACACCGCTGGTAAGTTGCACCCGCGTTTTTCAATCCAAACGTCATGGTTTTGTAACAGAAGGCCCCAAAGGGGGTTATGAATGACGTTTTCTCCCAATCCTCCCTCTTGAGTTTAATCTGGTGGTACCCCGAATATGCGTCCAAGAAACATAGCAAGTCGCTTCCGGCTACCGCGTCTATGATTTGGTCTATTCTTGGCAGCGCGAACGGATCCTTTGGGCAATGTTTGTTGAGGCTCGTGAAATCGATGCACATCCTCCATTCATTTGTCTTTTTCATCACAAGCACCGGATTTGCTAACCAGTCGGGGTGAAATACTTCCATGATAAAGCCTGCGGTTAATAGTCGCGCGATTTCCTCACCTATAGCTCTTCTCCTTTCCTCGTTCATTTTTCTCAAACCTTGCTTCACAGGCCTGGCCCTGGGATCCACATGCAAACTGTGCTCTGCCAACTCGGTGGGGATACCCGGCATGTCGCTGGGTGGATCGGTTGGGTGTAGTATTGATACCCCAGACCACGGAAGGAAGTTCTTCAACCCATGCCCCAGCGGCCCTGATACAAGGAACCCTCAGTCGTGGTTTCAATCCACGAAGTAGCTCTTGGTTTGCCCTCTCCACTTGCCCGTTGGCTTGCGGATGTGCCACTGATGCTACATCAAGCCTGATTCCATTGCTGCCACAAAATTTTTCCATCTCTCCAAGGGACATGTTGGTTCCATTATCGGTAATTATGCTGTGGGGGTATCCAAACCGGTATATAATTCTTTTCAGGAACTTGACCGCTGTGGCCGCTTCGCAATTGGTGACTGGCATAACCTCCACCCATTTGGTAAACTTATCAACAGCCACTAAAAGGTGCGTCTTCTTGCATGGTGACATATGGAAGGGGCCAACCATGTCCATACCCCAAACAGCGAATGGCCAAGTTAATGGGATGGTCCGTAACTCCATAGCCGGCACATGAGTTTGGCGAGCGTACCTTTGACATCCGTCGCACCTTGCCACTATCCGTTCCGCGTCTGCTAGAGCTGTGAGCCAGAAGAACCCATGCCGATAGGCCTTGGCCACAAGGGACCTTGTGGACGCATGATGCCCACAATCACCTTCATGGATCTCCTTAAGGATCTGTCGGCCTTCTTCTGGTGTCACACAGCGCAAAAAGACTCCTGCCGCACTTCTCTTGTACAACTCCCCATTGATAATAGCATACCCTTTTGCCCGCCTCAGGATTTGTCTTGCTAGTACCTCCTGTTCTGGTAGTTCGCCCCGTGACAAGTAGGCCAGATATGGCTCTGTCCACTCGGGAATGTCACGTATTGTAGCCACGAGCTCCACGTCCGGGTCTCGATTTGCTAGTTCTTCTTCAGACTCGGATTTAACTGATGGTCGACATAGCTCGTCCAGGAAAACATTAGGTGGAACCGGCTCCCTGCGCGAGCCGAGTCTAGCGAGTGCGTCTGCTGCCTCGTTTTTTCTTCTGTCTATGTGCTCCACTTCATACCCGGAGAAACACCCGGCAACCCTATCAACCTCCCTGCGGTACGCTGCCATAGTGGCGTCCTTCCTATCCCAGGTTCCTGATACCTGCTGCACCACGAGATCCGAATCTCCAAAGCATCGTATCCTTTTAATGTTCATCTCCTTGGCTACCTTTAAGCCATGCAACAGAGCCTCATACTCGGCCACGTTGTTTGAACAATCGAAGTGAATCTGCAGCACGTAACTTAGTTTATCCCCCTTTGGTGATGTCAGCACCACTCCGGCTCCTGACCCCTCGTACTGCTTTGATCCATCGAAGTGCATGGTCCATGACTCGGAACTTGGAACTGCGGTAACCATTCCAGTGTGCGTCCAGTCGTTAACGAAATCAACCAAAGCCTGTGACTTGATTGCCGATCTGGGCTCGTAGCTGATATGATAATCTCCCATCTCTATTGCCCACTTGGCTATTCTTCCCGTTGCATCCGAGTTTCTGATGATATCCGACATTGGTATTGAACTAACCACTGTTATGGGATGTTCTTGGAAATATGGCTTCAACTTCCGGCTGGCCATAAAGACCCCAAACACCAATTTTTGCCAATGTGGGTAACGCTACTCCGCTTCCGATAACACCTCGCTGACATAATAAACCGGCCTCTGGACCGGGTAACCTTTCCCATCTTCTTTGCGTTCCACGACAACTACTGCGCTGACGGCTCGGGGACCGGCTGCCACGTATAATAACATAGGCTCTTTAGGGCCCGGCGCCGCTAGTACTGGCGCTTCAGATAACTGCTTCTTTAGTGCTTCAAACGCCTCATCTGCCTCCTGATCCCATACGAACTTATCTGATTTCCGCAAAAGCCGGTACAAGGGTATTGCCTTTTCTCCAAGCCTGGATATGAACCGGCTCAAGGCTGCTACGCAGCCCGTGAGCTTTTGAACGTGCTTCAAATTTTCCGGTTTCTTCAAACTCTGGATGGCCTTGATTTTATCCGGGTTTGCCTCGATTCCTCTCTCGGAGACTATAAAGCCGAGTAACTTCCCGGCCGGAACTCCGAATACACACTTCGTTGGGTTAAGCTTCATCTGATACCTTCTCAAGTTTTTAAACGTTTCCTTTAAATCATCAATAAATGTCTCTGCCTTCCGGGTCTTAATAACCACATCATCCACATACGCGTGCACGTTGCGCCCAATTTGATCCTCGAAGCACTTCTGAATACACCGCTGGTAAGTTGCACCCGCGTTTTTCAATCCAAACGTCATGGTTTTGTAACAGAAGGCCCCAAAGGGGGTTATGAATGACGTTTTCTCCCAATTCTCCCTCTTGAGTTTAATCTGGTGGTACCCCGAATATGCGTCCAAGAAACATAGCAAGTCGCTTCCGGCTACCGCGTCTATGATTTGGTCTATTCTTGGCAGCGCGAACGGATCCTTTGGGCAATGTTTGTTGAGGCTCGTGAAATCGATGCACATCCTCCATTCATTTGTCTTTTTCATCACAAGCACCGGATTTGCTAACCAGTCGGGGTGAAATACTTCCATGATAAAGCCTGCGGTTAATAGTCGCGCGATTTCCTCACCTATAGCTCTTCTCCTTTCCTCGTTCATTTTTCTCAAACCTTGCTTCACAGGCCTGGCCCTGGGATCCACATGCAAACTGTGCTCTGCCAACTCGGTGGGGATACCCGGCATGTCGCTGGGTGTCCAGGCAAACACGTCCGCATTTGAGCGTATGAACTCCACTAGAGCCTTTTCTTGCGCGCTTTCCAAATTGGACCCTATAGTGAACTGCTTGGTGGGGTCTCCTTCCACAAAATCTACTTTCTTGGTGTCTTGAGCCGCCTTAAATTTTACTCTTTCGTCCTCAGAATCTGGTCTTCTCAATGCTGTGCCATCATCCGGATCCACCTGAGACCGGTAATATTTAAGTTCTTCCTTTCTGCAGGCTTGCTCAGCCATTACCGAATCTCCCTCATCGCACTCTGCTGCTATATCCCGGTTTCCATGGATAGTGATGGTCTGCTTGGGGCCTGGAATCTTTAACTGCAA
The DNA here is from genome assembly GCA_028641055.1 of Alopecurus myosuroides. NCBI lineage: Eukaryota > Viridiplantae > Streptophyta > Magnoliopsida > Poales > Poaceae > Alopecurus > Alopecurus myosuroides. Next base: position 326,078,569 of record CM054063.1, on the reverse strand, counting down.
ATATACATAGCACGGCCTAGCCATGAACTTAGCATAAGCCGGCCTTCCGAACAATGCGTGGTAAGGACTGTGCAACCTGACCACCTCAAACGTGAGCCATTCTACCCGATAGTTATCTACTGACTCTCCGAAGGCTACTTCCAATGTAATTTTTCCTTCGGGGCGCGCCGAATGGCCCGGCACGATTCCATGAAAAACCGTCGAACTTTTCTGTAGCTGAGATTCTTTGAGGTTCATGCGCAAGAAGGTTTCCCAATATAGGATGTTGATGCTGCTCCCTCCGTCCATCAATACCTTTCTCAATTCATAACCATTGACCTGTGGCGAGACTACTAATGCCAGGGTTCCGGGGCGCTCTATTCCTTCCGGATGATCCCTTCTGCTCCACGTTACCTCTTGCTCTGCCCATCTCAAGTATCCCGGAGTGGCCGAGGAAACTGAATCCACTGTCTGTTTTAACGCCTTTTTGCCCCTGTTGGAAGTCCCTGTAACATGCACATGATATTGTCCTTCTAAATTGAGCGTACGTACCATACCGATGAAGATGCTGATTTGGCCAATCGACACCGTGGATCCGGATTCGAGGTGATCCGGCTCCAACTCCCACCCGGAATTGTCCACTATCTTTTCTCCTTCGTCATTGGAGTAGATCTCGCCGACGACCAAGTTCTTCATGTTCTTCCGAGCTTCTCCCGTGATGTAAACACCTTTGGACGCAGGCCCCACGGTGGGCGCCAACTGTCGTGGGATAATCACGGCAGATGTTACCTGGGGTAACTGATCTTGGGGCAAGTCGACACAGGTATTCGGGAGAGGGTTTAGCTCAAAGGAAGACATAACGGAAAGCAATATAAGAACCGGAAAGTAACTCGCCGGATCTCAATATGAATTATGCTGGATACTCGATAACAGGTGTTACAACTATGATTTGAATCTCTGGCAAACTAAACCTAGGGGCCGGTTTATAAAGCACCCGTACACCCCTAACTTGCCCTTCAAGGCACATCTTGAGTCCTACTCGAACTCCACATACAAACCCTAACTTCCCTTACCGCAGCCCACAATCCGGGTTACGAATCTTACAAGCCTTTGGGCCTTCCGGTAATCTCTTTACCCCCAGCCGGATATCGCTCAGCACACCTCGGGCCGGATTATATCTTGAAGTAGGCCTACCGGGTTACTATCCCCCCATCAACCGGCTTTGTGAGCCTCCCATCTCTTCCAATACCCTTGCATGGCAAGAGCAATACATTTGTGAGCATCCTTGTATGTATCCTCATAGTCCTCCTCCTCATCATCATCATCATCCACTTCTTCTATCTTGGCCATGGCCTTAGACTTTAAGGCAAGGTTAGGAGACTTCCCATGGCCTCTTGAGCGAGCAAGAGCATCATCCGCGCTCTTGTGAGACAAAGATATGGCTATGAACTCACTAAGGACACCAGTGGAGTTGAGTGAGTTGTAGTCGGATCTTGTTCGAATGCTAGTGGAGAGATTCTTCTCAAAAGGAGTTATGTCCTTGACAAATTTCCTCTTGATCCACTCATCGGAGATTTCCTCCTTTCCAAAGTCCCTTAATTGATTGCCAAGGGTGACCACTCTTCTATATAGCTCCTCGGGACTTTCATCTTCAAGCATGACAAAGTTCTCGGACTTGTCAAGAGCAACATCGTATTTGGATGATTGGATGCTTGCATTGCCTTGGAACAAGGAGTCAAGCTTATCCCAAGCTTCCTTGGCGGTCTTGATACCGCGAATGTGTTCAAGATGTTCTCTTGGGAGAGCCTTTTGGATAGTCACGAGAGCGGTCTTGTTGAGTTGGAATTCCACGTCCTCCCTTGGTGTCAAGTTGCTTGGATCATGAGGATGGAATCCATGGAGAATGCTTCTCCATAGAGCGGTGCAAGAACCTGAAATGTGAGACTCCATATCGAACTTCCATGAAGATAATTCGTTAGTGTTAAGCATGGGAGGATTTCCAACATTAACCATGTGTGGCATTGTGGCAATAGGGTGGATAGAATCGTAATTGGGAGGTGGTGGAACTTTAGAGTTAGACCCCGAACCGTTAGCCGATTGAGACTTGGAGCCCTCGGAGTTCCCACTACCCTTAGCCTTTTTATCGGCCTTAGCTTTGGCTTTCGCCTTGGCTAAAGCGATGTTAGCTTCCATTTCGTCGATGTCCGGAATGGACTCTTCGTCCGAGCTAACATCGTTGGTGGTGAGAGGTGTTTCCGCGGACTCCTTGGTTCTCCCCATCAATACCTCCATCATTTTCTTGATGCTAGAAACCTCCATACTGACAGTAGAGCTAACCTTAGACAATTCGGTTTGGAGAGTTCCAACCGTGTCTTGTAGGTTAGATATATTGTCGGACATCTTGGAGATTTCCGCACTAGAACTACCGGGGGCATTTTCATCGACCATTGTACTCTTAGGCGGTTAATCCCTTAGTAAGAGCCGAGGCTCTGATACCAATTGAAAGTGCACTATGGTCAACTAGAGGGGGGGGGGTGAATAGGTTGACTACCAATTTTTCTTTTCTTTTCCTTTTAGTGGGGCTTAGCAAGATAAAGTAAGGTTCTCTAGATGTGCAACTAGGTGAGCAACCTATGTGGACAAAACGATATGCGCACCGGAAGTAAAGCGTAAGGTAGTAAAGCAAACAACAAGTGTAAACAAGGAGACAAGGATATGATTCACCGTAGTTCCTTCTCAAAGAGAAGTACGTCTACGTTGGAGAGGTGGGGAGCCACCTAGGCGCTCCTCAATAGCACGGTTGTGCACACCTTGTTCTCCTTGAGCTTCTCCAGTGAGGGAGATGCTCGTTTCCACTATGAGGTCGACTTGAAGGCGTTGACCAAACCTTTACAAGGACTTGAGGTCACTCCACAAGATGGATGGAGGCTCTCAAGCAATCCGTAGCTTCTTGCAACAAGGTGGAAACTACAAGCACGAGATCTACTAAGGTTTCTAGGCCTCAAGTAGGATTCTAGATCTACTAGGTTGTGGTGGATGGATTTGAGATTCCTTTGGTGGAAGTGTGGATCTAGGTCTCCTCTAGCTCTCCACCAAGTTTGGGAGTGTTTGGGTGGACGGAGTGGGAGATCTAGGTGGTAGAAGCTTTCATTAATGGATAGGAGAGAGAATGGGAAAAGCTTGGCATTTAAGAGGTAGGGGAAGGGGTATTTATACCCCTTGAATTTAAGTGGCTGTTGCAGTCCAGTTTCACCGGAGGCTCCGGTGGTTTCACCGAAGGCTCCGGTGGTCCTCAGTCCAGTGCGCAGTTGCGCAGCGCACCAGCTCGCTAGTGCTGAAGAACTGGGCGGAGGCTCCGGTGGGACCTGCGGAGGTTCCGCCCACCGGAGGTTCCGGTGGAACCTCCGCTCTTCTCAAACAGAAGGGTGGTTTTGCGGAGCCTCCACCGGAGCCCCCACCGGAGGCCATTTATGCTGTGCCAAGGGGGCCACCGGGTGTCCACCGGAGGCTCCGGTGGAACCTCCGCTCTTCTCAAATAGAAGGGCATTTTAGCGGAGGTACCACCAGAGTCGCACCGGATCCTTTTTGCGTGTAGGCCATGTGTTGGTGGAGGGCGGAGCCTCCGGTGGATTTGGCGGAGGTTCCGCTCACCGGAGCTCCACCGGAGGTTTCGCTCCTGGGTCCGCTCTTCTGCTCCAGAAAGGGATTTGGGCGGAGCCCACACCGGAGCCCCACCGGAGCCTGGGCGGAGCCTCCGGTGGATTCACCGGAGCCTCCGCTCCTGCACATTATAGTTCCCTGGATTCCTTTCTCCTAGCACTTTTCATACAAAACGAACACGTGCCCCATAAACTTAGTGAACCTAATAACCTGGGCATTTTCATCATTTGAACAAACATTAGATCAAACGGTTATGTTTTCATATGATTACCAAAATGGACGATGATCTTTCACCGTCTCCGATTTCTTCAGGTCCTTCCTCAACCACTTCGGACTCCAGCCGCACCACCTGCCTCCCAACGCCGTGGTGATGCTCGCATACCACGCCGTGGTCTGCGAGGCGTTCCTGGTTGTGCGCCCCACGGTGCACACCTGGGCGCGCTACTTCTTATTCCGGAAGCAAAGCGTCCCCAAGCCTGGAAGCACGGAGAGCGCCCGCAGCATGACCAAGACAGGAAGCGCGATGATGCTGCAGCGTGGCTCCACCAATCACCCGCGCATCAAGGGGCTCGACTCGGTGTGCAAGTGGCATCGATCTTTCTTCTACGTGAAGAATGTTCCGGATGAGGAAGGAGCGCCAATCGTGGACCGAATTGGGCTTCCCAAGTGGACGAACATGGCGCCCACTCAGCAGAATTGGGGATACAAGCCACCGCTGCAAGGCGACATCTCCCAGATTAACAAGCGCCTCGCCGAGCTGAAGGAGTTGGGGCTCAAAAGCGACGATCCCATCGCTTGCTGGATTTCTCGGCGAGTGCTCCCGCTACAGCGCCGTACGCACATCATGTGCTACATGGGAGGCAACAGAGACTGCACGAGGACCACCACATTCGAGCTGAGCACATCGGATGTGGCCGTCTGGGCGCGCTCCATCATGAGTACCGGCCTCACCGACACCTGGCAATACGGCTTCGTGCCGTATAGCCGTGAGAAGCCAATCGAACAGGTTAGCACTTTATGCTTTATCTCTGCATGATGATACCGAGTAGGTGGCCTTCCATCTTAGTATGCTTATTCTTTGCACGCTGCACCGAGTAGAACACTTTCTAGTATCTCCTAGGCTTTATGTGCTTTGTGTTTGCACGCCACGTCGAGTAGAACATTTTCTAGTATCTCCTAGGCTTTATGTGCTTTGTGTTTGCACGCCATGTCGAGTAGGGCACTTACTAGTATCCGCTAGGCTTTATGTGCTTCGTGTTTGCACGCCATGTCGAGTAAAGAACCTTAGCCAAATATGCTTTGTGTTTGCATTCCGTACCGGGTAGGGTTCCTTGTGTTGCTCAACTGATTTGTATTGTCTGCCTTCCTTTCCAGCACATCGACCGCCAGCTCGCTGAAAACGAGGAGCGCTTTGAGGCCAATTGGGACCCAGACCGGAAAGAAGACGACGAGACCGCCTATGACACCCAGGCCACCCTTGTGTCCCCCGCGCCGATCAGCAGGGTAAGCACCACGTCGATGCGTCCATTCGGGACTGGTCCGAGGACGACGAAGAAGGTGACTGAGTTCACCTCTCTAGTTGCGAGTAGCGCAATCCAATTTTCCTTTCCGCTTCTCAACTCCTTCTTCTCCTCTACTCTTCAGACGACGCCGATGCTAATGAGGAATACGAGGACGTCCTCGACGTCGATCCGGTTGCGGTAGCTGCTCCTACCACTCGGAAGAGGGCGGGTAGCGGTGCCCAAGAGCCTGCTGCCAAGAAGGCCAAGAAGCCCGAGAAGGTGAAGAAGGTTTCTAGCAGAAGGCCACTCCCTACCCGAAAAGGGTAAGTAACTTTTCTCTAAGCTACGTTTCGTTATTGCTTCTCGGTGTTTTCCTTCCCCTCCTCCTTTTATGAACTTCTTTTTCTCTTCAGCGATCCTTTGGATGCTGATGCTGCTGCCGCTTCCACCAAGTCCAAGAAGAAATCACCCATCGACCTCGAGTTGCTCATTGATCTTGATGAGGACGAGGATGAGCCAGCAGCACGGGATAGGACGCGTGCGCCCTCTCCCGTGAAGGAAGAAGAAGAAGGCACCAACGCCAAGGATATGGGCGCTGGTGACCAAGACACGGACCAGGAGCAGCAGGCCCGCGCAGAACCAAGTGCGCAGGATGCTGCTCAAGACGAGACCCCCTCTTCTCCCCCAGCTGCCTCAGCTGGGGAGAATACTGAACAAGATGCCGAGTACCAAGACCACGCCGCCCTTGAGCGCCAGGAAGAGAACTTGGAGCAGCCGGAAACTGAAGCTGCTGTTCAAGATGACCCCACGACCCAGCCGCGGGTAGAAGAACAAGGAGATATACGACCAGATCCCGCTGTCGAGCAGCGGGTAGATACGACTGCGGTGGAGCGCGACCTGCAGAGCCAAGCGCAGCCGGACGCTGCGCCGGGTAGCCAGCCCCTTGTGCTGCCTACCCATCAGGCTGCTCCACCTACTGCACCAAGCCCTCCGCGACCAGCGAAGAAACCCAGGACTGCACCAAGCCCTCCAGCCAAGCAGAGCACTAAGAAGACGGATGCCGCTGACAAGCAGACCATCCAGCCTGATGCCCCAGTTCGCAAGAATCCATCGCGCAACACTGCGCAGGATGCTGCCAAGATGCCGCCGCCGAAGCTACCCGTGAAGCCTGCCGCGAAGACTGGGCAGCTTAATATTGGCGCTTCTGGCAGTTCTGCTGACGCAGGCGCGGGATCGAGCGCTCAAGATGTGCCCAACTACTTGCCCTACATGGTGCATATGGCCAAACAACACAACATCAAGTTGACCGCGAGCGAGAAGCGGGTCGCACTTACGAAGGGCAAGCAGGCCACGACGGTGGACTCCAAGCTGCCGGAAAAGAAGAAAGCCCTTTCGATCTACTCGCGCGAGGTCCAAGAGACTGAGGTGCAGTCCGAGGGGCTCGAGCAGATGATCGACCGGGTAGGCTTCATCGACGCGGTGTGGGAGAGCGACACCCTTGGCAACAAGACCTGGAATGACCTGACCTTGGGCCCGCTGGACCATTGGCGCACTGATTGGAACAAGGTGGACATGGGCTACAAGCCCATGACCATTTCTTCCACCACGAGCACGCTGGCTGCGAAGATGTTTGTTCACTGCAAAGCTGCCGAGGACCTCGAACAGACCTACGCTGTAAGTGTCGTTTTCTTGTTCCGAGTTGCAACTTTTCTTCTCTTCTGTACTTTTCTTCTCTTCTATCCTACATTTTCTCCTTATCCGTTACCCAGTCCCCGAGATTCGGGCCGAGTAGACGGGTACTCAATCGAGTTGCCGTCTTCTCGGGCCAAATCAAACACTGTCTAACTCCTTTTCTTTCTTCTTCACAGAATAGCCTCTTGAAGAGGACAACCCTTTACCGGCGGCTGCTTTGGAATCACGCCATCGCCAAGAGGCGCCTTGAGGCCCTGGAAACAGAACTCAAGAGTGATGCTGAGATGGAGCAAGCGGCCCTGGATCGTGCCCTCCAACTTTCAGAACTCGAGAGTAAGCTTCTAGCTATTCGGTTAATGCGTTTTGTGTTTATGCCCGCATTTGCTCTTTGCTCTAACTCCTTCTACTCTGCAGGCAAATTTAAGGCGATGGCAGAGGAACACCAACACTGCCATGTCTTTGTTGCTTCTGCTGAGAGCAAGATTAAGGAGCTGGAAGGTGAGTTGCCGTCTTCTCGCTTGTTTTACTCCTTTTTCTTGGTTATTCTGCTCACCGTGCTGTTTCTCTCCGCAGAAGAGTACAAGAAGTTTCGTGAGGAGCATCTTGATTGCCTGAAGCCCGCAGAGGTGCAGCAGCACCTGGCTAGCCGAGATGCGGAGATCAAGAAGGAACGCGACACCGAGCGTGCCGAGTTCGAAGACATGCAAGTGAAGCTGAAGGCCGCTCTCGAGGATGCCTTGGAGACCAGGACAACGAGCGCAGCCAGAGAGAGGACGCTCGAGTTGGAAGCCGAGGTGCTGAAGAAAAGCAACGCTGACCTCATGCTCCAGCAGGCCAACTTCCGGAAAGTTGAAGAGAGGCATGTTGCGGATGATGAGGCTTGGAGGAGAAAGCTGGAAGCGCTTCTCTGCGAACTTAACAGTAAGTTCACGCTTCTCTGTACTTGCCTTTTTCCTCCTTCTTCTGTTTGTCTTGATTTGCATCTCTTCTCTGCCTCCGTTTCTAATCCTTTCTGATAGCATTTTCAGAAATCCTCCCTGACCTCTGCTCGGCTTGCACACCTGCCCTGACTAAGGCGCAAAAGATTCGAGCAGAGAAGGGACTGCCCACGGACACCAAGTCTTCGATTGAAGACAATCTTACGAGCATGCAGTCACAGTTCCAGCATCTCAGGGGCTTGGGCACCGACTTGGTGTCCATAGCCTTCAAGCTGCACTCTCTGTTCTGGCCTCAAGACCCTGCGCCAGCGACCATCCGCGCGCTCGCCGAGAAGCTTAATGGTGCCAAGGCCGAGTTGAAGAAATGGCGTGCGTCCGCAGCTCGGGCAGGCGCCGATCTGCTACTCCTCTTCATATGCAGCTGATATGAGAACTTAAATCTCGACACTATCCTTGAGCTGCGTCGGGACTCGAAGTGGGAGTCCGATTCCGACTGCGTGGCTCGCAGCAAGGCAGTCGCGTACGAGATCGCCTCCTACGCGGACACTGCTATCTTCCTCGACGGTCCCACCGAGCCTGACACCAAGGTGGAAGGCGAGGATGAAGATGAAGATGAAGACGAGGACGAGGACACCGAGTCGGATGACTTGGGTTGCTTTGAGAACATAGGTGCCGAGAAGGGGAAGGGCAAGGCTGCCGCGGGTAGCGACGAGGAGACCGAGAGCCAGGATGCCACCATCACCCCCGAGATGGTGACCCAGGGTCCGGCTCCCGAGCTGGGCTCGTCTTCTGGCGCGGCACTCGACGACGCGGCGCTACCCCGCACGCAGTCCAATGCCTCTACATCAGCTACCGATCCCATCTCGGTGGCCACTGCCACCTCCGAGCAAGCTGCTGCCAACCCTGAAGCGGATGCCGCCAACGCCAACTTGGATAACACTGCTACTTCCAACTAGTTTACTCCTGAAACACTTATGCTGCAAACTCTTATCAGATCCCCGGGATGCCAGGTGCATATGTATCAAACAATTATCCTTCCCGTTGCTACTCAGTTTTTATCTCATCTTGATGTTTTATACTTAGTATTTGAGCAATTCTGGCTCGATGCCGGGTTGCGTTATCATGCGAGTCCCCGAGTTGCATTTTTCATCCACTCTTCCTTTTTATCTCAGCTCTTACCTGCAACTTGTTGCTTTTTTGGTATTCGAGTCACAAGAGTTCAAAGTTGGAGTTTCAAATACTTAGCCACTTAGAAACAGTCATAGTAACGCTACCCACCACTTAGCCGAAAAAGTTAAGAAAAAACAGCAGTAAAGGACGCTCTACTCGGTTCCTGCACTCCTCTTTTCCTTAGTCATTTTTCTTGTGCTCATTGACCTCTAGCTTGTTCTCTTGCTTGCCATGAAGCCGGGTTTCGGACAGCAGCAGAGTCGAAGAGTTGGCTTTTAGGTTTAAACACAGTACTAAACGTACCTCTGAAATTTTGAGCAGAGCAACCGAGTAGACAAAGGTAAAACATGATAGAACAAAGACAGAGCAAGTTTGGACGAGGGCAGTCCCCGAGTTCAATTTTGGATTGCAGAGTAGGAGTTTAACTCGGATCAGAGAGTACATACACATTTTTGCTCACGAATGAAAGCGACGGAGTAGAGCTACATTCCAGGGGCGCTTAGATTCCTCTCCGGCTTTATCCGGCCTGTTCTTCTGGGATGGCTGTGCGTCAACAAGGTAATAGGCATCATTGTGTAGAGCCTTGCTCACAATGAACGGCCCTTCCCACGGAGGAGATAGCTTGTGCATCCCGGCTGTGCGCTGCACGAGCCTAAGCACCATGTCTCCTTCTCGGAAAACCCTTGGGTTCACTTTCCAGCTATGATAACGCCTCAAGTTTTGCTGGTAAACAGCTGATCGTGACAGAGTAAGCTCTCTTGCTTCTTCTAGCAGGTCAGCGTCATCTTCTTGAGCTTCTCTCGCCTCCGCCTCAGTGTAGAGGGTTACTCGGGGGGAGTCATGCTCTAGGTCGATTGGCAACACGGCCTTAGCCCCGTAAACCAAGAAGAATGGTGTGTAGCCGGTTGACCGGTTAGGGGTAGTCCTTAGACTCCACAACACCGCTGGCAACTCGTCTAACCAACACCCCGGTGTTTTCAGCAGCAGCTCAATCAGCCTTGGCTTTATGCCTGCCAGTACCATGCCATTTGCTCTTTCCACCTGCCCATTGGAGGCGGGATGCGCTACGGATGCGACATCTAGCCGGATGTGCTTATCTCTGCAGAACCTCACCATTGCACCCTCAGCAAAATTTGTGCCATTATCCGTGATGATGCTATGCGGATAGCCGTATCTCAGGATCACATCCTTCAGGAAACTCACAGCAGTGGCTCCATCACATTTCCGAATAGGCTTCACTTCAATCCACTTGGTGAACTTATCAACCATGACCAAGATGTGAGTCATGTTGCCTCTAGCCGGCTTGAAGGGACCAACCATATCCAGACACCAAACATCAAATGGCCAAGTAATGGGAATGGTTTTCAACTTGGAAGCAGGCATGTGGATCTTACTTGCGAATCTCTAGCAGCCGTTGCACTTCCTCACAATATCTTCAGCTTGCTTCAAAGCAGTGAGCCAGAAGAAACCATGTCGAAAAGCCTTCTTGACTAGAGCCCGAGAAGAGGCGTGATGCCCGCATTCTCCTTGATGTATTTCCACCAGAATTTCTTCTCCTTCTTCCGGCTCCACACAACGTTGCAACACGCCAGTGGGACTTCTTTTATGCAGCACTTCTCTGAAGATGGTGTAGCCCTTGGATCTTCTCTGAATTTGCCTTGCGGTAACCTCATTATCTGGCAGGGCGCCGTCCTTTAGAAAGGATAATATGGGCATGGCCCAACTCGGCGTTTCCCATGCGGGAAACACTGGTTCGTCCACTTCCATCGGAACAACCACCACTGCATCTTTTTCTGAGTTGGGGTTGACTCTCTGCAGCCCCGAACGGTTTGCAAGGACTTCTTCAAGGAATGCGACAGTCCCCGAGTTGAGAGGGGCAGTCCCCGAGTAAGGAGGGGCAGTCCCCGAGTAAAGAGGGGCAATCCCCGAGTAAGGAGCAGCAGTCCCCGAGTAAGGAGGGGCAGTCCTCGGGTTGCAGGCGCCAGTCCCCGGGATGGAGACTGCAGTCCCCGGGTCCTCTTTTGCACCTTCCCAGTCAATCTCCATTGGAACTGCTTCTTCACTAGGTAGAGAAGGAACGAAAATGGACTCCGAGTTGGGGGATGGCTTTCTCAAATGCTCCAAGGCAATCCCAGCCGGGATGTACTGCCGAGAAGACCCCAACTTGGACAGTTCATCAGCTGCCTCATTCTCTGCTCGGTGGTTGTGTTGGAACTCACAGCCTTCAAAGAATCCTGTCATGGTTTGGACCAGGAAGCGGTATGACGCGATGTTGGCATCCAAAGCATCCCAAGTACCAGAAACTTGCTGCACAACCAGATCCGAGTCGCCAAAGCATATGATGCGCTGCACACCAACTTCCTTTGCTACCTTCAAGCCGTGCACCACGGCCTCGTACTCTGCTACATTGTTGGATGCCTCGAAGTGGATCTGCAGCACGTACTTGAGTTGATCTCGTTTGGGTGACGTAAGCACTACGCTAGCGCCAAGGCCTTCCTTCATTTTGGAGCCATCGAAATGCATCTTCCAGTAGTTGGATACCGGAGTAGGGGGCTCATACTGCACCTCAGCCCAATCCACAAGAAATTCCGCCAGAACTTGAGACTTGATGGCTTCTCTTCTCGCATACGCGGGAGCGTACGCGGCCAGCTCGATTGCCCACTTGGCTACTCTGCCACTTGCTTCCTTCTTGCCCATGATATCCGAGATGGGAGCGGAGCTCACCACAGTGATAGGATGCTCTTGGAAGTAGTGCTTTAGCTTCTTGGCGCCTAGGTACACGCCGTAAGTCATCTTCTGGTAGTGCGAGTAATTCTGTTTGGAGCTGGACATCACCTCACTGAGATAATATACCGGCCGCTGTATACTCTTGCCTTCCTCTTCTCGCTCCACCACGATCACTACACTGACTACCCGATTGGTAGCAGCAATGTATAGCAGCATTGGCTCCTTGGGTAGCGGACTAGCCAAGATGGGAGCGCTACCCAGCATTGCCTTCAGCTCATTGAATGCCACATCAGCTTGCGGTGTCCATACGAACTTGTCGCTTTTCTTCATCAACTGATACAGAGGCAGAGCCTTCTCGCCCATTCTGCCCAAGAACCGACTCAGAGATGCCAAGCAACCAGTGAATTTTTGCACATCCTTCAGGGATCTCGGCAAAGACATGCTCTCAATAGCTTTTATCTTTGAAGGATTGGCCTCAATGCCCCGACTGGATACCAAGAAGACGAGTAGCTTGCCAGCCGGGACGCCAAAGGTGCATTTACTCGGGTTCAACTTCATCTTATATTTGCGCAAGTTGGCAAAAGTTTCCTCAAGGTCACTAAGCAGAGTATGTGTTTTATTCGTCTTGATGACAATGTCATCTACGTACACCTGCACATTTTTGCCGAGTTGATCATGCAAGCATTTCTGCATGCATCTCTGATAAGTAGCACCCGCATTCCGCAACCCAAAGTACATGACACGATAGCAATAAGCCCCGTACGGGGTAATGAAAGCAGTCTTTATTTGATCAGCAGGGTTGAGAGCTATCTGATGAAAACCAGAGTAGGCATCTATGAAAGACAACAACTCACAACCAGCAGTGGAATCGATCACCTGATCGATGCGGGGTAGCGGAAAGGGATCCTTGGGGCAGGCCTTGTTCAAGTCGGTGTAGTCGACGCACATGCGCCATGCGGTAGCGGCCTTGGGGTCCTCTTTCTTCTTCTCAACCATGACCGGGTTGGCTAGCCAATCCGGATGCAACACCTCCATGATGAAATTGCTTATCAGCAGCTTGGTGATCTGATCACCGATGGCCTTCCTTCTCTCATCTCCGAAGCGGCGCATAGCATGCTTCACTGGTTTGGCGTCAGGACGCACATGTAGCGAGTGCTCAACCAACTCCCTCGGGACACCTGGTAAATCTTCATTGGACCAAGCGAATACGTCCCGATTCTCACGGAGGAAGTGGATGAGCTCGCTTTCCTATTTCTCCCCCAACCCTGAGCCAATGATGGCAACACGGTCGGGGAACTCCGGGTCAATCTGGATCTTCTTCGTCTCCTGGGATGCCTGGAACGCCGTCCCGTGCTGGGAACTCGGCATGCCAGGCGCACCACCTTGCGCGGACTGCGCCATAGCCACCACCTCGTACATCTTCTTCTTCTCGGCAGCAATCACCATAGACTCCGCCAACTGAGAACCAGCAGAGGCACACTCCATAGACTTCTTGTAATCACCAGAGATGGTGATCACGCCATTGGGACCAGGGATCTTCATCTTCAGATATGCAGCATGAGTAGAGGCCATGAACTTTCTCAGGGCAGGCCTGCCGAGTAGGGCGTGATAGGGGCTCTGGTGATCAACCACCTCGAACTGCAGCCTCTCTGTGCAGCAGTTTTCCCTGGTGCCGAATAGAACGTCTATCCACACTCGGCCCATTGGAGAACAAGAAACTCCCGGCACAATGCCGTGGAAAGTGGTCTTGCTGGGTAGCAGCATGTTCTCGGCCATTCCGAGCTTCTCAAGCGTGTCCCTGTACACGATGTTGATGCTGCTGCCGTTGTCGATCAGTACCTTGCTGAACTTCACGTTCTTCTGAGGACCCAAGAAGGTGGGATCCAGCACCAAGGCGTAGCTACCCGGGTTGGGCATCACCTTAGGATGATCCGCTCTGGACCACGTGATCTCTTGGTTGCACCAGTGCAGGTAGTGAGGAACAGCAGGGATCACCGCATTGACTTCCATGGCACGCCTGTGCTGAGACTGCTTGTCGACGGGCTCAGAAGTGAAGATCATGTAGCTCTCGTGATGCTCCTGGTACTGATTGCGGCCTCCATCACCATTGTTACCATTGTTGTTGTTGCGTTGCGGTCGTTCTTGTTGTTGTTGTTGCCTCTGTTGTTGTTGTTGTTGTTGCGGTAGCCATCGTTGTTGAAGTAGCGGTTGGCTCCTAAAGCCACCTGGTTCACATTCTCTCTTCTCGGAAAAGCTGGAGGCCGGGCAGCGGGTGCGCGAGCAGGCTGCACAGTGGCATTCGCAGCTGGCAGAGGAGGAGGAGGAGGCAAGCCCTCATTCTTGATCTCTTCCCACCAACTGCACTGCCGAGTAGTGTGGTTGGCGGGTCTAGCGGGATGCCGAGTATGGAAGCTGCATGGGCCATCCTTCATGTCCTTAAAGACAAAGTTCTGAACAGGACCCGAGTTGCCGCTACCCTGCTGGGGAGCATTGTACGGCTTCTTGTTGCCTTGGCCCTGATTCTGGTTCTGCCCGTACTAGGCTCCAGCAGTTTTTGGCCTCTGGCTACTCCCAGCTCGGGTAGCCACAGCGTTCACCTCCTCAGGATCGTACCGGGTATCAATCCGGTCACCTCTGCGCTTGTTGCGGAACTCATTGCGCTTGTTGTTGTTGTTGTTGTTGTTGTTGTTGTTGTTCCTTCTCGGCTCAGCAGCATCAAGGAGAGGCTGAGTTGGGTCGCCGAGTGCGTACTGATCCGCAATCCGGATGGTCTCAGCGAGAGTACTCGGCATCTCTCTCTGCAGCCTTTGCCACAACATGCTTCCATGCCTGCAGCCCTGCGCAAACCAAGTGATGGCCTGGGCCTCGTTCACACCTTCACATGTGTTCCTTAGTGTACTCCACCGAGTAAGATACTCTCGGTCCGTCTCCTCTTCCCGCTGCCTGCAAGCGGATAGCTGCTGCGGCCTATTCAGCCTCTGGTAGGTGCTGGTGAAGTTGCTGACAAAGGCCTCCGCGAAGTCAAGCCAGCAGTTGATGCTGTGCTTGGGCAGGTTGTTGAGCCAAGTTCTTGCTGGTCCTTCTAGCATCTGCGGGATGTACCGCACGGCCCATCTCCGGTTGCCGCCTGCAATGTGCACGGCTGTGACGTAGTCATTAAGCCAATCTTCCGGCTTGGTGCTGCCGTTGTAGCACTTGGTCCCCCTAGCGAGCTGGAACTGCTTCACGGATGGCTCTGTCATGATGCGTGGGCCAAAGCATTCTGGGCCAGGCGGCCCCTTGCTCTCGAGTTGCGCGGATAGAGTAATCCGGTCCAGCTTGTGTCTGGCATCAGTAGGCTCCAACATCCGCTCACCCACGCGATCCTAGATATCGTAGCCGGCCAACCCCATAGCCGAGTAGCCATCATCATATCTGTCCACCTGCACGACTGCATGTTGCTCCACCAGGTTGGCGGCTGGCACAACCGCACGCGGCTGTTGCCTCTGCCGAGTAGGCTGAGCAACTTGATGCCGAGAAGGGCCTGGGCGATCTCCATTTCGCGTCTGGCTATGAGCTTTTTGGGCTTGATAGCCTACTCCTGCAGTGTTGTGTTTTTGACCGGACTGTCGCGGCGACAGCCGGGTCGTACACCTGCAGCTGCCTGTCTCTGCCAGATTGCCCACTCCGGTCCCTCTCACGGCTGGGATGCGGTGATGAGGCCTGATCGTTAGATCTGGCCGCATGCGAGTGCACCACCTGAGAAGCTCCAGCACCCGGGTTGGCTTTCCGGAACTCCTCGTTCTGCCTAGCAGCCTCTAGCACTAGCACATTGAGCCTCTCCTGCTGCCTAACGCGCGCGTCGCCAGCGAGATGCGGCAACTCAGCAGCTACAGCCTCAGCATTTCTAAGGGTTTTGGCGGGGGTGCTGTATTTGGGTCTGGTGGTGGCGGTGTTTTGGCTATCAGCTTGGCCAGCAGTTTCACCAACTGCTGCCATCTCGATGCCTAGGTTGCGGCGCGTAGCGCCGGCCCTGGCAGGCCTCCTGACTACAGGCGTAAAGCCGTGAGCTCGGTTGTACTCGTTCTGGTCCAGGTTAAGCTCTAGCCTAACCTTTTCCAGCTCCAGCTGCTCGGCGAGCAGCGCCTGGCGCTGCTGGTCGAGCTGCGCCCTCATGGTCATGAGCTCGAGCTCGGTGGGAGGCGGCATGCCTACTCGCATGGCGGATGCCGGTATCGTCGATGTCGTGGAAGGAGGGATGTAACCCGGGAGGTTCTGGGGCAGCTCGTAGGGCTTGTGCGTCTTCCCGCCAGCACTGGAGCCAGCGAGATCCTCGATGATGCCCGCGGCAGCAGCCGCGCCCTTCCCGGCATCAGCAGCAGGGCCTGTCATCATCACCTCCACGCTGTCCGCAGAGCGGCCAATCGGCCTTCCGCGGGCAGCGATGACAGCAGGGGGATCTTCCGCGACATGTACCAGCTCGGGGTACTCGCGGACGATGGTGGTGGCGATGTAGACGAGGTGCGAGCCGAAGGAGAGCACCGTTCCGCCCTGTGGCATGGCCCTGCCGCCGAAATCACCGGCGTTGTCGATGACGAAGTCGAAGGAGCCGAATCTGTGGACAAGGCCACAGACCACGCGCTCCCCAGTAGCAAAAATGGATCCCGTCCGAACATGAACTCCAGCCAGTGCCGCTGGTAGCCCCACGGTGGGCGCCAACTGTCGTGGTGGTGTCACGGCAGATGCCATAGGATGGCTAAAGATGTGGGGACGATGGACGCTGGAGGTGCTCGGGGAGGGATCACGCAGCGAGTAGCCGCGTGTGGGATGAATCTAGCACTGCAAACAACAAGATCTACCCAGGTTCAGGGCCCTCGTGTGGAGGTAAAACCCCTACTCCTGCCTTTCTCTCTTTGTATTCGTGTGTCACCGAGTAGCCACAGTACAAGTTTGGCCTACAGCCGAGTAGCCACTCTTCTCTCTAGATGAAGATCTAGGTCAAGAATGTGAACCGGTTCTCCGTCCCTCACGCAGGAGGGGGCAGGGGACCTTATATACTGGTGCCCAGCCGGATACAGCCAACAGGGAAAAGTACAAACATATGTCGACATAGTGTGCACACTGCACACTTTCAGCTTCTCGCCGACAGCTTTGGCTTCCTAGTTTGTCTTGTGTGGAAAGTCGTTGTGCAAAACCAAGAAGCTGATCTGTTATCACTGTCACGGCCACAGGGTAGCCCCCCTAACCTGCGCCGCCCTGCTGACACCCTGGCGCGGATAAGCACGCGCTCTGCAGATGAACAGTGCTCCAGTACGGACCAAGGATACGCGGGATCCTGTGTCAGAACGGCTCCTTTACTTTTGGTCCGAGTAGGAACCCACTCCCTCTACTCGGACCCCTTCCTCTACTCGGAAGAATATAACTTCTTTGATTCTTTCTCCTGGCCATCAGCGTGTACGGCCGAATAGCAGTCGACCGGGTAGCGAGTACCGGGTAGCCAGCTACTCTGCCAAACGTCTCTTCTGATCTTGCCCTTAGCACTTGCCTTTACCCTACTCGGGGGTAACCCCCCGACAATGCACCATCCACACCGTGCGCCACAACTATAGGTGGGGATCTGGGTGGGCAAAGAGAGCCGCAGCGCACCAAATAGAAGGTGCGCCACGGGTATTGAAGATAGGCGTGGCGCACCAAACATGCGGTGCGCCACGGCTATGGCTTCCACATTTTTTTCACTCCACCCCCCCGTGGATCGCCTTTTCGATTTTGTAAAACAGAAATGAAAATGGTAGAAAATTCAAAAAATAAATTCCTTTGAGATGTGGGTAGGTACTAAGATCTTGTTACTAGGAAAATTTTGAAATATGAATTTCGACTTTCTGAGCAAAAGTTGGTGAAAAATCGTAAAACGGTAATAACTTTTGCAGATGATGTCGAAATTTAAAGTTTAATATACCCAAAAAAACCATAGGAAAAAAGAAAATCTCCCTCACTGGCCTTCGGCCTGTGAGCTTTTTTTAGATTCTTCAAATTCCAAAAGATTTTTTTTATTTCAAAGAGATGATTTTTTTCCTACAAAATAAAAAAAAAGTAAAAAAAGATAGGCGTGGCGCACCACATGTTTGGTGCGCCACGGCTAAGTCTTGGCAGGATTTTCGAAATTCGAACCCGGGAGAGAACTACCACCTACATAATACCCTTCTCCCTTTCCCCTCTCATTTCTTTTTCTTCCTCCTTCCTTCTCCTTCCTCCACTCCCCTCCCTTCTTTCTCTTTCTTCTTCTTCCTCCACTCTCCATCCTATCTTCTTTCTCTCTTCTCCTTCTCCCTTCCTCCTCCTACCACCACCACCACCACCACCACCACCACCGCCGCCGCTGCTTCACATCCACTCCGGCGACCACCACCTCTACTCCGACAGCTACCTCCACTCCCGCGGCGACCTCCTCTGCGGCGGCCACCTCCACTCCCACGGCCAACCTCCACTCCAGCCTCCTCTCTGTTTTTGTTTTTGAAATTTGAAATTTTTGGACGGCCAGATCCAGATCTGGATTTGTCCCGCTTTTTTTTTGAAATTTCAAAATCAATAGCCGTGACGCACCAAACATGTGGTGCGCCACGGGTAACAAAAGATAGCCGTGACGCACCGAACAGGTGGTGCGCCACGGGTAAAATGAGATAGCCGTGACGCACCAAAATTTTGTGCGCCACGACTATTTTTGATAGGCGCGGCATGACTATGGTGGCGCACCACGGTGCGCCAGGCATAGCCCATTTTGGTGCGCCACACATCACCTTTTTCCTAGTAGTGGAGGGCGCCTGGGAGCTGTACCGGTATGGGATCCTCGCCCCTCCGGATTGCCGCATCCCGAAGGAGTGGCGCATCTCCGACGGCGGCCTCGTCGCGCCAACGATCCCCATAACGGCGGAGCAAGTCCGTCGTTACATTGCCCTCCGGCGCAGTTGGCTGACGCCCGCGGAGCGTCGCGCCGTCGCCTTCCCGAGAACGACGACAACCAACACAACTAGGGACGATGACTCGATCGGTTCGAGCAGAAGCGACATGCCGTCATCGAGCTTGTTGAGAGCCCAGACTTGCTCCTCTCGCGACACAACGCCATGGGACGCCGCCGTTGGTGGGATCAGAGCCATGGACACCGATCGAAGCCGCGAGGCGGCACGCCGCGACGGGGAACGTCCTCCCGCTCCGGCTGTTGCCCTGCCGCCTCGGCGCCCCATCCGCGACGGGCCACGCCGCCGTGGAGTCCCATGCATCGTTTTCCTTGACGAGCCATGCCGCCGCCACTCCCCACCTCGGGGCCGCCTGTTCCTCCGCCACCGCCGGGAGGAGACGCAACCGCGCGCCACCGTCAAGGAGGAGCCGCAGGGCGATGACCTGTACAATATCCCGGAGCAGGCATCCGGGAGCCGCGACGGTTACAGCAGCGCTGCCACGGCCATCTTCCGCACCCGCATTACTCGCGCTGGCCCCTCTTCCAGCCACGCCGGCACCTCCTCCTCCTCCAAAGTCGTCGTTCTCGACGACAACGATGACTCGTTCGACTAGTGCGGCAACGACGAGTAGTTAGGATTAGGGTTTAGCCACGCCCAAGGGCAATTTACGTTCAAATTATGTAAAATAGCTCTAAATTTGAATGTAATTTGCAAATTATCGTCTATCATATTCGCGGACACAGTTCGGACGTCTCCCAAATGGGCCCAATTGGGGGTGCAAGACACAATTTAATTAAGTGCCCGTGGAGATGGAGAGGACCCGCCCGTCCTTCAGTCTAGTGGTGCACATGTGAGGCGTCAGGATCAGGCGTGGCCGGAGAGTGTTTTCAATTCCCCGGTCGGAACACGTTGCGTCTAATTTAACCAATCGGATGTTGGTGTAAAGCTGGCTGCAGCCGCTCGTGGCGCTCTAGCTTGAGCCCGAGAGTACCGGTGCCGGTTCCGGCTCGCCGCCGATCGGTCGAGGGATTTCGTCCTCTGATCCAGGATCAAAACAAGCGGATCAGTCAGACCTCTGTGACTTGTCACTGAACAACCTCCGTGTTCTCGGGCTCAGCTGCACCTGTGAGTCTGTGACTGAGAACGGCTTGATCGAAATTCAGTTTTCTCGTTCTGTTTTTCTTGTATTAGGATCCACTTTCAGTGGAAGTAGCGTTCCAAGGCCTCTTCCGCAAAGAGGGTACCGGTCGAAGCAAGCAACTGGACAAAACGTGCTCCGACAGTACGTACGTGGGCCCACATCAAATGCACCGGCACACGGTTCTTTTTTCTTTTTCCAAAAGGCTGACTAATTTATTGATCGTCGACAACCGTATAAAAAACACCAAAAGTAATAAGAAAATATAGATAGGTGTTCGGAAGACCTCGACTACATGTACACACCAAAGAGCCGGAAGCGTGCCGCCGTCCTCACCCCTTCCTCACTGGACCCGGTAAACCTTGTAACCGTAGTGCTTGTTGTTGTAATTGACAGACAAGAGGTCGCCGTGCTATGGCCTGCGACTTTAGAGCAGATCCATCGACGGCTTGTTCAATGTTGGTCATGTCGGTGGACATGAACTTCTGCTTCTTAGCCTTTTTTTTTTTTACTTTAGTTTCCCACCGTCGTCCATCATTTTAATCCTTCTGATCTTGCATCTGAAAATAATCTGAAAGAAGGTATACCACTGAATGTATTGATAGCTGAATTGGTTACAGAGACTGTTTACAGTGCTTATATAGAGGATTACATAGTCGGTTCAGCCTAGCTATACGGAGAGGATAAGCACAACAGAACGAGTCTAAACATGCATGGATAATCACTATCTCGTCAGGCTAACATCCCCCCGCAGTGTCATCGGCAGCCTCGCGAACGGTGAGACTGGATCGGAATTGACGGAAAGAGGTGGTGCTAAGTCCCTTTGTGAAAACATCTGCAAACTGCAAGTCCGTAGGAACATGGAGGACACGAACTTCACCAATCTGAACCTTGTCGCGCACAAAATGGATGTCCACCTCAATGTGTTTTGTGCGACGATGTTGAACCGGATTTGCAGACATGTAAACCGCGGAGACATTGTCACAATAAACCACAGTGGAGCGATCAACCGGTTGATGAAGTTCTTGCATGAGTTGACGAAGCCAGCAGCTTTCCGCAACGACATGAGCAACCGCCCTGTATTCTGCTTCAGCACTAGACCTGGACACTGTTAGTTGGCGTTTGGCTGACCATGAGATTAAATTATCTCCTAGGAAGACACAGAAACCGGTGGTAGAGCGACGAGTATCGGGGCACCCAGCCCAATCTGCGTCCGAATATGCAATGAGAGATGTAGTGGATGAGGGAATGATGTGGGTACCGAAATCGAGTGTGCCTTTAATATAACGGAGAATGCGTTTGACGAGATTAAGATGGGAAGTGCGTGGAGAGTGCATGAAGAGACAGGCTTGGTGCACGGCATAGGCAATTTCGGGTCGAGTGAGTGTAAGATATTGGAGAGCACCGGTGAGACTACGATAATGAGTGGGATTTTCGAGAAGATCACCATCATGGATAGAGAGTTTAGAACCAGGGTCGATGGGAGTGTTGACAGGGTGACACTCGGTCATGCCTGCTCGATGAATAATTTCGAGAGCATACTGTTTTTGGGAGAGATGGAGACCATTGGTGGATCGAGTAACGGAAATACCGAGAAAATGACTAAGGGGGCCGATATCAGTCATAGAAAACTCGTGGCTAAGAGTGTGTATGATGGTTTGAAGGAAAGAGGAGGAGGAGGCTCTGAGAACAATATCGTCTACATAAAGGAGAAGATAAGCAGTGTGCTCCGGGGTGCGTAAGATAAAGAGGGAGGTGTCAGATTTGGAAGCTAGGAAACCCATAGAAGTGGCAAAAGTGGCAAAACGTGTGAACCACGCTCGTGGGGCTTGTTTGAGGCCGTATAGAGATTTTTGAAGGAGACAAACAAGAGAGGGGTCGGTGGGATCTTCAAAACCGGAGGGTTGTTGACAAAAAACTGTTTCGGATAAGTGACCGTGTAAGAAAGCATTTTTAACATCAAGTTGGTGAATAGGCCAATGGTGAGAGACAGCAAGAGAGAGAACTAATCGTATCGTACTAGGTTTAACTACGGGACTAAAGGTTTCATCGTAGTCTATACCATATTCTTGGGAAAATCCACGTACAACCCATCTAGCCTTGTAGCGAGACAAG
Source organism: Alopecurus myosuroides (assembly GCA_028641055.1). NCBI lineage: Eukaryota > Viridiplantae > Streptophyta > Magnoliopsida > Poales > Poaceae > Alopecurus > Alopecurus myosuroides. The sequence continues at coordinate 326,056,716 of CM054063.1, read as the reverse complement.
GTACCATCGGAGTTGTATTTGTGACGATAGACCCACTTACCACTAACAATATTTGCACCCGCGGGTTTGGGAACGAGGGTCCAAGTGTTGTTAGTAATTAGTGCATCGTATTCATCACGCATGGCAGCGGACCAATGTGGATCAGCAAGAGCATGACGGTAAGTACGGGGAATTAGGGAGATGGGAACGGTGGCGGATAGATCTAGGATACGTCGGGGTTTTAGGATACCGGATTGTAGACGAGTACGAGGAGCCGTGGGAGGAGGAGGAGGATGAGCATGATGCGAAGGAGAAGTGGGAGGGGTGGACGGAGTGGTGGATGGTGTGGATGTGTGCGGTGACGAGGAGGGAGTGGAGGAGTCCGCGGCAGAGGTGGTGTCCACGGCAGGAGAATGGGCTGCGGCAGGCTGCCGTGAGGCAGAAGGAGCGGAAAAGGGGCTCGCGACAGGCTGCCGTGAGTGCGAATCGGGGGTGGCGGCAGAGTGTGGAGTTGCGGAAGCGTGATCAGATTGCGGGTTGTGGTGAGCAGTAGGAGGGGTGGGATTTGGGGGTAGGAGGATGAGTGGAGTGTGGGGAAAATCGTAGGTGTGGTTAGGGGATGGATCGGAGGCAAAGGGGAAGGTTGTTTCGTCAAAGGTAACGTGACGAGATGTGTATATGCGGCGGGTAGGTATGTGATAGCATCGGTATCCCTTGTGCTCGGAGGCGTAGCCAACAAAGACACAAGGAAGGGATCGAGGGGAGAGCTTATGGGGGACGGTGGCGGATAGGTTGGGAAAGCATAGGCACCCGTAGACGCGTACATGATCGTAAGAGGGAGGGGTGGAAAAAAGGATGTCGTGTGGTGTTTTGTGATCTAGAAGTTTGGTAGGTCGTATATTTAGAAGGTGAGTTGCGGTACCTAGTGCTTCTGCCCAAAAACTCGAGGGCATGGATGCTTGAATGAGAATTGTGCGAAGAATGTCATTTGTGGTTCGAATACCGCGTTCGGCTTTTCCATTTTGAGGAGAGGTATAGGGACAAGAGAAGCGGAGTTTGGTGCTGTGAGGAGCAAGAAACGAGCGATTTTCATTGTTGTCAAATTCCGTACCGTTATCACATTGGATCGTTTGAATGACATGGGAGAAGTGGGTGCGTACGAAGGCATGGAAGTGGTGAAGCGTGGAGTTTACATCAGATTTTAGGCGCAATGGAAAACTCCACATATAGTGAGAAAAATCATCAATGATAAGTAAATAATATTTGTAATTGGAATGACTATGAATGGGTGCAGTACAGAGATCACAATGAATCAATTGAAAAATAGAAGAGGTTCTACTAGTGGATGAATGAAAAGGTAACCTAACATGTTTCCCAAGTTGGCATGCTTCACACAAATGATCAAGATTATTTGAAGGAAAAGATTTATTAAAATCCGAGTGCACTCCGGGGTGGCCAAGGCGTCTGTGCCAAAGATCCTTGGTTGGTGTGATCGCCGAATGAGCTTGCGGTGGAATGAAGAGCGGGTAGAGATCACCGCAGCTGTCACATCGGAGAAGAAGTTGCCGGGAATGAAGGTCCTTCACAGAAACACCAAACGGATCAAATTCCATTGAGACGTTATTATCACATGTGAAACGGCGGACAGAGAGTAGATCAGTGACTATATTAGGTGTGACAAGTACATTTGGCATGGAAAATGAGCGTGATGCAGTGGAGAGAGATGTGTTGCCGATATGAGATATAGGAAGAGTCGAACCGTTGCCAACAATAACATGTGCAAGGTGAGAAGCAGAAACAGAGGAGGAGAGGATACCTGCTTTGCCTGTCATGTGAGCGGATGCACCAGAATCGGCAACCCAGCGCTGGCCTCCTTGCTGCACCTCCTGCAGGGCGCCGAGCAGCGCGGTTTGGTCGTAGGTTGGCGGAGGAGCCGGTGCAGCGTAGGAAGGAGGGAACAGGTGCAACGGCGGTGACGGAGCGTAGGGGTGGCTGAAAGATGGCATCGGCGGCGGTGGTGGAGCATGCTGCATAACTGACGGCGGGGCGGCGTACATGTGGACGGGATCGAAGGCGGGGTGGGCCTGAGGTCGAGGGCCAGGGCCGAGCAGGCTAGGGCCACCGGGGCGGGGTGGCGCGGCGAAGGGCATGTGTCGTGGGATAATCACGGCAGATGTTACCTGGGGTAACTGATCTTGGGGCAAGTCGACACAGGTATTCGGGAGAGGGTTTAGCTCAAAGGAAGACATGGCGAAAGCGATCTAAGAACCGGAGAATAACTCGCCGGATCTCGATATCAATAATGCTGGATACTCGATAACAGGTATTACAACTATGACTTGAATCTCTCAGGCTAAACCTAGGGGTTGGTTTATATAGCACTCATACCCCCCTGGGCCTGCCTTACGGAGTGCTCTCTGAGTCCTACTCGAACTCTACATACAAATCCTAACTTTCCTTACCGTAACCCACAATCCGGGTTACGAACCTTACAAGCCCTGGGCCTTCCAGAAGTTTCTTTGTCTCCAGCCAGATTGGGCCCAGCCGTCGCTTGGGCCGGATCACACCCGGGAGTTAGTCTACCGGGTTACTATCCCCTCATCAGTAGTCCCCAGGATAGCGCGGGCTTCACGGATTCATCCTCGGAGCGCTCGCTATTCCCTGAAAAAGATGTGAGACGCCCAAGCCTATGGGAACCGGGTTAAGTTGCTTTAACAGATGACCAGGCACAGCTCCATGTCTGTCATGTGATAGCTCGATCCTTCCTTGAATGCTTAACTGGCCTTTCCAAATTTAAACCCTAAAATGTCAGGGCCCTACTCGATAAAGATCCCTGATATCTCGGGGCAAGCTGCACTTCCCCCGTCAACGGGATATTTTGCCTAATTCCGAATGCATATGCCGCCAGATCCGCACGGATAATTATTGTTCCGTAATTTCCGGCTTTCGGGCCGTAGGTGAGCTCACCACCTCCCTTATAAATATCAGCCGATGGTAACCCTAAGCCATTCATCTCGTTTCATCATCCCCTTTCTCCACGCTCCCTCGCAATTTCTGCCACCGGGCTCGCACGCTCCAAGAAAGATAAGGCCACCACCGGCCGCACTCGTCCTCGAGCTATCCAGCACCGCCATTAAGCATCGCTGTCACACCCGCGCTTCCCCATCGAGGGCCGTGACGTGACACTCAAGCCGCGCCACGCACCACCCTCACTTCGGACCTCAACTCCTTTGGTAAGCCTTTCTCAACCATTCAATTGAAACTCGCAACCTCTTCAATCTGACCAAGATTGGATCTGGGTCAACCCGTAAACTAATTTTCTGATATCATCAAATTGAACCGCTTTGATAGACCTTAGTTCCTTCAATCACCTGATGCGTAGTCGCAGCTCATCCCCGCGCCTTTATTGGCCATCCAACTTTGCATAAGATTGCTTGCAAGCTTTTCGATCTAGATCCATTCCACCTTGTTCTTTCCGCCTGTCACATTAACACCCGGAAAATCCTCTTTTTCCAGCTAATCCCTCCACAATAAAGGTATGGGCAACCATCCATGTTCACCCAATTCACCTCAACGCGTAAGTAATTAACAATTTACTCAACCTCATCTGACACCCGGAAAGTCTTCCGCATTTAACATCGTAGTGCATTATCCGGGTTTCATTTTAGCCTTCAACGCCTTGACGTCTCCAGACTCGAATGATTTGATGTTCCGAATCTTACTCCATACATTTCCTGTCCCTTGCAGGTCAACTCCATGGCTCCTAAAAGACAAGGAAGACACCCGGCTTCTGCAAAGGCCTCTCAAACCACTTCCGCCAACTGGGGTCGGTCTTCAACGACAAAGGCCAAGCTAGATGGGATGGCCGAGTTAGGAATCCTTCCTTCTCAAAAGGAAATACACTGGAGGGCTCCTGGCGATGAGACCCGTCCCACTCCCATCGGGAACGAGGTAATTTGTTTTACCGAGCATGTGACCCGAGGATTTCGTCCTCCGGGTCACCCTTTTTTCCGGGAAATCTTGAGCCACTACGGCCTCCGGGTGTTCGACATAGGGCCTAACTCTATGCTGAACATCACCCACTTCATAGTTTTGCCCGAGTCGTACTTATGCACTCCACCAAACCTTGCTCTTTTTACCGAATTATTCCAATGCGAACCATGCCATGAGAGCGGTGACGGAACGCTTCTTACCTGCGGCGGGGTATCCATCCAGCGCCGCAAACACTCATTGATGCCACCTCTCAACCTGAACTCCAACGCCAAAAACTGGCAATTATCCTTCTTTTATTGCCATGACACTTCTCCGGATGGTGAGAGGAAACTACCGGGTTATTCGGAGAGCCTTCTCGAGCCCTCCGAGTCTTTCAGTGCTTTTGCATCTGATCTTGATAGGGAAGCGATTCAGCCCCTTCTGGCCAAACTAGCAGCTCTCTCAGCCCACGGCCTTCTTGGGCTCAATCTAATAAAGACTTGGGTAGACTTCCGGGTTCAGCCCAACTCGATTCGCTCGAAGCTGTTACACGAATATTCGGGTCACGTCACGGATTCCCTCCGCTACTCCACCAAGAACTTCCCTGCCGGTAACACCAACAAGACCATCAAGGGCTTCCTGATGGAGAGACTAGATGTTATAAAGAACACTGCCGGGTTACCCCCGTTTATTCGGGAAAATCCCGCCCCAGCGGTAAGACCTGACTCCTTTTTCTTATTCCAGTACTTTCGTCCGTTATAGTCTCTAACCACCACTTGTGTGTATTTGTTCACAGGATGACGATCCCTTCTGGAAAGTCGAAAACCCTCCTCCTTCTCAAGACCCCGAAGAGGAAACCGAGTCTGTTGATGATGATGAGGGTACTCTCCCATACCCTTTACACCTGCCTTTCATCTGTGTTATTTCTCTTATCTGATACTTACTCGGCTCTCAGGGTCGGGGGATGAAGAGGAGGAAGAAGAAAATGACCCGGAAGCCACCGAGTCTGACCAGGAGCCCCCAGTTGGAAACAAAAGGAAGGCTAGAGGGGTAGTTGAAAAGGTTCCCTTCTCTTCTATGTCTCGTGCGCCTTACTCCTTTGCTGCTATGCATGAACTTAACGAGCGATTATCACATTCACCCTTCTTGAAGGACCCTCTCCCGACTAAACGTAGGGTGACCCGGAATTCTCCGGGGGATGATCCCCTTAACCCGGGTATCTCCACTTCACCCACTCATCGAGCCAGTACCCCTCCAGCTCAACTTTCCCAATCTCCTCAACGTCATCCGTCTCCTAATCATCCACTTGCCGGGCGATTTCGCGTGCCGCAGCCAGTGCTCTTACCGACGTCATCCGCCTCCAGCGGCGAGCTTCCCCCGGATTATGCCGTGAACACCGGGTAAACTACCTTTACTTACATTTTCTCGTACTGGTTACCTTTCTTTTTTCCGTATATTCCATTGATCAATGTCTCCCTTCTTTTCTTCAGCGCCACAGTTACGCTGAGCGACCCGGATATCCCTGAGTCAGAAGAGCAGGGAGAAGAGAAGCCTAGTGATGACATGGACGTTGAGGTTGAGGACGAGGCCGAGGACGGAAATGGAGAAGATCCTTTTAAGGACCCAATTCCACCAAAGACTGCATCACCCCAGCCCTCTGAAGAAGTGGACGAAGACATCATTTTGGAGACCAAGTCGGGCTCTCCTAACCCGGACGTTCAAACAATCCGGGTTTCGACCCCCAAACCCGGAACAACTCCTCCACAAGAGGGCCAATCCTCCGGCCCTTCTCAGCTTCGCCCTGAAGATATGACCTTTGCTCAAATGCTAGATGCCCTCCATACCTTGAAGGGCGACGAAGAAAACATACTAGATGCCTTAATAACCAGGCACGAGGTAATCCCGACTAATCATCAATTGTTTCCATACATAGTCCCCAAGTTCCGAGTAAATTACTAGGTAACTTGCTTGGAACTTTGTATAATGTTTCTGGCTGATCCCTCTTCATGCTTCTTTACAGGATTATGTTTCACAGTTGGAGAAGAAGCTGGCCAAGTCCACCAAACGTATTGAAAAAGAAACGGCCCTTCGTGAAGCTGCTGAGACTGAGGCTCGCAGGTGCCAAAAGATGACGAAAAAGTACAGGAAGAGAGCTCACAGGGCTAAGGACAAACTTACAACTCTTTCTGCTCAAATTGCTGATGTTCACCGTACTGCGACTGGTAAGATTTTTAAATTTCACCTTTTTATGACTCGGATTGCTTTGATTTGAACAACTGCACTTGCTTGCCTACTATCTTTGCTCCTTTTGCCTTTTTTAGCAGGCCCACGTGATTCTGCCCCCGAAGAAGATGATGCTGCCAAGCTTAAAACCATCAAGAATACTCTTCGCCAACTTTGCAGCGGAGTCAGTTGGATACTTGACGAGTTGCGACTGCCGGGTGTCAGGCCAGATAACATGAAGAGATTACTGGAATGCTGCTCTACAATCCCCGAGTGGATTTGGCACTGGAAACGGTCCTCCTGCCGATTTGGGGTAACCCGGGGACTCGCGTTGGCTAAGGCCTACGCTCCCAAGCTAGAGCTGGCCAAACTTATGAGCGGATTCCCAGAGTTCAACTTGGATGGGTCCAAGTTTTTGCCAAAGGACTTCAAGGCTATTCAGAAAGAAGTCCGTCATCCGGCTAGTGTTATCGCTGATGCCCTAGAAATTGATGTGATTCTCCCGGCTTATGATGCTAATGACAAGGTTGTCAAGGCGAACCGCCCCCAGCCGTTCGATATGCTTGCCCGTTGGAGGGAGGAGGCGATCAAGATGAAGGAAGAAGCCGCCAAGAAGACCGAGGCCGACTCTGTTCCTGCAACTTCTGCTGCACAACCCGGGACTGCTGCTGACCCGAGTGGCGCCGCAACTACCGGTGGCGACAAGGGCAAGGCCATGATGGACCCTGCAGCTTGAAGTAATACCTATCATTCCACATACGTCAGCCGGCAAAGCATTGTTAAAACAGCTTTACTATTCGTTTAAGCAGAGCGCCTGTGCTCTTTTGATACTTTATGGCTTTTGTAATACTTTTATTTAAACTCCCGATGCACTTTGCGCCCCTTTGGGCTTTTGATGAATGTGTCTTTGCATTTGCTTGTTCTTGATATCCACTTGCTTTATTCTCGATACTTTATACTTACTTTTTTTTATACTTTCCTTAGCAAGACCCGTCCTCCGGGTGTCGTTGGCGTCCAGGGAACGGTTTTACACCTGAATCCCTAAGCTCCTGAGACCCGGATGCGTGGCTCGTTGCAATTTTATCGGCTGGATGATGCTGTTTCTTCCTTAGAGCTCATAAGTCCCCAGTCCGGGTTTCCGCGTCTAGGACACATGATTGTTTTTTTTTTTTTTTTTTTTTTCAAGGAAACGAATCGCCTGTCGCTGAATGCCCAAGACTTCAGGACAGCTTTTTATGAGGTTTGAAGTTATGCTTGATAATCGTTGAGTTTCCGGCTATCGGCCTTATACTCTGCATAACTTGTGGTTTAGATGACCCTTTCGACTATCTTGTACTATAAGCCGGCTTTCGCGTGGATACCATGTTGTTACATCAATACGAAAACGGGGTCAAGCAAGTCCCGTTTGGGTCTCATGACTGATGGTAATCGTAGGCGAACAAATCATGCCACTTTGTTGCGAGTCACATCGAGCTTAAGTAAGAATAGTCGAGAAATTTGGACTTCTTTGTCCGGTTATAAGATTGTAGCCGCACTCGTTTTTTCGAGTAGCCGACCCCTATAACTCATTGGCATCAAGGCCGGGTCTCTTTTGAGTTTGCAGCTGTGCTTGTAGGAGCAACCAGCCCTCAAGACCTGAATATGCACGCCGTATAAATAACAATTGCCTCTTTTCTTGATAATCCCCTTTTTATTTGATATGAGAAGATTAGGCCAGCAAGCCGCCTCATTAAAAACCCATCCAGTCCCCAAGGGTACCCCGGATAGGAAAAGAGTGCGTCTGAAACCTGCTGCCTGTTACATCGTTTTCTGCTAAGTATAGTACGGACGTAGCTGAGCCACGTTCCATGGTCTATCTCTTTCTTGCATAGGTGCAGTAGTGTGGGCAGTATCGTTGACTGTAGCCGATTCTTCTCTTGCATCTATCAAGTAATATGACCCATTATGTAGACTCCGACTTACGATGAAAGGTCCTTCCCACGGTGGCGATAGTTTGTGCTTTCCCTCGTTTGTCTGAACCAAGCGCAGGACCAAGTCTCCCTCCTGGAAGACCCGGCTTTTCACCCGCCGACTATGATATCTTCGCAAATCCTGCTGGTATATGGCTGACCTTTCCAAGGCTTGCTCTCTTTGCTCTTCTAACATATCCACAGCGTCTTGCCGGTTCTTCTCGTTCTCCACTTCGACATAGGCTGTCACTCTTGGTGAATCATGAATGATGTCGCTTGGTAATATTGCTTCTGCGCCGTAGACCATGAAGAAAGGTGTCATCTGGGTGGATCGGTTAGGCGTAGTATTGATACCCCAGACCACGGAAGGAAGTTCTTCAACCCATGCCCCGGCGGCCCTGACACAAGGAACCCTCAGTCGTGGTTTCAATCCTCGAAGTAGCTCTTGGTTCGCCCTCTCCACTTGCCCGTTGGCTTGCGGATGTGCCACTGATGCTACATCAAGCCTGATTCCGTTGCTGCCACAAAATTTTTCCATCTCTCCAAGGGACATGTTGGTTCCATTATCGGTGATTATACTGTGGGGATATCCAAACCGGTATATAATTCTTTTCAGGAACTTGACTGCTGTGGCTGCTTCACAATTGGTGACCGGCATAACCTCCACCCATTTGGTAAATTTATCGATAGCCACTAAAAGATGTGTTTTCTTGCAAGGTGACATGTGGAAGGGACCAACCATGTCCATACCCCAAACAGCGAACGGCCAAGTTAATGGGATGGTCCGTAACTCCATAGCCGGCACATGAGTTTGGCGAGCGTACCTTTGACATCCGTCGCACCTTGCCACTATCCGCTCCGCATCTGCTAGAGCCGTGAGCCAGAAGAACCCATGCCGATAGGCCTTGGCCACAAGGGATCTTGTGGACGCATGATGCCCACAATCGCCTTCATGGATCTCCTTAAGGATCTGTCGGCCTTCTTCCGGTGTCACACAGCGCAAAAAGACTCCTGCTGCGCTTCTCTTGTACAACTCCCCATTGATAATAGTATATCCTTTTGCCCGCCTCAGGATTTGCCTTGCTAATACTTCTTGTTCTGGCAGTTCGCCTCGTGATAAGTAGGCCAGATATGGCTCTGTCCACTCGGGCACAGCACGTATTGTGGCTACAAACTCCACATCCGGGTCTCGATTCGCGAGTTCTTCCTCAGACTCGGATTTTACTGATGGTCGCCATAGCTCGTCCAGGAAAACATTAGGTGGAACCGGCTCCCTACGCGAGCCGAGTCTGGCGAGTGCGTCCGCTGCCTCATTTTTTCTTCTGTCTATGTGCTCTACTTCATACCCGGAAAAACACCCGGCAACCTTATCAACCTCCCTGCGATATGCTGCCATAGTGGCATCCTTTCTATCCCAGGTTCCTGATACCTGCTGCACCACAAGATCTGAGTCCCCAAAGCATCGTATCCTTCTAATGTTCATCTCCTTGGCTACCTTCAAGCCATGCAGTAGAGCCTCATACTCGGCCACGTTATTTGAACAATCAAAGTGAATCTGTAGCACATAACTTAGTTTGTCCCCCTTTGGCGACGTCAGCACCACTCCAGCTCCTGACCCCTCGTACTGCTTTGATCCATCGAAGTGCATGGTCCATGACTCGGAATTTGGAACTGTGGTAGCCATTCCGGTGTGCGTCCAGTCGTTAACAAAATCAACCAAAGCCTGTGACTTGATTGCCGATCTAGGCTCGTAGCTGATATGATAATCCCCCATCTCTATCGCCCATTTGGCTATTCTTCCCGTTGCATCCGAGTTTCTGATGATATCCGACATTGGTATTGAACTAACCACTGTTATGGGATGTTCTTGAAAATATGGCTTCAACTTCCGGCTGGCCATAAAGACCCCAAACACCAACTTTTGCCAATGTGGGTAACGCTGCTTTGCTTCCGATAACACCTCGCTGACATAATAAACCGGCCTTTGGACCGGGTAACCCTTCCCATCCTCCTTACGTTCTACGACAACTACTGCGCTGACGGCCTTGGGACCGGCTGCCACGTATAATAGCATAGGTTCTTTAGGACCTGGCGCCGCTAGTACTGGTGCTTCAGATAATTGCTTTTTTAGTGCTTCAAACGCCTCATCTGCCTCCTGATCCCATACGAACGTATCTGATTTCCGCAAAAGCCGGTACAAGGGTATTGCCTTTTCTCCAAGCCTGGATATGAACCGGCTCAAGGCTGCTACGCAGCCCGTGAGCTTTTGAACATGCTTCAAATTTTCCGGTTTCTTCAAACTCTGGATGGCCTTGATCTTGTCCGGGTTTGCCTCGATTCCTCTCTCGGAGACTATAAAGCCGAGTAACTTCCCGGCCGGAACTCCAAATACACACTTCGTTGGGTTGAGCTTCATCTGATACCTTCTCAAGTTTTTAAACGTCTCCTTTAAATCATCAATGAATGTCTCTGCCTTCCGGGTCTTAATAACCACGTCATCTACGTATGCGTGCACGTTGCGCCCAATTTGATCCTCGAAGCACTTCTGGATACACCGCTGGTAAGTTGCACCCGCGTTTTTCAATCCAAACGTCATGGTTTTGTAGCAGAAGGCCCCAAATGGGGTTATGAACGACGTTTTCTCCCAATCTTCCCTCTTGAGTTTAATCTGGTGGTATCCCGAATATGCGTCTAGGAAGCATAGCAAGTCGCTTCCGGCTACCGCGTCTATGATTTGGTCTATCCTTGGCAGCGCGAACGGATCCTTTGGGCAATGCTTGTTGAGGCTCGTGAAATCGATGCACATCCTCCATTCATTTGTCTTTTTCATCACAAGAACCGGATTTGCTAACCAGTTAGGGTGGAATACTTCCATGATAAAGCCTGCGGTTAACAGTCGCGCTATTTCCTCACCTATAGCTCTTCTCCTTTCTTCATTCATTTTTCTCATACCTTGCTTCACAGGCCTGGCCTTGGGATCCACATGTAAACTGTGCTCCGCCAACTCGGTGGGGATACCCGGCATGTCGCTGGGTGTCCAGGCAAATACATCCGCATTTGAACGGATGAACTCTACTAGAGCCTTTTCTTGCGCATCCTCTAAATTGGACCCTATAGTGAACTGTTTGGTGGGGTCTCCTTCCACAAAATCTACTTTCTTGGTGTCTTGAGCCGCCTTAAACTTTACTCTTTCGTCTTCGGCATCTGGTCTTCTCAATGCTGTACCATCATCCGGATCCACCTGAGACCGGTAATACTGAAGTTCCTCCTTCCTGCAGGCTTGCTCGGCCATTACTGAATCTCCCTCATCGCATTCGGCTGCTATATCCCGGCTTCCGTGGATAGTGATGGTCTGCTTGGGGCCTGGCATCTTTAGTTGCAGATATACGTAGCACGGCCTAGCCATGAACTTAGCGTAAGCCGGCCTTCCGAACAGAGCGTGGTAGGGGCTATGCAGCTTGACTACTTCAAACGTGAGCCACTCCACCCGATAGTTATCTACCGATTCTCCAAAGGCTACTTCCAGTGCAATTTTTCCTTCGGGGCGTGCCGAATGACCCGGCACGATCCCGTGGAACACCGTCGAACTTTTTTGTAGCTGGGACTCCTTGAGGTTCATGCGCAAGAAAGTTTCCCAATATAGGATGTTGATGCTGCTTCCTCCGTCCATCAACACCTTTTTCAGTTCGTAACCATTGACCTGTGGCGAAACTACTAACGCCAAGGTCCCGGGGCGCTCTATTCCTTCTGGATGATCTCTCCTGCTCCACGTTACCTCTTGCTCTGCCCATCTCAAGTATCCCGGAGGGCTCGAGAAGGCTGGATTCACTGTTTGTTTCAACGCCCTTTTGTCCCTGCTGGAAATCCCTGTAACATGCACATGATATTGTCCTTTCAAATTGAGCGTACGTACCATGCCGATGAAGATACTGATTTGGCCGATTGACACCATGGATCCGGATTCGAAGTGATCCGGCTCCAACTCCCATCCGGAATTGTCCACTATCTTTTCTCCTTCGTCATTGGAGTAGATCTCGCCGATGACAAAGTTCTTCATGTTCTTCCGAGCTTCTCCCGTGATGTAAACACCTTTGGACGCAGGCCCCACGGTGGGCGCCAACTGTCGTGGGATAATCACGGCAGATGTTACCTGGGGTAACTGATCTTGGGGCAAGTCGACACAGGTATTCGGGAGAGGGTTTAGCTCAAAGGAAGACATGGCGAAAGCGATCTAAGAACCGGAGAATAACTCGCCGGATCTCGATATCAATAATGCTGGATACTCGATAACAGGTATTACAACTATGACTTGAATCTCTCAGGCTAAACCTAGGGGTTGGTTTATATAGCACTCATACCCCCCTGGGCCTGCCTTACGGAGTGCTCTCTGAGTCCTACTCGAACTCTACATACAAATCCTAACTTTCCTTACCGTAACCCACAATCCGGGTTACGAACCTTACAAGCCCTGGGCCTTCCAGAAGTTTCTTTGTCTCCAGCCAGATTGGGCCCAGCCGTCGCTTGGGCCGGATCACACCCGGGAGTTAGTCTACCGGGTTACTATCCCCTCATCAGCATGTGCCAGGCCTGCACCATGCCTTGCCAAGTGGGCGGAGTCGAGGAAGAACCCTGATGATACCCGCCATGGTTGCTGAAGCGTTTACGCTTGGTGTGGCCCTGGTTGGGTGATGGAGTGGCCGGCGCGCCGTAGGAGCCTTGTCCGCCGTGCGCGCCCGAGGCGTGGCCGCCGTGCGCGCCCGAGCCAGCGTGCGCGTGGGTGTAGACGCCGTGGGCGCCCTGGGCACCGTGAGCGGGAGGCGCAGGAGGGCGGTGGACGAAGAGGGCGGACTGGGAGAGCGCGTGAGACGCGCCCTGCTCTTGCAGCTCGTCCGTGGACAGCATCTCGACGGCGGCGGCGAAGGAGAGGGTGTCGGCGTCCTTCTGGATAATCTTGGCCGTCATCTTGTGCCGGCCGTGGAGGTTGCGCACCAGTTGGAGGAGGAGGGCGTGGTTGGCGAGAGGGTAGCCCAGATCACGGAGCGCGTCGGAGATCGCCTTGAGACGGGCGCAGTACGTGTTGACGGGGAGATCGCCCTGGCGCTCGCGGTGGAACGCCTCCGTGAGGTTCATCGCCCTAGCCATGGCGTTGCTCCGAAAAACCTGCTCGATGGAAGTCCAGATCGAGCGAGCGGTGGCGGTGGGCGAGGACACCATGGCCCGAAGCTCGATGGAGATCACAGCATATAGCCATGATTTGACGAGGAGATCGGCGTGCGCCCAGATCGGATCGTCGAGGAAGGAGGCGGCGTTGGGGGCGATGTGGTCGGACATATTGAAGATGGCGAGCTGGAGTTCGACCCTCTCACGCCACGCGCCGTAGGAGCCGGAGCTGACATCGAGGACTTCATCTACGAAGCCCCGGAAGGGGATTGTGCCTAGAGAAACGAGGTTGGGGGCAGGTGGGGCGGCCGGAGCTCTGATACCATGAAAGAAGGTATACCACCGAATGTATTGATAGATGAATTGGTTACAGAGACTGTTTACAGTGCTTATATAGAGGATTACATAGTCGGCTCAGCCTAGCTATACGAAGAGGATAAGCACAACAGAATCTCGTCAGTCTAACATAAGCGTGTCACCATTTTTGTTAAAATTCACTGGGTGGGCCATGTGGATCTGCTGCCTTACTATGTTTCATTTGAAAAAAAAAACGTATTTCTCGGTTCCATAATGCTTGTCGTGGTTTTAGTTCAGATACAAGAAACCATTTTATCTAAAAGAGCTTTATCGGTATCTTTGAAGACATTAATCATAGGTAAATCAAGAGACACATACATCTTCCTATCCACAGGACCAAACCGATTCTTGTAAAAATTTAATTAATAGCATAAGCTAAAATCTCTTTATCAAGTCAAAGTGCCTGCCTGCGACGATCATCGTGGGCAGTGCACGGACGCATGTGATGCGCATGTGAACCGTCAGGAGATCAGGCGTGTCTGCCGTCCGATCGCAGCTAGCTGATACGAATCTCATCTACAGAGTGTTTTCAATTCCTCTCTTGGAACACGCTGCCGTGTAATTTATTTAATTAATCGGGCGTTGTAATCTGGCTGCAGCTGCATGCTCTTGATGCTCTAGCTTGAGGTCGTGCCGGCACGCCGGCGATCCGTCCAGGGATGATCAGGCGTGTCTGGTATCCGATCGCGCTCGATACGAATCTGGTCTACGAGTACACGGTAAAACAGGATATTGCCCTCTGGCGGAGCTAGATTATTTGATCATTGAGTTCAGTTAGTATAAAATTTCACAAATAAACACACATAGGTACCCATATTAGTGAACAATTTAGAAAATTCATCGGGTCCATCTTTATACAGCAGCTCTGCCACTATTTCGCCCAGTTATAAATAAAGACCAACAGCTGAACCGATACAAAGTGATACGGGGAGCCTTTACAAAACATATCAAAGATAAAAAAAGACGAAAACCAAAGACGATCAAACTTGCCACCGAGGACACCGGAACAAGCCCGAGGGGCGAGGATCCACAACGATGCCGCCAAGAGGGTCACGACGTAACAGATAGCCACCGTCGAGACCAAAGGGTCCATGGTTTTCACCCGGAGCCTAACGCGGCAAAGATAGCCACAACAACGCCCTCAGGAGGAACTTGATACCCCGCATGCATTGCCGCCGCTCGCACCGGAGCGCAGAGTTTTCACTCGGAAATTTTTTCGCACAAGCACACTCAGACCGTCCATAAATCCCGAGAATAGCCTCCACAACAGGATTTGGAAGTTGCCGCCACCAACGCCATGAGCCCCCACCGCCCTCTCATGGCCGTCCACACGGCAAAAGAGCAAGGCCATCAGCATAGCCCCGCCGCTCGCCCTACCTTCCAGGGCCGCTGCCCCGGTGTCCGGAATCGCGCACCCACGATGCGGCTGAAGGCCACTACGACCAGACGCTTGGAATGGACAGGAGAGGACGTACGAACCAGCCGGTCGAACCCTCAAAGCCATTCGAACCCTCAAGGACCATACCGGGGCAGCTTGGCGGTTGCCAGATCTGGGCCCGTCCAGCCCGGATCCAGCACCCCAACCCTCTTGTCAGCGGATGGGATTCAACACCGAAAGCCCCTGAAACCATCGCCTTGTGGGCCCAGCCAGCCTGATACACCCCAAAGGGTCTAGATCTGGGCCAGGGCCGAGCGCACCGCCATCGCAGGCTAGCTCCACCCAATATCCGTCCCAAGGACATGCTAGTATGGTCCCCACCGTCGCAGGCTCCATCGAGGTTGCCCCGAGCCGCCTCCGTCGACCGGGATCCACTGGTAGAAAATAGGCCTTCGGTACGCCCCCATTAGTCCCCAAAATAATGGACCCGCGACCATAGGGGTCTTTAGTCACGGTTCGGGACGAGACCCGCGACCAATATTCTGGGCCCAGCGCGCTCGGCCCACAGCTGGCGGAGGGGAGGGGCTTTAGTCCCGGTTGGCCAGACCAACGGGGACTAATAGGTCCTCGGGCCGGCCCCACGGCCTTTAGCCGCGGTTGTCCAGGTGAACCGGGACTAAAGGCCCATCCCTATATATAGGACTCAGCTCGCTGCACTTGGCCACATTTGCTCACAATATTCACAAGGGGGTGGTGGGTATGCTTTTGGTTCCTACTATGCACACAAGGTGTTCGATGAAATGCCCCATAGCATGAAACACACTTGAGCGTTTTCATTTATTTTACCTCCGTGATCGCGGTTAGCAACTTGAACCTTTCATGATTTGTATTATTTCCAGCTAGCTAGTTAGTTTAACAGATGCATGATGGTTAATTATATACTTTATATAATAATAATGCAGATGAATCGGCAATGGATGTACGGTAACCGACTCTCCGGTGAGTTCACTACGGGTTTGAAAGATTTCCTCGTAGTGGCAAATGCGAACAAGCAGCGAGGTTTTATTATGTGTCCATGTGCTGAATGTAAGAATGAGAAGGGTCACTCCTCCTCAAGAGTCGTTCACATGCACCTGCTTCGGCACGGTTTCATGCCAAGCTATAATTGTTGGACCAAGCATGGAGAAAGAGGGGTTAGAATGGAAGAAGATGAAGAAGAGGATGATATCGATTTCAACTATCATGACCTTTTCGGTGATACTTTCATGGAGGATGATGCTGAAGGTGGGGAAGGGTTTGGTGAAGGTGAAGAAGAGGCACATGATGAGCCCGCTGATGATCTTGGTCGGACCATTGCTGATGCACGGAGACGCTGCGAAACTGACAAGGAGAGGGAGAATTTGGATCGCATGTTAGAGGATCACACGAAGTCACTGTACCCAGGATGCGACAATAGTCTGAAAAAGCTGGGCTGCACACTGGATTTGCTGAAATGGAAGGCACGGGAAGGTGTAGCTGACTCATCATTTGAAAATTTGCTGAAAATGTTGAAGAATATGTTTCCGAAGAATAACGAGTTGCCCACCAGTACGTACGAAGCAAAGAAGGTTGTGTGCCCTCTAGGTTTAGAGATTCTGAAGATACATGCATGCATTAACGACTGCGTCCTCTACCGCGGTGCATACGAGGATTTGAATGAATGCCCTGTATGCACTGCATTGCGTTATAAGATCAGAGGCGATGACCCTGGTGACGATGTTGAGGGCGAGAAACCCAGGAAGAGGGTTCCCGCCAAGGTGATGTGGTATGCTCCTATAATACCTCGGTTGAAACGCCTGTTCAGGAACAAAGATCATGCCAAGTTGTTGCGATGGCACAAAGAGGACCGTAAGTCCGACGGGGAGTTGAGACACCCCGCTGATGGAACGCAATGGAGAAAGATCGACAGAGAGTTCAAAGATTTTGCAGCTGACGCAAGGAACATAAGATTTGGTCTAAGTACTGATGGCATGAATCCTTTTGGCGAGCAGAGCTCCAGCCATAGCACCTGGCCCGTGACTCTATGCATCTACAACCTTCCTCCTTGGTTGTGCATGAAGCGGAAGTTCATTATGATGCCAGTGCTCATCCAAGGTCCGAAGCAACCCGGCAACGACATCGATGTGTACCTAAGGCCATTAGTTGATGAACTTTTACAATTGTGGGGCAAACCTTGTGTACCTGTGTGGGATGAGCACAAAGAAGAGGAATTTAACCTACGAGCGTTGCTTTTTGTAACCATCAACGATTGGCCCGCTCTCAGTAACCTTTCTGGACAGTCAAATAAGGGATACAAAGCATGCACGCACTGCTTACATGAGACTGAAAGTGTATTTTTGGATAACTGTAGGAAGAACGTGTACCTGGGTCATCGTCGATTTCTTCCCCGAAATCATAACGTAAGAAAGAAAGGAAAGCATTTCAACGGCAAGGCAGATCACCGGCCGAAGCCTGCGGAACGTACTGGAGCTGAGATATTTGATATGGTCAAGGATTTGAAAGTCATCTTTGGAAAGGGTCTTGGCGGACAATCAGTTCCGCAGGGAGTTGACGGGCACGTACCCATGTGGAAAAAGAAATCGATATTTTGGGAGCTACAGTATTGGAAAGTCCTAGATGTCCACTCTGCAATCGACATGATGCATGTTACGAAGAATGTTTGCGTGAACCTGCTAAGCTTCTTGGGCGTGTATGGGAAGACAAATGATACAAAGGAAGCACGGCAGGATCAGCAACTTTTGAAAGACCCAGATGACCGGCATCCGGAATGGTTTCAAGGTCGTGCCAGCTACGCTCTTACGAAAGAAGAGAAGGTCATTTTTTTTGAATGCCTGAGCAGTATAAAGGTCCCGTCTGGCTTCTCGTCGAATATAAAGGGAATAATAAACATTGCGGACAAAAAGTTCCAAAACCTGAAGTCTCACGACTGCCACGTGATTATGACGCAATTGCTTCCGATTGCTTTGAGGGGCCTCCTACAGGAAAATGTTCGAGTAGCCATTGTGAAGCTATGTGCATTCCTCAATGCAATCTCTCAGAAGGTAATCAGTCCAGAAGATCTACCACGGTTACAGAACGATGTGGTCCAATGTCTTGTCAGTTTTGAGTTGCTGTTTCCACCATCCTTCTTCAATATTATGACGCACCTCCTGGTCCACCTAGTCGAAGAGATTTCCATTCTCGGTCCTGTATTTCTACACAATATGTTCCCCTTCGAGAGGTTTATGGGAGTATTAAAGAAATATGTTCGTAACCGTGCTAGGCCAGAAGGAAGCATCGTAAAGGGCTATGGAAATGAGGAGGTAATTGAGTTCTGTATTGACTATGTTCCTGACCTTAAGCCGATTGGTATTCCTCAATCGCGGCACGAGGGGAGACTAAGTGGAAGAGGCACGATCGGAAGGAAATCAACGATATGTATGGACGGTCATTCTATGACTGAAGCACACTACACAGTTCTGCAAAATTCGAGCTTGGTGGCTCCGTATTTCGAGCAACACAAGAATATTTTACGCTCGAACAACCCGGGGAAGACTGAATCATGGATTAGAAAGGCCCACATGGAGACTTTCGGCAGTTGGTTGTGAAAACATTTAATGAATGACAATGATGTTGGAGATCAGCTGTACATGTTGGCCAAGACACCATCTTCGACTATCACGACTTTCCAAGGGTACGAGATTAATGGGAATACATTTTACACGATCTCCCAAGATAAAAAGAGCACCAACCAAAACAGTGGTGTCCGCTTTGATGCAGCAACCGAGATTGGGCAAAAGGTCACATATTATGGTTACATAGAGGAGATATGGAAACTTGACTATGGACCCTATTTTAAGGTCCCTTTGTTCCGGTGCAAATGGTTCAAGCTAACAGGAGGTGGGGTAAAGGTGGACGAGCAATACGGAATGACAATGGTGGATTTCGACAATCTTGGTTACCTTGACGAACCATTCGTCCTAGCCAAAGATGTCGCTCAGGTTTTCTATTTGAAGGACATGAGTAGCAAACCGAGGAAACGGAAAGATAAGAAAACGATCAGTGCATCATGCGATGATCCAAAGCGTCACATTGTTCTTTCAGGGAAAAGAAACATCGTGGGAGTGGAGGACAAGACAGACATGTCAGAAGATTATAATATGTTTGGTGAAATTCCGCCCTTCAAAGTGAACTCTGACCCAAGCATTAAGTTAAATGATGAGGATGCTCCATGGATACGTCCAAATCGTAAGAAAGCGGGGACACAAGGGAAGAATTGATGTGTAATAATTTATTGTACCAAACTTTGTTGAATGGATCATGTTTAATGGATCATTTTGAATTATATTATCTCTAATTAATTTATTGTACCAAACTTTTACTAAAAACAGAAAACAGACGCGCTAGCGCGCCGCAGTGTCGCCGGAATGCAAATTCTTTTATTAAAAAGAGAAAACAGACGAACACTACTCCTCGCCGTCGTCGTCGGGGAACTCGTCGGTGACCTCCTCCGGGTCATCATCGTCGCCGAACTCGTCCGTGACCTCCTCGTCGTCGTTGGAGGTGCATGATGGTATGTCCGAGATAGGCCCCCACCTCGGATCGTCGGAGGCCCAGACTTCGCCGGCGCGGTCGGCCCGACGAAGCTCCTGCAGTGCCCTCGTCC
Organism: Alopecurus myosuroides; assembly: GCA_028641055.1. Lineage (NCBI taxonomy): Eukaryota > Viridiplantae > Streptophyta > Magnoliopsida > Poales > Poaceae > Alopecurus > Alopecurus myosuroides. The sequence goes on along the minus strand of CM054063.1, from coordinate 326,037,014 downwards.
TCGCCTCCCGAGCGGCATCTAACGCGAGGTGGCGTTCGAGGCGGCGCTCCGCCCGCTGAGCCGCGCGGGTCTGCCAGAGCTCCTCGTTGGCGCTCTCCTCCCCCGGGTTGTTCCGGTAATACTCGCGGACGACGCGGTCTTCCCTGGCGTCGACTAGGCCCTGAAACGCGCGGTGGCGGAGGTGGAGGTGGTCGGCGGCAGTGATGATCTGCGGCTTCGGCGCCCTGGCCTCCGCTTCCCAGACGGTGTGGCAGTCGTTGAAGTTCATTAGCGACCGCAGGCGGTTGAGGCGCCAGGCCGCCGCGTCCCAGGCGCGGGCTGCCTCCGCCGCCGTCGCAAAGGTGCCGAGGGGGATGCGGTCGTCCCCCCAGCGGATATCTGCGCTGAACATTCCGTTCTGCCGTGCTCGGACGCCGCGGAAGCCGGTGGTGCTGTTCCTCCTCGGAGGCATGGTGGAAGCGCGACGGCGCCGAGGAGAAGACGCGCTCGAGGCGCGACAGTTTATACCGCGCCCTCCTGGCCACGCGTCACAACTCCTCCCGCGCCACGCGTCACAATTCCCGCGCCACGCGCCACCCTAATTAACACAACCAAGCAAATAGTGGCACATTACTACCCGAGCTCAAAGTGAACACTGACCCAAGCATGGATGGATGTGTTAAAGGGGGGGTGTAGAACAAAACAATCGGTATCACCATCATACAGCCCTACCGTGGCTACTCAGTGCAATATGCATACCAAATGCACGGTAGGACGTATGATGGCGAATCCGGATGTTTTGTATTTGCTCGATGAACTGACCGGTGTATGAAGGTGGGCTATATATAGGGTCCTCTGGCTCACAAAGTGTTGTGCTAGGGTTTTGATCCAACGGTTAAGAAACCACCTCATCCAACGGCTGATCACAACAGCTCGAAAGAAACACACCGTAGCCCTGATCGAACGGCTCACAACAGCTCAAAAGAAACACACCCCGGATCCAACGACTCAGAAGCGCTTTAAAGAAACACACGATCCGTGTGATTCTATCTGATTGGTCCAAACGAAACCCTAACCCATTTAGTCCCGGTTGGTGTCCCCAACCGGGACTAAAGGGATGTTTTCTTCTCGCTATATATATGTGCATTGCCACACCATTGGCATAAACACATACAAACTCACCACTCTCTCATGGCTTCTACCGTACCCACTCTAACATTCATCCAGGCGGAGGCACTTTCCGCCTCGAACTACCCCTGCCCGCCCGGCTACAGTGTTCCTGCCGGTTGGATGCTGAGCGCCGGAGGAGTGCCGGTCCCTCCTCTTCCTCAAGGTGTGGCACGTCGGGCGGCCATCACGAACCATTACTACCACGAGCTCACGCCGGAGCAGTGGAGAGATCCCAGTTGGCATCCCGATAACCAACATACTTGGGATGCCTTCTTCATCAATCGGCGTGAGAGGGCGCTCGCCAGGTATGAGGAGGACGGCCTGCCTCCTGGGAACTTTCACGAGGCCGGTCGTCGGCTATGGTGGTCCGGCCGGACTCTACAGAGCGTCATGGACTACATCAGGGCCGGCGATATCCCCCACCTGCGCTACCCTCAGGCCCAGTCCTGGGCTTTGAATTTTCTCGCATGTAGGCCTAGGCAGGAGTATGACTAGCAGCAGATATCAGATCATGCATCTATGCTCTCCGTTTAGGTTTAGATCCACTCTTGCCATTATGTACTGCCTTTTTTATCTATGGGAATTTTTAAGATTGGAAAAAGAATTAGTTTTATTTTTCTGAATTTTCTGATATATTATTTGTATTTTTAAGATTGGAAAAAGAATTAGTTTTATTTTTCTGAATTTTCTGATATATTATTTGTATTTTTAAGATTGGAAAAAAGAATAGTATTCGAATAACCACGTTTAGTCGCGGTTGGTGTCACGAACCGTGACTAAAGGCTCGTTCTGCGCGGGAACGAAAACGCCGCGAAAATTTTCACCTTTAGTCCCGGTTCGTGACACCACCCGGGACTAAAGGCCCGCGGAGGGTACCCAGGGGACCTTTAGTCCCGGTTCGTGACACCACCCGGGACTAAAGGCTTGACCTATATATGTGCGATGCCTTCCTGCCCCAAAATTTTCTAAGTCCCCAAACCCTCGTCTTCATTCGCGCCGGCGCCCAGTCGTCTTCTGCCCCGTCGCCGTCCCCCGCGCAGATCTCCGTCGTCGTCGCCATCGCCGTCGCCGTCGCCGCGCCGTCGCCCTCGTCGCGCCCTTCTCTCCACCGCCTCCACCCTGCTCCGCCCCCGCCCCGTCGCCGTCTCTCCGGCCGGTAGGTTCCCCGCGGGCCGTCGCCGTCGCCCTAGAACCAACGCCATCGAACTAGAACCAACGGCGTCGCCCTAGAACCAACGCCGAACCAACGCCGTCGCCGTCCCTCGCGCTCGCTCCCGCGGCCAGATTCGCCGCCGGCGAGACCACAGTGTCCGTGGCCTCGTCCCCATCTCCGTCCCCTCCCCCGTGGCGAGCAGCACAGTGGCCTCGTCCCCATCTCCGTTGCATCCCCCGTGGCCGGAATCGTCGATCCGAGATCCTAATCTGCAACCGCCGGCCACGCCAGGGGTGACGTCATGATGACGTCACCTGCCCACTGTTCTAAATTACAGAATATAAATAACCTTCTAAATTAAATAACTTTTAATTTATAATTTATTTTTTTTGGAAAAATATGCAAAATGTTCAGAAAAATGTAAGCTATCTGTTTATATCATTTTCAATCATGTTTGACAAAGTTCAAAATGAGACCATATTTGAATTTGTATTAAATTCATTAAAATAATGATGAAAATAAGTTTTAATTCAATAAATTCAGAATATTAAGTGTAATATACCAAAATGACCAGGAAAGCAAATGCAACCTAGCTATGGGGTTCTCCAAGTCATTTGAGAAACTAATCTTGGACACACCTCTAAAGTATGGTTTTCCCCCTCCGGTGGTTATCGTTCTTCCACCCAAAACCCTAGCAATCTGTTTTCCCTCCTTCTACGACAATATTTGCTAAGTCTCCTATATACTTAATTAATTTTTACTACATGCATGTCTGCAGGAGTTACATATGGCAGACAATAGAGACCTGACGGCGGAACAGGTGGCTGAAGGTTATATATTAGATATCATAGCCGGAGGAGGAACATACATTGTCGATGATGTAATCTCTTCTTATCTGAACCTTGAGGATCAAGAAGGTGAAGGAGGAACAGACATTGTCGATGATCAAGGAGGTGAAGAAGGAACAGACATTGTCGATGATCAAGGAGGTGAAGGAATGGACATTGATGACGGAGGTCAACCGTCGACAAACGACGATCTCCAATTGCAAAGAACAACCACCTCCGGCGAGGTATATATTTTAGCCCTCGGTCTTATTTTAGCCCTCGGTCCAATTGCAAAGACTAACGCGCGCGATTCTCTTTCTTATTTTAGCCCTCGGTCGGATCTAGTATGACAAAGCGTGGCAAATCCAAGGCGATGAAAGATTCCGAAATATATACCATCGAATCAGTCAGTGAAATCGGCAAGCCCCTACAGCACACCACAAAGTTTATCAACCAATGCGGAGTCATTGTTAGAGACATCGTCCCGATCACCGTCCAGGAATGGAAGGAGCCAAAGAAAGCACGTATTGGTTTCAGTTATGTCGACAAGAGAACGAAAAAGATTATGTTTAGAAAGCTTATTGCACATTTCATTCTACCTCCGGAATACAAAAAAAAAGATGAATTCGGTCAGGACGTTCCGGGTGGACGTGAGAGGAGGAGGATAGTCAAAGAGTTCGCTCTTCAGAAGATGGCCGAAGCATTCCGGAACTTCAAGAAAAAATTGTTCCGTGAATATGTCAGCAAGGGCAAGACTCCAATTTTCACTGGACAATATGAGAAACTGAGAGATGATTGGACAGAATTTGTGACGCAACATAAATCGGAGCATTTCAAGGAAATGTCGGCAAAAAATAAGGCTAATGCGGAAAAGAAACAGTACCATCATGTTATGGGGCCAGGAGGATACCGCGTTTCGGCGCCTAAGTGGCAGGCAATGGAGGACGGCCTAAGGGCAAGAGGAATCCGTCTAGGTACAGAGGGATGGGACGAAAGAGCCAAAATGTGGTGGTACGGGCATGGGGGATCGCTAGACCCGGAGACAGGGGAGTGTGTTCACCGGCAGAAAAAGTTTGCTCCCACAAAAGACCTTGTTGACGCAATGACCAAAGCTCAACAGGGCAAGATCACGTTCAACAGAGAGAGAGACCAACTGACAGTTGCCCTCGGAAATCCTGAACACGGAGGACATATACGAGGCAAAGGCAGATTGCCGTGGAAAGTAGGGTTTTCCCAGGAGGGTGACCCGTACTGTTACAGAAGCCGTAGGAGAGGTACGGACCGGGCTGCAGATGAACTGTCGAATCTTGCAATGGAAGTTTCTGAACTGAAGAAGGTCGTGGCGGGAATACTTGAGAAAGAAAAAGCGTCGGCTGCAGGGCCGCATCAAGAACATGCAACGGATCTCGGAAGCCAGCAGCGGAGAAGCAGCGTGGCTTCCACGGAGGCCCCGACTGCAGGTGCTAATGCACCGATGATCGAGAGTCGTGCACCGGAGCCTCACTACCCCGTGGATGACGTAAAGGAGATGAAAGAATGTGATCTGCATTATCCCGTGGGGAACATTTCCATGAAGGTGGCTACCGGCAGTGCTTTACCCTATACACCTGGAGCACTCCATCACAACAACCCCATTCCATATGGCTATGCTCGTGTCACGGTGGAAGACATAGTCCAAGCGTTTGAGGACCTGGAGATTGACATAGCTACACCCGAAGGGGAGAGAAGACTTGGAGATGTCAAGCGCCAGTTCATTCTATGGAAAAAGAAGTACATAGTGTTTCCAGGCGAGACGCCAAGGCTAACAAGTCCACCCCCCTACGATGGTGCAGGTGCTGGTGGTGGTGGTGGTGCTGGTGCTGGTTCACCTACGCCTCCTTCACGCCATCCGACGTCGTCCCCCGATCTTCCTCCTCCGGCGGTTAAGCAGCCGTCGCCCACGATTCCTCCTCCGGCGGTTAAGCAGACGTCGCCCCCCATTCCTCCTCCGGAGGAAAAGCAGACGTCTCCCACTATTCCTCCTCCGGAGGAAAAGCAGACGTCGTCGCCCCCCATTCCTCCTCCGGAGGATAAGCGGACGTCGCCCCCCATTCCTCCTCCGGAGGATAAGCGGACGTCACCCCCCATTCCTCCTCCGGAGGATAAGCAGACGTCGCCCCCCATTCCTCCTCCAGCGAAGAAACAGAAGCAGGCGGCCAGCAAGGGAACCCGCTCTTGGTCTATTAACCCGGACCCTTATGTACCTAAGACGACACGGGTACCGGAGCCATCACTGAAGCCTCTCCCCCCAAGGCCTTGGGAACTTAGTGATGCTGAAACCAAATTGGTCGTGAAGGCTGACGTTGACAAATGGAAGGGCAAACTGAAGGCGCTAAAGGAGCCTGAGCCCAAGGAAGTATTCCCTCCGATTGTAGACTATTGGGCTACGGATTTTTTATCGACAGTGTCCCAATCCGTGAAGAATTTGCCTAAAGACTATGATATTGAACTTCGTAAGCAAGCAGGAATATTGGAGGAGGAGAAAAAAAAGCAAAAATGATAAAAAGCGGGAAACAAGTTGCCCAGCTCGGGATGCAGAGTAAACAATCGATCCCCCCCTCATAGTGAAAGCCGCTCCGGAACAGGACCCCGAGGTCATAAATGCTGTGACAGCAATGAGATTGACTGTAGCTACTGCCATGCAAAATGCGTCCGAGGCCGGTATGTCTCTTCGTGCCTTTTTAGACATGGACGATATGCCAATGGCTGGTGTAGCATTAAAATATGTGAAGAAAGGGCCTCTCGTCGAGCCTGCGAAGGAAAAGGATCTACCACCACTAATGCAAAGTCTGCTACGTTGGTACAAAGATTTCATAGCATTTACCTACAAAGAATTTGTGTATGTGGATTATACAGAGGAGCATCACACTAAAAAGTACTCTGTAACAGTTGAGTTGAGTGAATTGTTCCAGCTGTTCAATATGCGTGAGCTCGACAAATCTATCCTGAGTTGCTACGTTCTGTAAGTGATTTATTTCTACCTCATCTCGTTCTTCATTGCCTACACTATATATATATATATATATTGTCCTAACTATATTGTTCCGTACGCTATTATGCAGATTGAAGATTTGGGAATGCAAAGTAAGACTCATCCATGATGTTGGATTCATTGACCCACAAATCATTAATGGAACTATGTTAGAACGTCACCCCAAAGACGTGGAGAAAGACTTGTACAATTTTTTTAAAAAGCATGAATCCAAAAGATATATTCTATTTCCTTACCATTTTGGGTGAGTGTTTCTCTCATGTTCCCATTCTCTTTTGTTTACTCCATGCATGGTATGTCCAATCGATAAATTATGCATGACTCTGCATCTAATGTGTCCGCAGGTACCACTGGATTCTGCTAAAAATTGATCTTCACAAGTCCTTAGTTTTGATCATTGACTCTATGAATTCAAATACAGATCTTTGGGTCAACATGAGAAAAATGATGCAAAGGTAATTATTTTTCAATCATTTGCGCTCTATATCGATCGGTCTCTTTTGTTCATTTTCTAAGCTAATAACTCCCTTGTTCATTTAATTTTATTTGCATTGTAGAGTTTGGAGACGGCTCTCACTTCAACATGTCGGTGAATTCAAAGATGCGCTACAATTTAAAAATGTGGTCAAAGGTGTGGATAAGCAGCCACCGGGGACCGGTCTATGTGGATACTATGTCTATGAGAACATACGGAAAGAAATATCTGAGAGGAAGAAGGACGAGGAAACGCCGAAGGGTCTCAATAACTTGCGGAGGGCGCTTACTCCAGAAGCTCGCTTCCGACCAATTCAAGAGGAAATAGCAGGATTTTTCCTTAGGCATGTCATCCAGAAGAAAGGAGAGTTCCATGCGTCCACCGACGATGACTTTTATCCGCATGTATAAGCCCTGAGTACTTTGAAACTTGTGCGAATTTGTGTATGCTCGTCCATCTTAATTGTGTAATATGGAAACTTGTTCGAGGTTGTATATATGGTCACCCGATATTGAATATATATTACATATTCCTATTGAATTCTCCTTGTTTGATATTTCATATATATATATATATATGCATGTATATGTGTACTGAAATTAAAACAAAACAAATTAAAAAGGAAACAGGTTTAGGGGGCCTAAAACCCTAAACCTGCGCAGGTTTTCAGTCCCGGTTAACCACAAGAACCGGGACTAAAGGTCCTCCGCCGCAACGGACCCCTAGCGCCCACGTGGACGGGCTTTTAGTCCCGGTGCGTAAGTGGCGGGACTATAGGGGGGGGGGGGGGGGCATTTAGTCGCGCATAGCTAGTCCCGGTTGCCCGGACGGGATTAATGGTCCTGGCGAACCGGGACTGACGGCCTATTTTCTACCAGTGATCTAGGTGGGCATGCTCGAGCATCTGCCGCCGCCACGGGCCATATTGACCACGAGCACTGCCCCCTATCGTCGCCTCCATGCGCGAGAGGCGGCCCCTGGCATAGCGGGCCGGCCACCGCCATGCCAGTCCCCGCCAACCTTCGCCGAGCATCACCGCCACCAAGGAAGACGTCGCCCTGCCCGGATCTCCTCGTGTCGGGTAAAGGAGGACCAGCTGCCGCCGACTTCGCACTGGCCTTGCCCGACGGTGCGCGCCGCTGGTGGCCGGGGAGGGGAGAGGGAGGTGTAGACTGGGAGCCGGGAGCTAGGGTTTCCGCCCTGGTCGCGCGAGGGTCTACGACTACCTCTTCCCTAGAGAACATTTCATCTAGTAAAAGAGCTTCGTCATTATCTTCGAAGCAATTAATCATAGGAAAAACAAGAGACACATAAAGGACCTAACATATTCTTGTAAAAATTAATAGCATTGCCAAAATATCTTTGTATCACCTTGAATAACTGGGGCCTGCGTGACGGGAGGACGTGGTGATCTCCGTGGGCAGTGCACATACGCATGTGATGCGGCTTCGGGCGAGCGATGCGCATGCAGGATCAGGTCTGTGCCTGGCATCCGATCGCGGCTCATACGAAGCTTTTTATTTTTTACTTTTTTTGCGGGTGATACAAATCTGATCTACGAGTATTTTCAATCCACTCTCGGAACACGCCGCGGATAATTTAATCTAACATGCTGTAATAGAGCTGGATGCATCTGCTCATGCCGGCTCGCTGGAGATCTATCCAAGGATTTCAAAACAAGCAGACCAACCTGACCCCAAAAAGGGAAATTTTGATTGTACTAGAATGGTAAAGACGGGCGGTGACTGGTCCGTGAACAACTTCCGTATGCTCTCGGGCAAAGGTGTAAGTAGCCCCGCTAAAAAAAAAGGTAGAAAAGAAAAGTTTTTTTTTTTTTAAACAAAGGGCGGGCCTCGAAGGACCTAGATTCTGCATTAAGTCAACGGAGTTACAAGCAGGACCCCAAAGAAAATGAAAATTACATCCGGGCCCCGGAAATTAACACCGAACCCCCTACCGACAGGCGCAAGAACGCCATCGCCTCCAGGGGCTCCTCCGTCGAAGAACTGCCTCGAGGCGCATCGGCCGGCGACGAGACCGGGGACGAAACCACTTGGCTCGAGCACCGCACTTGGAGCTACACCGAGGCAGACAAAGATCCTCCAGCAAAGGAGGAAGAACATGCTTGAGCTAAAGCCACGCTCAAGCTCGGCGAGGTCACTCCTCCCGTGACCGAGAATAGCTGCGGCGACATGTCGCTCCAGCTTGGAAATCGCCGAGAACACAGCAGAATCAGCAACCCAGCAGCACAGACCATCAGCAAGCACCCACCTCCTCCCTTCTCCCTCGCCTCCACGGCCGGCCAAGACGAGAAACAGGAGATGCTCGGTGACGAATCTGAGATGCTCAGCGAACCTGCGCTTATTAGAAGAGCTCGCAGCAAGATGAACCCCCATCGTCTTCCACCTTGGAAGCCTGCAGGCACCATCCCGCCACCATCCCAGAGCATCGCGCCATGACGCCCAAAGATGAAGGCTCGAAAGGAGAGGGAAGACGGCCTTATTAGATGAGATGCCCCACCCCAACTCCAGCAGAAGAAGCAGCCCTTGCCACCAGAGCCACCCTGCAACCGAAATCAGAGCAAGGAAGCGACGAATCCGGCCGATGGGATTCGACGGCCTACTCCAAACCAACTCATCTCGAGCAACTCGAAAACTAAAACAAGAACAAGAACTAATATCTACAAGCCAACCACCAACTCCATCGACTCGCCGGTCGGAATCCCCACCGGAGAGATCTAAGGAGAGGGGCGGCAGGAAGAAACGGCGGCGGACTCTCAAAACCTAAGCGGTGGGCGAGAGAGAGGAAAGCCTCCGAAAAGAAAAGTTAAGTAAGTAACGTTCGAAGCAACCGAACAAACGGCGTGCTTGTGGTGTGGGCCTTATCACTTGAGATCGAAGCACATGTTGCCACGTTGGGGGCCGATTGTACAACTCTACATTCAGGGCCGGACTCCCCTCTCATGGAATGGGTCCAACATCTGTGAGGGTCCGCGTTTCTTGGACCTTGCGAGACTTGTCTCTGACGCGCTCCATGGCGTGCCTCGCCCCTGTCTGGGTCAGTGGAGACCTCTGACTCCGATGGGTGAGCATGGAGTTGGCTGATCCGAACTCGCCTCGCTCCCTTGAGGTGGTCTGCTGCACTCGCTCGCCGGGGACTCCTGCTACTCCACCCTAGGGCTCCCCGACCCGTGTGCCATCTACTCCCGTGCCCAACCCTCGTGTGCCGTCACGGTCCTCCCCGCCACTTCCGTGACTAGTGTCACGACTCGCCGCAGCGCGCTCCTCGCTCGTGCTAGGACGGTGGCTGAGGTGGTCGAGCCGCGGTCACCGAGGTCGCGTCCCACCGACAGGCGGCCCGCTTCCTAGACTCTAGTACGTCACGTGCTATCCCATGCTCTTTCAACCACTGTTTCTCCCCCTTCTGGCTCTCGTTTCTCAGTTCTCGATCCGACCCCCCTGAAAAATCTGGAGCAGGTTGCGGCAGACTATGATGTGTTACTTAGGGGGGAGGGGGGAGCACGACCCTAGATTTGAGCAGATTGAAGCGATTAGAGCGAAATAGATTTAAGAGGGTCCCTGGTGGCAGCTCGTGCTCAAGCGGAGTGCGAGTGGCGGGATCCCTCGATGTCAGCTGGTCCCGTGCGGGTCACACCTGGGTCTAGCAATGACGGTTCTCCCAGGCAGGGAGGAAGCGGCGGACCCCCCCAAGGCTAAGCTCCTGCCCTCGACAACTAATCTAAATGGACATCCAAAGCAAATATAGACAACAGAGTCCTAGAGTCCCAACAACTCATCTACCGCGTCATCTATCTCGGTAGATGTTCTCCGAATGCTCCTACCCATCATCCACATCCGGGGGACGGAGAGCTGACCATCTACCAGAATCGTTTGCTCGCTCCATCGTCTCCCGCATGCATCCAGAGGTTGCAGTAAATGAGGAGGACGCTGGTGCCACTCCCCGACTCGTCGTCCCGAGGTATGCTTTGTAACTTTTTGTTCGATTTAGAGAGAGATAGGCAGGAGGGAGATGGGGACGGTGGCGTCTAGCGTATCCACCGCCATATCCGATAACATGCCCGACGCACCTGAACATCGGCCACTATCGGAGGCCGGAGACACGCCCGCCCCTTTGGAGCGGCGCTCCCCAAGCGGATGAACCTATTCAAGGTTTGTAAATTTTGGCACTTTAACATAAAAAACACCAAATTCGCCACATCAAACTCTCCGCCTCCAAAATGCCACCAAGTTTAAGCTACATCGCAATACATAATCGAAATACAAGTAAAATTTATAAAAAAACATAATTTTCTCTTCATGATTATGTCATCATGCGCTTATATTCGTTGTTAAACCAAGCTTTTAGGTTTGTTCAATGTTGGTCATGTCGGTGGGCATGCACTTCTGCTTCTTAGCCTTTTTTTTTTTTACTTTGATTTCCCACTGTCGTCCATCATATTAATCCTTCTGATCTTGCATCTGAAAATAGGCGTGTCTTTCATTTGAAAAAAAAAAACGTATTTCTTGGTTCCATAATGCTTGTCGCGGTTTTAGTTCAGATGGAAGAAAATATTTTATCTAAAAGAGCTTTTTTGAAGATATTAATCATAGGTAAATCAAAAGACACATACTTCTTGTAAAAAATTAATTCATAGCATAAGCTAAAATCTCTTTATCACCTTGAATGCCTGCGTGCGACGATCACCGTAAGCAATGCACAGACGCATGTGATGCGGCTTAGCTCGCGCGAATGATGCGCATGTGAATCGTCAGGAGATCAGGCGTGCCTGGCATCCGATAGCAGCTGATACGAATCTCATATACAGTGTTTTTTCAATTCCTCTCTTGGAACACGCTACCGTGTAATTTATTTAATTAATCGGGTGTTGTAATCTGGCTGCAGCTGCATGGTCTTGACGCTCTAGGTTGAGGTCGTGCCGGCACGCCGGCGATCCGTGCATGATGATCAGGCGTGATCAGATCGCGCTCGATGCGAATCTGGTCTACGAGTACAAGCCAGAGGGGAGAGGATCCACGACGACGTCCCCATTAAGAGGGTCACGGCGTAACATGTCGCCACCGCTGAGACCGAAGGGTCTAAGGTTTTCACCCGGAGCCTAATGTGAAGAAGATAGCCAAAACAACGCCCTGAAGAGGAATACCATGCCCGCAGGCATCGCCGCCGTTGGCGCTAGAGTGCGGAGCTTTTCGATCGTAAAAATCTTCGCACAAGCACATTCGAACCACTCATAAACCCTGAGAATGGACTCCATACCAGGATTTGAGAGTTGCCGCCACCACGATAGGTGGGACGTGGCGATCGCCGTGGGCAGTGCACGGACGCATGTGATGCGGCTTCGGGCGAGCAATGCGCATGTGAAGCGTCAGGACCAGGTGTGCCTGGCATCCGGTCGCGGCTGATACGTTTTGCGGTTGATACGAATCTGATCTACGAGTATTTTCAATCCACTCTCGGAACACGCTGTGGCCAATTTAATCTAATCGGATGCGGTAATAAAGCTGGATGCAGCTGCTCGTGCCGGTTCGCTGGCGATCATCGGTCCGTGAAAAACTTCCGTACTCTCGGGCTTGTGTGTGATGTATTGTCTGCGAGTTTACTCTCGGGCTGAAGAGCAAAGGTAGACTGGGATTCAGTTTCTGGTTCTGGTTTTCCTGTGGGATTTGGGATCCAGTTTTGGTGGGAGTATAGGCAAAGGTACTTAAGTAAGTAGCCCCGCTCAAGAAAAAAAAAGGGTTAGAAAAGAAAAGTAAAGTAAGTAACGTTCGAAGCACAACTGAACAAACGGCGTGCTTGTGCCGTGAGCCTCATCACTTGAGATTGAAGCACATGTTCTAGATTAGAGAGCAAGCACACCAGCTGGAACACACGTCCGTTTCATCCATGAGCAAGCGTAGGGAGAGCACAACACAATGTGATCCCGGCGCCATGTAAGCCAACGCCACGGACTGCAACAGGCGCGGGATCCCGGCGGACAGCGTGCTAACGACGAACGCGTGATGTGGTCCCTGCGTAATGCGGCCACCCCATACAGATTTTACAAATTTTATTTACAAAAATAACCTTTTGACCCAACAAATTCAAAATTGATCCCTTGATTCAAAAAATTACCTGCCGCCGCCATAACGTCCGCCTATAACGCGTTATACCCTCTTACACGACGCCTAATCAGAAGCGTTATAGACTTTGCCAGGTCAGCGTAGCGGGGCCAACACTAAGATACCGTAACGCCCCGAATCCAGGCGTTATGCATATTACCACCAAAGCGTTATGAAACTAAAAAATTAATTTAAATCTACCTAATTACCTTTTCTTGGCAGCTACCTAGTTACTCGCAGTCTGGGGAGGGGAGGGGGGTCGGGTGTGCTGCCAACACGCGCATGCAGTGGAGAAAGAGAATTCGTTATGGGTACTCGTTTCTAAATAAAAATATCGACGCTAAACCCCCTAACCCGGCCTACTACTCGTCGTCCTCGTCGGTGCCGCCATCTTCGGTGCCCTCGTGGACGTCTTCGTCGGAGCTATCCTGACAGCAGTCCACACGGATCCAGGTGTCGTCGTACATCCTGATCTAGAGCACGCCCTCCCCTACGTACTTGAAGGTGAGAACGAACCCCTACACCTTGTGCATGCGGGTGAGCTGCACCCACGCGCGGCCGAAGAACCATCCTCGCTGTTCCTGACCACGTCTGCCTCAACGGGGCCATTGGTGCGGTCATCCAAAGCAATCAGACTCATGACCGGCGAGCACCTGTGATATCTTCTCTCGCAGTCGCATCAGCTTCCCCAATGGCGCGTACAAATTGATGTCGATGTCATACACGCCCACGGGGAGCACGCCCACGACTAGTAGAATCTTCCGCTTCATTATGCTTGGCTCTACGGCCTCGGCTGCACTTTGGAGCTCTTGACATGGCCGCGAGGGAGAAGAATTGGTGGGTCAGAGGCTCTCTGACGGACGGGATTTATGTATCACTGGAAGCACGTACGGGGACGTGGGGAACATGGAGGACATGGGGAAGTGTTGGGTGTCGCCTCGGGCTCCTCGTGGAGTGGGGAATGAATGACATGTTGGAGGTAGAAAATAATATTTAATTATTCTATCTCCAAGTTCAGAATTAAGTTTAGTCATCCTGCTACAACCGCTATATCACTTGAAAAGTGAGTTTTCAAAGGAGAATCTTTGCGCGGGCGTGAAGACATAAACAAACAAGAGTTCCTAATCTTGTCTCTAAGATTACCTTATGGTTTGTGAGATGATAATATTTTCCTGATCATGAACTTGGATGAAAGTCTAGCAAAACATAAAAGTTTATTGTTAGGGTAACAATAATACTAAATCGACCAAAGTATATGTTGTTGCTAAAAGAGACTAAACATCATAATGTATTTTAGGTAATGCATATAAAGTTAACATTGCCTATAATTCCTATACTATGAGAATATCTAGTGACCACACGATCTAAAGTTATACTTTGGATATGATCAACCATCTTGCCGTAACTGGGAATAATAATGGTGATATCTGGGTACGATCTAGAAAGTGTAATGGAACTGAGATCGTTGAAGACTAGTACTTAACTTCTATAGACGATAGAGAGATACATTCTCTAGGCCCTCTTAGTACCACCGATGATATATCGTCTGATCAGACGCAGTGTGATTGATCACAAGGTCATCGGGGATACGGATGAGAAAAGACAACAATATCGGTAAACGAGTTTTACATGTTATGATGAAAGAGTTTGATCAGACCAGATCACATAGTCTCACCTCTTGATATTGTTGGTATCATGAAGTTAAGGGAATAAGTGCAATGAGTAACTTCTAAGGTTCCCTCGTTCTTCGTGAACACACATGAACCATCATAGATGTCCATGGTGAAAGTGCATTTCGTTTTCCTAGTGTTTTGTGTGTTAGTTAACAATACTAAGTACACTATTTATCAAGGTGTTTAGCGTGCAGGTGTTATACCTAACATCGGCATCGATCACCGAAAAGTCGGTGAAGATTGGCATGAGAGTTTTGGGACAGAACCCAACCGGATTATTCGGACCGGATTATTCATCCTGGACCGGATATTCCGGTTGCTCTTGAAGGTGCGCGAAAACTGCTAAGGACTGGAAGTTTTGCTCTCAGAAGTGAACCGGATTATTTGGTCCGGATTATTCATCCTGGACCGGATATTCCGGTTGCTGCGCAAAACTGCTAAGGACTGGAAGTTTTGCTCTCAGAAGTGAACCTGATTATTTGGTCCGGATTATTCATCCTGGACCGGATATTCCGGTTGTTGCGCAAAACTGCTAAGGACTAGAAGCTTGGAGCGACATGAATGGACCGGATTATTTGTACCGGATTATTCCGGAGGAGCCGGATAATCCGGGTCAGATCTACAGGTTCGCGTGGAGCAAGCTGACCGGATATTCCGGTTCATACTTGAACCGGATATTCCGGTCCCCTTTTTCCTGTGCAACGACTAGTTGTGAGGAGGGGCTATAAATACCCCTCCTCCTCCTCCCCAAGATCTAGTTCTTCCTCTTAGCATTTATGAGCATTTAAGAACTCACCAAATCTCTCATTACTCCGAATCCCTCCACCCAATCTTGAAGATCTTTGGAGGATTGAAGGAGAATGCCCCGATCTACATCTTCACCGAGCCGTTCTTCATTTCCCCCTCTCTAGCTCGAGGGATCTAGCCTAGGGTTTCCTCTTGTGGAGAACCTAGGCATCTTGATACTTGTTGGTGATTCAAGAAGAGTTGGGAGCCCCCAATTAAGTTGTGGGTGTGTGCCCCAAGTTGTTTGTAAACGATTTGATCCCCGCCTCAAAGGGGTTCTACAGTGGAAGGTGAACTAGGCCTTTGTGGCAAAGTTCATCGGAGAATAGGGTGAGGCCTTAGTGGCGTTGAGTAGGCCTTTGTGGCGAGCTCACACCCCTCCAACGAGACGTACTCCCCTAAAAAGGAGGAACTCGGAAATACATCGTGTCTCCGTGTGCTTCCATCGGTTACCTCGTTCCTCCCTCTCTTTACTTACTTGTACTTGTTGCATTAATTGCTTGCCTTGTCATATAGGTAAATTCACCACTAGTTGCACTATCTAGAGAATTTACCTTCTTGTCAAGCCTAAACTTTAAGAAAAATTAAAATTGGTCGTAGCACCTATTCACCCCCCTCTAGGTGCCCATATTTTACTTTCAATTGGTATCAGAGCCTCGGCTCTTCTATCGGGCTTAACCGCCTAAGAGTTTAAGTATGGGAGATGATGTGGTTGACACTCCATCCGATGTCAATGTGACCATGGATGATCTCAATGAATTGAGAACTTCATTGACCTCATCCATAGACACAAAATTTGATGAGTTGCGTCAATTCATGGCACAACTCCTCAAAGACAAAGGACCGGAGGTGGTCGACTCATCCCCTCCGTAGACTAATCCGGAGGGTGCCAAGAAAGGGGTAGATGGTGAAACACTTAAAACTGCTTCCGCTGAACAATCCGCTAAGAAGGGTGCGGGTGATAAGGGAGATTATCATGCCGTTGAAGGCCTATATTCTCCCGATCCCCCCATCCCTTTTCCCCATATAATCCCTAGAGGAAATCCACCTAAAATTGATGCTTATTCTTTTCGTGAATGGCAATACTATATGGAAACTCACTTGAACTCTTCTTGTATAGATCTTTGGAGAATCACTCGTGACGGATACAAGCCATTTGATCCAAAGAATCTCACAAGAAGAGAGGTTGTAGATTGCCAACTCAATTACACCGCTTTATCCATCCTTCATCAAGCCGTGGGCCCCAACCACATGCCGCATCTTCAACACTTCTCTACCGCCAAAGAAACATGGGATGCTCTTGTCATCATGTTTGTTGGGAATGAGAGCATGCAAAGAAATCGATATGATGCCTTGACCAATGAGGCCGAAGGGTTCTTCATGCGTGATGGAGAAGATCATGTGGACATGTATCGAAGACTCAAAACTCTTGCTACCGCCTTCTCTAGTGCGGGTGCAACATATATTGATGATGCATGGATCAAGAGGAAGTACATGATTGCCGTGATGCCGTTTGAGGGCACGGACTTGAAGAGCATTCAAGGGAGACATGATTTCTCCTCCATGACCTCAACTCAAGTGATGAAAGAATTGTGCTCCTACAAGGTGCAAACCAAGAATGCCCTTGACAATCGTGCTAGAGCCATTGGAATGCATCAAGGAGCATCCGTTGCTTTGAAGGCCAAGGTCTTATCTCGAGAAGTTGAGAATGAAGAAGATGGAGAAGAGGCATTGCCCCCATTGAAAGAACAAGACTATGATCCCGTTCTAAAGGATCTCATTGCTCTCACCGTGCAAAAGTTTTGGAACAATCCCCCCAAGGACAAGAAATTCGTTGAGGAGAAGACCAAGTCTCGTTATGGAAATGATGGGGTTCAAAAAGTGAGGTCTTGCTTCAATTGCCAAGACAAGCATCACTTCATCGCGGAATGCCCTTACGAGAATAGAGAACACCATAGTGGCAAGCTCATTCGCAAGGACAAGTCCAAAGTTGAATACAAGAAACCTCATTTCAAGAAGAAACCTTTCAGCAAGAAGTCCCCCACCAAGTTTGTGCTCTTGACTCAAGAAGAGTATGATTCCGGGAGTGATGAAGAAGAAGAATCAACAAGTGAAGTGGCCGCTCTAGCTATTGCTTCCACTCCATCTTCGTCATCCCTCTTTGAATCCCCCAATGAAAATCTTCCTCAACGCAATGCCAAGTGCTTCATGGCTAAGACCACGGAGGTATCATCCCCTCCTAACTCTAAGACCCCTAGTGAACTAGAACATATTGCTAGTCTTAGAGAAGAAGAGGAAAGAGCCTCTTTGGACCGTTTTATGTCTAACATGCAAGGGGAGACCAAGAAGTACTTTGAGCATCTCATGAGGCAATTGGGAGAAGCCCAAGAGGCCCTTGAGAAGAAAGGTGAGATTGAGAGAAGGGATGCGGATGAAATTGCATCTCTCTCAATGACTCTTGAAGAAGAGCATGATGGTAGAGTCTCTCTAGAAGATGAACTTGAATCTATTGAATTATCCCATAATGAACTTGTCTCTAAAATCATTAAGGAACGTGATCTTGCTATTGCTAAATATAAAAAGGCTAAAAAGGACAAAGTCGAGTTTGGGGTTGGTCATGGTAAACTAACCGAGGAGTTTGAGAAGCTAACCAATGCTCACAAAGCATTGGAAAGCCAACACTCATCCCTCAAAGAGTTGCATGGACAACTTCAAACTCAACTTACTCAATCTAACCATCCTAGCACCTCTACTTCTTCTTATGATCATGCAAATATTTTTGAGGAAAATGCTAGGTTAAAGGATGAGCTAGCAAGGCTCAAGGGCAAAAGCTCTCAAGTTGAGAAGGTTGTATTAACCACCCCACAAGTGATTGCCCCTAGCCCTAATGTGGTTATTGCTAGACCACAATTGAGTGCTCCAAGGCAACAAGAGGGTAAGCAAGGACTTGGCTATGTAGCCAAGAAGAAGAACAAGAAGAAGAAGATCAAGAAGAAGAACCTAAAGGGTGCTCCGGGTAGTAATGTCATGAGGGACAACACTACTCGTAGCACACCCGCTCAAGCAAACAATGTTGCCTCGAGTAGTAACGTCATGAGGGACACCACTACTCGTAGAACCTCCACGGGAACCAACAATCCACACCATTTCTTATATGTTGATTATTATGGTGTTGTGCAAGCTAAATATGTTGGTCCTATTGAGGGTTTCATTGACTATACTATTTGGGTCCCAAAGACCCTTGTTGCTAACATGAAGGGACCCATCTCGGGTCCTAACACTAGTCAATGATCTCGTGCAGGGCTATGCTTCCGGTGGGACTAAATGGATTCTCGATAGTGGGTGCACTAATCATATGACCGGAAGCAAAGAACTAGTGACGGATTTGCAACCAAATGACATTCAAGCAACCGTCACTTATGGGGACTCATCCAAGTCTAAGGTATCCGGATTCGGCAAGGTTGTGGTGGCTCCCGATGTAACTATCGTGAACGTCATGCTTGTCGAATCCCTTGGTTACAATTTACTTTCTGTCCGCTCTCTTAGTAAGATGGGTTTCTCCGTCTTCTTTGATGGTGATATTGTGGTCCTTTTGAGGAGCAAGACTCTTGACGTCGCTCACGTGGGACATGTTGAAAATGAGTTGTATGTGGTGGACTTTTCGAAGTCAACCAACACTCAAGCAATGTGTCTTTTCGGGAAGGCGGACTTGGGATGGTTGTGGCATCGCCGCCTATCCCATGTCAACATGAGAACTTTGCAAAGTCTTCACAAAAGTGGCCTCATTGTTGGACTAAAAGAAAATGTTTCCTTTGCAAAGGATCGCGTTTGTAGGTCGTGTGTTGAAGGGAAGATGCATGACATTGTGCACAAGGCCAAGACTATTATTTCATCAAAGAGGATCTTGGAGCTTCTCCATGTTGATCTTTTTGGTGCCGTGCCCGAGGCAAGTCTTGGCGGCAAGAAGTATTGTTTGGTGATTGTCGATGATTATTCAAGATACACTTGGGTTTATTTCTTCAAGTGCAAAAGTGAGACTGAACAAACCATCATCGACTTCTCCAACGAAGTACAACGTCAACACAATGTGCAAATCATGGCTATTAGGAGTGATAATGGCTCGGAGTTCAAGAACTATACATTGAATGAATTTCTTAGTGAAGAAGGCATTCGTCACCAATACTCCGCCACCTACACTCCTCAACAAAATGGTGTTGCCGAAAGGAAGAATCGCACTCTCTTGGATATGGCAAGGACCATGTTGGCGGAGTACTCTTCTCCCCAATATTTGTGGGCCGAGGCCATATCCACCGCATGCCACTCCTCCAACCGCCTCTACATCCGCAAAGGCTTGAGCAAGACCCCATATGAGATCCTCACCGGCAACAAGCCCAACGTATCCTACTTCCGTGTATTCGGTTGTAAGTGCTTCTATTTGATCAAGGGTATTAGGTTGTCGAAATTTCAATCCAAAACTATTGAGGGTATTTTTGTTGGTTACGGTGCCGAATCCCACACTTATAGAGTCTATGACAAAGCCTCACGGATTGTCATAGAATCTTGTAGTGTGGTTTTCGAGGAAAATGACGGCTCCCAAGTGGCGCAATTTCATGTTTCAAATGTAGATGTTGAAATGCCTCAAGAAGCCATAGGAAGGATGGGTGTGGGATTCTTCCGCCCCATCGAGGGACACCTTATGGCAACTCGAGAAGGACTATGCTCTACTCAAGTGGAGCCCTCCTCTACATTAGAAGATCAAGCCAAGGAGCCAACTACTACACCTAACCAAGAACATATTCAAGACCCTCCTCTCATTGATCAAGTGACTCCGCAAGTCGTACCCACTCCTCTCACTAATGGGAGTCAAGATCAAGGCCAAGATCAATCATCCTCTTCATCCTCTTCTCAAGTTGAACCTAGTATTGAAGATATTGTGGATGACGATGTTGATGATCAAGGCCATAATGGTCAAGATGGGGACCCAAATGATCAAGATGATGAAGTGATCCCTCCTCGCAATAATGAGGAGATCGAAGCCCGTCGCATCAAAAGAATAAGAAGAGCTTTGAAGCAAATTGATGCCCAAGATGACAAGGTCTTGGAGGATGTTCAAACTAGAAGATCTACTAGAAGGCAATTGGCTCATTTTTGTGAGCATCAAGCTCATATCTCTATGGTGGAGCCTAAGAAAGTGTATGAAGCTCTTGAGGACTCCGATTGGGTTGAAGCTATGCACGATGAGCTCAATAACTTTGAGCGCAACAAAGTTTGGAGATTGGTTGAGAAGCCCAAGGATTGCCACAATGTTATTGGCACCAAGTGGATTTTCAAGAACAAGCAAGATGAGAATGGCATTGTTATTAGGAACAAGGCAAGATTGGTTGCTCAAGGTTACACCCAAGTTGAAGGCATTGACTTTGATGAAACCTACGCACCCGTGGCTCGCCTTGAGTCCATCCGTATCCTCCTTGCTTATGCTTCTTCACATAATTTCAAATTGCAACAAATGGATGTGAAAAGTGCTTTCTTGAATGGTCCATTAAAAGAGGAGGTATATGTTAAGCAACCTCCGGGGTTCGAGAATCTTAACTTTCCTAACCACGTTTACAAACTTGACAAGGCTCTCTATGGTCTCAAACAAGCACCTCGTGCTTGGTATGAGCACCTTAGGGAGTTGTTAGATGATCGTGGTTTCGAAGTTGGGAAGATTGACCCCACTCTCTTCACCAAGAGAGTAAAGGGAGAGCTTTTTATATGCCAACTCTATGTGGACGATATCATCTTTGGCTCAACTAACCAAGCTTTCAATAATGAGTTCTCTAAGCTTATGACTGACAGGTTCGAGATGTCTATGATGGGTGAGCTTAAATTCTTCCTTGGCTTTGAGATCAAGCAATTGGCTCGTGGGACCTTCATTTCTCAAGCCAAGTATACCCAAGATATGATCAGGAGGTTCAATTTCCAAGATGCTAAGATCAAGACATCTCCTATGCAAGTCAAGTGTCATCTCTCTCGTAATCCAAAAGGGAGTAAGGATGTGGACCAAAAGCTCTATCGTTCTATGATTGGTTCTTTGCTCTATCTTTGTGCATCTAGGCCCGATATCGTTTTGAGTGTAGGTGTGTGTGCAAGGTATCAAGCGGTTCCTAAGGATTGTCATTTAATGGCGGTCCATAGGATCTTTCGTTATTTGGTTCATACCTCAAGATTTGGTTTGTGGTACCCAAAGGGGGCACAATTTTCTCTCAATGGATATACGGATTCCGATTGGGCGGGTGATCAAGATGATAGGAAGTAAACTTCCGGGGCTTGCCAATTTCTTGGTAGGTCCCTTGTAAGTTGGTCCTCGAAGAAGCAAAATTGTATATCTCTCTCCACCGCCGAGGCCGAGTATGTTGCCGCCGCAAGTGCATGTACTCAATTGTTATGGATGAGGCAAACTCTCAAGGAGTATGGAGTTCATTTGGATAAGGTGCCTCTTTTGTGTGACAATGAAAGTGCCATCAAAATTGCATACAATCCGGTGCAACATACAAGGACCAAACACATTGAGATCCGCCACCACTTCATCCGTGATCACGTGGCAAGAGGAGACATTGCACTATCTTATGTGCCCACCAAGGACAATCTTGCGGACATTTTCACAAAGCCACTTGATGATGCAAGATTCTTATTCTTGAGGAATGAACTAAATGTGATAGATTCTAGGAGCTTGACTTGAGGATCTTGCACACACCCCTATAGATGAAACGTGTTTGAGCTTAGGTGTAGGCATGGACATAGGGGGAGTGTTATCCTAACACATTGGGTTCTCCCTCCCCCCATTATGCCCATAGCAAAAATTTCATTGTGATCTCTCTTTTTCTAAATGATGAATTGTGAGCTTCAATGTTGAGTATTGGCAATGCCCCCAAGATATATCTTCGCGGTTGCATACCATAATCTCTTACATGGTTGCCTAGGCCACCAACCTCTTCATTTCGAAGAGTTGTATCTTAGTTGGGTCTTATTTGACATTTCATTGCATTTCTAGTGTTTTTCCCTTCTAAGTGTTTCGTCTTAGGAAAATCCCACTCAATTGGTCTTCTCGTTGTTTTGTTTCTTACTTTTGAGAGGGATAAGTACTAATATTCAGTTTGTTGATCTATCCTAAGCCATTCTATCAAAAATCCATTCTTTTCTAGCACTTGTGTCGTCCTTTGAAACGAGGAAATTTCGGATCAGGAGGCAGCCGGAATTTCCGGTCCAGTTCTGGACCGGAATATCCGGTTCAAGTATGAACCGGAATATCCGGTTCGGCGAAAATCATAAAAACTGGGACCCGACGGGGAGGAGGCAGTTCTTGCCTTTTTCCCATCGGTTCCTCTCCACCCCCAAACGCCGCCTCTCCGATTCTTGGCCACCCGGGTCGATTCCTCCGCGGGATCTTGAAGTTTTGGCTCGGATCTCGTTCCCCTCCTCGTTAGGAACGTTTCTACCCAAGCATCTTCCTCCATGGATTCCGGTAATGTTAAAATCTTTTGAATCTTGGTGCTATAACCCTACCAATCCGTGGATTTGCGTTTTGTTGGCAATGCTTGGTAGAACTAGTTCCCTAGAGGTTTCTTTGCATGCTAGAATTGATAGATTAGATTCACTCATGTACGATCTAGTTTTGAAGTCTAAGATCTAGATTTGTTTTGTGCTGTTCCGCCACTACCGGAATATCCGGTCCACGACTGAACCGGAATATCCGGGTAACCGGAATATCCGGTTCAGTTTTGAACCGGAATATCCGGCTATGTTCTGTACAGTTTCAGACAGCCCAAACTTAATCTTTCTCAGATTTCGACTTAGATTGTTCCCTTGAATCTCCTCTATTAGTTTTATGCATGATTGTTTCCATTGTTTGACACGAGTGTACTTATCTTGTGCTATCCCCCTATTACCTTGCTTCAGGTGGTGGTTCTGAGCGGCGCCCTCCTAAGCGTCCCAAGCAGGTCTCTGTCAAGAACAAGCGCAAGGCTCGGCTCAACTATAAGACCGACATTCCTGTTCCGGAGTTCAATGCGCTCAGGCAGAAGGATGTCTACCTTGGACCTCGGTTTGCAAATGTTGATCCTCGTTTCTGGAATCTGGAGCAGTCATACATCTATACTGATATCTACTGTGACTACCGTCACCCCATCCGTGTGATGCAGCCGTTTGACTTTGCTGCCCTCAAGGCCAAGGAGGAATTTGCTGATGCTGCTAGCATTGTTGAGCGGTTTGGACTGGTGAAGCTTATGGAGACCCAGTGCAACTACAACACACAGCTTGTGATGCAGTTTATGTCCACTCTTGTGTTCAGTACTCATGATGTTGTGTGCCGTCTCAAGTGGATGTCCGAGACCACAGCTTGTGAGGCTTCCTTTGAGAGGTTTGGACGCCGTCTTGGATATTCTTACAGCGCTCACCCTCCTCTCGGTCGTCGCGTCCATGAGGTTGATAGGCCTAGGAGGGAGGTCACCATGGCTGCGTTGTATGCTCCTGGATCCACCATTGGAGGACTTGAGGGACTGCTTCCCCTCTATGATCAGCTTGTTCGCATCTTCAGATCTTTCCTTGTGCCAAGTGGGGGTAACAATGATGCTCTCACCACTCCTCTTTGCAACCTTCTGATATTGGCTAAGGAGTGCATGGAGGAAGAGGACCCATCTGTCTCCTATACTGTGGATGTGATGGACATCATCTATCACGAGCTCTACGCTGCTATGATTGGTGGCTACACCATTCCCTATGCTCCTTATATCATGATGCTCATCAAGCATGAGATGCGGAAGGAGTACACCGAGTTACCCATGGTTGAGCACAAGGTCAAGAGGCTGTACATCAAGAGGAAGAAGAAGACTGCTGCAGCTGCCTCTCAGGATGCTTCTTTTGAGGGTGGTTCCTAAATGGGAGGTCCCTCGTCTGGCTCTCACTCTGCGCCCGTTTCTGATATTAGCACCTTGCGCCATGTCAGGAAGCTCTCCTGGTTCCAGCGTAATGTGCTCTGCATGAAGGTGGACATCCACAAGGAGCAGTACAGGGCTTATCGCCGCGACACCGCCATGGCTAGTGCACAGAGTCAGATTCTGCACCACGTGAGTGGTGCCACTGGTGATGTACCTGCTCCTCTCGCTGTCCAGTCTTATGCTGCTTGGTCTGCTGAGGATATCACTCCCTGGGCGAGCATTGAGGCAGCTCTCCGTTCTACTCAGGCTTCTGGAGCTGGTGATGATGAGGAGGATGAGGATGGGGAGTCTGATGCTGAGCGCGAGGCCGAGGGCGAGTCCGAGGAGTCTGCTGGCGAGTCTTCTGAGCACTCCGATGCTTAGACCGTGTCTGGGACGTTAGATTAGCTATTTCCCTCCTTTTTGGTGTCTCGATGCCAAAGGGGGAGAAGTAGCTATTAGACTACGGGATTTGCATGGGTTCGGGCACAAGCATTTGCTTTTATCATTCTTTGAGAGCTTGTGTCCATTTTAGTATCTTCGTTTCTTTGAGAGCTTGTGTCCATTTCAGTATCTTCGTTTGTCGTGTTCGTGAACTTATGTCGTTTATTGTCTCGTTTAAACTGTGTGCTATTGTGTGTGAGACTATGTTGGTTATCTGGATATTATCATGGATTATCTATTAGTGGTGTTATGGTTATCTATCGTATATGTTGAGGAGATTATCTATGGTTGTGCTTGGTTATTCTTGGATATATCATATTCGCACAAGGTATATACTTCTTTTTACACTCAACATATTGGTGATATTGACTCATTGGCATGTTTGCTACTTGTTGGAAATTTCTCCCTATACATCATTGCATCTATTTGCGTTTGAGGCAAACAAAAGATATGCATAGAGATAGGGGGAGATATTCCCATTTTGTTTCAAACATGTTTCCTGTCAAGGTTTTATTGCAAATCTTAGTATTGTCATCTAACACCAAAAAGGGGGAGATTGAAAGTGCATTTCGTTTTCCCAGTGTTTTGTGTGTTAGTTAACAATACTAAGTACACTATTTATCAAGGTGTTTAGCGTGCAGGTGTTATACCTAACATCGGCATCGATCACCGAAAAGTCGGTGAAGATTGGCATGAGAGTTTTGGGACAGAACCCAACCGGATTATTCATCCTGGACCGGATATTCCGGTTGCTCTTGAAGGTGCACGAAAACTGCTAAGGACTGGAAGTTTTGCTCTCAGAAGTGAACCGGATTATTTGGTCCGGATTATTCATCCTGGACCGGATATTCTGGTTGCTGCGCAAAACTGCTAAGGACTGGAAGTTTTGCTCTCAGAAGTGAACCGGATTATTTGGTCCGGATTATTCATCCTGGACCGGATATTCCGGTTGCTGCGCAAAACTGCTTAGGACTGGAAGCTTGGAGCGACAGGAGTGGACCGGATTATTTGTACCGGATTATTCCGGAGGAGCCGGATAATCCGGGTCAGATCTACAGGTTCGCGTGGAGCAAGCTGACCGGATATTCCGGTTCATACTTGAACCGGATATTCCGGTCCCCTTTTTCCTGTGCAACGACTAGTTGTGAGGAGGGGCTATAAATACCCCTCCTCCTCCTCCCCAAGATCTAGTTCTTCCTCTTAGCATTTATGAGCATTTAAGAACTCACCAAATCTCCCATTACTCCGAATCCCTCCACCCATTCTTGAAGATCTTTGGAGGATTGAAGGAGAAGGCCCCGATCTACATCTTCATCGAGCCGTTCTTCATTTCCCCCTCTCTAGCTCGAGGGATCTAGCCTAGGGTTTCCTCATGTGGAGAACCTAGGCATCTTGATACTTGTTGGTGATTCAAGAAGAGTTGGGAGCCCCCAATTAAGTTGTGGGTGTGTGCCCCAAGTTGTTTGTAAAGGATTTGATCCCCGCCTCAAAGGGGTTCTATAGTGGAAGGTGAACTAGGCCTTTGTGGCGAAGTTCATCGGAGAATAGGGTGAGGCCTTAGTGGCGTTGAGTAGGCCTTTGTGGCGAGCTCACACCCCTCCAACGAGACGTACTCCCCTAAAAAGGAGGAACTCGGAAATACATCGTGTCTCCGTGTGCTTCCATCGGTTACCTCGTTCCTCCCTCTCTTTACTTACTTGTACTTGTTGCATTAATTGCTTTCCTTGTCATATAGGTAAATTCACCACTAGTTGCACTATCTAGAGAATTTACCTTCTTGTCAAGCCTAAACTTTAAGAAAAATTAAAATTGGTCGTAGCACCTATTCACCCCCCCTCTAGGTGCCCATATTTTACTTTCACATGGTCGTGATGTTGGTTATTATTCGGTAAGTTCCCAAACATATCTATGTGTTATCAAGCATTTACGGGTCACACGTTTAAGCCGTGCCACCATTTAATTGAGAGAAATAATATTTTGTTATTGGTTTTATGAATGTTATATGTAGTTACGATATCATAGAAACTAGTCTGGTGTCAATTAGAGTGGTTTCGAGGAAGTTACTATCAGAGAGAAATTCTGCCAGTGTTAGGCATAATTTATATGAGAGGTAACAGAGGAAATGAGATGTCCCGGGATGTTAGAAATGTGTTTCTAACATCGTTAGATAATATCGATGATTTTATCTATAGGGATCAAGTGGTCCCGGAGGAGTTTCGGAGACTTTCCATATAAGGAACAAGTGCCGGGAGGGGGCATATTTCCTCCTCATGGACGAACCCTATTTAAGGGGATGCCAGGTGGGCCCTAGTGGGTTCCCAATCTGGTACTCATCGTCCTGATGTTTTTTCTGATTTTATTTGAGAGAAAAGGAGAAAAATAAAAGGGAAAAATAAAATAGGAAGGGAGAGAGGAGGTGGAGGTGGACTCCACCTCCCAATCCGAGTTGAGTTAGGAGGGAGGTGCGACCACCTTTGGTGGTGCGACCAGCACCTCCTAGTTAACCTAGGACTCCCAACACTCCCTTTGGAAAGTCTCTCCTCGCTCCCACTATATAAATCACCCCAAGGCTCATAGCAAAACACACAATTGGCTGTCAAGCTTCTCTCTCTTTTACACGATCTAATTATAACTTCTAATTAGAGCTCCTCTAATTGAAGTAGAGACTCATCTAATTGGGTTTTAGTTATACTTCCCCAATTTGACCTAGCTCTAATTATCTCTTCTCTCTCATGTGTTGATAAATTTCATATTCATAATAGCTCTAATCATAATTGATTAGAACTACCAATTAGCAACGCCGGAAGGGTGTCTCTCTTTGTTGGTGCCGAGTTCTGGACGACGAAGAGCTGACGGATTGACACGAGCGTACGCGTGCACACATAAGAGGGATTGCACGTGCGATCCTTGACGAGGGAATACTTAGAGACACCCTTGCAACTAGGCCTAGTTGTGAGGGTCTATGATTGTTCAGAACTCTTTTACGACTACATCGATTCCGCTGCCCGGCGAGTCGTGACCCTACTCCTCGCATGTATGGGCATGCCTCATTATCTGCATAATGATCTTCACGGACTACGTAGGACAGATTTTTAAGATTATGCGGTGTAGACCAGCATGACGCGCGTTGGAAAGACGCGAGGGAGCCACCTCGCCTACTCATGGCGCCTCGCCTCAAGAATCGACACATCGCTCCGGGAGGAGAGTAAACGGCGCAGCCGCTAGCACTATTTTATAAATTGGAAACTTTTTATATCCAATAATTTGACTTGGAATTTTACATTCCAATAGTCAGTCCAATTTTTTTTAATATAATTGATTCACCTAAGTCGAGTTAACAAAAATGAAAAGTGAAAAATAAAATGCAATCATTAAGTAAGTTAGATAGGAATATTCCAAAAAAGTAAGTTAGATAAGTTAAAATTAATTTTTTGTTGCATAAAGCCTTGGACAAAAGCGCTATGGTAATATGCATAACGCCTTGATTTGGGGCGATATTAAACCTTAGTGTGGGCTGATGGTACATATATTGCACTCGTTGGGAGACCCCAACAAGAAGGTGTGATGAGCACAACAACAAGTTTTTCCTCAGTAAGAAACTAAGGTTGAATCGACCAGTAAGAGAAAGAAACAACTTCTTAAGGTTGATGCAGCTGAGGTGGCAGGCGCACTACCGGTTCAGAAGCAACGTGGAAGCTACACAACACAATCAATCACTTTGAGAGACTCCCCTTGTAGAAATTCTCTTCCTCCCCGGCAACGGCGCCAGAAAAAGCTTGATGGTGTGTGGACACACGCTTGTTGGGAGACCCCAAGCGCAAGGTGTGAAGAGTACAGCAACAAGTTTTCCCCCAGAAAAGAAACAAAGGTTGAATCGACCAGTAGGAGGACAAGCAATCTCTGAAGGTTGATGCAGCTGAGGTGGCAGGGTGCACTACCGGTTCATCAGCAACGTGGAACCTACATAACACAATCAAATCACTTTGCCCCAACGAAGCCGTGAGGTTTTTCAATCTCACCGGTTTTGCTGAACACAAAGAGGTTAAACATATGGTGTGGAAAACCATATGAGAACAATATGAAAACAATAGCAACAGTGTGAAAACAGTAATCACAATGGTTGTATTAGCAGTATGAGAAAATGGACCGGGGTCCACAGTTCACTACTGGTGTCTCTCCGTGAAAGATAAATAACATGTGTGGTGAACAAATTACAGCTGGGCAATTGATAGAAATGAAGGCTCCACAGTAGTGAATATGCAAGACATAAATATTACTATGCGATTCATGCGGGCATTACAACAAAATACATAGACTGTCATCCAACTGCGTCTATGACTAATAATCCACCCTCCAAATATCATTTGAACAAACGTTGGGTATTAAGTTGCAAGCAACAGATTATCGCAGTTAGCAAAGTGTGTAATGTAAACAAAGTAAACATAGTTGTTTTCTCCCTAATGGCAACATCACATCCTCCATCCGTCACGTTTCTGTCACTCGAGCACATATGCAAAGGAGGCATGGACCCACTATCGAGCATAAATACTCCCTCTTGGAGTCACTAGCATCTACTTGGCCAGAGCATCTACTAATAAC
Organism: Alopecurus myosuroides; assembly: GCA_028641055.1. Lineage (NCBI taxonomy): Eukaryota > Viridiplantae > Streptophyta > Magnoliopsida > Poales > Poaceae > Alopecurus > Alopecurus myosuroides. The sequence goes on along the minus strand of CM054063.1, from coordinate 326,007,807 downwards.
GGAGAGCATGCAAGATCATAAATAACATATGCATGAAAATAACATGATAGATTGATAATCAGAAGACATATCATTAAGCATTCATCGGATCCCAGCAAACACAACATGTAGCATTACATAAATATGATCTCGATCATGTAGGGCAGCTCACGAGATCTGAACATGAGGCATAAATTGGAGGACACAACCATCTAGCTACTGCTATGGACCCGTAGTCCAGGGATGAACTACTCACGCATCACTTCGGAGGAGGGCATGGTGGTGTAGACCCTGCGGTGATGAATTCCACTTCCGGCAGGTTGCCGGGGAGAGCTCCAGAACCCTCCCGATCTCGGGATGATGATGATGACAGCCTCGGGTGTTTCTTGGGACGAAGTGATATATTTTTATGGTTTACGTATCGAGGGGTATAAATAGGCGAAAGGGCGATGGCGATGGCGAGGGGCCCACACCACCCCCATGCGCGGCCGGGGGAGGGGGAGGGGGGGGTGCCGCCCTATGGTGTGGCACCCCTCCGGGCCTCTTCGGGACTCCGTGGAACCTTCGGGAATTCTAAGACTTCCGGGTTTCAAATTTTCCAATTCTGAGAATATTTCGAGAACAACTTTTCTGAAACTAAAAACAACAGAAAACAAGGAACTGGCTCTATGGCATCTTGTCAATAGGTTAGTCCAGAAAATCGATAAAAATGACATAAAGTGTATAGCAAACATGTAGGAAACAACATGAAAACAAAATGGAACATCAAAAATTAAGGATACGTTTATGACGTATCATGGCCGTCCGGGAATTCTAAGACTTCTGGGCTTTGAATTTTCCAATTCTGAGAATATTTTCAGAACAACTTTTCTAAAACTAAAAATAGAAGAAAACATGAACTGGCTCTGTGGCATCTTGCCAATAGGTCAGTCCCAGAAAATCGATAAAAAGGCATAAAGTGTAAAGAAAACAGATAGCATATGGCATGAAAACAACATGGAACATCAGAAATTAAGGATACGTTTATGACGTATGAACATCCCCAAGCTTAGTTCCTACTCGTCCTCGAGTAGGTAAATGATAAAAAATAATAATTACTGAGGTGACATGCTACCAACATAAACTTGATCATCTAAATTGTAAAAGCATAAGTATATCTGAGATCATAGTACTTTAAACACAAGAATGATAGATATAATTTTAACAATGAAACATAGCAATCACCTTGCCTCATTAAAAGTAACACAAATAAAAGATCTTGAATAATAATGCACTTGAAAGTTGTACGTTTGTTTCAAGCATAGAGAAAAAATAGCAAAGTGATATTTCGCTTGTCCTTAAGAGTGGAGAAACACATAAATGCCAGGACACCTTCAAAGTTCAGGTGGATGACTAGAACAAATAATTTCAGAGCAAATAATAACACATCATGAATCAATTAATAATGTTTCTGGGACAAATGCACATTAAACTCAGAATGGCAACTATGCTCTCTCAACTGTGCATAAAGTTAGAAGATGGAGACTCAACATAAAAGTAAAAGAAAGGCCCTTCGTAGAGGGAAGCAGGGATTAACTCATGTGCTAGAGATTTCTATTTTGTTAAGCAGAGGTATTGAAATCAATTTTTTAGAGAGGTGTGTATGCTTATGTCAACGAATGGTAAACAGAAAATACAGTATGTCACAATCCAACTAGACTTCACAAGAGCGTCCCCATAGAAGGACGCATCTGGGTAGAAGGTCATCCCTCTTTCTCTTTTGTTTACACAATTATGCTTTGACTGATAAATCATGGGCAAAAATAGTGAAGAGAATTTTATAGTAACCAATTTTGGGGCTGGGCACCCCGCTGCCAGCTTTTCTAGCAATTGGATAAGCGGATTAAGCCACTAGTACAGGCTATGAAATCCAATCAACAACTGAGATAAAGATTCTCTATTCACGTCCTCATGAGCTAAAACAGGAGCACAAAATAGGTACAAAGTTTCTCCTTTTCAGCACTTCACAAGTTCAACTTCTTTTCAAAAACACCTTTTTGAAAACATTGACACAATGCTAGCTACATGGCCATTCAATTGTCCATATTCGAGGACGTGGCTATTCAGAATAGTTTGACTCTGCAGAGGTGTACACAATCCACCAGATTCAGTACATCCGCCGTGAACAACCACAGACTGTAACAACGGTATGTAAATATCAGATAACCGATCCTAACCATCCACTATGTTCAAGATAGAATATGCCTATCTCTTTAGTTGAGTGTAATCTCCCCGGCACCAGGTCCCACCCTGCCACGGCAGGAGACTCAACCGGAGGAGAAATTAATCCCACACTTTTTATGTCTCGTATTCCCCTTCTGGCGACGATCAGTTCGAGGGCATGACGACCCTTATAGCAAATTGAGATAGAACACACACTAACAAAAACAAACTGCAAATTGAGATAGAACACACACTAACAAAAACAAACTTCAAGTTAAGCCCCGTGCCCATGTTGGGGTAGAGTGGCAGTATAGTAGAGGTTGTGCGGTGAAGATTAGGTTATGTGTCATTTTTGTAAAAGACCTTTTCCCCAAAAATGACCACTTCAAAAATTCTCCGGTGGATAAGGCTCAGCCTTTCCATCGGGTTTTCCATAAAGCATTTGTTTTAAAAAAACATATTTTTAGAGTGTCCACTTAGGGACTAATACTTGTGGTGGTAATAAATACCATATGGTGGCTATGGGCTTGGTAACACCAAGTATCAACTACTGGCATAATAATAATATATAATATTAATAGTAGTAGTAATTCAAAAGTAGTTTTTGTAATCCAGTTTTTGTAGAACTTTCAGAAGTAAAACATGCAACACTAGAAAGGCAATCAACACTACAAGAATGCATTCTCCTAAACAAGCAACACACGAATATACATACTTAGTAACAACACACACACCTTACACATGCTAGTAAGCAAATACTATAAAAATAACTCCATGAGAACAACTACCTAGCAAGAGCAAACCAAGTCTAATAGTCATGCTTTTCTAATGACTCAAATAACAAGCAATCAAAGTACGAGCTATACAATCATTAGTTATTCACACACTACAAGCTCAACAAAACACCTTCAAAATTTTAAATACTCAAGTAAATCTATCCACACATAATTTATCAATACTAGGAAAATATTCTATTTGCAAACATTACTCAAAAATAATCAAAACTATAGTCAAGCACTTCCTAACAAGACATTTTCAAGGGAACATTATGTCAACAAATGCACCAAAACTAAATATACTAGCATTCACAAAGAAATACTAAACACTTCACTTACACAAGTAAAATTAAATATCTGTTTTCCTTGGTGGAAAATACTAAACAACATATAGCAATACATGCTATTAACACACAAGTGCATGGAAGGGGATTTGTATCCCTAACCAAAAATGCAATGGGACAAGTGGGTTATGGGCCCACTAATACGAAGGCATTAAGAGGTAACAAATCCTCTGGTCACACTTGACAAAATAATCTATCAAAGCATTCATCACACAACTATCATACTAGTGAAAACAATAAAGTGAAATCAATACAAACAAATGCTACACATGCATTTCTATAAAATGAAGTGCAAGCTAACAGAGATAATAACATCACACTAACAGTACCAAAATATTACTGGACTCAACACACCCACATTAAAAACCTAGGTATCAAACATACAAAGATTTGCTCACACAATCTAGTAAAAAATAAATACTTGAAAACCATACAAGGCTATCTCTGTTTCTATTTTATTTCTAAACATGCACACACTTCCTAATGTAGTTGTACTACAAGAAAATAACATAATAACAAGTATAAACACATCTATACATGCTAGAAAACAAGTTTGTAACAAACAAACACTTATTCACAATCAAGCACCAAGATCTAATAAAAACAGAAAAGCTATTGTATCTAAAAATGCTCACCAAAAATAATCTAGGGCTCTAAAATTAATCCAAGCTAGTATTAGATAGATCTAGTCATACACAAACTCATCCGATTGGATTCAACTCAAAAATCATTTTTAAACTCCTTCTAGAAATCCTAGAAAAGCCTACTGGCCATTTACCAAAATGGATGGCATTTACATATGGTAACTCCCCTTGATGTGGGGCTAACTCATATTGATAGATATACTCACTAGCTACTCAAAACAATTTGGTTTGACCAAAATGGAGATACACACAAAAAGTTATGTCCAAAATGGTTAAACAGACACTATGTGATATTTAAATTACCACATAAAAAATAATCATGCAAACTTAAATCTACCACTTGGATGTGTTCAAGAAAAAGTAGATCTATTGTCACAAAAATTTGTAGAAATTTTCTAGCACTAAAACTATTTTAAACAGAGCAAACGCAAACATACATGTTTCTGCAAAAATTTAAAAGAAAAACAAAACTGAGCGAACGGGATGGTTTTCACTGCGTGCGGCCCATCTAAGCGGCAAACGAAGCCCACACAGGCTGGGCGCACGCGCGCGGGCGGGAAAATGCTCGGTTCAACGGGAGCCGTTGATCTGCGAATCAACGCTCCCAGCGCTCTCTCCTTCCTTAGCGCCTCTCTCTCTCTTCTCTCTCTCTCTCTCTCACGGAGAACGACGGAGACACGGCGGCTCACCTTGGGGGCTCGTGGAGGGGCAGCGCGGTGTCGTGGAGGATGCTGGCACTCGGGGAGGTCGCGGGGTGCGGGATTTGGCGTCGGGCGTGGTGCTAAACGGCGAAGAACGGCGGTGCGGCCGCGGCGGCGAGTTCGGCGGTGAGGCCAGTCCTGCAAACGAGGGAACCAGAGGGCATGTCAGGGAGGTTGCGTGGGTCACGGGGAGCTCATCGGTGGTAGAAAAGAGAGGTGGGAGGGATTGGACCGTGCAGCACAACCTCGGGGTGGTGGCGGTGACTGGCGGCGATCTACGGCTCGGGTGCGCTCAGGGAGGCTCTCGGGCTCGCTCTGTTTGCTCGAGGTGGGCGTGGGAGTGTAGAGGCTAGCGGATGGGGGAGTGGTGGCTTATACTCATGGCATTTAGGTCGTGGTCAAATTGATGGGCTCGGGTGATGTCGACATTAGCATGTAGGCGCCCTAGGGGCATGTCCGTGGGGCTCCACTGCGTGGGGTGGTGCCAGGGAGTGACGAGAAGTTGTGTGCAAAAGCTAGGAAGCTTTTGGAGGATGAAAGGCCAAGGTATGGCCATAGTGATCAATGCCATGTGTGCCCATGCCATTCCATCCCTTTTCCTGCCACCTCTTTTGCTCTCTCGAAAATACCCTCCTCCCAACCTTCTAGAAGCAAACAAAGGGATCCAAGGTGAAGTCCAAAGTATAGTCAACACAAATGACAAGGTGGCATTTCAAGTTTTGAACAAAAAGTAATTGAAAACAAATTTCAAACTTTGTAACAGCAATTGTCTCTGAAAAATTCAGAAAATTCAGTTAACACTTAGGGAAATTTTCTAAGTGATGGAAAATAGATGAAATGAGCAGAAAGTTTAGAATGTTTTCAAAGGTCAAATGTATTCAATTTTTTTAAAAGTTGGAGTTTGTTAAACATGTTTTAAACCTTCAGAAACATCTTTTGAAAACAAATTTGGAATAGTGGAAGGCTATGAAAACAAAGTGGGAAAAGAGGTACTTTCTGTTTTTCTCTATTTTCCAAAAATGCCTTTTTCTGTCTTATTTTTCTTCCACAAAAACAACAAACAAAAGGTTGTTATTATTATTCCAAAATTAAATCCAAGCCTATGGATTTGTACATATCTTAAGGAACAAATAAAAGTCAAGAAAACATAAAATGGAATATTGTAGCCTAGTGAAAACAAGTGTGGAAAACAGGTACTTGGCTATATTTCCAGGGAATAGGTTTAATAGAAAACTTAGAAGAAAACTTCCATAAATCATTTTGAAATTTTGTTTTCTTGGATTCACCCAAGCTAAAAGTTTATTTTAAGATGCAAGCAAGCATGATCCAAGTCTTGGAAGAAAAATCACTTAAGTAACCTCAGGGAAAACATCAGGGAAAAATCATGAAAGTGTTTTGAGGAAAATTTGGTATTGGTTTTAAAATTGAACAAGTCTTGCATTGCATATATGATTCTTGTAACATACACAATGTTGGTTCAAGCAAACATGTTTTTGTTAGAAAAAAATTTCTTGGCCCACATTTTTGTCTCCTTGAACTACAGTACAAGGTTCCAAAAAACGGGGTGTGATAGACCTTCGCCCCTTAAAAGAATCTCGTCCTGAGATTTGCAGGCAAACAAAAAGAGGGTGTGATCAAAACAACAATGTTAGATTATTTGTTTACCAAAAAAGTGCTGTTGGTTGGTAACATTAAGCACATGTGCTTCCCCCCTTTGATTAATCTTACCAAAATCCACCGGAAGGTTAGTATTCTAAGGTCTGGGTGCCATGATCTAAACCTCAAACCTATTGTTCCTCAAACCATAATATCCATCCCAGGGTTGCTCTTTAGACACTGATCTACTAGTTTCCAATCCATCTCTCTGATAGGGCTGCCACTATCAACTAGTTACTAAAATCATCACTGAGATATCAAACTAGATTATCAATCCACTATTATATCCTTTGGCGCATGAACATATCTCTCAGCAGCATATAGATCAATCAATGGGACATCCACCAATTTTTCTTGGACATGAGCTTTCCATTGCTCATTCCCTAATAATCCAAGAAATCCACTATCTTCCTCTTAATCTAATATACTCCTAGGAAATTAAGTCTCATATCATTTGTCTCCCTCAAAGATTATTTTCTCCATGATCATATTGTCAAAGCTAATCCAAAAGAATCCAATAATCCCATACCCATAACTTTGGGATCTGATCCACTTCCTGGCTACCTATATAAATCTCTTCAAACTCTCCAAACTCTTATCTCATCATCGAAACTAAATCATTTTTCCCAAAACAATCACAACAGAGCGTGACAAGCTCCGAGAATATATCACCAGGAATAATCATCTACTATCTCCAAGCCATATTGATTTTTCCTAAAATCCAAAAATCATTCCTTCATGTCCACCAATTAGCTTTCCCATACACGACAATCCAATATTACTCCAACCAAAAAGCGAAATGTCTATACCAATCCAATCTTCATCATATATCAAGTGCTTCCTAAAAATCCAATAGTTTCCACCAATGTTTCTAAACCCCAAATTATTTCTTCTAGGCTACCAATTTTTTCTACAGATAACTTCCAAAGTTTTGGGGTCCACAACTGGTTAGCCCCAGTGTATATATACCATAATTCAACTCAATAAATTTCCATAATCTCCTCAAACTTTCACTCCTAAGCTAAACCTCAAATGAATCTCCACAATCTCATGTCTAGTAAAAATCATCTCTCCAAACTCCAATATTCCCTTCAACTTCCTCTTTTTTTCAGACAACCATAAAACATCCAAAGGCACCTTTCTCCTTGGTTTTGAAAATTTGGTTAGTAGTTTTAAATCTGATGTTAGGTGTTAAGCTAAGTTAGATATAGTATGTTAGTGTCGTAATTATCTTTAAAGGTATTTTTTTCTAGTCCGATGAGACACTACTAGTGTTCCAATATGTCGGATTTCTCAGCTTACAAAGTCAAAGAAACACTAGGGTGGTCACATATCTGGTTTGAAAACGTACCAACAACTATGGCACGAGTCGCAGGTGCTTTGGCAACGTCATCTTGGTCTCGAGGTCCACTCATCTAACTTTGCGCTTCTTCTGGGTTGGACCCTGGGTCTCTTGGTTTTCATCCGGATGGGCTAGATCAAGATTCTTCTGGGGACACTCGCGAACGAAATGTCCTTCCTCCCCACAGAAATAGCAACCCGTGGTTCTAGGCCTGACATTCGCACGCTTCCTTGGGGGTTGTGGAATCGCAGGTAAGGTACGGCGAGTCACGGGTGAACTAGGTTCTCCTGGCGTCACTATCTTCCTTTTGCGGCTATCTCCAGCAAGCAGGCGCTGGTATTCTCTAATAAGGATAGCATTATTCTCAGCGTTGATGGTGGAAAGCTGAGTCAAATGCTCCAGGGCAGCATGGGTGGCCAGGTGGTCTGTGCGAGCGGCTTCACGCTCTTCCATTATCAGAGCAAACAGTTGGGAAACTGTTGGTTCCGGCGGTGGAGGTAAATCATTGGCCATACTGTAGAGAGAATGGCATACGGGGAGAGCAGAAAAAAGTGTGGTTTTGTTTTGAAAACTTGTGAAACATACCGACTCATAACAGAGATGATAACGGTAGATAACACAACAACAAACAAGCATCTAAGAAGCAAACCACAAACAAGACTAGAACACATATGAGACATAGTCTCAACAAGACTAACAAAAACTTAGGTTCCACAAAGCAAAAGCATAGGTCTTACAATACATCTAGAACCCACTTAGTTTGTAACAGATTCACATAGCACAACACAAGCAAGCGTCTTGGGTGGGAACAACACAAACCTAATATCTTACGGCAATCCTAAGTGCTCGAGGAAGCGCGTAGCTGTTCCTCCAACTCTTCAACTCTAGCATGTCTGGTTGCAAGCTGGAATTGAAGGCTTCTCACTTGCGCACGAACGTGGGAGTCAACGTACTTCATGGTTTTCTTTAGTGCTTTGAGACGACGCTCAACAGCAGAAGAAACTCTCAGGTCTTTCTTCAGCTGGGCTATTTCTCTTCCTTGGGTGTCGAACTCTCCTCTGAGTCTATCAAGGGAAAAACTGAGTGTTGTACAACTGTCCCTCCATGTGCTGGAAATGACGAGCAAAGACAAAGTCTCCAGTGACAACTAAAGGCTTGTCATCCTCGTCGCGCCTTCCATAGTATCTATAGGGGGTGCCTTCAAACTTGCCGCGAAAGAAGTTCGCAAGCTTCGCGATAGTCAGCTGCATCACTCTAAGGATAATATCTTCCCAACTGTTCTCCACTACTTCATAAGTGATCTCCGGGGTCGACGGTGCTAGCAAAGGTACACGGATGGTACAGACCACCAACCAGGACAATTCTCGTCCATCATGGTGAATCTGAGGTCCCTTCAACTCAGGTACTGGGCGACCGATAAGGCGAGTCATCTTGATCAAATCCTCCTCAAAGCGGCGGTAGCAAGGTGCATGCATACCTAGCTGGAAGGACTCGGTGAAGACAACTGCCATATACACCAATTGTTAAGTGTAGTATAAGTTAGGTAACAGTGTGCAAAATTTTAAGATGCCCAAAGGTAACTTAGCATAAGTAGAGTTTTTCAAAAACACAGAGGGGATGGAGTATGTAGAATATTTTGGTAAATAGTCATCTTAGTACTTAGTATTATATACTAACCTTTCAGAGTACTAGCTAACGTCCATTCTAACTAAGGTCTCCTAAGGTCAGGATAGATCTGATACCAACTCTGTAAGGACCCCCGAACCACTGTTCAAGGACCTCTGATATGCATACATTCACGATCCCAGATCACACCAGTCGTGAAAAACATATCAAGTTGGCATTCAGATACAACATCCATTACACGCTTACAACAGGACTTACACAAGGAACATGGTCACATGACCAAGTCTAACACCACTGCCACGCAGGGCAAACACACAACACACACAGCCGAAGACTAAAACACAACACACCGTAGTAGAGCCCAAGTCACGCCTTAACCTACATGCTGCTGACCGGGAGACGATCCTAGCTCGCAAGTCCATCAGCGCAGTACTCCTCCTCGTAGATCTCCTTCTGAGGCTCCTTCTCAAAGTCTGGAAAGTAAATACTAGGGACGAAACCAATATGAGTACATTTGAAGGTACTCAGCAAGACACCCATCATGTAGCTTACAAAATGCAAGTATGCTTATCTGGGGTAGTAGGTAGGCCATACATAGGGTTCACTATCCATGATATATGAAAGATATATCATAGTTGAATTTGAAAAATCCCTGTATCTTTGTTGAAGAAGATACTTCAAAAGAAAATAATATAGTTTTCTTTCTCTTGTAGATATCACATGTACGAGAGGTTTTGTAAAACTCTGTCAAAAAGAAAGTTTCCTCTTTGCAAAACTTCTTGGAATAAACTTCCAGTTTTTGTTTAGAAAAGAAAAAATTTCTTTGCAAAACTTCTTGTAAAACAACTTCTGGTTTTTCTCCAACCGTACCTCCAAGGTACAAAGTTTTTCCTTTTAAGCACTTCACAAGTTCAACTCCTTTTCAAAAACACCTTTTTGAAAACATTGACACAATGCTAGCTACATGGCCATTCAACTGTCCATATCCGAGGACGCGGCTATTCAGAATAGTTTGACTCTACAGAGATGTACACAATCCACCACATTCAGTACATCCGTCATGAACAACCACTGATTGTGTGGTGACCCCGCATACCACTGCATGTCGTAGTACGCCAGTTGTTGATATAACACTCACAGAACACCGTTCCGCAAATATTACATCCCTCAGGGTGGTACAGCAGAAACATTGCGGGACTTGATTGTCATACAACAAATATATTACAAAACAAAATGTGCTGACAAGAGAATGAGCTGACGATGAGGTCATCTCATTATTGAAGTTAGAACGACAACTGAAAGTGAAGCAGGTGCTAACACGGGAACTCAACAGCCAACTATAGAGTCGATGGCTGCTCGATTCGACCATGCTAAGTATTTATTTCAGATTAGGCTAAACCTAGTCAGACTCAGCCCCCTCAGGGTCAGCTTCGTACTGGATGGTGTAGTCGACTCCTTCCACTCCTCCGGAGAGATCCGGCTCCTCGTAGAAGATGTTGTCTTGGCCTCCGAGGATATTGAAGGATGCTTCCTCTAAGTTTTCATAGACTAAGCAGGGGGTCAAACATGATTGAATGAGTAACGAGCGTTACTCAACAAGTTCATTAAGTACATAAGTAATTGATGCACTAGCTACGGTCCTCGACGCTAACGAGTCTAGACAGATGCATGGTTTTGTCAATCTTTCTTCAAGAGGTTGCTTTTAATACTGAAAACTATGCCCGCTAGACCATCACAGGACTAGAACTTCATGGAGTTGCCTTTCCTGTAGTGTTCGTAGTTTTATCCCGGAACAAGGGGTAACATGCCACATCCTTTTACACTCTGCAGAGGTGCGTTACTTTACCCATGGGCGACCAAGACCATGTTGCACAACCAGGCGCACGATCGATAAGGCGAACCGTGCTTCTCCGCACAACGCATGCCCACCCATTTCCACCAGCAGGTTGAACGCCTGATTTCACCCCTCACGATGGAGATCTACGCGCCCCTGGAAGACACTCATAGACCCCAGAGTCCATGGGACGTAAGGGCTCCCACCCATGTGCATGTAGTCCCGCAAGATCTACAGCGTACGTCTCTCGCAGTGCTGTCGTGGGATAATCACGGCAGACGTTACCGGGGGTAACTTATCTTGGGGCAAGACGACACTGGTGTTTGGGAGAGGGTTTAGCTCAGAGGAAAACATGATGATATGCGATCTGGTAGCCGGCAAGCAAGTCGCCGGATCTCCGATCTCGATGTATTAATCTTAACTCTCGTGTTACACTGGATACTTGATACCTTACGATATTGCTCGAACTCTTGGACCCCTAAACCTAACCTAGGGGCCGGCTTATAAAGCATCTGGATCCCTGGCCTGTTCTCCAAGGCGTACTCTGAGTCCTACCCGGACACTGCTTACAAAACCCTAAACTTCCTTACCGGAACCCACAATCCGGGTTACCAGGCCTACGATCTTGGGCCTTCTAGAAGCTCCTTTATCCTAGCCGGGTCTTTGCGCAGCGTCCTTTGGGCCGAGTTACACCTTGGCGTTGGGCTACCGGGTTATCATCCCTCCATCAGTAGTCCCCAGAATAGCTTGGGCTTCACGGGATCCTCCTTGAAGCGCTTGCTATTCCCTGCAAAAATATCAAACATACGAGTCCATAGAGGCCGGGTTAAGGTGCTTTGATAAACAACTAGGCCTAACTCCAAGGTGGCCATATAGTAACCCGGCTTTCTCTAGGTCCTTCTTTACTTTTTCCGGGTCAACGCCCTGATAAGAATGTCAAAGATCCGGCTTACTTTACTCGATAACTGATCTTGATATTGCGGAGAAGATCCCCTCCTTATCTCTGTCCGGATATCTCGTCCAGCACTTAAAGCATGTCTCACAAAATCCGGGCAGATAGCCGTTATTCCGAAATTTTCGGTTCCCGCCCGTTGGACTAGGTTTACCCGCCCGCACTCTTATAAATAGGTACTTAGGGGTTAACCTAACCCCAACGGCTCATTGACCCCCTTTTCCTCCTTCTCTTCACTTCCACGCTCAAGCTCGCAGAGCACCGCCACGGAGACCTCGCGCGCGTCACCGGAGCCAATCCGCCGCCGGCTACGCTCCGCCACGGCTCGCTCCACGCCGCTGCCAAGATCCGCCACCGCGCCCTTGTCCTGCCCGCCGGGAATCGCTAAGGGGCACCAGGATTGTGCTATTTGCCTCCACCGGGCTTCACTTCAACCTCCTTCAGTAAGTTCCTTGTATCCATCAATTCAACCTCGCAATTTTTCGATTTACTCTAGATTGCATCTAGGTCAACCCGCGGGCCATTTTCCTTGTCGCGCCGGATTAGGTCGCTTAGAGGCTTGCTAATTCCTCCAATAGCTTGATTGATGGTCACACACCACTCTCCTATCATCATTAACCATTAATTTCTCCGTAGAATCGCCCGCAAGTTTTCCAATCTAGATCCATTTCGTCCCAATTTTCCGCGCATGTCATTGACACCCGGAAAATCCTCTTCTTCCGGTTCTTTTGCTTGCAGTAGATACATGGGCAACCATCCGCCTTCCTCAAACACTTTCCAACACGTAAATTTCCCATAATTTCTGTTCTAATTCTTGACACTCGGACAGTCCACGACTTTTTGCTCTTTTCAATGATACCCGGATGATTCTTGGTTGTTTTGTCTAGCTGATGCCGTTTACTTATACTCGTATAACTCATGATTTCCGGGTCTTACCTCTTATACCTTTTATCTTGCGCTTTGCAGGTTGAACCCATGGCTCCCAAGAGGCAAGGGAAGCAGCCAACCAAAACCCGGACAACCCAATCAATATCCGCCAACTGGGCGCGGTCAACAGTCACCAAGGCCAAGCTGGAGGAGCTGGCCGAGTTGGGGGTGCTCCCTCCTCAGAAGGATATCCACTAGAGGGTGCCGGGCGACGAGACCCGGCCCACTCCTGCCGCCAACGAGGTAATTTGCTTCGTTGAGCACGTGACCCGGGGGTTCCGCCCTCCGGGTCACCCTTTCTTCCGCGAAGTTCTGAGCCATTATGGCCTCCGGGTGTTCGACATAGGGCCTAACTCTATGTTGAACATAACCCATTTCATCGTTCTTTCCGAGTCATATTTGTGCACTCCGCCAAATTTGGCTCTCTTTATTGAACTTTTCCAGTGCAAACCGTGCCGCGAAAGCGGTGACGGGGCACTTCTTACTTGCGGCGGAGTTTCTATCCAGCGCCGTAAGAATTCCCCAATGCCGACTCTTAACTTGAATTCCCACGTTAAGCATTGGCAACTCACCTACTTCTACTGCCGGGACACCTCTTCACCCGCCGAGAGGAGACTGCCGGGTTACTCGGAAGGGCTCCTTGATATCGCTGAGTCTTTCAACGCCTTCGCCCCTGACTCGGACAGGGAATCCATTCAACCTCTCTTGGCTAAGATAGCTGCTCTCTCGGCCCAAGGTCTCCTTGGGCTCAATTTGGTGAAAACTTGGGTCAACTTCCGGATCCAACCCAACTCTATCCGCTCCAAACTAATGTGCGAGTACTCGGGGCACACCACAGATTCCCTCCGATACTCATTGTAACACCTGTGGTGTTACCTGTTTGTTCTGTTTGCATCATTTGCATCACATTGCATTGCATCATGTTTGCATCAACTGAAAATTTCAAAACAATTTAAACTTTCACCCTTGCTCAAAAATTTCCAACTTCAAACCATTACCTCAATCAATTATTCCAAATCATTTCCAATTCAAACCAAGTTTTCAAATTAGTACCCTTTTAAACCTTAAAGGTCACCTCTATCTTTTTGCCCTCTTAAAAATCACTTTAAGGCTTAGGGATAACCCTATTAAAAAGTGTTGTTTGAAATAAGGTTTTATTAATATCAAAACCCCTCTATTTTGATTTCAAGTACAAACTATTATTTTAAAAATAAATTTTTGAAATCCAAAGTTGGAAAATGGTTTCTAAATTCCTAACTAGCTTAACCTAATTTTATGAAAAATTTTATTAACTAAACCCTTAACAGTTTTATTCAAAAAGCAAAACTACAAAAAAATAATAAGTCAGAAAAGAATAAAAATCGCAGCTAACCTACGCAGCGCAACACCTAACCTGTCTACCGCCGGCCCAGCCCACCTAACCGCACCCTACCGCGCGCAGCCCAGCTTCCCGGCCCGGAAAACGATTCGCGTTTCTGTCTGTCTTCGTCCTCGCGTACGGCGTGAATCGCACCGGTGCCACGTACTGCACCGTATCAAGCCGACGGCCACCAGCCACACCCTAGCCCTATAACTACCCCTAGACGCCCCTGGCACCTAGCCCTAGCTCTCTGCCACCCTCTCCCCTCGACACCGCCGCCGGAAATCTGTCCCTCCCCGCGATCTCGCCTCTGAACTTCTCTGCTGCAAACCACCGCGGCGATGCTACTCTGAACTTTGGCGCGCCGCCATCGCTGCCGTGATCGTCTCTCTGCACCAACAACGGGAACGGGGAGCCCTCACTTCCACCTACCTCCTCGACCGTTCGTTGGAGCCCGAGAAGACACGCACGCCCGCCGCCGTCCTCGCCAACTCCGGCGGCTGCACTGCCACCGGAGAGCCGCCTTCTGCAGCTTCCACGGCCGCGACCACCTCCGTGCCTCTCCGTCCGAGCTGGCCACTCGGATCGCTGCGCCGCGACGTCTCCTGTCGTTTGGACACCGGAGGGAACCCGCACAGCCGCCAGGACGACGCCGCCGTCATCGTCGACCCCGCTACTGTCACCTCGCCGACGGGAGCGTCTTCGTCGAGCCTCTGCACGGCGACAACGTTGGTGAGCGTCCGTGCTTCCCTCCTCCTCTACTCGCTGTGACACCCGAGCACCTTTCTGCACACGCACGCAAGCAATCGCAGCGAGCACAACCACCGCGCCTCGTTTCCGTTGATCGCCGGCGAGCAGCACTTGCTCTGTCAGTTTCGTCAGTAAAATTTCAGTCTTTGCGCGAAACTGTATCTTATCCTTCCTGCGTGGTGGTATCTGTCAAACACGCATCGCAGCGCAGCTGGTACTGCATTTTGTGCGCGTGGCGCAGGGCACGGGTTCGAATCCTCAGCGCCCCACACTTTTGCCTCCTTTTTCTTCCGCAGCGAGGCAGACCCACCTGTCATGGTCTTGCCTTGCCACGCTGGCGTTGCGCAGTGCCACAGTGGCCTGTGGCCCACTGGTTAGTGGCAGTGTGTAGAGGACCAGTGGGTATCTTTTGTTTCTGTGCGAATTCCAATTCCTTTTTAAATAAACAGAATTGAATAATAACTTCTAAATTCAATATCTTTTATTTTACAAATCCAATGAATACAAACTTTATATGAAACTTGATCTAAATTTCCTAATCTATCCAAATATCCAACTTGTGTTCTGTTTTGAACTTTCAAATTACAATTCAAATTCAAATTCAAATCATTTCAATTGTATTTGCTAAATTCAATAATTAAATATTCATAAGTCCAAATCATGCAAATAAAATATGTTTTCAGTACCATTTTAAATAAGCTAATCAAATATAATTCTTGTTTTCTGGTTTGAACAATTTAAATTGCCTAAACAATTTAAATCTTGTTTAATTCAATTAAAACTTGTTTAATATTGTTTAATTCATAAATAATTAATCCAAAGTCCAATTTCAAAATGGGAAACATGTAATCCAACTAAAATTTGATAACCTTTTCAAATATCAACTTTGTTATTTGTTTTGAACATTTTAAATGGTTGAAAACCACAAATACTTGTGTGTTCCCTTTAAGGCACCCAAAATTCCCTAAAATTAATAATAAAATTCTAAATTGCTACACCCTATTTTAAATTGTTTCTAATGTTGTTATTTTGCTGTTTCCCTTTTGCATGCACCATACTAAACCACTAGCACCTGTTGATTAGTTGGAAAACAAATAATTTAACCATGATTCATGGGCCTTTCCTATGCAACTCAAATTGCATATGGGTCCATTTAAATTTGTTTAACTTGTCAACTAGTTTATTTCTATGCATCAATTAAATTGTCATGCATCCATATCTTGATCATGCTGGATCTTTTGCCGTAGTAGTAATTGTTGCATCCGGTGTTTGTTCGAGGTTCGTTGCTTCTTCTCGGATAGGACGTTGAGATGATGTGAGCAACGACAAGTTCTGCTACCTTGAGGGATCTCAGGCAAGTATACTCACTTGCATGCCATATGGCTGCCTTTCATCACTTGTTACCGATTCTTTCCGTTGCTTCTTTTCTGCTAGCCTTAGTTGTAGTTGTTTCTGTTACGAACCTATCACATGAATCCTTTAACCCTGATATTGCCTCACCTCCACTCCTATAACCTTTGCTTGAGCCTGTGTCTTACTATCTTGCTTAGGTTGTTTTGCTCGAGTCTGTTATCCGTTACTTTCTGTTATTACTCCGTTATGTTCTGGGGGCTCGATGTTAATCAATCAAACCTGTTAATTGCTAATGGTAATAATAATAATAATTTGATGATAAGGCACCGGCAGGAGGCCCTTTGTGGTTTTGAGGCCTGCTAGTGTCGACCCTAATAGGAAAAGGGTCTTGTCTACTGATCCATGATGAGCGCACTACCCGCATTTGGGGAGTATGGGCTCCCCCTCAGTTTGACCCGATTCGCATCTCGTCCAAATCGCCTCATTTAGTTCGGGTTTTCCATTTGCTGCATGCATGATCTTGCGAGCCCTTGGTACCCGGGTGGAACTTTCGTAGTCGGCATATAGGGGGACACGTTCTTAGAGTGCTATGAGGGTCCATTTTCTTCTGGGCTCGATTAGCCGTGCGCCCAAGGTGCTTTGGGCTTGATGCGAAGAAGGGTTGGATTGTGTTGAGTGCCCCGCTTGGTGGAGTGGCCGCTCCATCTGGCGGGTTATTCATGAGTACGGCTAAATTGGTGCAACCCTGCAGGGATAATCTTCTCGAGAAGCCGTGTTTTCCGCGGTTATGGAATTACTTGGTGAAAGTACTGGCTAACAAGTATTCAGGACAACTTCAACATAATGACCAATCATGTTTCACCCAATGGTTAATAAATGGACTAGTAATAGGTTATTCACACAATAACTTGGCTCATCTTTAATACCACGGTGTGAGTTATCCTCGGATTGCTTCTTTGGATAAGGGGCGAGATCCAGGATGGGTTTGTTTGCAGTTATCTTTCAGTTGGTTACTATCACTCGATCTTATCCCCTTTCTGCTAGTTGGAAGTAATAGAATCTCTGTAGTTGGTTAGTGCAGCCTGTTGTCGCTTATTTGCAATAACCCCTTCTTCTCCGTTGATCCTAAAGTATTTGTATCTTGTGATGACTGGCTACGCCGGTAACTTGTGAGTATGGGCTTTCTCCCCCTTGCCAGTACTTAACCGTACTGACCCACGAATCTCTTTCGTGGCTGCAAATTCCAAATTGCAGTCAACAGGTTTGAAGTCTGACGACGTTAGCTTGGGAATCCCTCCGGCTTGGCCTGGGCAGGGATTGGACGCCTTCGGTTATCTTCAGGACTCTTAGTCCAATTTGGATCTTGTCCGTAGCCGGACGTTTGTTTCTTCCGCTGTTATTTGGATCTTTGTATTGTATCAGTTGTAACCCTGGCTCTTGAGCCCTCTTGTATCTTTCTGATGCTGTTGTAATTGTGGATTATTCGTGAACTGTTGTAATGTTATCATAAATGGCAACCTGGAATCGGTTATTATGCGGATTTGGCGGGAATGCTGAAATCTGCATAGTGCCCGATCTCGGGGCGTCACAAATGGTATCAGAGCCATGGTTCCGATTCCCGAGATTGTTTCGATACGAATGGTTATCGAAGCAGCGGGTCCGCAAAGCCTGTAGGATAACCTCGCTAACGGTCGTTGTTTCTAGAATGTCGAAAACTATTTCTGCTAAACTATTTTGGAAAAACCTCTCAATAGGATTCTTGTTTTTCTCCTTATCTCTATTCTATTCCCATCCCATCTTATTTGTTTTGGAGTCTCCCTCTCTTGTCCATCTGTCAAAGTGTTAGGATCCTACGTGGGTGGACGTTCTCTGAGCCCTTAACCTAATAGGTTCGTTCATCGGAAGGTTCCTGGTGGAAGAACATCGTCGTCACTCCGAGCAAGAATCCCTTGTTAGTGGTGTCGAGGAGATCAATTGGAAGCACGAAGAATCGATAGTCGAACTTCTTTCCCCTCCCGGGTTAACAGGTGGATTGCGAGGGCGCAATCCCTTGTTAGTGGTGTCGTCTGTAACACCTGTGGTGTTACCTGTTTGTTCTGTTTGCATCATTTGCATCACATTGCATTGCATCATGTTTGCATCAACTGAAAATTTCAAAACAATTTAAACTTTCACCCTTGCTCAAAAATTTCCAACTTCAAACCATTACCTCAATCAATTATTCCAAATCATTTCCAATTCAAACCAAGTTTTCAAATTAGTACCCTTTTAAACCTTAAAGGTCACCTCTATCTTTTTGCCCTCTTAAAAATCACTTTAAGGCTTAGGGATAACCCTATTAAAAAGTGTTGTTTGAAATAAGGTTTTATTAATATCAAAACCCCTCTATTTTGATTTCAAGTACAAACTATTATTTTAAAAATAAATTTTTGAAATCCAAAGTTGGAAAATGGTTTCTAAATTCCTAACTAGCTTAACCTAATTTTATGAAAAATTTTATTAACTAAACCCTTAACAGTTTTATTCAAAAAGCAAAACTACAAAAAAATAATAAGTCAGAAAAGAATAAAAATCGCAGCTAACCTACGCAGCGCAACACCTAACCTGTCTACCGCCGGCCCAGCCCACCTAACCGCACCCTACCGCGCGCAGCCCAGCTTCCCGGCCCGGAAAACGATTCGCGTTTCTGTCTGTCTTCGTCCTCGCGTACGGCGTGAATCGCACCGGTGCCACGTACTGCACCGTATCAAGCCGACGGCCACCAGCCACACCCTAGCCCTATAACTACCCCTAGACGCCCCTGGCACCTAGCCCTAGCTCTCTGCCACCCTCTCCCCTCGACACCGCCGCCGGAAATCTGTCCCTCCCCGCGATCTCGCCTCTGAACTTCTCTGCTGCAAACCACCGCGGCGATGCTACTCTGAACTTTGGCGCGCCGCCATCGCTGCCGTGATCGTCTCTCTGCACCAACAACGGGAACGGGGAGCCCTCACTTCCACCTACCTCCTCGACCGTTCGTTGGAGCCCGAGAAGACACGCACGCCCGCCGCCGTCCTCGCCAACTCCGGCGGCTGCACTGCCACCGGAGAGCCGCCTTCTGCAGCTTCCACGGCCGCGACCACCTCCGTGCCTCTCCGTCCGAGCTGGCCACTCGGATCGCTGCGCCGCGACGTCTCCTGTCGTTTGGACACCGGAGGGAACCCGCACAGCCGCCAGGACGACGCCGCCGTCATCGTCGACCCCGCTACTGTCACCTCGCCGACGGGAGCGTCTTCGTCGAGCCTCTGCACGGCGACAACGTTGGTGAGCGTCCGTGCTTCCCTCCTCCTCTACTCGCTGTGACACCCGAGCACCTTTCTGCACACGCACGCAAGCAATCGCAGCGAGCACAACCACCGCGCCTCGTTTCCGTTGATCGCCGGCGAGCAGCACTTGCTCTGTCAGTTTCGTCAGTAAAATTTCAGTCTTTGCGCGAAACTGTATCTTATCCTTCCTGCGTGGTGGTATCTGTCAAACACGCATCGCAGCGCAGCTGGTACTGCATTTTGTGCGCGTGGCGCAGGGCACGGGTTCGAATCCTCAGCGCCCCACACTTTTGCCTCCTTTTTCTTCCGCAGCGAGGCAGACCCACCTGTCATGGTCTTGCCTTGCCACGCTGGCGTTGCGCAGTGCCACAGTGGCCTGTGGCCCACTGGTTAGTGGCAGTGTGTAGAGGACCAGTGGGTATCTTTTGTTTCTGTGCGAATTCCAATTCCTTTTTAAATAAACAGAATTGAATAATAACTTCTAAATTCAATATCTTTTATTTTACAAATCCAATGAATACAAACTTTATATGAAACTTGATCTAAATTTCCTAATCTATCCAAATATCCAACTTGTGTTCTGTTTTGAACTTTCAAATTACAATTCAAATTCAAATTCAAATCATTTCAATTGTATTTGCTAAATTCAATAATTAAATATTCATAAGTCCAAATCATGCAAATAAAATATGTTTTCAGTACCATTTTAAATAAGCTAATCAAATATAATTCTTGTTTTCTGGTTTGAACAATTTAAATTGCCTAAACAATTTAAATCTTGTTTAATTCAATTAAAACTTGTTTAATATTGTTTAATTCATAAATAATTAATCCAAAGTCCAATTTCAAAATGGGAAACATGTAATCCAACTAAAATTTGATAACCTTTTCAAATATCAACTTTGTTATTTGTTTTGAACATTTTAAATGGTTGAAAACCACAAATACTTGTGTGTTCCCTTTAAGGCACCCAAAATTCCCTAAAATTAATAATAAAATTCTAAATTGCTACACCCTATTTTAAATTGTTTCTAATGTTGTTATTTTGCTGTTTCCCTTTTGCATGCACCATACTAAACCACTAGCACCTGTTGATTAGTTGGAAAACAAATAATTTAACCATGATTCATGGGCCTTTCCTATGCAACTCAAATTGCATATGGGTCCATTTAAATTTGTTTAACTTGTCAACTAGTTTATTTCTATGCATCAATTAAATTGTCATGCATCCATATCTTGATCATGCTGGATCTTTTGCCGTAGTAGTAATTGTTGCATCCGGTGTTTGTTCGAGGTTCGTTGCTTCTTCTCGGATAGGACGTTGAGATGATGTGAGCAACGACAAGTTCTGCTACCTTGCGGGATCTCAGGCAAGTATACTCACTTGCATGCCATATGGCTGCCTTTCATCACTTGTTACCGATTCTTTCCGTTGCTTCTTTTCTGCTAGCCTTAGTTGTAGTTGTTTCTGTTACGAACCTATCACATGAATCCTTTAACCCTGATATTGCCTCACCTCCACTCCTATAACCTTTGCTTGAGCCTGTGTCTTACTATCTTGCTTAGGTTGTTTTGCTCGAGTCTGTTATCCGTTACTTTCTGTTATTACTCCGTTATGTTCTGGGGGCTCGATGTTAATCAATCAAACCTGTTAATTGCTAATGGTAATAATAATAATAATTTGATGATAAGGCACCGGCAGGAGGCCCTTTGTGGTTTTGAGGCCTGCTAGTGTCGACCCTAATAGGAAAAGGGTCTTGTCTACTGATCCATGATGAGCGCACTACCCGCATTTGGGGAGTATGGGCTCCCCCTCAGTTTGACCCGATTCGCATCTCGTCCAAATCGCCTCATTTAGTTCGGGTTTTCCATTTGCTGCATGCATGATCTTGCGAGCCCTTGGTACCCGGGTGGAACTTTCGTAGTCGGCATATAGGGGGACACGTTCTTAGAGTGCTATGAGGGTCCATTTTCTTCTGGGCTCGATTAGCCGTGCGCCCAAGGTGCTTTGGGCTTGATGCGAAGAAGGGTTGGATTGTGTTGAGTGCCCCGCTTGGTGGAGTGGCCGCTCCATCTGGCGGGTTATTCATGAGTACGGCTAAATTGGTGCAACCCTGCAGGGATAATCTTCTCGAGAAGCCGTGTTTTCCGCGGTTATGGAATTACTTGGTGAAAGTACTGGCTAACAAGTACTCAGGACAACTTCAACATAATGACCAATCATGTTTCACCCAATGGTTAATAAATGGACTAGTAATAGGTTATTCACACAATAACTTGGCTCATCTTTAATACCACGGTGTGAGTTATCCTCGGATTGCTTCTTTGGATAAGGGGCGAGATCCAGGATGGGTTTGTTTGCAGTTATCTTTCAGTTGGTTACTATCACTCGATCTTATCCCCTTTCTGCTAGTTGGAAGTAATAGAATCTCTGTAGTTGGTTAGTGCAGCCTGTTGTCGCTTATTTGCAATAACCCCTTCTTCTCCGTTGATCCTAAAGTATTTGTATCTTGTGATGACTGGCTACGCCGGTAACTTGTGAGTATGGGCTTTCTCCCCCTTGCCAGTACTTAACCGTACTGACCCACGAATCTCTTTCGTGGCTGCAAATTCCAAATTGCAGTCAACAGGTTTGAAGTCTGACGACGTTAGCTTGGGAATCCCTCCGGCTTGGCCTGGGCAGGGATTGGACGCCTTCGGTTATCTTCAGGACTCTTAGTCCAATTTGGATCTTGTCCGTAGCCGGACGTTTGTTTCTTCCGCTGTTATTTGGATCTTTGTATTGTATCAGTTGTAACCCTGGCTCTTGAGCCCTCTTGTATCTTTCTGATGCTGTTGTAATTGTGGATTATTCGTGAACTATTGTAATGTTATCATAAATGGCAACCTGGAATCGGTTATTATGCGGATTTGGCGGGAATGCTGAAATCTGCATAGTGCCCGATCTCGGGGCGTCACACTCATCTAAGGATTACCCGGCCGGTGACACCAACAAGACCATCAAGGGATTCTTGACGGAGAAGTTGGAGGTAATCCGGAATATAGCCGGGTTAGAACCCTTTACACGCGAGAACCCAGCACCTGAGGTACAGATCCGGCTCTCATACTTTACCTCCATGCTTTTCTTCCTGATACAGTTGTTAACTCTCGTCCCCGTATTCTTATCTCAGGCTGATAACAACTTTTGGAGGATCGAAACTCCCCCTGGCTCAGAAAGCCCAGAGGAGGAAGAAGACGCAATTAACTCTGAAGAAGGTACACTCCGAGTCTCACTCGCTTTCCACAAACTCATTGCTGCTCGCTCTGTAATTTTCCGACTATATATCTTGATAACTTTCAGAACCAAAGGACAAGGGTGAAGAAGAAGAAGAAGCGGAAGACCGGATGGAATCAGCAAACGACGAAGAGGAAGCTGAGCCGACAGTCAAGGTCGGAGCAAAGAGGAAACCCCGAGGGGTCGTTTTTAAGGTTCCATACCGCCTCCTTACTTCCAAACCATTCTCCTTTGATAACATGCACAAGCTAAACCAAGAGTTATCCAATTGGCCGTACCTGAAGGATTCGCCCTCGACCAAGCGTAGAATGACTCGGAATTTTCCGAGTGAAAGCGCTCTTAACCCGGGTATTTCATCACCCTCAACACGACACGCCGGTACTCATCTGATCCCTTCTTGAATATCAAAGTTTTTCCAGTTTACCCCTTAGTAGAGTATCTCCACGTCTTACTTGCTTTGGCATTTTCAGCTTCGTCTGGGTCTAGCAGTGAGCTCCCCTCGGATTACGTGGTGAATCCCGGGTAAGATTCTTCTCCTGATGCTCTATCGCCTTTCCACAATCTTTCCCTAGTCGTATGCTAACTGCTTATCTATACTGTTCATAGAGCCACGGTCACTATCAGTGACCAAGAGAATGTGGGGCCCGATGACCCGGGTAAGGATAACCCGACTGATGATACGACTACCGCAGCTGGCGGCGAAGAACAAGTGCCACCAACAAACTCGGCTGACCAAGAGGCTGAGTACCCAATAGCCTCGCACACACGCGAGGAGGAGACCGCCGCCTTGGGCACGGGAAGTGCACCAGAGCCCGATACTCGGACAGCTCGAGCGCCTTCCCCTACCGCGGAGAAAAACCCCTCGCCGAGCTACCAAGGTCCCGGGTCTTCCCATTGAGGCAACGATACCTTCGATCAAATGATGAGCGCTCTCCTTGCCATGAAGGCCTCAGAGAGCAGTATGTTAGAGCGTCTGGCAGTGGAGCACCAGGTAATCGTTACTTGATATCTAATAACATCCATCTAGTCCCCAAGTTCCGAGTCTAATTTGTCAAAGTTACACTCGGTACTTCTTTCAATACTCGGCTGACTGCAATATCCGATTAGTTTTTAACTTTCCATATCTCTAGGCGCACGCATCTCGGTCCGGGGAGATTTTGGCCAAGACCAATCAACTCCTGGACACTGAGGTTAAGCTAAGAGAGGCGCTTGAAGCTGAGGTGGCAACCTTGAAAAAGGATGTCACAAAATACAAAGAGAAATACACCACCGTCCAAGCTACGATGAAGGAGCTATCATCTTAAATTTCCGACACTTATCGTGTCCTTGTTGGTGAGATTTTGCTTCTTACCAGTTCGTGTCTTGGTTTTTTGTTTCTTGATACGTGACACCCGGAATACTTTGAAGTGAACTTTGTGTTGTGTCCTGCAGATTCCAATCTTGCTCCCTCGGAAGAAAATGATATCCAAAAGATAATGAACTTGAGGAATGTCCTCCGTAGGTTCTGTGCCGGCACTAAGTGGATCCTGGACGCCATTCAATGGCCGACTGGATCGTATCCGGGTATGGAGACCCTAATTCATGCATGCTCCACTGTTCCTGCATGGATTGAGCTCTGGAAGCGCTCGTCATGCCGGATTGGTATGACCCGGGCCTTTATGCTGGCTAAAGCTTACTTTCCCAAATTTGAGCCGGCCAAGGTGATAGCCGGGTTTCCGGAGTTCAAAGCGGATGGCACAAGGTTTGGGGCCAAGGACTTCAAGGCCGTGCAGGCTGAGGTGCGACATTCAGCGACTACTCTTGCCGACAGCATGGATTTAAATAAGTTTATGTCCCCATACAATGCTAAGGGCAAGGCTGTGATGGAAGACACACCCGTGCCGTTCGATATCCTGGAAAGATGGAACGCTGGCTCGGCCAGGCGAAGGGAGGAAGCTTCGAAGAAGGGGGCCGATTTGGAATCAGCACCCACTACTTCTACGCCAACCGTTCGTCCACCTGTGCGTCCTGATGCTGAAATTCCGGATGATGATGTCGCGAATGCTTTGAACAAGCAAACTCATGATCAAGACCCGGAGGACAAGGTTGGAGGTGTGGATCCCACCCGGGAGGCCGAGTAGATTATTGTCTGATGTCATCTTGATACTTTGTTTGCCCGATGCCTTTGTAAAAGCAGATATTCTTTTGATAATGCGTATGCGCCATTTTGATATTACCATCGCATTATGTAGACACAATGCGAAACTTTAACGGCTTCAAAGCCTTTTGTGGCCTTTGGATGGGCTTGATGCACGTCTGCCTTTAAGCTCGT
The DNA here is from genome assembly GCA_028641055.1 of Alopecurus myosuroides. NCBI lineage: Eukaryota > Viridiplantae > Streptophyta > Magnoliopsida > Poales > Poaceae > Alopecurus > Alopecurus myosuroides. Next base: position 325,982,471 of record CM054063.1, on the reverse strand, counting down.
TAATTCCCGACTTACTTTATGGTTCCATATGTGAGACTCGGTTTCCGGGTCTCGTGGGTTTGACAGGTGGACTTTTCTCTAAGTCCCCAAGTCCCTAAGACCCGGATGTTTGGGTTTTTTGGGCTTAGTGACTAAGCAACTTTGTTTCTGTTCGCGAAATCCCCAGTCCCCAAAGCCCGAAATTCCGAGTCTGGGATACGTGGTCTTCCAGAGAGAACAAGTTGTCTTGCGCTAAGCCCGAACCTAGAGCCGTTTCACATAGGTATTGAAGTTATGCTTAATAAACGTTGAGTTTCCGGCTATTAGCCCTGTACTCTGCATAACTTTTGGTTTAGATGACCCTTTTGACTATCTTGTACTATAAGACGGCTTTCGCGTGGATATCATGTTGTTACATCTATACGAAAACAGGGTCAGGCAAGTCCCATTGGGCTTCATGGCTGATTGTAATCGCAAGCGAGCAAATCATGCCACTTTAGTGCGAGTCACATCGAGCTTAAGTAAGAAAAGTCAAGAAAATTTGGCTCCTTTGTCCGGTTATAAGATTGCAGCCGTACTCGTTTGCGAGTAATCGGCCCTTATAACTCATAGGCATCAAGGCCGGGTCTTTGAGTTTGTAATTGTGCTATTCAAGCAATCAGCCCTCAAGACCTAGATATATGCAACATTCTTAAGGAAACTGGTGTACTGATAACGATAAATGATACTTACCTGTAAGCGAAGCAAAGATCATAACAGAATAAGACTTGATAACGCATGTGAAGAAGATATATTGCTTAACCATCTCTTTATTGATATGAGAAAGCTTGGGTCAGCGGGCCGCCTCATTAAAAACCCTCCAGTCCCCTTAGGTACCCTGGATAGGAAAAGAGTGCGTCTGAAACCTGCTGCCTGTTACATTGTTTAGTTCTTCTTGGGGATCTGTCCGGAACCAACGTAATCGATACACATTCTCCACTTGTTGGTCTTCTTTATTATGAGTGCCGGGTTCGCTAGCCAATCCGGGTGAGGCGTTTCCGTGACGCGGGTGGTTGTAAATGGTCGTGTGATTTCTTCTCCTATGGCAGATTGTTTGGAGGGATCATGCTCGATGAAAGCCACCATCTTGGTGTCTTGTGCTGCCTTGAACTTTGCCCTTTCATCTTCAGTACTCGGTCTTTTCAATGCTGTTCTGTCATCCGGGTCTACTTGAGACCGGTAATGCTTGAGTTCCTCTTTTCTGCAAGCTTGCTCAGCCATTGCCGCGTCTCCTTCATCGCACTCAGCCGCTATAACCCGGCTTCCATGTATGGTGATGGTCTGCTTAGGACCCGGGATTTTTAGCTGTAGATACACATAATACGGCCTAGCCATGAATTTAGCATAAGCCGGCCTTCCGAACAGCGCGTGATAAGGACTGCGCAACTTGACCACCTCGAAAGTGAGCCACTCAACTCGATAATTGTCCTTTGACTCTCCAAAAGCTACCTCCAGTGCGATTTTTCCCTCGGGGCACGCTGAGTGACCCGGCACTATCCCATGAAAAATTGTTGAGCTTTTCTGTAGCTGAGACTCCTTGAGACCCATGCGTAAAAAGGTCTCCCAATACAGGATATTGATGCTACTTCCGCCATCCATCAGGACCTTTTTCAGCTCATACCCATTGACCTGCGGTGCAACTACTAATGCTAAGACTCCCGGGTGTTCTATTCTTTCCGGGTGATCTCTTCTGCTCCATGTTACATCCTGCTCTGACCACCTCAGGTATCTTGGAACAGCTAAGGAAACCGAGTTTACCGCTTGCTTCAGTATATTTTTGTCCTTGTTAGAATTTCCTGTAGTATGCACGTGATATTGACCCAACTGCTTGGGGTTAGCCTGGAAACCTCCGGCTCCCCCTTGGTTGTTACCCTGATTTCCTGCTGCCGGGTTACCGGCCGGGGGTGGGCCGTTGCCCGGGTTTCCACCTGGACCCGGTCCTCCTCCCCAACCTGCACCTCGCATGGCTCTGTTCACTTCCTCGTTCTACTTCGTCCATCTCTGTAGGTCGGCGCACTGCTCCAAGGAGTGGTTAGCCGGCCTACCGTTCCTGCTGTGTTTCGGGCACGCCATTCTGAAGATGTCCCAATTGTTACTCGGTCTTGGTGGCCCTTGATAGTTTCCTCCATTGTGATTTCCAGTATTGAAATTTCCTTCTGCCCTGGGTCTCGAAGACCCGGCTTCTGTGCTGGCGACAAACTCAGAGCCTCCCTCGAGCGGACGCTTTTTCTGGCTGTTTCCGTTATTACCCGGCGCTGATCCATTGCCGGCTCTTCCATTATTACTTGTGTTCGCTTTTGCTTTTTTGTCATCAACTTCCTCTTCTGTAGTGTCCGTTGCGGCGTGTTTGTTGCATGCATCCATCAGTTCTCCCATCGTAACCTCTGAAGCATTCCGACTAGATTTCATGCGGGTTAACTTTTGCACTAAAGGTGTGTACTTGCACGTTTTTGCCATAGCTTGTAACGCATACTTGGGCTGAATATCTGTGGATGAATGAAGTATTTCCATAACCCGGCGCACCCAGCTGCGCGCCGACTCTCCCTTCTTCTGGACGCATCGTTCTAGGTCATCAATAGTGAATAACTTTCTGCACGTCCCATGAAAGTGCTTGATAAACGCAGTTTTCAACTCCTCCCACGACTTGATAGATCCCTCCGGTAGAGTATTGAACCATAATTTTGCTGCTCCTTCTGACATCATTAGGTACATAAACTTGGCTTGAAGATTTTCCGTTGCGTTGCGAATCGACATTGCCATCTCATAACTGCCCTACCATGTTTCTGGATCCATAGTCGGCTCATAGTTCACTACTTTACCCGGTTCTTTGAATTTTTTCGGGTAGGGTTCAGCCCTGATGCTATCCGACAGACACTTAGGCCCAGCAAGATTAGTCGGGACCGGCCTTACTCGAGAAACGTGTGATCCTGCAGGGGGTGCGGCCGGACGCGGGACTGCTGGTGGCCCATGCACTGCAGACCCGGCTGCGGCTCTCCTGGCTCTGGAACTGTCCACGATAGCTTGTGCTGCTGATGCTGCTGGTACTGCCTGAACGCGGGGAGGAGGCGGCGTTTTCTGCTGCTCTTCCCTCCGCCGCGCTGAACTTGTCTGGGTATTGCCGGTGTTGCCTCGTTGCTGACTGATATATGGCGTCCCATGCATTCCACTTCTGTGATCCGGGTAATTAACTTGCTGTGCCACCGCGGTGCGCAGTAGATCTATCGCCCGCCGGGTCTCCTCTGCGTGGGGTGACTCTCTCACGGGGATTTGGTTTAACGCGAGTGTTGCTGCGTACACGTTATCCATGGGGTTGTTGTAATGACCCGCTGGTGTGCGAAAACGTGATGGTGGTGGTGGTGGTGGTGGTATAGTATTGCCGGTAGTAACTCCAGTCTGTGGTACGGGTAACCCGGCCTGCGTGTCTACCGGTTGTACTCCTCCGGTTGTTGGCTGAGGGGCGGTTCCTTGGTTTGCCGCTGGGATCGGCTGATCCTGAGGCGTGATGAATAGCGCAGCCGGGTTTATGACTCCTCCCAATGGTGGTAATCTGGTTTGGTGCCTTTGATGTATTCTAGTCGTTTCCTCTCGGAGCCGGGTTTCCAGTGCATCCAGCTCGCGTTGGCGTGTGGCCATCCCTTGCCTTTCTGCTTCTACTTGTCTTCTCTGTTGCTCCAAAGCACGACGGGCTACATCCAGGTCCCTAACACGTTCCGCCGCGTTTTCTGGAGTGATAACGGTGGCAAGAACCGTGGGATCTAGGATCAGATTGTTGTCGAACAGGGCTGGGTGTTGTGGATTGGAAGGACCCGCTCCTGGTGTTCGGTTTGCTAGGAATCCAAACGTGTTCGCGTGTAACTCGTTTTCCGCCGCTTGACTGGTAACCGATGCCGACTCCCCGTCAACCCGGGCCAAAACCGGGTTCCCGTTAGCCGGATCTTGCTGCTGGGCCAATGCTTGTGCTGCTCCGACCGCGGCCGCGGTCACGTTCTCCTGGTTGAGATTGGTCGCGGGAGCCGTGTAAACCGCGACCCGGCGCACAATGCTTGGTGCGAATTCATACTGTTCCTCTTCGCTGCTATGTTCCTCATACCGATTCTCTAGCAGATGCAGGATAGACTCGGTATCATCTTCTTTCTCGACCCAGCCACGCGGGGTCCATGCCGGCTCCTCCGGCTGTTCCCTCTTCGTGGTGGGTTCTTCTATTGGATCTGTCGTCCCAACTGATTCTTCTCCGTCTAACTGAATGTAGGTGGCCTCTCCTGACACAGAATCAAATCCAAAGTCGTCAGGGATCGAACCGGAAGTACGTACCATACCGATGAAGACGTTGATCCGGCCGATTGTCACGATAGATCCGGATTCGAGGTGATCCGACTCTGGCCCCCAGCCGGAATCGTCCACCATCCTTTCTCCTTCGCGGTCGATGTAGATCTCGCCGATGACAAGATTCTCCATGTTCTTCCGAGCTTCTCCCGTGATGTAAACACCTTTGGACGCAGGCCCCACGGTGGGCGCCAACTGTCGTGGGATAATCACGGCAGACGTTACCGGGGGTAACTTATCTTGGGGCAAGACGACACTGGTGTTTGGGAGAGGGTTTAGCTCAGAGGAAAACATGATGATATGCGATCTGGTAGCCAGCAAGCAAGTCACCGGATCTCCGATCTCGATGTATTAATCTTAACTCTCGTGTTACACTGGATACTCGATACCTTACGATATTGCTCGAACTCTTGGACCCCTAAACCTAACCTAGGGGCCGGCTTATAAAGCATCCGGATCCCTGGCCTGTTCTCCAAGGCGTACTCTGAGTCCTACCCGGACACTGCTTACAAAACCCTAAACTTCCTTACCGGAACCCACAATCCGGGTTACCAGGCCTACGATCTTGGGCCTTCTAGAAGCTCCCTTATCCTAGCCGGGTCTTTGCGCAGCGTCCTTTGGGCCGAGTTACACCTTGGCGTTGGGCTACCGGGTTATCATCCCTCCATCAAGTCCGTTGACATGCGAACGAGAAAAGATCACAACTGACTTACTCCCCCCATAGAAGACCCATGGTCAACGCGATATCTATGGTGCACCGAGTTCTGACGACATTGGTTGTTAACTCCTAGGTAATACTTTCCCATGCAGATGGAACCTTTCTTTGACCTATTCATCTTACCATGGTTCCATCCGCCCACCGAACAGAACACTACGTGTAACACCTGGGGTGTTACCTGTTTGTTTTGCTTGCATCATATGCATCACATTGCATTGCACCATGTTGCATCACAACTGAAAATTCAAAACAATTTAAACTTCCAATTTCAAAATTTCAAAACTAAACCACTCAATTGTTTTTTCACTGGTTGAATTTGTTCTAATCAAATTGCTTGGTAATACAAATCTCCCTGTTATTAAAACCCTAATGACTAATTCAAAAATTCAAATCAAATCACTCCTAATTATCATACTTCAATATGGGTTTAAATATTAAAATTTTGCAAACCAATTAAATTCAATAATGTTGTAGAATTGATTGAATTTATTAAATAAACTTTGTTTATTTCCAACCCAAACCCTATTTGAAAAATTCAACTAACAACTTAATTTAATTGAAATTTCAACTTGAGAAATTAATGCTAACCTTGCTTTCATTTTTTCTGTTTTGAGAAAAGTAATAAAAATATATAACACAATAAAACCCCAAAACCCCTAACCTTTCTCTCTCTCCCTCTTGATCTCTTACAAAAAAAAAGAAAGGAAAAAAAATTCCCAAGAGGAGGAGACAGGCCACCCCTTACCTTTTCTTTCCCCAGCCCAAATCTTTTTTTCTCCCCCAGGCCCATTGCTCTGGCCCAGTACCCCTTCAGCGTTTGGCTTCTTCCTCCTTGACGTCAGCTTCTGTACGAACAGAAGCAGCACCCTCCGATCATCCTCCCCCCCTCCAGATGCTTGCCGTACAGGCCTTCCTCTTCCTTAAGTAACCTAACCCCCCTACCCTCTGCTGAAAACCCTAGAGCCCCTCCCCATCGCCGCTGTCCTCTCTAGTTCCCCCTCCTCTCTGCTATTTCGTTGCCTGAACCTGACCGAAACCACCGAGACCACCACCTTCCTCCCCTAGCTCCGGTCACCTCGAGGAAAAGCTGACCCCGGGAATGGAACAAGCATCCATCCATCACCAAGATCTCCGAAGGCGCCATCGCCAGGTAACGCCCCAGCTCGCCGCCATTCCCCCTGGTCGCCGTCCGTTTCTCGTTGTTCCGGTGGTTCCTGTTCGTCAGAAATCCCATCGTGCATCAGTACGTTTCTGTGTGGCTCGAGTTGCATCAGCGATCGTGCGGCGTCCTAGCGGTAGGACTCATCGTGTTACTGCCGTAGAACCCGAGATCGATCCCTCCCGGGCGCGCCGTTCTTTTTGTGTTCTGCTCTGTTGCTAACTGACGGAGAAAACCCTGCACTTGTTTCTGTCGCAAAGCTTCAGTAACACGTCGCTGTATCGCCTTTTGTTCAGTCATGTTCTTTATCTGAACCAAACGGCATCGTTACCGCAGTGGCTGCGTTCCATTGGCGTGCAGCAGGCGGTCCAGGGATCGATCCCCGCGGGCGCAATCTGCAGCGGCCTTTTTGCCATTTATTCGCACAGGTGTTGGGCCCACCTGGCATAGACTCCCAGGCCCAGCTGATCTCCACCCGCGCCCGTCAGCGCCTGCGTGGCCCTCGGGCCCGCAAGTCAGCCGCTGTGGCTGGCTAGCAGCGCGGTGACCAAAAGATATTCCAGCACGTTTCTTTTAATCCAAGCCCTTAAAAAATTGCAGAATGGTCCCTAGATTTCAATTGCTCACAACTTCAGTTTTATAACTCCAATAAATGAAAATAAAATATGCACACTGGTCCAAATTTAATTCTCTATCTAATGGTACCAATTGTTTCCTGTTTTGAAATTTCCAAATGCAATTCAAATTTGAATTCAAACAATTCAATTGCAATTTGGTAAAATCAATAACTAATTCATTATTAATCCAAATAATGCAAATAAAATATGTTTCCCACACCATTTTGAATAACCTTTTCAAATATAAATTTTGTTTCATGGTTTGAATAATTTAAATTGCCTAAATAATTTAATACTTGTTTAATTCATTTAAATTTGATAAAATCATAACTTGCTCAAATAAAATAATTTTGAACATGCAAAATATGTTTTCAAACCATCAAAGTGTGAACCTTTCAAATGTGAGTTTGAATTTATGCTTCGAACAAATAAAAATTCAATTAAATTCAAACTTGTTTCAAATCCATTTAAAACTTGTTTAATATTGTTTATTTCATAATTAAATTATCCTAATTCCAATTTCAATATTTGAAACATGTAATCCAACTAAAATTTGATGTTCTTTTCAAATAAAAATTTTGTTAATTGTTTTGAACCCTTTAACTTGATGAAAACAACAATTGCTTGTGAGACATGTTTAAGTAACCAAACTTTCCACTCTTAACCAATAATTTCCAAACTTGTTAAACCCTATTTCAACTGGTTCTATTGTTGTTATTTTGTTGTTTTCCTCATCCATGCATCATGCTAATCCACTTTCACCTATTGGTTAGTTGGAAAACAATTGTTTCAACCATAATGCATGGGCTTTTCATATGCAACTCAAATTGCATATGGGTCCATTTAAATCTGTTTATCTTGTCAACTAGATTATTTCTATGCATCAATTAAATTGTCATGCATCCATATCTTGATCATGCTGGATCTTTTGCCGTAGTAGTAATTGTTGCATCCGGTGTTTGTTCGAGGTTCGTTGCTTCTTCTCGGATAGGACGTTGAGATGATGTGAGCAACGACAAGTTCTGCTACCTTGCGGGATCTCAGGCAAGTATACTCACTTGCTGCCATATGGCTGCCTTTCATCACTTGTTACCGATTCTTGCCGTTGTTCTTTTCTGCTAGCCTTAATTGTAGTTGTTTCTGTTACGAACCTATCACATGAACCCTTTAACCCTGATATTGCCTCACCTCCACACCTATAACCATTGCTTGTGCCCGTGTCTTACTAGCAAGCTTAGGTTGCTTTGCTCGAGTCTGTTACCCGTTACTTTCTGTTATTACTTCATTATGTTCTGGGGGCTCGATGTTAATCAATCAACCTGTTATTAATAATATGCTGATAAGGCACCGGCAGGAGGCCCTAAGTGGTTTTGAGGCCTGCTAGTGTCGACCCTAATAGGAAAAGGGTCTTGTCTACTGATCCATGATGAGCGTGCTCACCGCATCCGGGTGGTAGTATGGGACCCCCCTCGACTTAGACCTGATCTGCAGCTTGTCCGAAGAGCCACACTTAGTTCGGGTGTTCCATTTGCTCCTTGCATAATGGGTGGATCCCCCATGGTTACTTATGATGATGATGCATATAGGGCGAGGCCTGTAGTGCCGGGGTGTTGTGTCCTGCGGGAGTTTTGCACACCTGCGCTGAGTATTCGGCTGCGTGGCTGGGACCTTATAGCTCCGTGGCTCCGAGGATGGGTTGTAGAGATGGTTTGGGCCGTGTCAAGCCAACCTGAGTTTTAGTTGGTGGCTTGAGTGTGTACGGGTACTGGAGCACACCCTGCAGGGATAAATCTTCTCGAGAAGCCGTGTTGTCCGCGGTTATGTGACGACTTGGTGAAAGTACTGGCTAACAAGTACTCAGAACAACTTACACCTAACTAATGTTAACTTGACTAGTAATAGCCTTATTGACACAACAACTTGATCCATTATTCATTAATCCAACTGTGTGAGTTATCCTCGGATTGCTTCTTTGGATAAGGGGCGAGATCCAGGATGGGTTTGTTTGATGGTCAAAAACAGTTGGTTACGTTACGCTATCTTATCTCCTTTCTGTTAGCTGGAAGTGGTAGTGTTTCTGTAGTTGGTTAGCGCAGCCAGTTGCAGCATCTTTTATAACCCCTTCCTTCCGTTGATCCCAAAGTATTTGTAACTTGTGATGACTGGCTACGCCGGTATCTTGTGAGTATGGTTTATCCACTTGCCAGTACTTAACCGTACTGACCCACGAATCCTTTTCGTGGCTGCATATTCAACATTGCAGTCAACAGGTTTGAAGTCTGACGACGTTAGCTGGGGAATCCCTCCGGCTTGGCCTGGGCAGGGATTGGACGCTCTCGGTTATCTTCAGGACTCTTAGTCCAATTTGTATCTTGTCCGTAGTCGGACGCTATGTTGTTTCTTCCGCTGTTATTTGGATCTTTGTATTGTATCAGTTGTAACCCTGGCTCGTTTGAGTCATCTTGTATCTATCTGTTTCTGTTGTAATTGTGGAATATTCGTGAACTGTTGTAATGTTATCATAAGTGGCAACCTGGAATCGGTTATTATGCGGATTTGGCGGGAATGCTGAAATCTGCATAGTGCCCGATCTCGGGGCGTCACAAATGGTATCAGAGCCTTGGTTCCGATTCCCGAGATTGTTTCGATACGAATGGTTATCGAAGCAACGGGTCCGCAAAGCCTGTAGGTTAACCTCGCTAACGGTCGTTGTTTCTAGAGTGTCAAAAACTATTTCTGCTAAACTATTTTGGAAAAACGTCTCGATAGGATTCTTGTTTTCTCCTTATCCCTATTCTATTTCCCCTCCCATCTTATTTGTTTTGGAGTCTCCCCTCTTGTCTATCTTTCAAAGTGTTAGGATCCTACGTGGGCGGACGTTTTCTGAGCCTTTAACCTAATAGTTTCGATCATTGGAAGATTCCTGGTGGAAGAACATCGTCGTCATCAGCTCGAGCAAGAATCTCTTGTTAGTGGTGTCGAGAAGCCCTTGTTAGTGGTGTCGAGGAGATCAGCTGGAAGCACGAAGAATCGATAGTCGAACTTCTTTCCCCTCCCGGGTTAGCAGGTGGATTGCGAGGGCGCAATCCCTTGTTAGTGGTGTCGTCTGTAACACCTGGGGTGTTACCTGTTTGTTTTGCTTGCATCATATGCATCACATTGCATTGCACCATGTTGCATCACAACTGAAAATTCAAAACAATTTAAACTTCCAATTTCAAAATTTCAAAACTAAACCACTCAATTGTTTTTTCACTGGTTGAATTTGTTCTAATCAAATTGCTTGGTAATACAAATCTCCCTGTTATTAAAACCCTAATGACTAATTCAAAAATTCAAATCAAATCACTCCTAATTATCATACTTCAATATGGGTTTAAATATTAAAATTTTGCAAACCAATTAAATTCAATAATGTTGTAGAATTGATTGAATTTATTAAATAAACTTTGTTTATTTCCAACCCAAACCCTATTTGAAAAATTCAACTAACAACTTAATTTAATTAAAATTTCAACTTGAGAAATTAATGCTAACCTTGCTTTCATTTTTTCTGTTTTGAGAAAATTAATAAAAATATATAACACAATAAAACCCCAAAACCCCTAACCTTTCTCTCTCTCCCTCTTGATCTCTTACAAAAAAAAAAGAAAGGAAAAAAAAATTCCCAAGAGGAGGAGACAGGCCACCCCTTACCTTTTCTTTCACCAGCCCAAATCTTTTTTTCTCCCCCAGGCCCATTGCTCTGGCCCAGTACCCCTTCAGCGTTTGGCTTCTTCCTCCTCGACGTCAGCTTCTGTACGAACAGAAGCAGCACCCTCCGATCATCCTCCCCCCCTCCAGATGCTTGCCGTACAGGCCTTCCTCTTCCTTAAGTAACCTAACCCCCCCTACCCTCTGCTGAAAACCCTAGAGCCCCTCCCCATCGCCGCCGTCCTCTCTAGTTCCCCCTCCTCTCTGCTATTTCGTTGCCTGAACCTGACCGAAACCACCGAGACCACCACCTTCCTCCCCTAGCTCCGATCACCTCGAAGAAAAGCTGACCCCGGGAATGGAACAAGCATCCATCCATCACCAAGATCTCCGAAGGCGCCATCGCCAGGTAACGCCCACGCTCGCCGCCATTCCCCCTGGTCGCCGTCCGTTTCTCGTTGTTCCGGTGGTTCCTGTTCGTCAGAAATCCCATCGTGCATCAGTACGTTTCTGTGTGGCTCGATTTGCATCAGTGATCGTGCGGCGTCCTAGCGGTAGGACTCATCGTGTTACTGCCGTAGAACCCGAGATCAATCCCTCCCGGGCGCGCCGTTCTTTTTGTGTTCTGCTCTGTTGCTAACTGACGGAGAAAACCCTGCACTTGTTTCTGTCGCAAAGCTTCAGTAACACGTCGCTGTATCGCCTTTTGTTCAGTCATGATCTTTATCTGAACCAAACGGCATCGTTACCGCAGTGGCTGCGTTCCATTGGCGTGCAGCAAGCGGTCCAGGGATCGATCCCCGCGGGCGCAATCTGCAGCGGCCTTTTTGCCATTTATTCGCACAGGTGTTGGGCCCACCTGGCATAGACTCCCAGGCCCAGCTGATCTCCACCCGCGCCCGTCAGCGCCTGCGTGGCCCTCGGGCCCGCAAGTCAGCCGCTGTGGCTGGCTAGCAGCGCGGTGACCAAAAGAAATTCCAGCACGTTTCTTTTAATCCAAGCCCTTAAAAAAAATTGCAGAATGGTCCCTAGATTTCAATTGCTCACAACTTCAGTTTTATAACTCCAATAAATGAAAATAAAATATGCACACTGGTCCAAATTTAATTCTCTATCTAATGGTACCAATTGTTTCCTGTTTTGAAATTTCCAAATGCAATTCAAATTTGAATTCAAACAATTCAATTGCAATTTGGTAAAATCAATAACTAATTCATTATTAATCCAAATAATGCAAATAAAATATGTTTCCCACACCATTTTGAATAACCTTTTCAAATATAAATTTTGTTTCATGGTTTGAATAATTTAAATTGCCTAAATAATTTAATACTTGTTTAATTCATTTAAATTTGATAAAATCATAACTTGCTCAAATAAAATAATTTTGAACATGCAAAATATGTTTTCAAACCATCAAAGTGTGAACCTTTCAAATGTGAGTTTGAATTTATGCTTCGAACAAATAAAAATTCAATTAAAATCAAACTTGTTTCAAATCCATTTAAAACTTGTTTAATATTGTTTATTTCATAATTAAATTATCCTAATTCCAATTTCAATATTTGAAACATGTAATCCAACTAAAATTTGATGTTCTTTTCAAATACAAATTTTGTTAATTGTTTTGAACCCTTTAACTTGATGAAAACAACAATTGCTTGTGAGACATGTTTAAGTAACCAAACTTTCCACTCTTAACCAATAATTTCCAAACTTGTTAAACCCTATTTCAACTGGTTCTATTGTTGTTATTTTGTTGTTTTCCTCATCCATGCATCATGCTAATCCACTTTCACCTATTGGTTAGTTGGAAAACAATTGTTTCAACCATAATGCATGGGCTTTTCATATGCAACTCAAATTGCATATGGGTCCATTTAAATCTGTTTATCTTGTCAACTAGATTATTTCTATGCATCAATTAAATTGTCATGCATCCATATCTTGATCATGCTGGATCTTTTGCCGTAGTAGTAATTGTTGCATCCGGTGTTTGTTCGAGGTTCGTTGCTTCTTCTCGGATAGGACATTCAGATGATGTGAGCAACGACAAGTTCTGCTACCTTGCGGGATCTCAGCCAAGTATACTCACTTGCTGCCATATGGCTGCCTTTCATCACTTGTTACCGATTCTTGCCGTTGTTCTTTTCTGCTAGCCTTAGTAGTAGTTGTTTCTGTTACGAACCTATCACATGAACCCTTTAACCCTGATATTGCCTCACCTCCACACCTATAACCATTGCTTGTGCCCGTGTCTTACTAGCAAGATTAGGTTGCTTTGCTCGAGTCTGTTACCCGTTACTTTCTGTTATTACTTCATTATGTTCTGGGGGCTCGATGTTAATCAATCAACCTGTTATTAATAATATGCTGATAAGGCACCGGCAGGAGGCCCTAAGTGGTTTTGAGGCCTGCTAGTGTCGACCCTAATAGGAAAAGGGTCTTGTCTACTGATCCATGATGAGCGTGCTCACCGCATCCGGGTGGTAGTATGGGACCCCCCTCGACTTAGACCTGATCTGCAACTTGTCCGAAGAGCCACACTTAGTTCGGGTGTTCCATTTGCTCCTTGCATAATGGGTGGATCCCCCATGGTTACTTATGATGATGATGCATATAGGGCGAGGCCTGTAGTGCCGGGGTGTTGTGTCCTGCGGGAGTTTTGCACACCTGCGCTGAGTATTCGGCTGCGTGGCTGGGACCTTATAGCTCCGTGGCTCCGAGGATGGGTTGTAGAGATGGTTTGGGCCGTGTCAAGCCAACCTGAGTTTTAGTTGGTGGCTTGAGTGTGTACGGGTACTGGAGCACACCCTGCAGGGATAAATCTTCTCGAGAAGCCGTGTTGTCCGCGGTTATGTGACGACTTGGTGAAAGTACTGGCTAACAAGTACTCAGAACAACTTACACCTAACTAATGTTAACTTGACTAGTAATAGCCTTATTGACACAACAACTTGATCCATTATTCATTAATCCAACTGTGTGAGTTATCCTCGGATTGCTTCTTTGGATAAGGGGCGAGATCCAGGATGGGTTTGTTTGATGGTCAAAAACAGTTGGTTACGTTACGCTATCTTATCTCCTTTCTGTTAGCTGGAAGTGGTAGTGTTTCTGTAGTTGGTTAGCGCAGCCAGTTGCAGCATCTTTTATAACCCCTTCCTTCCGTTGATCCCAAAGTATTTGTAACTTGTGATGACTGGCTACGCCGGTATCTTGTGAGTATGGTTTATCCACTTGCCAGTACTTAACCGTACTGACCCACGAATCCTTTTCGTGGCTGCATATTCAACATTGCAGTCAACAGGTTTGAAGTCTGACGACGTTAGCTGGGGAATCCCTCCGGCTTGGCCTGGGCAGGGATTGGACGCTCTCGGTTATCTTCAGGACTCTTAGTCCAATTTGTATCTTGTCCGTAGTCGGACGCTATGTTGTTTCTTCCGCTGTTATTTGGATCTTTGTATTGTATCAGTTGTAACCCTGGCTCGTTTGAGTCATCTTGTATCTATCTGTTTCTGTTGTAATTGTGGAATATTCGTGAACTGTTGTAATGTTATCATAAGTGGCAACCTGGAATCGGTTATTATGCGGATTTGGCGGGAATGCTGAAATCTGCATAGTGCCCGATCTCGGGGCGTCACACTACGACTCGGGTAGTCATTCAATTAGTCATATTATTATAAAAGTAGGATCATGCATTCTTTTGAGCAGAGGTGGTATTACAATAGGGTTTTTGAAATTAGTTGTTATCAAATAATTCAAAGGACATGAGCAGGTGATGAACTTTCCTTGAAATGGACATGTAATGAAGTCTGATGCTTGGAGCAGATCCCGACTTCCTTGTTCTACAAAACACCATAATTATCTGGTAAAGACAATGTTTAAAGAAGCAAACGATGCTATTATGCATAATGATGGGATGCATGCATTTTTTAACTCAATGATCATGTGCGTGTACTAAGCCTTGTGTAAAATTAATTGTTTGTGAATTTATCATTTTTCAGAATTAATGATTATTATTATTATTATTAATATTATTTTTATTTTATTTTTATTTATTTAATTGATTAAGTAATTATTGTTTTCTCAGAAAAAATTTATTTTGGAATGTTTTGAATTGATTAAATTAGTGAAATTAGTTTGAGAGAATATAATTCTATTTGATTAAATAAATCTGAATTCTTCTAAATCAAGTTTTTATTATTAATTTATTATTTTGAAATTATAATTCTAAGACTATAAGTATTATTGTATCATTTTTCTTAATTTTTATACACATATACTTTACTGGATTTATAATTAATTATATTGTAATTATTTGTAATTGGTAGAATTTTATTTATTATTAACAATTATTTTTATAATTCTTTTATTTAAAGAATTGGTCAAATGACCATTTTGCCCTCAGGCTGAGAGGTGGGTCAAGTCCTTTAGGGTTGAACCCAACCCACTGGCCTGGTCGAGCCAGACCAGACGCGCACTCGCGCGCCCCTTGCTCTCCTCTCACCTTCCCCTCGACCCCGTGCGACACCAAGGCGATACAAATCGCCACCGCCTCCGGCGAATTACTCCGGCTCCCTCCGGCCAACCCCGTCGCCGTGGCTGAGCGCAAACGATGCGCCACTTCGCCCTCCACCCTATCCTCCACCTCGATCTGTTAGCTGCTTGCTGCGCCCCTCGAGCACAAGCAAACCCTAACCCTAGGGTTCGGAGCTCGGGGTGCTCCACCCCTCTCCGGTGGTTCCTGCTCCTCGAGGTGGTTCGGGGCGTTCATGCTGCTTCTCTTCTGTGATGCTTCTTCCCCGAGGTTGCTGCTGGTTGCGAGGACGAGACGTCGCCAGGACGGCCTCCTGGAGTGCAACCGCGGCTCGTCGCCGTTCTGCGCTTCCTCGACTGGCTGTGGTCACCACGATGGTGACCACCTGTGAGTGCCTCCTCACCCCTTCTCTCTCTGTCCCCTTCTCTACTCTCTCTCTGCCTCCTCCCTCCTTTGCTCTGGAGCCTGGCCTTCGTGCCAGTGCTCATGCCAGGCTCCCTGTGATACCTCTGTGAGGTTGTTGCTAGATTGGTGGGGCTTTGGGAATTTTCCCATTGAATCCTTGGTACAGAGGCTGTGAAGAAATTATTATACTCTAGGTTGAAATGGAGCTACAAATGCTTTGGTGGATTGATTTGCTCTTGGGGATTATCTATCTGATGCACTCTGCTGTGAAGTTATTTTGGGTATTATCCAAGTGCTTGTGATGGAAAATTATCTGGGATTTATTCCCTGCGCCATTGCTGTGAGGAGATCCCTTAGGATATCTTCTTGTGATTAACTCTTGTGGCTTGCTGTTAGTTGGACAAAGCTCACCAGCAGGTGTTGCTGTAATACTTTCTATGGGTGTGCTTAATTTTTGGTTGGTGTTACTCTGAATTTATAGATTCAGAGAATATGCCATCATCCTATATTTTCCTTCTACTGCTTACATGTCCTTATGTGGTTGTGTTGAGGTATTAGATCTTTGGATATGGTGCCCAGCAACTATACTGAGGCTATATGATGTGATATAGTAGCCCTTTGGCTTATGATTTGATCCAGGATCCTGTTTGCTGATAAGATCTATACTCTACTGATGTGCTGCCTTTGTGCAATCATTTGATAAGAACAGATCATTGCACATGATGCTTTTACTTCTATGAAGTTTATTTATTAAGAACAGATTACTTGCACTCGCTTCTCTTGCCCCTAAGCCTATGATGCATAGCCTGATGCCCCTCTCAAATAAGAACAGATGCCTAACTTGATGCTTTTATCCCCTATGATGAAATATAGCATATCACCTCTATGCCTTTCTGAGGGTACATCATTAGGTACATAAACTTGGCTTGAAGATTTTCCGTTGCGTTGCGAATCGACATTGCCATCTCATAACTGCCCTACCATGTTTCTGGATCCATAGTCGGCTCATAGTTCGCTACTTTACCCGGTTCTTTGAATTTTTCCGGGTAGGGTTCAGCCCTGATGCTATCCGACAGACACTTAGGCCCAGCAAGATTAGTCGGGACCGGCCTTACTCGAGAAACGTGTGATCCTGCAGGGGGTGCGGCCGGACGCGGGACTGCTGGTGGCCCATGCACTGCAGACCCGGCTGCGGCTCTCCTGGCTCTGGAACTGTCCACGATAGCTTGTGCTGCTGATGCTGCTGGTACTGCCTGAACGCGGGGAGGAGGCGGTGTTTGCTGCTGCTCTTCCCTCCGCCACGCTGAACTTGTCTGGGTATTGTCGGTGTTGCCTCGTTGCTGACTGATATATGGCGTCCCATGCATTCCACTTCTGTGATCCGGGTAATTAACTTGCTGTGCCACCGCGGTGCGCAGTAGATCAATCGCCCGCCGGGTCTCCTCTGCGTGGGGTGACTCTCTCACGGGGATTTGGTTTAACGCGAGTGTTGCTGCGTACACGTTATCCATGGGGTTGTTGTAATGACCCGCTGGTGTGCGAAAACGTGATGGTGGTGGTGGTGGTGGTGGTATAGTATTGCCGGTAGTAACTCCAGTCTGTGGTACGGGTAACCCGGCCTGCGTGTCTACCGGTTGTACTCCTCCGGTTGTTGGCTGAGGGGCGGTTCCTTGGTTTGCCGCTGGGATCGGCTGATCCTGAGGCGTGATGAATAGCGCAGCCGGGTTTATGACTCCTCCCAATGGTGGTAATCTGGTTTGGTGCCTTTGATGTATTCTAGTCGTTTCCTCTCGGAGCCGGGTTTCCAGTGCATCCAACACGCGTTGGCGTGTGGCCATCCCTTGCCTTTCTGCTTCTACTTGTCTTCTCTGTTGCTCCAAAGCACGACGGGCTACATCCAGGTCCCTAACACGTTCCGCCGCGTTTTCTGGAGTGATAACGGTGGCAAGAACCGTGGGATCTAGGATCAGATTGTTGTCGAACAGGGCCGGGTGTTGTGGATTGGAAGGACCCGCTCCTGGTGTCCGGTTTGCTAGGAATCCAAACGTGTTCGCGTGTAACTCGTTTTCCGCCGCTTGACTGGTAACCGATGCCGACTCCCCGTCAAACCGGGCCAAAACCGGGTTCCCGTTAGCCGGATCTTGCTGCTGGGCCAATGCTTGTGCTGCTCTGACCGCGGCCGCGGTCACGTTCTCCTGGTTGAGATTGGTCGCGGGAGCCGTGTAAACCGCGACCCGGCGCACAATGCTTGGTGCGAATTCATACTGTTCCTCTTCGCTGCTATGTTCCTCATACCGATTCTCTAGCAGATGCAGGATAGACTCGGTATCATCTTCTTTCTCGACCCAGCCACGCGGGGTCCATGCCGGCTCCTCCGGCTGTTCCCTCTTCGTGGTGGGTTCTTCTGTTGGATCTGTCGTCCCAACTGATTCTTCTCCGTCTGACTGAATGTAGGTGGCCTCTCCTGACACAGAATCAAATCCAAAGTCGTCAGGGATCGAACCGGAAGTACGTACCATACCGATGAAGACGTTGATCCGGCCGATTGTCACGATAGATCCGGATTCGAGGTGATCCGACTCTGGCCCCCAGCCGGAATCGTCCACCATCCTTTCTCCTTCGCGGTCGGTGTAGATCTCGCCGATGACAAGATTCTCCATGTTCTTCCGAGCTTCTCCCCTGATGTAAACACCTTTGGACGCAGGCCCCACGGTGGGCGCCAACTGTCGTGGGATAATCACGGCAGACGTTACCGGGGGTAACTTATCTTGGGGCAAGACGACACTAGTGTTTGGGAGAGGGTTTAGCTCAGAGGAAAACATGATGATATGCGATCTGGTAGCCGGCAAGCAAGTCACCGGATCTCCGATCTCGATGTATTAATCTTAACTCTCGTGTTACACTGGATACTCGATACCTTACGATATTGCTCGAACTCTTGGACCCCTAAACCTAACCTAGGGGCCGGCTTATAAAGCATCCGGATCCCTGGCCTGTTCTCCAAGGCGTACTCTGAGTCCTACCCGGACACTGCTTACAAAACCCTAAACTTCCTTACCGGAACCCACAATCCGGGTTACCAGGCCTACGATCTTGGGCCTTCTAGAAGCTCCTTTATCCTAGCCGGGTCTTTGCACAGCGTCCTTTGGGCCGAGTTACACCTTGGCGTTGGGCTACCGGGTTATCATCCCTCCATCAAGTCCGTTGACATGCGAACGAGAAAAGATCACAACTGACTTACTCCCCCCATAGAAGACCCATGGTCAACGCGATATCTATGGTGCACCGAGTTCTGACGACATTGGTTGTTAACTCCTAGGTAATACTTTCCCATGCATATGGAACCTTCCTTTGACCTATTCATCTTACCATGGTTCCATCCGCCCACCGAACAGAACACTACGACTCGGGTAGTCATTCAATTAGTCATATTATTATAAAAGTAGGATCATGCATTCTTTTGAGCAGAGGTGGTATTACAATAGGGTTTTTGAAATTAGTTGTTATCAAATAATTCAAAGGACATGAGCAAGTGATGAACTTTCCTTGAAATGGACATGTAATGAAGTCTGATGCTTGGAGCAGATCCCGACTTCCTTGTTCTACAAAACACCATAATTATCTGGTAAAGACAATGTTTAAAGAAGCAAACGATGCTATTATGCATAATGATGGGATGTATGCATTTTTTAACTCAATGATCATGTGGGTGTACTAAGCCTTGTGTAAAATTAATTGTTTGTGAATTTATTATTTTTCAGAATTAATGATTATTATTATTATTAATATTATTTTTATTTTATTTTTATTTATTTAATTGATTAAGTAATTATTGTTTTCTCAGAAAAATTTATTTTGGAATGTTTTGAATTGATTAAATTAGTGAAATTAGTTTGAGAGAATATAATTCTATTTGATTAAATAAATCTGAATTCTTCTAAATCAAGTTTTTATTATTAATTTATTATTTTGAAATTATAATTCTAAGACTATAAGTATTATTGTATCATTTTTCTTAATTTTTATACACATATACTTTACTGGATTTATAATTAATTATATTGTAATTATTTGTAATTGGTAGAATTTTATTTATTATTAACAATTATTTTTATAATTCTTTTATTTAAAGAATTGGTCAAATGACCATTTTGCCCTCAGGCTGAGAGGTGGGTCAAGTCCTTTAGGGTTGAACACAACCGACTGGCCTGGTCGAGCCAGACCAGACGCGCACTCGCGCGCCCCTTGCTCTCCTCTCACCTTCCCCTCGACCCCGTGCGACACCCAGGCGATACAAATCGCCACCGCCTCCGGCGAATTACTCCGGCTCCCTCCGGCCAACCCCGTCGCCGTGGCTGAGCGCAAACGATGCGCCACTTCGCCCTCCACCCTATCCTCCACCTCGATCTGTTAGCTGCTTGCTGCGCCCCTCGAGCACAAGCAAACCCTAACCCTAGGGTTCGGAGCTCGGGGTGCTCCACCCCTCTCCGGTGGTTCCTGCTCCTCGAGGTGGTTCGGGGCGTTCATGCTGCTTCTCTTCTGTGATGCTTCTTCCCCGAGGTTGCTGCTGGTTGCGAGGACGAGACGCCGCCAGGACGGCCTCCTGGAGTGCAACCGCGGCTCGTCGCCGTTCTGCGCTTCCTCGACTGGCTGTGGTCACCACGATGGTGACCACCTGTGAGTGCCTCCTCACCCCTTCTCTCTCTGTCCCCTTCTCTACTCTCTCTCTGCCTCCTCCCTCCTTTGCTCTGGATCCTGGCCTTCGTGCCAGTGCTCATGCCAGGCTCCCTGTGATACCTCTGTGAGGTTGTTGCTAGATTGGTGGGGCTTTGGGAATTTTCCCATTGAATCCTTGGTACAGAGGCTGTGAAGAAATTATTATACTCTAGGATGAAATGGAGCTACAAATGCTTTGGTGGATTGATTTGCTCTTGGGGATTATCTATCTGATGCACTCTGCTGTGAAGTTATTTGGGTATTATCCAAGTGCTTGTGATGGAAAATTATCTGGGATTTATTCCCTGTGCCATTGCTGTGAGGAGATCCCTTAGGATATCTTCTTGTGATTAACTCTTGTGGCTTGCTGTTAGTTGGACAAAGCTCACCAGCAGGTGTTGCTGTAATACTTTCTATGGGTGTGCTTAATTTTTGGTTGGTGTTACTCTGAATTTATAGATTCAGAGAATATGCCATCATCCTATATTTTCCTTTTACTGCTTACATGTCCTTATGTGGTTGTGTTGAGGTATTAGATCTTTGGATCTGGTGCCCAACAACTATACTGAGGCTATATGATGTGATATAGTAGCCCTTTGGCTTATGATTTGATCCAGGATCCTGTTTGCTGATAAGATCTATACTCTACTGATGTGCTGCCTTTGTGCAATCATTTGATAAGAACAGATCATTGCACATGATGCTTTTACTTCTATGAAGTTTATTTATTAAGAACAGATTACTTGCACTCGCTTCTCTTGCCCCTAAGCCTATGATGCATAGCCTGATGCCCCTCTCAAATAAGAACAGATGCCTAACTTGATGCTTTTATCCCCTATGATGAAATATAGCATATCACCTCTATGCCTTTCTGAGGGTACATCATTAGGTACATAAACTTGGCTTGAAGATTTTCCGTTGCGTTGCGAATCGACATTGCCATCTCATAACTGCCCTACCATGTTTCTGGATCCATAGTCGGCTCATAGTTCACTACTTTACCCGGTTCTTTGAATTTTTCCGGGTAGGGTTCAGCCCTGATGCTATCCGACAGACACTTAGGCCCAGCAAGATTAGTCGGGACCGGCCTTACTCGAGAAACGTGTGATCCTGCAGGGGGTGCGGCTGGACGCGGGACTGCTGGTGGCCCATGCACTGCAGACCCGGCTGCGGCTCTCCTGGCTCTGGAACTGTCCACGATAGCTTGTGCTGCTGATGCTGCTGGTACTGCATGAACGCAGGGAGGAGGCGGCGTTTGCTGCTGCTCTTCCCTCCGCCGCGCTGAACTTGTCTGGGTATTGCCGGTGTTGCCTCGTTGCTGACTGATATATGGCGTCCCATGCATTCCACTTCTGTGATCCGGGTAATTAACTTGCTGTGCCACCGCGGTGCGCAGTAGATCTATCGCCCACCGGGTCTCCTCTGCGTGGGGTGACTCTCTCACGGGGATTTGGTTTAACGCGAGTGTTGCTGCGTACACGTTATCCATGGGGTTGTTGTAATGACCCGCTGGTGTGCGAAAACGTGATGGTGGTGGTGGTGGTGGTGGTGGTATAGTATTGCCGGTAGTAACTCCAGTCTGTGGTACGGGTAACCCGGCCTGCGTGTCTACCGGTTGTACTCCTCCGGTTGTTGGCTGAGGGGCGGTTCCTTGGTTTGCCGCTGGGATCGGCTGATCCTGAGGTGTGATGAATAGCGCAGCCGGGTTTATGACTCCTCCCAATGGTGGTAATCTGGTTTGGTGCCTTTGATGTATTCTAGTCGTTTCCTCTCGGAGCCGGGTTTCCAGTGCATCCAGCTCGCGTTGGCGTGTGGCCATCCCTTGCCTTTCTGCTTCTACTTGTCTTCTCTGTTGCTCCAAAGCACGACGGGCTACATCCAGGTCCCTAACACGTTCCGCCGCGTTTCCTGGAGTGATAACGGTGGCAAGAACCGTGGGATCTAGGATCAGATTGTTGTCGAACAGGGCCGGGTGTTGTGGATTGGAAGGACCCGCTCCTGGTGTCCGGTTTGCTAGGAATCCAAACGTGTTCGCGTGTAACTCGTTTTCCGCCGCTTGACTGGTAACCGATGCCGACTCCCCGTCAACCCGGGCCAAAACCGGGTTCCCGTTAGCCGGATCTTGCTGCTGGGCCAATGCTTGTGCTGCTCCGACCGCGGCCGCGGTCACGTTCTCCTGGTTGAGAATGGTCGCGGGAGCCGTGTAAACCGCGACCCGGCGCACAATGCTTGGTGCGAATTCATACTGTTCCTCTTCGCTGCTATGTTCCTCATACCGATTCTCTAGCAGATGCAGGATAGACTCGGTATCATCTTCTTTCTCGACCCATCCACGCGGGGTCCATGCCGGCTCCTCCGGCTGTTCCCTCTTCGTGGTGGGTTCTTCTGTTGGATCTGTCGTCCCAACTGATTCTTCTCCGTCTGACTGAATGTAGGTGGCCTCTCCTGACACAGAATCAAATCCAAAGTCGTCAGGGATCGAACCGGAAGTACGTACCATACCGATGAAGACGTTGATCCGGCCGATTGTCACGATAGATCCGGATTCGAGGTGATCCGACTCTGGCCCCCAGCCGGAATCGTCCACCATCCTTTCTCCTTCGCGGTCGGTGTAGATCTCGCCGATGACAAGATTCTCCATGTTCTTCCGAGCTTCTCCCGTGATGTAAACACCTTTGGACGCAGGCCCCACGGTGGGCACCAACTGTCGTGGGATAATCACGGCAGACGTTACCGGGGGTAACTTATCTTGGGGCAAGACGACACTAGTGTTTGGGAGAGGGTTTAGCTCAGAGGAAAACATGATGATATGCGATCTGGTAGCCGGCAAGCAAGTCACCGGATCTCCGATCTCGATGTATTAATCTTAACTCTCGTGTTACACTGGATACTCGATACCTTACGATATTGCTCGAACTCTTGGACCCCTAAACCTAACCTAGGGGCCGGCTTATAAAGCATCCGGATCCCTGGCCTGTTCTCCAAGGCGTACTCTGAGTCCTACCCGGACACTGCTTACAAAACCCTAAACTTCCTTACCGGAACCCACAATCCGGGTTACCAGGCCTACGATCTTGGGCCTTCTAGAAGCTCCTTTATCCTAGCCGGGTCTTTGCGCAGCGTCCTTTGGGCCGAGTTACACCTTGGCGTTGGGCTACCGGGTTATCATCCCTCCATCAAGTCCGTTGACATGCGAACGAGAAAAGATCACAACTGACTTACTCCCCCCATAGAAGACCCATGGTCAACGCGATATCTATGGTGCACCGAGTTCTGACGACATTGGTTGTTAACTCCTAGGTAATACTTTCCCATGTAGATGGAACCTTCCTTTGACCTATTCATCTTACCATGGTTCCATCCGCCCACCGAACAGAACACTACGACTCGGGTAGTCATTCAATTAGTCATATTATTATAAAAGTAGGATCATGCATTCTTTTGAGCAGAGGTGGTATTACAATAGGGTTTTTGAAATTAGTTGTTATCAAATAATTCAAAGGACATGAGCAAGTGATGAACTTTCCTTGAAATGGACATGTAATGAAGTCTGATGCTTGGAGGAGATCCCGACTTCCTTGTTCTACAAAACACCATAATTATCTGGTAAAGACAATGTTTAAAGAAGCAAACGATGCTATTATGCATAATGATGGGATGTATGCATTTTTTAACTCAATGATCATGTGGGTGTACTAAGCCTTGTGTAAAATTAATTGTTTGTGAATTTATTATTTTTCAGAATTAATGATTATTATTATTATTATCAATATTATTTTTATTTTATTTTTATTTATTTAATTGATTAAGTAATTATTGTTTTCTCAGAAAAAATTTATTTTGGAATGTTTTGAATTGATTAAATTAGTGAAATTAGTTTGAGAGAATATAATTCTATTTGATTAAATAAATCTGAATTCTTCTAAATCAAGTTTTTATTATTAATTTATTATTTTGAAATTATAATTCTAAGACTATAAGTATTATTGTATCATTTTTCTTAATTTTTATACACATATACTTTACTGGATTTATAATTAATTATATTGTAATTATTTGTAATTGGTAGAATTTTATTTATTATTAACAATTATTTTTATAATTCTTTTATTTAAAGAATTGGTCAAATGACCATTTTGCCCTCAGGCTGAGAGGTGGGTCAAGTCCTTTAGGGTTGAACCCAACCCACTGGCCTGGTCGAGCCAGACCAGACGCGCACTCGCGCGCCCCTTGCTCTCCTCTCACCTTCCCCTCGACCCCGTGCGACACCTAGGCGATACAAATCGCCACCGCCTCCGGCGAATTACTCCGGCTCCCTCCGGCCAACCCCGTCGCCGTGGCTGAGCGCAAACGATGCGCCACTTCGCCCTCCACCCTATCCTCCACCTCGATCTGTTAGCTGCTTACTGCGCCCCTCGAGCACAAGCAAACCCTAACCCTAGGGTTCGGAGCTCGGGGTGCTCCACCCCTCTCCGGTGGTTCCTGCTCCTCGAGGTGGTTCGGGGCGTTCATGCTGCTTCTCTTCTGTGATGCTTCTTCCCCGAGGTTGCTGCTGGTTGCGAGGACGAGACGCCGCCGGGACGGCCTCCTGGAGTGCAACCGCGGCTCGTCGCCGTTCTGCGCTTCCTCGACTGGCTGTGGTCACCACGATGGTGACCACCTGTGAGTGCCTCCTCACCCCTTCTCTCTCTGTCCCCTTCTCTACTCTCCCTCTGCCTCCTCCCTCCTTTGCTCTGGAGCCTGGCCTTCGTGCCAGTGCTCATGCCAGGCTCCCTGTGATACCTCTGTGAGGTTGTTGCTAGATTGGTGGGGCTTTGGGAATTTTCCCATTGAATCCTTGGTACAGAGGCTGTGAAGAAATTATTATACTCTAGGATGAAATGGAGCTACAAATGCTTTGGTGGATTGATTTGCTCTTGGGGATTATCTATCTGATGCACTCTGCTGTGAAGTTATTTTGGGTATTATCCAAGTGCTTGTGATGGAAAATTATCTGGGATTTATTCCCTGCGCCATTGCTGTGAGGAGATCCCTTAGGATATCTTCTTGTGATTAACTCTTGTGGCTTGCTGTTAGTTGGACAAAGCTCACCAGCAGGTGTTGCTGTAATACTTTCTATGGGTGTGCTTAATTTTTGGCTGGTGTTACTCTGAATTTATAGATTCAGAGAATATGCCATCATCCTATATTTTCCTTTTACTGCTTACATGTCCTTATGTGGTTGTGTTGAGGTATTAGATCTTTGGATCTGGTGCCCAGCAACTATACTGAGGCTATATGATGTGATATAGTAGCCCTTTGGCTTATGATTTGATCCAGGATCCTGTTTGCTGATAAGATATATACTCTACTGATGTGCTGCCTTTGTGCAATCATTTGATAAGAACAGATCATTGCACATGATGCTTTTACTTCTATGAAGTTTATTTATTAAGAACAGATTACTTGCACTCGCTTCTCTTGCCCCTAAGCCTATGATGCATAGCCTGATGCCCCTCTCAAATAAGAACAGATGCCTAACTTGATGCTTTTATCCCCTATGATGAAATATAGCATATCACCTCTATGCCTTTCTGAGGGTACTACACCCCCAACTAATCTTGTGTGCAACTAGCCAATAAATGGCTCAGATGGTACAAAGATGTTCACCTTAGGTGATGATCAAAAGGTTGGTGGATTTTGGTGCTTGTGGATTGCTTCATTTACTCCTGCTGCTTCCTTGTACCTTGGCCTTGTAATCTTGATTGCTGGTTTGCAATCAGATGCTCCAGTACCTGTGGTTATTTATGGGTGGATGATCTAGTTGGTGTGCTTCTCCTGTTCTTGGTTGCTTTCTCAACCCGAGCAGTATCAGGGGAAAGTGTGATGTGATCTTCCCCCTTGCGGCTGATGTGGTATTTATACCACAATAGTGGTCTTGACAGCACAAAAGTATGCTCATGAGTGTGCTGTGTGCTAGTGGGGAGATCTTTTCTCTAGGCATTGCGGTTGGTCTTATCCTAGCCTGTTATTATTCTTGTGCTGCCAGTTATAATTTCTGCCCCCTGCCTGTGATGTTGGTCTGAGGCTAGTTCTATCAGAACATATACTACACATACTTATTAACCCTATGATGAGTTCATCAGTGCAACACACTGACAATCTGAGGGTACTAATCCCTCCTAACTTTTCTGTTTTTGTTTTGTGTTTTATTTTGCAGGTGAAGAAGATACCAGATGCTATGGATTAGATTGGACTTAGTTTTTAGGATCAAATTCCTGTATTGGAACTCATGTAATATTGTTGTAATTTTTCCATTATGGAATCATTGTAAAGACTTTGTAACTTGTGTTTTTATTAATAAAATTTAATTATTTTCATTTTTCTATTCTTATTGATATTGGAGATATTCAATATTTGTTATCTGATATATGAGTCCATTGAATTATATTTAGGATATAATCCTGTTTATCCAATTTGAATTCCAAATCAAATACAACTCAAATTTAAACTCTAACATTCCTAAATTTAAATAATTCAAACCTTCAACTCCCAAATTCAAAATATAACCCAAAGGTCAGGTCAAAATTCCATCAACTTCCAGTGTCTACCTCTATCTAAGAATCAGATAAT
This sequence comes from Alopecurus myosuroides, assembly GCA_028641055.1. Classification (NCBI taxonomy): domain Eukaryota; kingdom Viridiplantae; phylum Streptophyta; class Magnoliopsida; order Poales; family Poaceae; genus Alopecurus; species Alopecurus myosuroides. Next base: position 325,955,673 of record CM054063.1, on the reverse strand, counting down.
TGATGAAACCTCAATCACTCCAGGATTTTTGTTTTGCGAAAAATTTATTCAGGTTTTGCAAACACATGCATGCAGATGCACAAATTAATATTCTAACCCCCGTGAGTTCCTAAATGCTGGGACATTACAGACTGTAACAGTAGTATGTAAACATCAGATAACCAATCCTAACCATCCACTCTGTTCAATCTAGAATATGCCTATCTCTTCAGTTGAGTGTAATCTCACCAGCACCAGGTCCCACCCCGCCACGGCAGGAGACTCAACCATTACAACCGGAGGAGAAATTAATCCCACACTTTTTATGTCCCGTATTCCCCTGCTGGTGACAATCGGTTCAAGCGCATGACGACCCTTATAGCAAATTGACTAGAACACACACTAACAAAAACAAACTTCAAGTTAAGCCCCGTGCCCATGTTGGGCTAGAGTGGCAGTACGGTATGTGTCATTTTTGTAAAACACCTTTTTTTCCCAAAAATGACCACTTCAACAATTCTCCGGTGGATAAGGCTCAGCCTTTCCATCGGGTTTTCCATCAAGCCTTTGTTTTGCAAAAACATATTTTTAGGGTGTCCACTTAGGGACTAATACTTGTGGTGGTAATAAATACCATATGGTGGCTATGGGCTTGGTAACACCAAGTATCAACTACTAGCATAATAATAATAATATATAATATTAATAGCAGTAGTAGTCACTCAAAAGAAGTTTTTGGTAATCCAGTTTTTGTAAAACTTTCAGAAGTAAAACATGCATGATAGATAATGATAAGTGTATTAATAGCAAGCATCAGGATGGCTTGCCTTAAAACTCTTTGTGTTGCTGGCGTTGAAGTATCTTGAACTTGACACACGGCTCTATAACTCCTCCTTCTTCTTCTTCTTCTTCTTCTTCTTCTTCTTCTTCTTCTTCTTCGTTTTCTAACGCCGTAAAAGAAATAAAGACACTAACTCAGAACCAAAAAGACAATCACATAAACAATACAACACATACAACAAGTAAACTTATACTAGCGCAATCACTCAAAAAGCTATCGAGAAAACCATCTCACAAACACTCATAGTACAAAAGTCTCGCCAGAAAAACATATGGTTGAGAAGCCATATTCCACACTAAATATCATAGATGGAGTGGGTGTACCACTCTAAAACCAAGACATTTAAGAATCTAAAAGAATAGCTTGTGGTCACAAAGGTGAGGCTACTAAAGTACTAACAATCATTCAAAGCAATACATGTGGCAGTGGGCATTAACAACAACACAAGAAATCATCACCAAACAAGTTTACCAGTAACCTTAAGAATGAATAACAAGGTACTACTAAACACAACAATAACACAAGTATAATACTCATGCTAAGGTAAACACTCAAACAATTCTAAACAACAAAGCAAACAAACCATAGATGAATAAGCTAGTTACTGACTATGCTTAAGTCTACCTCCAAAGCTAAGGAATCCATCAATCATGAAAAATAACCAAACAAACCAGTGGATTAACCAATGGTAACAAGTCCTAAGACACACTCTAAAACACAATGCTCACAAGAGATAACAAAGCTAGAAAACAACATAATGACAGGAGTGCACTAATAGCATATTAGTATGAAAATTCTACACAAGCATGCTATAAGAAATAATTGCACTACACAACCAATCACAACTAGCAACTAAAACATCTATGCCATAATAACGGAGGTGAAGACATCCTAAATATGTTAGGATGATCATACAACCATAAAATAAATGACCAACATAATGGAGCAAACTCATAACATCTAGTGGTGACACTAATGCAACACTAGAGAGGCAATCAACACTAGAAGAATGCATTCTCCTAAACAAGAAACACAAGAATATACATACTTACTAACAACACACAAACCTTACACATGCTAGTAAGCAAATACTATAAAAATAACTCCATGAGAACAACTACCTAGCAAGAGCAAACCAAGTCTAATAGTCATGCTTTTCTAATCAATCAAATACCAAGCAATCAAAGTACAAGCTATACAACCAGTAGTTATGCACTCAATACAAGCTCAACCAAACACCTTCAAAAGTTAAAATACTGAAGGAAATCTATCCACACATAATTGATCAATACTAGGAAAATATTCTCTTTCCAAACATTACTAAAAAATAATCAAAACTATAGTCAAGCACTTCCTAACAAGACATTCCCAAGGAAACATTATGTAAACAAATGCACCACAACTAAACATACTAGCATTCACAAAGAAATACTAAACACTTCATTTACACAAGTAAAATAAACATCTATTTTCCTTGGTGGAAAATAGTAAAAAACTGATGCATGTAAAATGCATAGATGAATTTTGCATATTTTCACATGGTTTTCTATTACATATTGCATCATATAAGGGTATAATTCAATGTTTTATAGTATTTTGGGGTTAAATTACAAAGTCCCCCAACTCTTATGGAATTAACCCTGCCTGTTAGAAACCCCGTTTTCTATATTTTTGACGTTTCAGGGGGCAAACTTCCGCGAAATCACCTGAAAATCTGCGGGGGTCATTTTCTTGGAAGGAGAAGACTTGCGGGCGAAGGATCCACGAGAATTGGGCAAGGAGGCCCAAAAGAGGACCCTCCATGCGGCCAGATTCCTTGGCCGCGTGAGAGGCCCCCTTTTGGCCCCTATGGCCCCAATTCCTTCCATCTTCGACTTACCGACTCCGTCTTGACCTAATACCGACTATAAAAAGGGTCCCCCGTACCCTTACGGAGAAGAGCGCCGCCGAAACACCGAAACAGAGACCAGAAGTTCCAGATTGGAGGGGGAAAACTCCGGCGGGGCGCCGCCGGTGTGATCTCCTACCCCTCCAACGTCATCTCCATCGACATCTCCATGAAGAGGGAGTAGTCCACCCCAGGGCTATGGGTTTTTGGAAGTAGCACTTGTATCTCTCTCTCTATGTGCTTCACTAATTAGATCCGTATGAGCTGCCTCACATGATTACGGGCACCGTTGTAATTCCTATGTGGTGGATTGTCGAGACATCATAGTAGTTTTCATAGACGGGGGTGCCATGAGACTACGGGTAGAGACGTGGGGAAACGGGATCGCGTTGGTGAAAAAGACACAGGATTTACCCAGGTTCGGTACGTCGTGTTATACGATGTTCCTACTCCTGCAATCTCACTAATCAGGACTAAAGCCTGTGCAAACAATTACAATGTGAGGTTAGGTTTAGCTACTCGCGGAGGATCAACTTCTCGGCGAGTTGGCCTGTGGCTTCCTCTCCTCCCTTCTCTCATCTCCCGTCCGGCTTTATATAATAGCCGGATTAGGGCATACAGAATAGGAAACCTAGAAGACTACGATAGCTTGTAACTTGGAAAGTAAGGAATCCGTCTTCTCCTCCGACCCGAATCACGTGGGTCGTGATCCGGGTCCTTCTAGAATCCGGCTTCTGTGCGTCAGCTTACTGGGCCGCCCAATGGACCATAGCCCACTACCAGTTGGGCCACCCTGGTAATCCGGCACTTTTGACTATCATCTGATCTACCCCTAATCGGTATATATCCGACAGTAGCCCCCAAGAAGGATTGAAACTCTTATTTGCCGTCTTTCGCCAAATGTATATTGTCCAAGAAATGTCGGCCAGCAGTCCTGATTCTTCTTATTCTTCTTTTGAAAAGAGATGGTAACGTAAAACTCGGAATTCGGGAAATCCGACTTTTCTCACACGATCCTTCGCGGAGAAGGAACTTCCTACGTCAGCACTTTAATCCCGCTGACGTGAGGGACGTTTGGGTTTTGAGTGGGAAACCCAGAAACATATCTCTGACAGATTCTCGCGGGAAACGAGGAGATAACCATAATCACCCTGTCGATTCATTTCCCGGATTTTCCGGCGAGTGACACGCGTTGAACATCCAACGGTCAAAAGAGCCGTTAGCACGTATCGTGACGAATTTCCGGCTATAAATAGCCTTCGTCGTCCTCCCAGCAAACCTTCCGCTCTCACTCTGAACGCCATTAGCGCCCAGGCTCCCAAGCAGAGAAACACCGAACGCCCACTGCGCCCAAAATCGTCACCGGAGACGAGCTGCGCCACCACCTGATGGCATCCTCACTGTCCTCCCCTGCCCGTACCGTGACGCGCGACATCGAGCAAATCATCAACGACATGGATCCGCAGTTGGACTCCCCAACGCGCGCCGGCGACGAGCCAACGAAGACGATGGATTCCGCGGTAGACGGAGGGAACCTCTCCGCCACCGCAGATCTTGCGGGCTCCAGCTCCGCGCTCTCTCCGCCGTTCGCTCCACAAACGGCGGAGGAGAAGATCACGCTTCTCGGCGACGAGCTCGCCGCTGCCGGAGCGGACGAGAGGACGGAATTTGTCGGCGATTGGAGTCCGAGTAATGTGCCTCCTCTCCTTCTTCCACAAATGGAAAAGGAAGGGCTAATAGTCAAAGGCAAATGGCGGAACTCGGAAGGTGATCTCAAGCCTGCACCTAAGGACGGAGAACGCGTCCTTCTTACTTCTCACATCAAGAGAGGTATGGGTTTACCGCCTTCCGCCTTTTTCTCAGAGGTCCTTGACTATTACGGCGTCCAACCACACAATATTTCTCCAAACTCCATCCTCTATCTAGCTAGTTTCCAAGCCCTTTTTGAAGGGTATTTAGGAATAACTCCTAGTCTAGAATTTTGGCAATATTGCTTTGAGGTGAAGCATAACCTCACAGAAGGTGTTTCTCCCATCTGCGGAACTATTTCTTTCACCCTTCGGAGGCTTATGGAAGATTGGTATCCAAAGATAAAAACATCGGAACCCATCAAATCTTGGATGGGTTCCTTCTTTTACCATCAGGACCTCTCATTCCCCGGTAAAGAAAATGGGATTCCTCCATTTATTAATTCTGCCGCCTCTCCCCAAGAAAGTTGGACAGTTGAAGCAGTGCAAATACTGCCGGAAAACTTGATGAAAATAAAACGGCGTATTGCCAAGCTTACTTCTTCCCAGCCTCCCTTAACCGGGAAGGATACTGTTTTATGTTGGTTTGGACGCCGTGTTCAACCTCTTTCCTTTCCTTCCCGGCTCCTTTGCGAATACGAAGGGCCAGAAGATAGCATGAGGGGGACGGACAAGGCATATACCAAAAAGGATTTCATAAAGCGACTCAACCACCTGGTCGCTGCTAGCAAACAATACGCCAAAAGTCTGGCAATCTACCACGTGGAGAATCCAGCCCCCAAGGTATTTATATTTTTCTCTACCTTTAGGTTTTTCTCGGATTTATCCTCCTTGTCTGACTTTTAACGCATCACTGCTACTTTCCTAGTTCAACGAACTTAAAGGAGATGATCTTGCTTCCGACGCCAAGCTTAACGAAATACATGTCAGCTTCTACAGCGACCGGAAACGTAAAAGGCATGTGACCTTTGAGGAAACAATAACTGTTGACGGCATTCCTGTCGCCACATCTAGGTATTCTGCTGGGCATTTTTTATCGTTATTCCCCTCCAGTTCTTCGAGATACTTATTTCTCGGATGTTCTCTTTTCAGCCTTGCTCCAACTCCTTTGAAAACAAAGAAATTGAAGAAACATAAAGCTGCTGCTACGAAAAAAGAACCTCGTTCTGCTGCATCTGGGATGGACGAGCCTATCCGTACTTTGGACAGGAATGTCGGGATAAAGGAAGAACCCTTTGATGAACTCGGATATATCCGTCCAGAAGCTAAGAAGTTCTTCGCTCCTGCGCCTCTAATTCGTCCTTGGCCACAGGGCGGGCTGATTATCCGAAATGACTTCGTATTTTCACCTCGTCAGGTCATACAAGATGGCCTTCATCACGTTGGGATTCTTTTTTCTGAATATGCCAGAGAATTCAACGAGACTTTGTCAAACTTGCGGGAAATGAGCCAGGTAATATCTCTAGCCCCCAAGCAATAAGTTTGAAACGTAGTTTCATCTTAATGCTTTTTTTATTATTATTACGCTTGATCTAACTTAAGCGTTTGGCTTTTATTTCCGTGTTTCAGCATACTGCTGATGTAATAAACTTGGAACTTTTTAATAAACTTAACATCAAGAATGAAGAGGTGAAGACCCTTCAATCTATTATTAAGTCTAAGGATGATGAGCTGGCCTCTTCTCAGCAACAGCTATCGGAAACAACAGGTATTTTTTACTCTGTTTTATCCGATTTATCAATAAGTATTTTCTCGAGATATTTCTAAACTCGGAGTTTTTTCCTTGCTTTCCAGTTGCTTTGGCTAAGGCCAAGGAAGTAGCTGAAGATGCCGGCAATGCCGAACGTATTCGTAAGGAAAATTTAGATCTTCATAAGGAACTTATGAAGGTTCGACAAGATCTGGAAGCCAGTAATCTGGCCCTTAGTATTTCTCAATCCAAGGCTTTCGATCAGGCGGAAAAGGATAAATCCACTATCCACGACTTGGAAAGTATGTTAATCCTTCGCCTAAAGGAATGTTCCGAAATTGACAAGGTTCTCGGTAAGTTTTATTTCATTTACCGATTTTTCCATGTATAGCTTTCTTTCTCTGTTTTGTCTCTTAACCTTTTTGGAGGCTTGTTCCGACTAAACAGGAAATTATCCAGGTCTTTCTCATATGGAAAAAATCCGAGCCTTTGGGCAGGTATGGAATGCTATCAGAAGCGCTGGGATGCGGCTGATCAGCAATTTCTTCCCTACAAGTACCATAGAATTCTCGGAAGTTTATAAACTTCCGGCTGCTATCCTGGAGGTGGCGGAATCTAGGGAATCCACCTTACGCTCCGCTGCACGGGGTGGCGCACGCATGGCTCTCAGCCTTATGCGTATGCATTACCCTAGTGCCAAATCTTGGCGCGTGGCGTCCAGTATCCCTCAAGGATATACGGAAAATCAACGAACCAGCATCTTTGATGAAATCAAAGGCCATGCCACCAAGATTGCTTCTATGGTGAACATTTCTATCACCTATCCGGAAAAGGAGATCCCCGAAGCCCCCGAGGATGACAGCAGCGACGAAGACTCGGATGCTTGAAGGGCTGTCCTGATCCTTGATGGTGGATAATAGGAGCATTTTTTTACAATGTAATTCATATTGTAATGATTCTATTCTTTTGTATAAACAAGAACTCCGCCCTTTGCAGTTTTAATTAGGAAATTCTTTGCAAGGTTTCCAGATTTTATTATTCCTTTATCTTCTAAGTTCTCTGGCTTATATGTTTTAACTGTCCTTAGTGTTTGAAATGGCTCAATAGTATTGTGAATCATCATGCCGAGTAACTGGGTATAACCCATCAGCTTGAACTCGGAAACATGGATCATACTAAAGGCATTTTTACTAACTAGCTCCAGTGACTCAACACATAAACAATCAGATAATACTTAGAGAAAAGCAAGGAATTTTTTGAAACTTGGGCACACAGGCACAATCCGAGTTTCCTTTAGCCGTTGGCAGGCTGAAAATCATTCAGTTTTTAAACACCGAGCACGCAGGGACAATTCGGGTTAACATTGAGTATTTTGTAAGATCATTGGGAAATAGATAAGGTGGAATCATGCTTTGTACTATAATGAACTTGTAAAAACATGGATAACAAAATTCCGACAACTTTATTTCATGATCTCAAAGATATTTACATAGAAATTGAACTAAGTATAGAAGGGACGTAACTGCTGGATGCTCCAAGGCCTCTTTGTCTCTCCTAGTTCATCATCTATCTTTCTCTTTCTTTTGCGATTCGGCTTTTCGGGATCATCTTCCGTGTCCCGAATATCTACAAGATAATATGACCCATTTTTCATAGCTTTGCTAATTACAAATGGTCCTTCCCATACTGGGGCCAATTTGTGCTTTCTTTGCTGCACCAATCTCAGCACTAAGTCACCTTCTTTAAAAGAACGATGTCTGATTTTCTGACTATGATAACGTCGTAAACCTTGCTGGTAAATGGCGGATCTTTGGAGCACAAGTTCTCGTTCCTCTTCTAAGAGATCGACGGCATCTTGTCGTGCTTCTTCGGCATCCGAGTCATCGAAATCCCGCACTCTTGGGCTATCATGGATCATGTCCGTTGGAAGGATAGCTTCCGCACCATAAACTAGGAAAAACGGGGTTTGCCCAGTTGACCTGTTTGGCGTCGTTCGAATGCTCCAAAGCACAGAAGGTAGCTCCTCTACCCATGCTCCAGCCGCTCTATGAAGAGGAGATTCGAGTCTTGGGCGTATTCCTTGCAGGATTGAGCTATTAATTCGCTCGACCTGGCCATTGGATTGCGGGTGTGCCACAGATGCGAGATCTAGGCGGATTCCCATTTGTCGGCAATATTTTGCCAACTCTCCAATGGAGAAATTTGTCCCGTTGTCGGTTATTATGCTATGTGGAACGCCGTATCTCATGACTATGTCAATGATGAAATTTCTGGCAGTTACACCGTCAAGCTTTTTGATGGGTTTAGCCTCCACCCACTTGGTATATTTGTCCACAGCTACAAGTAGATGTGTAAGTCCGCCTCGCGCAGTTTTGAATGGTCCCATCATATCTAGCCCCCAGACCGCAAACGACCATGTAATTGGGATAGTTTTGAGTGCTTGGGCCGGCATATTGGTCTGCTTGGCGTAATATTGACACCCTTCACATGTGTTAACTATGTGTTCAGCATCTGTCTTGGCTGTTAGCCAGAAAAACCCGGCACGGAATGCTTTTTTAACTATGATTTTTGATTGAGCATGGTGTCCGCAATCTCCGGCATGGATTTCTTGCAGGATTTCTCGTCCTTCTTCGGGTGAAATACACCGTAGAAAAATTCCGGAAGTACTGCGTATATACAGGCAATTATCAATTACCGTGTATCCTTTGCATCGACGCTGAATTTGTCTCTGCAAGACTTCGTCTGCTCCTTCCGGGTACTTCTGATTTACTAAGAAGTTTAAATATGGTATTGTCCACTCCGGGTTAATGAGTATAACTTCAATTGATTCGGAAGCCAGAGGGTAATCGATATCTCCACCTTTTATGGATGGCTCGTACAAATGCTGGACGAATACACCTGGTGGTAGGATTTTTACCCTTTCTGACCCCATGCGGGCTAATGCATCCGCGTTCCAATTTTCCTCCCTTTTCACGTGGAGTACTTCGAATCCAAAGAAACAAATGGCGAACTCGTCCACCGTTCTCCAATATTCGGCCATTATAGGGCTCTTTGCATCCCAGGTTTGGTTGAGCTGATGCTGCACCAAATCCGAGTCGCCGTAGCATAAGATGCGTTTGACCCCTATTTCTTTTGCAATGTGCAATCCATGAAGCAATGCCTCGTATTCTGCCATGTTGTTACTGGCATTGAAGTGTATTTGTAATACGTACTCCATTGTATCTCCTTTAGGGGATTTTAAGATTACACCAGCTCCTGCGCCCTCCTTCATCTTGGATCCATCAAAGTGCATGATCCAGTACTCGGACTCCGGCATTGGTGTTTTCTCCATTGCTTCCGTCCAGTCGGCGACAAAGTCTGCCAGAACCTGAGATTTTATTGCCGTCCTTGGCTGATACTTAATGTCGAAGGCTGCTAGCTCGATACCCCATTTGGCTACTCGGCCAATTGCCTCCGCATTGTTTATTATATCCCCTAGTGGTGCTTTACATACCACTGTTATGGAATATCCTTGGAAGTAATGACGTAATTTTCTAGATGCGAAAAATACGCCATATGCCAGTTTTTGGTAGTGTGGATACCTTTGCTTGGACTCGGAGAAAACTTCACTTATATAATATACCGGATGCTGATCTGGTATGCTTTGTTCGTCTTTCTTCCGTTCCACAACAATTACTGCACTAATAACCCGGTTTGTAGCCGTGAGATACAATAACATAGGTTCTTCGTCTTTTGGGGATGCCAAAATCGGGGCTTTCATCAAAGTTTCTTTTAACCGAGTTAACGCTGCATCGGCCTCTTCTGTCCACTCGAACTTGTCGGATTTTTTCAGCAACTTGTAGAGTGGTAAGGCTTTATCCTCCAGCCGACTAATAAATCTGCTGACGGCAGCGGCGGAACCCGTCAATCTTTGGACATCTTTCACACACGTGGGTTTGGAGATGTTCAAGATGGCTTTGATCTTTTCCGGGTTAACTTCTATTCCTCTGTGAGAAACGATGAAACCCAGAAGTTTTCCTGAGGGAACCCCGAATACACACTTTGATGGATTTAACATCATCTTGTAAGTGCGCAAGTTTTCGAAGGTTTCTCGCAGATCCTCAAGGAGTGTGTCTTTTTCCTTGGTTACGACAGCAATATCGTCTACGTAAACGTGGACGTTTTTGCCAATCTGACTATGCAAGCAATGCTGCATGCAACGCTGGTAAGTTGCACCTGCGTTCTTCAGGCCAAATGGCATGGTTACATAATAATACGTCCCGTATGGGGTTATAAAAGAAGTCTTAATTTGATCTTCCTTTTTCATGCGTATTTGGTGGTACCCGGAGTAAGCATCCAAAAAGCATAAAAGCTCAGAGCCTGCAGTGGCGTCTATTATTTGATCAATTCGCGGTAACGCGAACCTATCTTTAGGACACAATTTGTTCAAACCAGTGTAATCTATACACATTCTAAGAGCAGTAGTGTCTTTCTTCGGTACTAATACCGGATTTCCAGACCAATCAGTGTGGATTACTTCCTGAATGAAATCTGCTGCTAAAAGCCGGATAATTTCCTTGCCAATAGCCTTCCGTCTTCTTCCGTCAAATCGACGGAGACCTTGTTTGACGGGTTTGGAGCCTGGAATCACCTTGAGTTGATGCTCAGCAAGTTCCCTGGGCACGCCTGGCATGTCAGCAGGACACCAGGCGAAAATATCCTAGTTCTCACGGAGGAACTTGATGAGCTCGCCTTCCTATTTGTCGGTCATCCCAATCCCTACTACGACAAACTTTGTCGGATCTTTAGGGTCTAGGATTACCTGTCTTGTATTCTTGGATGCCTTGAAGCTATCTGCTGGCTTCCGAGTTTCTTTTCCTGCCGGCATTTCTGTCGGCGATACCTCCTTAGCCAGCTCCTTCAGCTCTTCCTTTGCTATGATTTTCTCAGCACAAAGGGCGTTTTCTTTTTCCAGCTTGTTCGCCAGCTTAAAGTCTCCAGTTATGGTGATTACCCCTCCTTTCGGCCCTGGCATCTTCAGCTTGTTATAAATATAACATGATCTTGCCATAAATTTGGCGAAAGCTGGACGTCCGAGTATTGCGTGATATACGCTCTCGAACGGCACCACCTCGAAGGATACTTTTTCCTGACGGAAGTGATCTTTTTCTCCGAAAGTGACATCTAGGGAAATTTCTCCTAGGGATCGTGCTTGCCTGCCGGGAACAATGCCATGGAAGCGTATATTGCTGTGATTGAGCTGGGTCTCGGAGATCTTCAGATGTCTCAATGTGTCCAGGTACATTATGTTGATGCCAGATCCTCCGTCCATCAGCACTCTTCTTAGCCTAGTGTTCTGGACAATAGGGCTTACGATAAGAGCTTGTGTGCCGGGTTCAGGGATATTTCCGGGATGATCAGACTAATCCCAGGTTATTGGTGTGTTCGAATACTTCAAGAATTTCGGGGTTGCCGGGACAACCGCGTTTATCTCTCGAAGTGTTCTTTTGGCCACCTTTGCTGACGGAGTTGCGAGGAATGTTAAAAGTGCCTCTCCATCAACTCTCGGAAATTTGGGTTCGCCTTTTCGCTGTTGTTCCTGGATTTTTTCATCAGTGTCCGATTCACTATCTTCTTTCTCAGCTTCTGGCTTTTGTTTGGAGAACTTCCTTTTGGGATTATTCCCCTTATTTCCGGATCCTGCACTGCCTTTCATGTGCTCATTCATCCGGCATTGCGCGTTGGTATGGGTGGGTTTCCCAAATTGTGAATGGTGGATGCAGGGTTCAGACTTAATCTTCTCCCACTCTTCTTTAGTGTAGTTGATTGGTTCTGAACTGCGTCCTTTCCATTTGTTCCCTTTTTCACTTCCAAAGGCTATATTAACTTTTTTGGGTTTTGGTGTTGCTTCTGAAGTTCCTTTTTTCTCAGTGCGAGGATTTTTCTTGGCCAGTATCAGTGTGTCGATATTGCCTCCTCTTGCTCTGATGTCGTCTTCGGCTGCAACGTGTTCGTTGGCGGTTGTAAGCATAGATCCGAGATCTTTGTGCTGTTTGGAACCGACCATGAACGGTACAAGTCCGGGTTTTAGGCCATTGACGAAAGCATGCATTGCTTGTACGTCAGTTACTCCAGAACAACTATTCTTCATTGCAGTCCATCTGGAGATGAAATCCACGTATGGTTCATCCTCAAATTGGGTGCAACGGTTCAGCTGGTTGATGCTGTTCGGGCGTTTGTACGTTCCCCGGAAGTGCTGAGTGAATACTCGAGCCATATCATCCCAGCTGTCGACAGTTCTTGATGGCAATCCATTGATCCAATCTCTGGCTCCCTCCAGTAACATTAGGGGAAGAAAATTTACAGCTTCCAGGTCTGTCCCATTGTTAATCTGGACGGCTGTATAGTAGTCTGAGAGCCAGGTATCCGGGTTTGTACTGCCGGTGTATTTCTGGTACGTTAGACTGACCTTGGCAAAGCCAGAATGCAGGGTTATCCTTCGGATCCTATCAGTGAAACACTTAGGCCCAAAGTATAGATCATCCTTTTCCGCCCTATCAATGTGTGCGGAATATCTTCCGGCTGAATGGACAGAAGGGGATCTGCTCCTTTCTTTTCCATTGTTGCGCGGACGCGCTTTTCCGGGATCGTTTCTATTTCTTTCAAGATCACGCCCTTTTGGATGAGGCGGAGTTCTACTCATGTACCTTTCTTTATCCTTAGGAGGTGTCCGAGATCTCTCACGCCTGTGAGGTGCATCATGTCTTCCGGCTTTTTCGGCAGGGTTTCTCGGAGGTGGCATTGCTTTGCCGTCATTCCGGTGTTTTTCTTCCCGATTGTGTGGTTTGCCTCCACCTTTCGGGAGATGGGATCCGGTTCTAGACGCTTCGTCCCTATTGTCGGGGTTTTTCTTATCTTTCCTTGGATCCGCTTTCTTATCCTTTGAATTGTCGGAATCTCCAGGTTCTTCCGGTCCAGGTGCTCCAGCAGCGCAAGTAGCTGTTTTGCATAGGGTGGAGTTATCGTGCAACTTCCCTGATCGCTCTTGGGCCCGCTGTTGTTGTTGCAATGCTTTTCCTAGGAAAGCATACACCCCCTGGAGTTTTTCACCATTGGAGTACAGGTCATTGTTGAGGATGGCAAACGCTGCTTCCGCATTTTCTGCTGCGGTTTTGTATATTGGTTCGCCCTGGCATCTTTGCCGTTTACCTGCTTTTGCCAAGATGGGTTGTGGAACCTTTCTTTTGGCGGCAGTACTTCCGGTCTTACGATTCCGGGTAACCTTGTAGGTTTAATGCCAGATCTATTATTTCTCTCGTACTCCTCTATTTCTTCCTTCATGAGCTTGATGTCATCCTGGGTTTTTTGGAGGTGTTCACGAGATCTGAGTAGATGTTGCTGTTGCCTTTGAAAGGCTCGTCTCCTGGCTTCCAGCATCTCAGGGGGTTCGTTTAGTCCCACTGGCGTTTGTAACAGATCCTGTTCTTCTTGCTCTGTCATTGGCGGAACAAGGATTTCTTTTGTTTTCTTCTCCGCGGGCTTTGTTCCGCTTGCATCTCCTACTTCCGGGTTTTCATCGGCTGGATCAGCCAATTTCTTCTTCCGGAGTTTGTATTGGAATTTTTTAGCGGCCTTGTTCTTTTTCTTGGAAGAAGGAGGTTTTTTAACAAGTTCGTCCTCTGTCAATTCCTTGACGTTGGGAAATATCGGAGAGGTTTCTCCATCTTCTCTCTCTTCCTCTGGCGGAGGGGTTTTAGGGCTTTCCTGACTGCCGGCGTCCGTGGTTTCAGCCGGTTTCGCCATTAGTACTTCATGGAATCCCTCTTGGAAATATTTAACTTTTCTTTCGAAGGCGTCCACGTCTTCGTCTTCGGAATCGAAATCATCTGATCCGGTTTCTGACTCTAATCTCGCCGCAATGGCGGCTAGCACAGAGTCAGCTTCCGAGTTCATCGCTGGATTGGCGGGTGTCGGATCTTCCTCCTTTGTAGTGGGTTTGCTATTTTCTGCCTCTTGCACGGGATTACTTTCATCCGTGTTTTCGGCGAAAGCCAGATCGTCCACCTCTGTAGTGGGTTTGTTGCTTTCTGCCTCCTGCACGGGATTTCCGTCATCCGTGTTCTCGGCGACTTCGGATTGCACCATACCGATAAAGTGTGTATCACTTTTATGTCGGCGATCTGAGCAAAATCCGGGATCGTAGTCATCTTCGACTGGGTACAGGGCGGGTGGGATAAATTTGCTTCCACCGCAAAACCCCATGGCTTCTGCAGTTAATCCGATAAAGATATTAGCAGATCCAATCGGTAACACGCAGGCACTTACCAGATGGTTTTGCGCCGGTATGTAGGATCCGTTGTCGAGGAAGCGTCCGACGTCATTGTCGAACTCCAGGCTTCCGACAGTTATGGAACTTCCGATTCCGCCGAGTATCCCAGATCGGAACTTAACGCCTGACGTCGTTTGCCCCACGGTGGGCGCCAACTGTAGAGACATCGTAGTAGTTTTCATAGACGGGGGTGCCATGAGACTACGGGTAGAGACGTGGGGAAATGGGATCGCGTTGGTGACAAAGACACAGGATTTACCCAGGTTCGGTACGTCGTGTTATACGACGTTCCTACTCCTGCAGTCTCACTAATCAGGACTAAAGCATGTGCAAACAATTACAATGTGAGGTTAGGTTTAGCTACTCGCGGAGGATCAACTTCTCGGCGAGTTGGCATGTGGCTTCCTCTCCTCCCTTCTCTCATCTCCCGTCCGGCTTTATATAATAGCCGGATTAGGGCATACAGAATAGGAAACCTAGAAGACTACGATAGCTTGTAACTTGGAAAGTAAGGAATCCGTCTTCTCCTCCGACCCGAATCACGTGGGTCGTGATCCGGGTCCTTCTAGAATCCGGCTTCTGTGCGTCAGCTTACTGGGCCGCCCAATGGACCATAGCCCACTACCAGTTGGGCCACCCTCGTAATCCGGCACTTTTGACTACCATCTGATATACCCCTAATCCGGCACTTTTGACTACCATCTGATATACCCCTAATCTTTTCTATGAGTTATTGAATCTGAGATTGCAATTGTTTCTCTTGAGTTATTTGAGTAGATGTATCTTATGTACCCCGTTCTTATTTGCTAGCTTTGATCAATCTAGTTCTTGAGAGCGTGTGTGGGGTGATGGGTGCATTAGTTGGAGTAACGGGGGGTGGCTAGTGCTGTGAAAGTGACAGAAGTTCAGCGATACACTTAGGTTTTGTTAAACCTTTCTTAGTTACCTCACTAGGGATAAAAAGGAGTACCTTGTTACCGGGGATTTGAAGTGACACTAATCAATCTCC
This sequence comes from Alopecurus myosuroides, assembly GCA_028641055.1. Lineage (NCBI taxonomy): Eukaryota > Viridiplantae > Streptophyta > Magnoliopsida > Poales > Poaceae > Alopecurus > Alopecurus myosuroides. Next base: position 325,940,210 of record CM054063.1, on the reverse strand, counting down.
ATGACTAGATCTAGCAAGTTCTTACTTCAACTTCATGTCACATTGCTTAAAGCTATACTCTGGTTTTTCCTTAATTATCGAGGTGTTATGATTTATTTCGCATCTTGGTGGAGTATAAGAGGGATCAATATGACCGTAGAGATCTCTATGCTAGGACGTGATGCCCATATGAAAGTACTCAATGTTAAACATGTTATAGTAATCTCACATGTAATTATTTATGTCCACTGTGTACTACTTTATTTGAGAGAATGCAAGTGTGAAACCATGAACCCCGGTCCTATTTTAATTATAAGAAAACACTCTAGTTACTTTGCTGTAATTTACTTTACTTGCACTTTACTTTACTTGCATCTCCAATTCGAATTTACATTATCTCCATCACCACTTGCATCACAAAAATACAAAAACAATCCATTGCATATTTATTTTCTCATTTGCATTTAGTAGTAGATTTAATTATTGCACATTTACTTTCAGTTTTGCATTGCAATTTAGAAGTCTCACACCTTGTGCTTGACAACCACTTGGTGAGGTTGAGGGAACAAAATTCTCTACTTGTTTGCAGGATCCTGGAGGAAGCTTGGAAGACAACTGCTGAAATACTGGCTCCCCAAGAGTTCGATATAAACCCTCGAGTCACCCTCGTGGGGAAGAAGGCTAGCCACTAGCTACACACTCTGCACTTGGAATCTCAACCTACCCATCAAGCGTTTTTCTGGCGCCGTTGCCGGGGAGCCATAGGTGAAGGAGTTGTCCAAGGGAGCTCACAAGAAGTCTTCATCACCAACAAGGTGTGCAAACACCTAAGATTGGGGAGGTTGCACCTACGTGAGTACCGTCCTTTCTATCTCCACCTTCTTTCAAGTAGATTGTTTTGTTTCTTGTCTTGTTTTTGTTTTTGTTTTGTTTTTGTTCTTGTTTTTGTTTTGTCTTGCATATTTTATTTTATTTTGCATTTTAGTTTTGCATTTAGTTATCTAGTTTATTTTAGTATTTCGAATTTGCCTAGTTACTTTACATTTCAGTTTTGCATAAAAAATGAAAAACTACATAAAAACTGTTAAAATGGGTGATAGAACTAAATTAAGTGACTACACAAATACACCCAATGACCAATTCATTGCTAGGCCAATTACTACACCTGAAATACAAGCTGAAAGCTATGAAGTAAGTCCTAGTTTATTGAATTTAATTACTAGAGAGCAATTTGGTGGTAGTGCTATGGAGGATGCCTCTATGCATCTTCATGATTTCATGGAAATATGTGATATGCAAAAATTTTAAAATGTGGAAAGTAGTGTTTTAAAACTGAAATTATTTCCTTTTTCACTTATAGGAAAGGCTAAAGAATGATTACTTTCACTACCTACAGCTAGTATAAAGTCTTGGGATGATTTAAAAGAAGCTTTCATTAAGAAATATTATCCTCCCGTTAAAATTTTGCAAAATAGGAATAATATCCTCTCATTTAGGCAAAATGATAATGAACATGTAGCCATGGCATGGGATAGAATTAAATTAATGATTAGAACATGCCCATCACATGGAGTTAATGAATGGACCATACTACACTCTTTTTATAATGGTCTAAACTACATGTCTAGAAATATACTTGATTCTGCTGCTGGAGGTGCCTTTATGAGTAAAACTGTAGGTGAGGCTAAGAGCATATTAGAAAGCATATTGCAAAATTATAGTCAATGGAATACTGAAAGAGCACCCAATCCCACTAATAAAATAAACTCAATTGAAGAAACCAATGATTTGTCTTCTAAAATGGACACTATTCTTGCTTTTATTAATAAACAAAATATGGAGAATGTGCCTTTGCAGGAGCTAGTTGGTAGTAATTATGAAAGTGTGGATGTTAATTTTGTTAGGAATTATGGTAGCAATGGTTTTGGTAATGCTTACAATTCATATAGTAAACCTCCTTATGTGCCAAATAAACCTTTTGTTCCATATCCTAATGCTAATGAAAATAAGTGGAAGCCTTCTAGTGAAATTTCTGAATTTCATAAATTGCTTACGGAACAAGTTGCTAGTCACAATGCTATGATACATGAGTTAAATAAGTCTATTGCATCCATTAGTAGTGATATTAAAGGATTGCAACTTCAATCTTCGAATTTAGATAAAGCATTGTCAAAATTAGCTGATAATCAAGCAACTCTATTAAGCATGTCAGCAGGAAAGCCACAAGCACAACCTAGTGTAGGAATGAATTCTATTACTATTGCTGCTCCTATTATTGAAAATATTGATCATATTGCTGAGAATACAAGTGAGCATGTCCCTACTAGCTTAGAAGAAACTTTGAATGAAATAGTGAAGTACCCTGAATATTTACTTCCATATATGTCTTATCTTGCTAGCAAAGATGAAATTAGTCCTCATGAATCAAGCATGCTAGATAAATTAGAGAGTAAAGTAGAGGAAATTATGATGCTTACTGAAATAAAGGATCCATTGCTTGATTTAGAAAAAAGTAGCTTGCAAGAACTTATTGCTACTCTACAAAAATTTGCTAGTGATCCCACTATAAATGTTAATCAACCTGGCTTTGGATCTTATATTGCTAATCATGTCTTGCAAGAAAAAATTGCTAGGTACAAGAATGAGGCCATGATACCTCCTAAGCTTGGGGATGCATGGATCCCCAAGGTGCTAGTTTCAATTGGAAAAGAAATTCACCATGCTATGTTAGATCTAGGTTCTAGTGTATCGATACTCTCTAAAGAATTATATGAATTGCTAGAACTAGAAAATTTAGAAAAGTGCTCAAGTGAATTTGTCCTTGCTGATAACTCTACTAAACATGCTGTAGGACAAGTAAAAGATGTTATGATTGAATTGCACATGACTTTTGTACCCATTGATTTCATTATTATGGATATGGGGGATAAATCCCCTAGTCCTATTATTTTGGGTAGACCTTTTCTTCGTACTACAGGTGCAATCATAGACTCCAAGGAAGGGAATGTAAAGTTTCAGTTCCCTCGCAAGAAAAGCATGGAGCACTTCCCAAGGAAGAGGGGCACGCTGAAGAACAAGCTTCCTCATGAGCTTTATCCCTCTTGATTATCAAGTAAGTAAAGCCTAGCTATATGGCTATAAAGAAAGCGCTTTACGGGAGGCAACCCGGTTGTTTTTGTTTGGATTTTCCTAGTGTCCTCTTGCTGTCTCAAGATATTAGTTTTTTTGTTTTAATTCTGGAGTTTTCAATAAAGAGTCAAGTCAAACCCATTTGGACTTATAAGTTGCTATCCTAGTGCATGAAATATTTTTCAGCACGATTCTGCTCACCGTATGATTTCACGTTTTTTATTGGTTTGTCGGATTGAGCTAATTTTTTAGTATGTTCTGCAACTTTCCGTCCTCTGTAAGAAAATCAATTGGCTTAATTTTTTGACGAGTCTAGCTTAGGGAAAAACGTTCGTTTTGCTGCTGCTGCTTTTCTGGACAAATTCTGCCTTCTTTTGTTTTATGCACTCTTTGGGCTTGGGAATCGAATTTCCATGATTCTTTCAAGCAAGAGAGTGAACATACAACATAATGAACCTTATTTTCTATCTACTGGAGCATTTGATTTGGAATTTTGCACAGCAAGCATGTGATTTGTTTGTCCTTGCTAATCTCACCCCACAGAAAAAGAATGGGAGAAACATGTTTTGTGAAGTTTTTTCACAAGGAATAGAGGAGCTGCGCCTCAAGACATCCAAGAATGGTGAAATCCATAAGCTTGGGGATGTGATGAACACCCCACTGGAGCTACACTCTTTTGGTTAGCACACGTCTACTTTCAGTTTTTCTAAGCAAAGCATGTATCGTAGAGACTTGAAGCGTCTAGTTTTTGTTTTTATTTTTGTTTTGATAAGACCACCACCATCATTTTATATGAGATTGAGCTACTGGAGTTTGGGGTTGGATTGTATTGGATGCTAGTATTATGACTTGGAATAGGGATGCCATGGTTGATTTGAAGAGCTACATATGTTTGCATGATTTATAGGTTTTTTATGTGTAGAAATTTGCAATAATGTTGTCTTGAGCTATCTCTTATTCATGTCCTTGATGTTAATTGCAGGTTTATTTAGTTTGTCATGAAATGAGTAGTTCTATGGACATATGCATGCATAGTAGCTGGTCAACTATCTCCCTCTTGCTAGCCCAAAAATTTAAAAATTCCAACAAGTAAAAACTTGTTTCCAACACTCCTTAGCCAAGTATTTCCAGTGAGTCCACCATATCTTCCCATTAGATTCATTGCTATTCCGAGTTAGTTCACCATGTTATTGTGTTATTTATGTTCTAAATTAAGATATTCACTTTATTAATTGTCATGGGTTGAACTTGGGATAGGACTCTCACGAACTTTTGAAGGCACACTTTACTTTTTATGCATCTAATAAACATGACCCAATAATGGGAGCCACAAGTTTTGCGTTTGACAAGTGTGTGGTTGGGATCTAGCTATAAATGTGTATCACCGAAAAGCTTTCAACATTGCACAAAAAAAATTTACATTTGGTTGATATCATGTACTTTTGTTTTTGGACTCCTGCCATGCCGAAATGAAATAGAGAAATAGTAAGTTTTGATGAGTAAGTATCTATATGACTAGAGAAACACATTGGGCCGCTAACCCAAGCCATGCTTTATCATGGTGGAAATTTACTTACAGCTTGAGTGACTCTACAACACATCCTATAATAAAATAAGAAGCTATGCATAATAGTGAATGAAAATAAAAAGGATGATGAGTCTACTCCGTTTGTTCATCTTGTCATTGTAACATGGGCTTGTTTCCATGTCATGGGGCAAGAGGTACCTCTTTGCGGTTCTCTATGATGTCATTAATACTTATTATGATTGTACAAAGCTTATTAGGAATCTTAAGTTGAGTAATCATGGAGTAGGTTTTCACACTCACGGGGCATGAGGCTTTCAACCACCTTGTCATTCTCATTACTTCAATACTTACAATTTTAAGATGCTAGTGATAAAGGGGCAATGAGAGTCCTAGATCAATGGATACCACGTTTCAATTAGTAATTTTAGTTGAATAATTTAGAGGCTAAATAAGACTTGATCATGTTTTACCTCTACTCAATTTTCTCCAAAGTGTCCACCATATTTTCTATTCTCCATTATGCTATTCTTTGACCAATATAGGATTTTATTTTTCATTTTGTGTATGCATTTGGTCCATAGTGCTTTTATTTCATTATACACTTTGTGAACTTTCATGAAGCATCTTTGCTTGCATATTTGATATTTCTTGCAACATGAATTGTATATTGCTACTCATTTCTAGTATTAATCATTTGATTATATGTAGCATGAATAATCCTCCTTGATATCCCATGATTGTTTCAATATGCAAAACCCATCTTAGTTTTATCACCTTCATACTCGAGGACGAGCATGGGTTAAGCTTGGGGATGTTGATGCATGTAAAATGCATAGATGAATTTTGCATATTTTCACATGGTTTTCTATTACATATTGCATCATATAAGGGTATAATTCAATGTTTTATAGTATTTTGGGATTAAATTACAAAGTCCCCCAACTTTTATGGAATTAACCCTGCCTGTCAGAAACCCCGTTTTCTATATTTTTGACGTTTCAGGGGGAAAACTTCCGCGAAATCACCTGAAAATCTGCAGGGGTCATTTTCTTGGAAGGAGAAGACTTGCGGGTGAAGGATCCACGAGAATTGGGCAAGGAGGCCCAAAAGAGGACCCTCCACGCGGCCAGATTCCTTGGCCGCGTAAGAGGCCCCCTTTTGGCCCCTGTGGCCCCAATTCCTTCCATCTTCGACTTACCGACTCCGTCTTGACCTAAAACCGACTATAAAAAGGGTCCCCCGTACCCCTACGGAGAAGAGCGCCGCCGAAACACCGAAACACCGAAACAGAGACCAGAAGTTCCATATTGGAGGGGGGAAAACTCCGGCGGGGCGCCGCCGGTGTGATCTCCTACCCCTCCAACGTCATCTCCATCGACATCTCCATGAAGAGGGAGTAGCCAGGGCTATGGGTTTGTGGAAGTAGCACTTGTATCTCTCTCTCTATGTGCTTCACTAATTAGATCCGTATGAGCTGCCTCACATGATTACGGGCACCGTTGTAATTCCTATGTGGTGGATCTTTTCTATGAGTTATTGAATCTGAGATTGCAATTGTTTCTCTTGAGTTATTTGAGTAGATGTATCTTATGTACCCCGTTCTTATTTGCTAGCTTTGATCAATCTAGTTCTTGAGAGCGTGTGTGGGGTGATGGGTGCATTAGTTGGAGTAACGGGGGGTGGCTAGTGCTGTGAAAGTGACAGAAGTTCAGCGATCCACTTAGGTTTTGTTAAACCTTTCTTAGTTACCTCACTAGGGATAAAAAGGAGTACCTTGTTACCGGGGATTTCAAGTGACACTAATCAATCTCCATGACTAGATCTAGCAAGTTCTTACTTCAACTTCATGTCACATTGCTTAAAGCCATACTCTGGTTTTTTCCTTAATTATCGAGGTGTTATGATTTATTTCGCATCTTGGTGGAGTATAAGAGGGATCAATATGACCGTAGTGATCTCTATGCTAGGACGTGATGCCCATATGAAAGTACTCAATGTTAAACATGTTATTGTAATCTCACATGTAATTATTTATGTCCACCGTCTACTACTTTATTTGAGAGAATGCAAGTGTGAAACCATGAACCCTGGTCCTATTTTAATTATAAGAAAACACTCTAGTTACTTTGCTGCAATTTACTTTACTTGCACTTTACTTTACTTGCATCTCCAATTCGAATTTACATTATCTCCATCACCACTTGCATCACAAAAATACAAAAACAATCCATTGCATATTTATTTTCTCATTTGCATTTAGTAGTAGATTTAATTATTGCACATTTACTTTCAGTTTTGCATTGCAATTTAGAAGTCTCACACCTTGTGCTTGACAACCACTTGGTGAGGTTGAGGGCACAAAATTCTCTACTTGTTTGCAGGATCCTGGAGGAAGCTTGGAAGACAACTGCTGAAATACTGGCTCCCCAAGAGTTCGATATAAACCCTCGAGTCACCCTCGTGGGGAAGAAGGCTTGCCACTAGCTACACACTCTGCACTTGGAGTCTCAACCTAGCCATCAGCAACATATAGTAATACATGCTATTAGCACACAAGTGCATGGTAGGGGATTTATATCCCTAACCAAAAATGCAATGGGACCAATGGGTTATGGGCCGACTAATACCAAGTCATTATGAGGTAAAAAAGCCTCTGGTCACACTTGACAGAATAATCTATCAAAGCATTCATCACACAACTATCATACTAGTGAAAACAATAAAGTGAAAACAATACAAAGATAGTACTGGAGTCATTCTATAAAATGAAGTACAAGCTAACAAAGACAATAAGATCCCACTAACAGTACCAAAATAGTATTGGAGTCAACACACCCACATTAAAAACCTAGGTATCAAACATACAAAGATTTGCTCACACAATCTAGTCAAAAATAAATACTAGAAAACCATACAAGGCTATCTCTGTTTCTATTTTATTTCCAAACATGCACACAATTCCTAATGTATTTGTACTGCAAGAAAACAACCTAATAACAAGTAGAAACACATCTATACATGCTAGAAAACAAGTTTGTAACAAACAAACATTTATTCACAATCAAGCACCAAGATCTAATCAAAATAGAAGAGCTGTTGTAACTAAAAATGCTCACCAAAAATAATCTAGGGCTCTAAAAATTAATCCAAGCTAGTATTAGATTGATCTAGTCATACACAAACTCATCCAATTGGATTCACCTCAAAAATCATTTTTAAACTCCTTCTAGAAATCCTAGAAAAGCCTACTGGTCATTTACCAAAATGGATGGTATTTACAAATGGTAACTCCCCTTGATGTGGGGTCAAATCCTATTGATAGATCTACGCACTAGCTACTCAAAACAATTTTGTTTGACCAAAATGGAGATGCACACAAAAAGTTATGTTCAAAATGGTTAAACAGACACTCTGTGGCATTTAAATTACCACATCAAAAATAATCATGCAAAATTAAATCTACCGCTTGGATGTGTTCAAGAAAAAGTAGATCTATTTCCACAAAAATTTGCAGAAATTTTCTAGCAATAAAACTATTTTAAACAGAGCAAAAGCGAACATACATGTTTATTCAAAAATTTAAAAGAAAAACGAAACTGAGCGAACGGGCTGGTTTTCATTGCGCGCGGCCCATAATAAGCGGCAAAGGCAGCCCATGGAGGCTGGGCGCACGCGAGCGGGTGGGAAACTGCTCGGTTCAACGGGAGCCGTTGATCTGCGGATCAATGCTCCCGGCACTCTCTCCTTCCTCACTGCCTCTCTCTCTCTTCCCTCTCTCACGCGGAGAACGACGGAGACACGGCGACGGCACGACGGCTCACCTTGGGGGCTCGTGGAGGGGCGACATGGTGTCGTGGATGACGCTGACACTTGGGGAGGTCGCGGGGTGCGGGATTTGTCGTCGGGCGCGGTGCTAAACGGCGGAGGACGGCGGTGCGGCCGCGACGGTGAGGCCCGTCCTGCAAACAAGGGAACATAGGGCATGTCAGGGAGGTTGCACGGGTCGCGGGGAGCTCATCGGTGGTAGAAACGAGAGGTGCGAGGGACTGGACCGTGCAACACAACCTTGGGGTGGTGGCGGTGACCGGCGGCGATCTACAGCTCGGGCGCGCTCAGGGAGGCTCTTGGGCTCACTCTGTTTGCTCGAGGTGGGCGTGGGGAAGTGAGGGAGTGCAAAGGGGAGCGGATGGGGGGAGTGGTGGCTTATACTAGTGGCATTTAGGTCGTGGTCAAAGGGATGGGCTCGGGTTATGTCGACATTGGCATGGAGGCTCCCTGGGGGCATGTCCGTGGGGCTCCACTGCTTGGGGTGGTGCTAGGGAGCGAGGAGAGGTTGTGTACAAAAGCTAGGAAACTTTTGGAGGATGGAAAGGACAAGGTATGACCACAGTGATCAATGCCATGTGTGCCCATGCCATGCCATCCCTTTTCCTGCCACCTCTTTTGCTCTCTCAAAAATACCCTCCTCCCAACCTTCTAGAAGCAAACAAAAGGATCCAAGGTGAAGTCCAAGGTATATTCAACACAAATGACAAGGTGGCATTTCAAGTTTTGAACAAAAAGTAATTTAAAACAACTGTCAAACTTTGTAACAGCAACTATCTCTGAAAAATTCAAAAAATTCAGTTAACACCTAGGGAAATTTTCTAAGTGTTGGAAAACAAATGAAATGAGCAGAAAGTTTAGAATGTTTTCAAAGGTCAAATGAGTTCCAAATTTTGTTTTCAAAGTTGGAGTTTGTTAAACATGTTTTATACTTTCAGAAAGATATTTTGAAAACAAATTTGGAATAGTGGAAGGCTATGAAAACAAAGTAGGAAAAGAGGTACTTTTTTGTTTTTCTCAGTTTTCCAAAAAATGCCTTTTTCTGTCTTATTTTTCTTCCACAAAAACAACAAACAAAAGGTTGTTATTATTATTCCAAAATTCAATCCAAGCCTATGGATTTGTAGTCCATATCTCAAGGAACAAATACAAGCCAAGAAAACATAAAATGGAATATTGTAGCCTAGTGAAAACAAGTGTGGAAAACAACTACTTGGCTATATTTCCAGAGAATAGGTTCAATAGAAAACTTAGAAGAAAACTTCCATAAATCATTTTGAAATTTTGTTTTCTTGGATTCACACAAGCTAAAAGTTTATTTCAAGATGCAAGCAAGCATTATCCAAGTCTTGGAACAAAAATCACTTAAGTAACCTCAGGGAAAACATTAGGGAAAAATCATGAAAGTGTTTTCAGGAAAAATTGGTATTGGTTTTAAAACGAAACAAGTCTTGCATTGCATATATGATTCTTGTCACATACACAATGTTGGTTCAAGCAAACATGTTGTTGTTAATTTTTTTTTGGCCCATAGTTTTGTCTCCTTGAACTACAGTACAAGGTTCCAAAAACTAGGGTGTGACAGTAGATTCGATCTCCCACGAGTTTAGGGTTGGAACTTCCCTCTACCAGTCCAGTTTATCACTTGTTGTTCCTCCCATTGCACTCCCATTTTGTTTTAGATTTTTTGCAGGCCTGGATTCGTAGCCCTAATGTGATTTTTCCAGGGCCGAAAATTTCCACCCCCCCCCCGGAAATTCCAGCAAGGGCCGGAAGATCTCTTATTCCATTCCTCAAAGATGTGAGCCCATATTTGATGTTGTTTTTGCTTTTATTTTTGGTTTTCTTTTGCTTTTCTCGCAGAGGTTCAAGATCTAGGCCGACCAAGGTGACTAGCTCTCGCAAGTGGTGGCGCCACTTAAGGGGCAATGATGATGGTGTGCTTGTTGACAAAGCCGTGACTCATCAGAGTCAGTGTGATGAACAACAAGAGTAGGAGCGTCAGCGCAATGCTGACATGGCAGCTCATAGGGCCAACAAGCAACATGGCAAGGCCGCTCTCAACATGACCACCATGTTTGTAGCTTAGTTCAAGGCATGGCGCTCCAAGGCCTGGTACTCTGAGGGTCCTCAGGACCCAACTATTGATTCTTGCTTCTGGCATGTCGAGCAGGAGACTCTGTTCAAGCAAGTTTACAAGTGATGAGCAAGCCTGTCTGCCCAATGAAGTATATCAACTTTGCACACATGGCTGTCAATCCTGCCTATTTCAACAACTCTGTCAATATTGCTGAGCTCCTTGGACCGCGCCATCTCATGGAGACCCAATGCTCCTACAACACCACCTTCATCCAACAGTTCTTCGCCACCCTGGTTATTGATGAGTCTGAGGAGATTGGTATGTCCTGGATGTTTGGCCCTCACTTGCTCACTGCCACGTTCCATGATTTTGCTAGTGAGCTCGGGTATCCGTTTGCTGGCCTTAATGTCCCTCGGGGTGCTCGCATGCACATCCATGGCATGGAGTATGAGAAGAACAGGTTGGTTGACCTGTATGGTCCTTGTGGTGTTGTGGGTTCTGCCAAGGGCCTCTATGCTATCTATGACATCCTTCTGTGCATGTTCCGGGAGACCATTGCCCCTAGCGGTGGCAACAATGATGAGATCCGTGGCGGTTTGGTGAACCTCATGCACCATGCCTTCCTGACTTTCACCGAGGGAGATCTTGAGGATACTCAGCGCCACAAGATTGATGTGATGGACTTCATCTTCAATGATATCCACTATGCTCTCTTCCACCGCAAGGTGACCCCTTATGCACCATACATCATGAATCTCATCAAGTCCAGGTATCCCGCTGATCTTCGTGATGATCTTGAGTTGGACTGTGAGACGCACAAGGATGTGAGACTTTACAAGAGGAGCGCCCACACTCAGCAAGCAGCACATGATGTTGGTGCCACTGGTCAGGGCCACCGTGATCCTCGCACGAGACAGCCTCCTCCAGGTACAAAGAAGCGCTCCTGGGTTGTTCGTGCCATTGAGAAGGTGATGTGCATGAATGTCTGCATCCACAAGGAGAACTACAATGCTTATGTCGAGCGCCGCACCATTCAAGAGAATCATCGCTCCATCATGACAGCCCTCAACATGCCCAATGTTCCTGCCCCTCTTCATGCTCAAATTCCCTACTGCAACTGGAACAACCATGATGTGGACTGGGATCTCGATGTGCCTGATGATGATGACATCGCCACTCCTAGTGAGGAAAGACAACACCGAGCATGCCGAGGATGATGATGATGCCATGGCCTAGAGCTTGTTTCGCGGGACGTAGTGCATCCTTCTCTCTTTTTGGTATCCTGATGCCAATGGGGGAGAATATCTAGAGATCGCGGGATTTCCTAGGGTGGGCTGCTGTTTTTTATCTCTCGTGCTTTTCGAACTTCGTTTTATTTGTGACCGTTTGTTCGTGGATTTCCTATTCGTGAACTTATATTATTGGGAGGCATGTCTCCTAGTTATGATTATCTGTGATGTTTTATTTCCTATCGCATTGTTAGATTATCACTATGCAAATACCCGTGTTGTCATCACTCACCAAAAAGAGGGAGATTGAAATCTCATGTCTCCTCTAATGATTTCGGTGATGATAACAACGCGGGTATGATTACTAACCCTATGGTTTAAGTGTCTACAGCTGGCCTCACATATAATTCACGATGATATTCTCGAGAAGATACACAAAGGTTTTCTGAAGAACAAACACTGCAGCCGGATTATTCAGGATTCTTGACCGGAATTTCCGGAGGGCAAAGGCCAGAAATTCTGGCCTCAGCCCCGGAATATTCAGGCCCTCTCGAGGCTGCAAACGATGAAGTAACTAGCCTCCATATGCCCGATCACAGAAGATGGGGCGGAAATTTTCTCGAAAATTTCCGGGGCAAATATCCGGCCCCTTGGTCCTTAGCAGAATTTGGAGGTGTCGCTGGTGCCCGCTCGCAGAAGATGGGGGAATTTGCCCGGAAATTTCCGGGGAAAATATCCAGCCCCTTGGTCCTTAGCAAAAATTCGAATGCGCTGCTGCTACCATCTTGCAGAGATGGGGGCGGAAGTTTGGCCGGAATTTTTCGGCCCCGGATTTTTCAATATTCCGCCCCCCCCCCCCCCCCCCCCGGAGATTTCAAATATACGACCTGGTAGCCCCAGAAATTTCTAGTACTTACACCGGAATATTCCGGACCTGGAGAGCAGCAACGGTCAGATCTTGGAGGAGGCTATAAATAGTTGTCTTCTTCCTCTAGACAGCTAGTTCGTCCATTCCTCTCTCTCCTCCATTGTTCAAGAGCTCAAAATGCCCAGATCTCCCTCCTCCTCCAACCAAACTCGATTCCCTTCAAGGATCTGATGGAGGAGGCCTAGATCTACCTTTCTACCAAGCCAAAAATTGTTTTCCCATACCATACCCCTTGGGACCTTGTAAATTTCTTGGTTGCTTTGTCATCCTAGAGAAACCCTAGTGCTTGTAGCTTCCACCTTGTAGAAAGAAGCTTCGGATTGTTGAGAGCCTCCATCTCACTTGTGGAGTAGCCTCAACCCCCTTGTAAAGGTTTGGTCAATGCCTTCAAGCTGACCATAGTGGAAACGCGAATCTCCCTCACTGGAGAAGCTCAAGGAGAACAAGGTGTGCACAACCGTGCTATTGAGGAGCGCCTAGGTGGCTCCCCACCTCTCCAACGTAGACATACTTCTTTTAAGAAGGAACTACGGGAAACATATCCTTGTCTTCGTGTTTTCACTTGTGGTTATCTTGTGCCTTGCATATTACTTCCGTTGCGTACTTGTGTCTTATCACATAGGGTGTCTACCTAGTTGCACATCTAGACAACCAAGTTGCTTACTTGCTAAAGCCCACCTAAAAGTGAAAAAAGGTTAAAATTTGTAGGTCACCTATTCACCCCCCTCTAATTGACCATTGTGTACTTTCAGCGTGGACCTGCACACAGACATAAACCCTCTCTTGATCCTAACTTTTCCGAGAAGGATGTAAATCTTCCCATCTTGCTGAAAACTAGAGAATTAATTTTATCGAATGGTTGGAGAATACTAAAAATAAAATGGAACAACGAGTAAGTGATGATGAAAATCATGTAAACGAGGTTGTTAAATATGAGGAAAATATGACCAAGGGCTTTCACTAGTGGGGTTTCTCCTAAGAACAATAAACATGCTGGGTAAACAAATTACAGTTGGACAATTGACAAATCATAAACGTATAAAAATACTATAATGAAAAAATATAGTTCACGAGTTCTAACATTGTAGGAATTACATCAACATAAATAGATCGCCATCCGACAACATCTATTGCTAAAAGTCCACCTTGAGACCTCAATCTAGAAAACCTCGCTGGTATTAAGTTGCAGCAACGAAGTGTTTGCTTGTGTGCAACATACAAATGCAATAAGAACAATACGTAATGTAATCAATAATCCTTATCCGTAGACAACAACATATCCTCCATCTGTCACGTTTCTCACTCAAGCACAAATGTAAAGGAGGCATGAACCCACTATCTAGCATATAAACCCTCTCTTGGAGGTGCATACAATAACTTGGCCAAGGCAATCATACACACCGCAGAGCACTGCAAGAAAATATTGAAACTCTCTAAACATATAAGTGAAGAAAATCAATACGACATGAACAAAGTAATCATAACATCATGGTTCATCGGATCCTAGCAAACACAACATGTAGCAATTACATAATAGTGATCTTGATCATGTAGGGAAGATCACAAGATCTAAACTTGGTGGCACAAGGAGGAGAGAAAACCATCTAGCTACTGCTGTTGACCCATAGTTCGGGGATGAACTACTCACGCATCTCTCCGGAGGCAATCATGGCGATGTAGAAGCCTCCAGTGACGACCCCCCTCTTAGGCAGGGTGCCGGAGCAGGACAAAAGCCCTAGATTTGACTTTTTAGGTGACAAATTCTCTCTTTGTTTTTCCTGGAAAATTTCTCCATCCTCGACGTTTTTAGGGTTAATGTGAATTTATAGGCAAAGAGGTGACAAGAGGCGATGGCCAGGGCGACGAGGGGCCCCACCAGGCGCGGCCTAGGGCGGAGGCCTCCTGCCAGCCCTCTTGTGGCCCCTAGATCCTCACCGGCTCTCCTTTTGACTTAATCTTTGTTCCGGGTAAAAAATGACCTCCGTGAATTTTCACGACTTTTGGTGAATATTTTCTTCAAAACTTTTCCGAAACATAAAAACAGGAGAAAACATAGACTGGCTCTAGGAATCTTGTTAATAGGTTACTCCATGAAATAATCCGGAAAACAGAGTGAAACATGTAGAAAACATGGAAGAATATAAAGAAAACAAACATGGAGCATAAAAAATTATAGATACGTTTGGGACGTATCAGCATCCCCATGCATAACTCCTGATCGTCCTCGAGTAGGTAAGTGATAACAAAGATAATTTTGTAGGTGACATGTAGCCAACACAAACTTGATCAATCATTATCTAAAAGCATCGTAAGCTAAGATCAAAGAACTTTAACAAAGGCATGACAAATGTTATTTGAACAATGAAAGCATTGCAACTATGTTGAACATGAAAAGTAACACACATAATTGACAATGAGGAATAATGCATTAAAAGTGATACGTTTGTTCTATCATAGTGAAAAACATGGTGGTATTCCGCTTGTCCTTCATGGATTAGAAAAACGTAAATGCGAGGATACCTTCAAAGTTCAAGTGGTGACTATGTACAAATAATTTTAGACAAGCAATACCGTAATCATATTCCAATCAATAACCATTTTTGGGACTATGCACATTATACTCAAAATGACAACTATGCTCTCTTAATTGGTGCATAAAGCAAGAAGGTGAAGACTCATCCTATTTCTAAAACAAAGGCCCTTCATAGAGGGAAGCGGGCATCACTCATGTGCTAGAGCTCTTTATTTTATAAAAATGAGCATAATAAAAATATAATTTTGAGAGAGGTGTATGTATATGTTAACGAATGATAATAAATGTTTTATTATCCTTCATGTCAAATGGCTTCTAAGAGCGGCTCTAATTGAGGAACGAAGTCATTCCTCTTCTCCTTTGTTTAACACAAGATATGTTTGAACTAATTTCTCAGGAACAAAGTGTCAGGAGATTAATTTTTATTGTTCTATTTTATCTTTTGCGGGCCGGGCACCCATCTTTCAGTTTTTTTTTTGAAATATTAGGGTCAAGCAAATTATGCATGCAAGTAAAGAGTTGAAGCCATCTAGCATGAAGAAATAATAAAACATTTAATACTTCCTTATGAGCTAAAACAGGAACACAAAATAAGTTTTAAATTTTTGTGAGTTTTATAGATAACACATGAGCAATTTACTTGGAATGGATATAAAATAACATGCAGAGGTAGATATGGTGTACACATTGGAATATGCAGCATTCTCACATTTACTAATGTAAGAACTTCTGTGTTATTGTGCTAGTCCCTGGATCAATTTCTAGCACCACCGTTCAAAATGAAATATCATGTAAATGGGTCAAAATTCTATTACATCGCATGATCTATTATTTACAGAAATAGTTTTACAACGTGCATAGTCTGTGAAGACTAGCATGAAACAGAATTATAGCGGAAACTTAGTACAACATCGAGCCTCATCTTCTTCATGTGCCACAGGTAAAACATGCTGGTTGTAGACTCGAGATCCTGAACGAAACCTCACTCGTATTCAGATTCATCTGCAAGATGGAATATGCAGTCACAAGGGGTCAATACAATTTAATGTACTGGCAAGTAACACTATGGTGGATATAAATGACAAGACTACTACTACATGCATATTTGGCTGAGTGGAGGTTTAGCTAAGTTTGCATAAAGCAAATTTTCTCCTATCTCTTTTGTAAAACAAACTTTTCTTCTCAAAGGGTGGCCACATTGGATTAAGATCCAATCACCACAAATATTGTTCACTTGGTCAAATTTTACTTATTGAAAATGGTGTTGAGACTCTTCTGTCCATCCTTGTCTAGCAGCTCGAAGTCGTCCATTACCAGGGAGACAGCTATGATCATAGTTTCTAACTCTATAGAGGTTGTGCACTTTCACCCTTTGTCTTCAATTAGCCCAAACATCCTATACACACAGAGTGCATCATGGAAAGGAGATAATTGAGATGAGATCTTTCAGAAGGAGAGGTTCAAACCAGACAGCAAGACCCGTTCCACCTATAATTATGCTACATCTTCATGTCAAACATGGGCTAAACTCTCACAACTTAGTTGATCAAGACAGAGCCCATATTGTCAAAGGGCTGCACGGGAAGCTACTAAACTTAGAGGATTTGGTAATCTCTTTGTTCCTGGGTGGAATCTGCAAGTGAACACCCCTCAGGGAGACACTCAACTCTCATCAACCAAACAACCAAATCCACCCAGGTAGTTCATTAAGCTTAGTACTTAGAATTTTCCTCAACATCTAATGAAATCAATTTAATAGCAATGCTAAGCATCTACTAAGCTTAATGGCTACAAAGTAAAAAAGTAAAAAGGATCGCTACACACAACTAGGATAATAGAATAATATAACTTATTAAAAATTCCTATCATGCATACTACTGAAAAACTCTAATAATGCATATAGAAAATAATGGGTAGTTTATGGTGTGTTACTTGCCTTTGAACTTGGTGATGAACAATCACCCTTTCTTCACAAAATAGAATATTGCTCTCCGTACAATCTAAACATTGAAAACACACAACAGAATAAACAAGCATTCTAACAAACATACAAACAAATGAAGAAAACATACAAAGCAACAAACAACGCAAAAAGAAGCATGTGAAAATATTTAGTTTCAATGCACAAAATAAACTAAGTGATTATAGTTAGAGTTTTCCATTTGTGACTAAGGGTTGGTCTTTGATAAAAAAAAATATTACACAAAAGTCTTGGTCCAACTCTACTTCTGTCTTGAGTTTCTTCAAGTCTTCTAAGTCTTTATGAATGTCCTTCAATTACCTTGCTTTTAGTCCTCCTTATTGAGTTTATGAAAATCTTCTGAAGTACTATCAAGTATTTAGGGACTTAGTCATATTGAGCAGGTAGTAGAGATTGCTAAAGTTTCTTTAGAAAGGACTTGTAAAATCTTCTCTTCTTCTTGTTCATCTTCTAGGAGAGTATTCTTCTTGAGTTGGCTTCTTGTTGAAGTTGTTCTTCTTGTCGAACACCTCCTTGTTGAAGTCTTGGTCAAAAACTCTCATCTCACTTGGAAAACAAATTCTAAGCTCCAAGTCTTCACAATTGGTGGTATCCTTTTTAGGCTCCTTTGTAGCTTCCTCCTTGGTGTGGTTGAGTCATTGCAACTTCTAAGACTTGATGGTTTTGGTACTAACTAGGGTCCGGTCTTTATCTAACTTAGCCATAGCACAAATTCTAAGGTAACAAAAAAGAAAGGGGAGAAAGGACTTAGAGAAAAAGAGAGACGTGGTTGGTCTTCTTGAAGTTCATCTGGATTTTCTTCTAAGTGCTTCTACTTCTTGGAGATGCTTCTAAAGTATGTTTTTCCTGGCTAAGTCCTTCATTGGTCTTCATGTGATTGCTTCAATTTGACTCCAAGGATGAAAAGGGAACATCTTTCTTCACTTCATGGTTTTCACTAATCCAGATTTAGTGATTTTTCAACTAGGAGGGGCAACTAGAACAAACATGTTCAGCAAGCTACATGATGATCCAGTCTTATGCAAAACTGCCACGTGCGCCGCTGGAGCACCTGACCCTGGCGAACCCGGAGATTCAGAAGATTCTAAGAAAAAGAAGGGAGATCCTAAGAAGGACAAGAAAATCTCGGATAACAAGGATGCAGCGTCCAGAACATGATCCCATCTGCCGAAAGGCGGAAATAATCCCTGGGACAACAAGGAACAGGAGGAGCGAAACCGGAAACATGGAAAAGTAATGCCGCCTCCGAGACACCCAGCTGATAAAGCCGGAAGATACTATAATCCTCATAGGCGTGAGAGATCCCGAACTCCTCCAAGGAACAAAGAAAGGCCAAGGAGCAGAACTCCACCTTATTCCAATGAACAGGACGCCAGAAGAAATAGAGATGATCCCAGAAGAGCGCACTTGCGCAACAATGGACCAGAACAGAGCAGATCTCTTACTGTCCATTTAGGTGGAAGATATTCCGCGCACGTCGATAAGGTGGAAAGAGACGATTTAAACTTCGGACCAAAATGTTTCACTGACAGGATCCGGAGAATCAGTCTACACTCTATTTTTTTTTTTGCACTTAATCATTCTACACTCTAGCTTTGCCAAAATCGGTTCAACTTACCAAAAGTATACCGGAAGTACAAACCCGGATACATGGCTTTCAGATTACTATATTGCCATCCAGATCAACAAAGAGACAGATTTAGAGGTTGTGAAGTTTCTTCCCCTAATGTTGCTGGATGGAGCCAGAGATTGGATCAACGGACTTCCATCAAGAACATTGGACAACTGGGAAGATATGGCTAGAGTATTTGCTCAGCACTTTCAGGGTACGTATAAACGCCCTAAGAGCATCAACCAGCTGAACCGTTGCGTACAATATGAAGATGAGTCATACGTCGACTTTATCTCAAGATGGAAAACAATGAAGAATAGTTGCTCTGGAGTAAGTGATGTACAAGAAATGCATGCTTTCATCAACGGCCTGAAACCCGGCCTCGTACCGTTCATGGTTGGTTCGAAAGAGCACAAAGATCTCAGATCTATGCTTAGCGCTGCCAATGAGCACACAACAGCTGAAGATGACATCAGGGCGAGAGGTGGACACATTGATGCTTTGGTTCAAGCCAAAAAGGCGTCTCGTTCTGAAAAGAAGGCCACTCCAGAAGCACAGCCAAAAACCAAAGAGGTGAATATAGCCTTTTGGAAAGGATAATGGCGGCAGATGGAAGGGCAAAAGCACAGAACCCATCTCCTACTCTAAAGAAGAGTGGAAAAAGATTAAGTCGGAAAACTGTGTCCACCATTCGCAATTCGGGAAGCCTAACCACACAAATGCGCAGTGCCGGCTTAATAAGCACATGAAAGGCACTTCAGGATATGGGAATAAAGGAAAGAATGCCAAAAGGAAGTTCAACAAGCAAAAGCCGGAAGCTGACAAAGAAGAAAGTGAGTCTGACACTGATGATAAAATCTAGGAGTAGCAGCGGAAAGGCGAGGCTAAATTCCCGAGAGTTGAAGGATAATGTAACCTAACTTTCCTGGCAACTCCCTCAGCCAAACATGCAAAACGAACACATCGAGAAATCAATGCGGTTGTACCTCCAACCCCAAAGTACTTGAAGTATTCAAATACGCCAATTACTTGGGATCAGTCTGATCATCCCAGTAACAACCCATACCCGGCACACACGCTTTGGTCGTAAGCCCTATTGTTCAAAACACTAGGCTCAAAAGAGTGCTGATTGATGGAGGATCCAGTATCAATATCATATACTTAAGTACATTGAACCAGTTACACCTCTCCGAGACCCAGCTCAAGCACAACAATGTACATTTTCACGGCATTGTTCCTGGCAGGCAAGCACATTCCCTAGGAGAAATTTCCCTAGAAGTAACCTTTGGAAAGAGAGAACACTTCCGCCAGGAGAGGATCTCATTCAAGGTTGTGCCGTTCGAAAGTGTGTATCACGCAATACTCGGACGTCCGAATTTCGCCAAATTCATGCCAAGATCATGTTATATATATAACAAGCTGAATATGACAGGGCCAAAAGGAGGAGTAATCACCATATCAAGAGATTTCAAATTGGAGAATGAGCTAGAGAAAGGAAACGCCCTTTGCACCGAACATGTGATACAAAAGGAAGAGCTGAAGGAGCTGGCTAAAGAAGTATCACCGACAAAAATGCCGGCAGGAAAAGAAAGCAGAAAGCCATCAGATAGTTTCAAAGCCTCAGAGAATACAAGGCAGGTCATCCTGGACCCTAGAGATCCGAATTTTGTTGTTGTAGTGGGAACATGAATGACTGACAAATAGGAAAGCACGCTCATCAAGTTCCTACGTGAGAACTGGGACATTTTCGCCTGGTGTCCTGCTGATATACTAGGTGTTCCCAGGGAACTTGCTGAGCACCAACTGAAGGTTATTCTAGGATCAAAACCTGTTAAACAAGGTCTCCGTCGTTTTGATGGAAGAAGGCATAAGGCTATTAGCAAGGAAATTATCCGGCTTTTAGCAGTAGATTTTATCTGGGAAGTTATACATACTGATTGGTCTGTGAACCCGGTACTAGTCCCGAAGAAGGATAATATTATTCTTAGGATTTGTATAGATTACACTGGTTTGAACAAATTGTGCCCAAAAGATAGGTTCGCGTTACCGCGAATCGATCAAATAATAGATGCCACTGCTGGCTCTGACCTTTTATGTTTTTTGGATGCTTATTCCGAGTATCATCAAATACGCATGAAAGAAGAAGACCAAATAAAAACCTCTTTCATAACACCCTATGGAACATACTATTACATAACCATGCCTTTTGTCCAGAAGAACGTCGGTGCAACATACCAGCGTTATATGCAAAGATGCTTGCATAGTCAAATTGGTGAAAAAAACTTCCATGTTTAGATGGATGATATTGCCGCCGTTTCCAAGGAAAAAGATACACTCCTTGAAGATCTACGAGAAACCTTCGAAAATCTCCGCACTTACAGAATGAAGTTGAATCCATTAAAGTGCGTATTCGGGGTTCCCTCAGGAAAGCTTATGGGGTTTATTGTTTCTCACAGAGGAATAGAGGTAAATCCGGAAAAGATCAAAGTAATCCTAAACATCAAAAGACCTACGTGTCTAAAAGATGTCCAAAGACTGACGGGTTCTGCAGCCGCTGTAAGCAGGTTTATAAGCCGTCTTGGTGACAAAGCCCTGCCATTATACAAATTGTTGAAGAAATCCGACAAATTTGAATGGGCAGAAGAGGTGGACAAAGCATTAACCTAGTTGAAAGAAACATTTATGAAAGCTCCGATTTTGGCATCCCCAAAAGACGAACAACCCATGTTATTGTCTTTTACAACAACTAACAGGGTTATTAGTGCAGTAATAATTGTGGAAAGACGGAAAGACGAGCAAAGTATTCTAGACCAGCATCCAGTATATTATGTTGGCGAAGTCTTTTCTGAGTCAAAATAAAGGTATCCCCATTATCAAAAGCTAGCATATGGCGTATTTTTCGCATCTCAAAAACTCCATCATTATTTCCAAAGACATTTCATAACAGTGGTAAGCAAAGATCAACTAGGGGATATTATAAATAATGTGGTCGCAACATGCAGAGTAGTCAAATGGGGCATTGAACTTGCTGCGTTCGATATTAAGTACCAACCCCGTACGACAATTAAATCCCAGGTGTTAGCATATTTCGTGGCTGATTGGACATAAGCAATGGAAAACACACCAATGCCGGAGTCAGAATATTGGATTATGCATTTTGATGGATCTAAAATGAAATAAGGTGCTGGTGTGGTGCTCAAATCTCCAAAAGCCGACACAATGGAGTATGTATTACAAATACATTTCAACGCTAGCAACAATGTGTCAGAATACGAAGTATAGCTTCATGGCTTGCATATTGCAATAGAAATAGGTGTCAAACACATACTTTGTTACGGTGACCCGAACTTAGTACAACATCAGCTGAACCAGACATGGGATGCCAAAAGCCCCATCATGGCCGAATGTCGAAGGACAATTGACGACTTTGCCATTTGCTTCCTAGGATTTGAGGTACATCACGTCAAAAGGGAAGAAAATTGGAACACACACGCTTTAGCCCGCATGGGCTCGGAAAGGGTGAAAATTCTACCACCTGGTGTGTTTGTCCAGCATTTGTATGAACCATCAATAAAAGGCAGAGATGTTGACTATCCCCTAGTTTCCGAGTCAATAGAAGTTTTGCTCGTTAACCCGGATTGGACAATTCCATACTTAAACTTCTTAGCTGACCAGAAGTTCACGGATGCAGCAGACGAGGTCTTGCAAAGGCAGATAAAACGCCGATGGAAAGGATACACGGTAATCAATGGTTTCCTATATAAACACAGTACCATCGGAATTTTTCAGCGATGCATTTCGCCTGAAGAAGGACGAGAAATTCTGCAAGAAATCCATGCTGGAGATTGCGGACATCATGCTCAGTCAAAAAGCATAGTTAAAAAAGCATTCCGTGTTGGGTCTTTCTGGCTCACAGCCAAGACAGATGCGGAGCATATAGTGAACACAAGTGCCGGATACCAGTATTACGCCAAGCAGACAAATATGCCGGCTCAAGCACTCAAGACTATCACCATAACATGGCCATTTGCGGTCTGGGGGCTAGATATGATGGGGCCATTCAAACTGCAATAGGCGGACTTACACATCTACTCGTTACAGTGGATAAGTATACCAAGTGGGTGGAGGCAAAACCCATCAAAAAACTTGACGGTGTGACTGCCAGAAATTTTGTCATTGACGTAGTCATGCGATATGGAGTTCCAAATAGAATAATCACGGATAACGGGACAAATTTCTCAATTGGAGAGTTGGCAAAATATTGCCGACAAACGGGAATTCGCCTAGATCTTGCATCTGTGGCACAGCCACAATCCAGTGGCCAGGTTGAATGAATGAATAGTTCAATTCTGTAGGGAATACGCCCAAGACTCGAAACTCCTCTTCATAGAGCAGCTGGAGCATGGGTAGAAGAATTACCTTCCGTGCTTTGGAGTATTCAAACGACGCCAAATAGATCAACAGGGAAAACGCCTTTTTCTTGGTTTATGGTGCAGAAGTAGTGCTTCCTACGAACATGATCCATGATATCGCAAGAGTGCAGGCGTACGATGACTCGGATGCCGAAAGTGCATGTTAGGATGCTGTCGATCTCTTAGAATAAGAACGAGAACTTGTGTTGCAAAGATCCACCATTTATCAGCAAGGACTACGGCGATTTCATAGTCGGAAAATCAAACACCGATGTTTTAAAGAAGGTGATTTGGTGCTAAGATTCGTATAGGATAGGAAGCACAAGTTAGCCCCAATCTGGAAAGTACCATTCGTCATTAGCAAGGCTATGAAAAATGGATCATATTACCTTGTAGATATTCGAGATACGGAAGATGACCCGAAAATTTCGAATCGAAGAGAAAAAGAAGCATAGATGTAAAACTAGGAGAGAAAAAAAGGCCCTGGAGCATCCAGCAGTTACGTCCCTTCTACACTTAGTTCAATTCTATGTAAACATCATTGAGATCATGAAATAAAGTTGTCGGAAACTCATGCATTTTTGTTTGTTTTGTCTTTACTGTTTAAAGCATACTCCCTTCTTATCTATTTCCAAGAATCTTTCTATTTGCTTCAATGTTAAACCGAATTTTTCCTGCGTGCTCGGAGTTATAAAACTGAATGCTTTTTGGCCTAAGGAGGGTTTAGAACCCCAGATTGTGCCTGTGTGCCTGAAGGACATACTTTTAAAATTCCTTATTATTCCTAAGTATTATCTGATTGTTTGTTTGGTTGGGTCACTTGATTTAGTAAGTAAAAGTGCGAAAGTATAATGCATGATTCCGAGTTTCGACTGATTGGTTTCTTAACCCGGTCACTTGGAGTGAAGATTGCATACTTTTGGAACCACTTTAACACTAAGGAAAGTTAAAGCATACAAACCAGAGAACCTAAAAGAAAAAGAATTAAAACTCTGAAAAATTTGCAAAGTTTAAATTTACTACAAAAGATAGAAACTTGTTCATACAAAAGATATAACACATTAGAATTGATTTTACATTGTAAGAATAATAATTCACTCTATTTGGCTAATGGCTATGCAGGATTAGTCGGCATCCACGAACTCCTCCTCGTCGTCCTCGACGCTATCATTTGGATTCTCTGGAGTTGCTGGAATTTCTTCCTCCGGGTAAAATGTCGAGGTAGAGACCATTCGAGCTATCTTGGAGGCATGGCACTTGATAGACTCGAAGATTTCCGCCCTTTGCGCTTCGATGTATCCTTGCGGAAAACCTGTGGCGATGCGCCAAGACTTGGCGGTGGTGTAATGCATTCGTATCAGCCCAAGGGCCATGCGTACACCACTGCGGGCGGCAGACTGGAGCCAGGATACGCGCTGGTTCACCACCTCCGCAGTAGCCTCCGAGAGCCTGCGGGCTTCCAAGAATTCGCCAGCTTTGTCCGGAATGCACTTATTAATAAGCAACATTCCGGCATTTTTTAGCTCGGTGACAAACGTCCCAAAAGATCGGATGCGGTCAATCCGAGTAATCACAGGATTCCCTTATGTTAATGAAAATCAAAATAGATTAGGCAAACAGAAGGAAGAAAAAGAATGCATTACGCAAAGTGAAACAAAAACTTGGTAAAAGTTTAGAAACTTACCAAGGATTTGGTCCATCTCAGCACTATCCTCAAGGCGTTGATGAAGGGAAGATTCCAGGTCCTGGATGGTCCTCCGGTCTTTCTTGGCTTGTGCGGAAGCAAGAGACTCGGACAAACCTAGGGCCAGCTGGCTCGCCTCAAGGTCCTTCTGAAGCTTTATAGTCATTTTGCAAAGCTCAGAGTTTTCCTTGCGGTGGTTCTCGGCATTGCCAGCATCCTCAGCAATTTGCTTGGCTTTGGCCAAAGAGGCGAGAAGAAAAATAGGCAAAGGATTAAAACCCAAAATAGTCCTTAGGAAAAAATCAGAATTAGAATCAAGGAAAGAAAAAGTATGCTTACCAGCAGTCTCCTTCAGCTGTTTTTGGATCTCGGACATTTCCGAGTCCTTCTCATTAAGAATACCAAGAAGGGATTTCACCTGTTGGTTCTTGATGGTCAGCTTCTTGAAAACTTCCACATTTATGTTTTTGTTAGTTTGCTGAAAAGTATAGAAAGGAAAAGATTTGTTAGACAAAAACAGGCAGGCAAAAAGGAAAAGTATTAACACAAAAAGTATGCTTTTATATTGATACTTGGGGCTAGAGATAATACCTGGCTCATCTTTTGCAAAGCGCCTAGCAGATCCGTGAACTCCTTGGCGTATTCTGAGAAGGTAATCCCCATATGGTGGATTCCGTCTTGGAGAACCTGGCGATGTGAGAAGACGTAATTATTCTGGACGAGCAATCCACCTTTTGGCCAGGGACGTATCAATGGGGCTCGAGCAAAATACTTTTTTGCCCACAGATGAATATATCCGAGTTCATCAAAGAAGGCCTCTTGTTTTACCTTGAACTTCGCATCAAAAGTCGGCATTTTCTCAACTTCCAGAAGCGCTGAAGGTCCGCCTTCATCAAGAGCCGCCCTTTCCCGCACATGTGTCAGATGCATCAGGCTGGCTGGTCTTCAGGGGATAATTGCGTTCATCCCAAGCAGCCAAATTTTCTTCGTCAGCTGCCACTTGAGTGTCTGGGGCAGTTGCAGGGAATGACTTAGGCCCCCTAAAGGCAATGGCCTTAAGTTTCTTTTAGCCCTTTCCCTTCAAAGGGACATGAGAAAGGCTGAAAAAGAGAAAAGAAAGAAACCGAGATAAAAATCCGAGAAAGAAGGAATGCAAGAAAAGTAAAAATTCCGAGTCTTAACTGGAGGTGGCGACAGCAACACCGTCAAGATCGATCACTTCGTGGCTTGAAGAGACCTTCTTGCGTTTCCGTCCTCCGGCTCATTGAAAGCGAGCTTTGAGCTCCGCTAGCTCAACATCAGTGGCAAGCTTATCTTCCGGAAGATCCAGAAGCTCTAAAGGGGAAAATACGGATGAGTAAAAAACATCCGAGAAAGACAAAAGTCCGAGAAACTTCCCAAAAGGCACAAATTGAAAGCATACCTTGGGAGCGGGGTTTTGCGCGTTATACATCTGCAGGCTTTCCTCGTACTGATCACGAGTAGCAACGAGCTGGTTGACGCGCTTCTTGAACTCCTTCTTTGACAAAGCAGACTTTGTCACCCTCATTGTGTCCTCGAGGCCCGCGTATTCACAAAGGAGTTGGCTGCCGTGGTGAGCAAGAGGTTGGATCCTCCTTCCGAGCCAACACAGAACTGTGTCCATGCTGTTCAGAGGAGGAGAGGAAGAAACAAGTTTCGCGACCCGTCTTTTTATTCTCATCAGGTCTAGAGGAAGAATCTGGACCGCGTCCAACACCCAGTTGTCCTATGGCGTGGCCGCGAAATTGACGAAAGGAGGAATTCCCGTCTCCTTTCGAGGATAGGGAATGTCCGCATGGTAGAAGAAAGAGCCCGTCCAAAACTTGACGGACTCGGAGGTTTTTATTTTCGGAAACCACTCCTCCCTAAACCTATGAAGGTTAAAGGTGATGGTCCCGCAAGTCGGAAGAACACCTTCGGTGGTGTTACGTTTCACGTTGAAACAGTATTGGAAAAAGTCTAAACGGGGTTCTATCCCTAAGTACCCCTCAAAAAGGGCCTGGAACCTGGCTATGTATAGAATTAAGTTGGGTGGAAGGTTGTGGGGTTGGACGTGGTAGTGGTTGAGGACTTGGGCGAAAAACACGGAAGGTGAAAAACCCATACCTCTGTTGATATGGGAGGCCAGAACAACCTATTCTCCGTCTTTCGGAGAAATCTCGGAGTCATCCTCATCCATCCGCCATTTGTCTTTGGCGATGAACCCGTCCTTCTCCATGGCATTGAGGAGAGCCATTGCCACGTTGCAGTGGCTCCAGTTTCCGACATCGTCCTCCTTTTCGTCCTTGCCTCCAGCGGTGACAACGGTCGCCCCGTTGTCACCGTCGCGGGTAGAAGTTCCCCTCTCCTCAGTTTCGGGGAAGGAAGGAGGAGGAGGAGTAGCCGATGGCGGCGGCATGGTTCCGGCGGCGGGATTGAGATCCCCGCCCGCCAGTGCGCTCACGGGAACCTCCGTCGCGGTTGTGGAAGAGCGCGGAGGAGTTCCGACGACAGGGTCGAGGTCTTGGATGAAGTCCTCGATGGCGATCTCGGAGGTGCGTGCGGGGCTTCCGGTGGCCATTTTCGGGCGGCGCAACCGTGAGAAAACACCACCGATGCTAAAATCTCCGGTGAGGTTCTAGGCTTGGGCTTGTCTCTCTATGATCCTTTCGCTCGAGGCTGGGAGTGGTCTATGCTCTAGGGGATCGAGAAGGAAGAAGGTGCATGAGGAGAGCTGGAGGCCTCGAGGCGGCTATTTATAGCCAAGTGTACATTAAGATTAGCTCCCAACGGCTCTTTTAGCCATTGGATGCTCGACGCGTGTATCGCCTGAAAATCTGGGAAACGAGGGGGCGGGGTGATAATTGCGTTCTCCTTGTTTCTCTCGCGAGAATCTATCAGAGATATGGGATCAGGATTTTGACTGAACCCAGACGTTCGTGACGTGGGCAAGATTTCACCGCTTGCATCACAGTTTCTTTCTCCACGAAGATTCATGGAAGAAATGTCGGATTTCGGTAAATTCGAGTTTGGTATTAAAGATTTTTACTGAAAGAAGAATCAAGACAAAATGCCGATATTTGTGAAGAGAACACAAATCCACGAGGGAAGGCGAAATGAAGTCTTAATCCTTCTTGGGGGCTACTGTCGGATATATGCCAATTAGGGGTATATCCAGCATTGGCCGAAGGCCGGATTACCAGGGTGGCCCACAGGCAATGGAACGGAGTCCATTGAGCGGCCTAGCTGACTCGCAGGAAGCCGGATTCTAGAAGAACCTGGACCACGACCCAACGTGGTGCGACTTGAAGGAGAAGCCGGATTCCTTACTTTCCAAGTTGTCTTCTAGGTTTCCTTCTTGTAAGCCCTAGTTTGGCTATCTATAAAAATCCGGACGGGAGCAGGGAACAAACAAGGTCACAAGTTAGCTAGAAGCCCACTCGCCGAAAAGTTTATCCTTACCTAGTTAGCGAAACTATACTAACATTTGTACTATGTATACTTCAGTCTTCAGCCCTGACTTTAGTAAGATTGCAGTTGTAGAAACGCCGCCTAGTTGCGATGTACCGAACCTGGGTAAAACCCGTGTTCTCATTTACAGTTCTTCCACGTCCCCTCGCGGTTCTGCTAGAAGGCTTATGGCACCCCCGTCCATGATCCTTACTATGATGTCTTGACAATGAGATTGACGATATTCTTCTTCGTCAACTGGTGGTACTGAAACATAATTTACACGTGAAAGACATGGGTACCACATTACCACCCAAGGAGGATCTTGTTTTTGATTAAAAACTTTGTCTAATGATTTTAAATATGCTTATATTGATGATAAGAAAATATATCATGTTATTATTAGTGTTATAAATTTCAGGTGAAGAAGAGGAAAGATTATTGGAAATATTGAGGAAACACCGTGGAGCTATTGGATATGCTCTTTGATGATTTGAAGGGAATTTCTCCCTCTATATGTCAGCATGTTATTAATATTGAACCTGATGCAAAGCCAGTAGTTGAACATCAACGCCGTTTAGTTCCTAAGTTGAAGGAAGTGGTAAGAAATGAGGTATTAAAACTTCTTGATGCTGGCATCATTTTTCCTATTGCTGATAGTAGATGGGTGAGCCATGTGCATTGTGTCCCTGAGAAGGGAGGAATGACTGTTGTGCCTAATGAAAATAATGAGCTTATTCCTCAAATAGTGGTTTGTTATAGAATGCGCATTGATTTTAGGGAAGTTAACAAGCTTACTAAGAAATATCATTATCATTTGCCTTTTATTGATCAAATATTAGAGAGCTTATCTAAAAAAACTCATTTTTGCTTTCTTGATGGTTATTTTTGGTTTTCTCAAATTGCTGTTAGGAAACAAGACCAAGGGAAACGAACATTTACTTGTTCTTATGGTACTTATGCTTATAGACGTGTAACATCCCTTATTTTTGTGAAAGTTCAAAAATCACAAAAATTTGAAAATTTTATTTTCTTGTTAAAAAAATCCACCAAACCAAATATAAATCCACACACCAATATTATATGTTTTCCAAAGTTTTTGGAAATTGAAAGTACCAATATGCCTCCAACTCTATAAGCCCTAGACCTGATTCAAAACTTGTTTCCATATTCAAAGATATTGTTTCCTTTTAACAAAACCTTATCCCATAAAAGGATTTCATTTCTACAATTACCTGAAGAATATTTTCACTAAATTCCAAGCATGTTTTCACCTTTAATTAAATATTTTATTGAACCCAAAGTTTATTTATGTAAATTCAAAATGATTTGGCAACTTATTCTTTTCAAAAATAACTTTCAATGCTTTTATTTGGGCACAAATCAATTATTAGATTTTATAAGCTCAAAACTTGACTTATGAAATGTTTCTGAAATTATATGAAAACCTATTCTCTATTTAAAAGATATTTCCTATTTAAATGGCTATAATTATATGTTTTCCAAAAAGAAATGAAAGTACCAATATGCCTCCAACTCTATAAGCCCTAGACCTGATTCAAAACATGTTTCCATATTTAAAGTTATTGTTTCCTTTTAATAAAACCTTATCCCATAAAAGG
This sequence comes from Alopecurus myosuroides, assembly GCA_028641055.1. Classification (NCBI taxonomy): domain Eukaryota; kingdom Viridiplantae; phylum Streptophyta; class Magnoliopsida; order Poales; family Poaceae; genus Alopecurus; species Alopecurus myosuroides. The sequence continues at coordinate 325,910,218 of CM054063.1, read as the reverse complement.
ATTTCATTTCTACAATTACCTGAAGAATGTTTTCACTAAATTCTAAGCATGTTTTCACCTTTAATTAAATATTTTATTGAACCCAAAGTTTATTTATGTAAATTCAAAATGATTTGGCAACTTATTCTTTTCAAAAATAACTTTCAATGGTTTTATTTGGGCACAAATCAATTATTTGATTTTAGAAGATCAAAACTTGACTTATGAAATGTTTCTAAAATTATATAAAAACCTATTCTCTATTTAAAAGATATTTCCTATTTAAATGCCTATTATTGCTATTAAAATTTCATACATATTTTCAAATTTAAAAATTCAAAAGTGTTGAAACATCACACAAATGTTCTTATGTGAAAGTTTATATTTTACAAAACATTACAAATTGATTTGAGACAATTTGTAATAAATCAAAAGATATGGCTAATTAAAGAAAACATAAAAGAAAAAGAAAAAAACAAAAAAAAGGCGTCATTGGGTCGAAACCTAGGACTTAACCGCCGCACGGTGCAGCGCCTAGCTAGCCCAACAACCCACCAGTCCCGCCCGTCTCTGTTTCAATTCACAAAGAGATAAGAGATTTGTCTAGTGTTACTTATTGTAGTACAAGTACCAAACCCATACTCGTTTTCCAGTAAACTTTTGTTACATTTATACTCTATTATCAATTATCATAGTGATTTGAAGTAGAATTCATAAATATTGGAGATTTTTTATGGAGTGTTATTATCTACTCCCTCCGTTCTTCCACATATCTAGATATAGATGTATCTAGACATATTATTTTAGTGTCTAGATACATCCATATATAGACAAATGCAAGTCATCTATTATTGAACGGAGGGAGTAGTACCCATACCAACTTCTTAGTATTATTTTCTAGTCTCCATTCTAGTAATTTTATATATATACATTTATACTATATTATCATAGTGATTTGAACTAGTACTATATTCATTATCAAGTGTTATTATCAAGTACCGGTACATTTGTACTCTATTATCAGAATTCATAAAGAGACAAGAGATTTGTCGAGTTGTAAATCTAGTACCGGTACTTTGTCTTTTTTTTTTTTCCAATCCCCATTCCAGCAATATTTACGCTATCATTATAGTGATCTCTACTATACGCCGGACAATTTTGCAGCTAAACCATCCAAATTTGAAAATCAACCCGTAGTCAATGTACCTCTTCGACCCAACCACGTTTGAAAGGTCATCCCCACTCAGGGCTCCCACCTTCGCCATAGAAAAATCGAGAGAGGAGAAACTCACAAAAAGACGAGATCTAATACCCTTACCAACCTCGTCTCCATTCCAGTAATTTCTTTCCACATTCATAAAAAGAAAGAGATTTGTTGAGTGTTACTATCTAGTACCCCTATCATCCCTGTTTTTTCGATCTCCATTCCGGTAATTTTCTTTCTACATTGGCATAATGATTTGAAACCGAAATTCATAAGAAGACAGGAGATTTGTCAGAATGTTATTATCTAGTAACCCTACAAACTCCGGTCTCCATTTCGGTAATTTTTTTCTACATAGTGATTTGAAATAGAATTATCTAGTACCCATGCCCTTAGTCGTTTACTCCAATCTCCAGTATAGCAATTTTATTTGTATAAAGTTGTTCTCTATTACCGTAGTGATTTAAAGTAGGAACACTTGCATGTTTATCAAGTGTTTATTATCTAGTACCAGTTAGTCTTCTTTTCGAGTAAATTCTTTTTTATGTTTGTACTCTATTATCATAGTGTTTTAAAGTAGTGTCAGACATTAGGGAGAGATGAATACAATGTTACAATCAACCCATCGAGACAAATACTAGGTTACAAGAACATGACGATGAATATGACAGGTGGACGGTGGGCAATGTATGTTTCTTCGGATATATCGAGATTATTAAAGTTCTAGATTAGTAAAGTTCTGTGCGCACTCCAAAGATTTTTTAATTATTTTCTACATAGTGATTTGAAATAGAATGATCTAGTACCCATGCCCTTGGTCTTTTACTCCAATCTCCAGTGTAGCAATTTTATTTGTATAAAGTTGTTCTCTATCACTGTAGTGATTTAAAGTAGCAACACTGCATGTTTATCAAGTGTTTATTATCTAGTACCCGTTAGTCTTCTTTTCGAGTAAATTCTTTTTTATGTTTGTACTTTATTATCATAGTGTTTTAAAGTAGTGTCGGACATTAGGGAGAGATGAATACAATGTTACAATCAGCCCATCTGAGACAAATACTAAGTTACAAGAACATGACGATGAATATGACGGGTGGACTGTGGGCAATGTATGTTTCTTCGGATATATCGAGATTAGTAAAGTTCTGTGCGCCAACTTCAAAGATTTTTATTTGAATTAAATGTTTAGGATGGAATTACTCGAGGCCAGCACCCGAAGCAAAACATCCGCCGCCCTACACATAAACACCACCATAGACGCACGAGCAGTTGGGCACCACCGTGTCTGACGCACAAGACACAGAGAGTCTGTGAGCACGGCGCTACCTGTCGCCAAGGCCAGGGGCGCCTAGTGAGGGAACACAAGATGCGAGATCGAGGCCAGATATCGAGCAACCATCAAGAAGAGCGCGGGGAAGGGTGGGAAACATCTTCGGAATATGAGAGTACTTAATTATCTTATTTGAGATGATTATCCAAAAATAGGTCGAGAGTTTGGGGAGATTAGCAAGTTCAGGTGTGCCAACTTAAAAGATTATCGATTTCGTTATCTTGTACTCCGTTCCATATTAGATGACTCTGTCATCTCCATATTAGATGACTCTCTGTCATCCCTTTGACAGAGAGTCATCTAATATGGAATGGAGGGAGTACGAGTTAAATGGTCAGAAAATGTATAGCACCCAACGGCAACATCCGCCACCCTACGCACGAGCACCGCTATAGCCGCATAGGCAGTCGTCACTACCACTTCTGATGCACAAGACATTGAGCGCAGCGCTACCTATCGCCAAGACCAGGAGCGCATAGCAAGGGAGCGCATGATGCGAGATCGATGCGAGCCAGAGGCACGAACAACCAACCACACCATAAAGAAGCAAAGAGTGCATGTCAAAGGGATGATAATTTGTCGGAAGGGGAGGTCGAGAGTTTGGGGAGATTAGCAAGTTCCGGTGTGCCAACTTAAAAGATTTTCGATTTTGTTACCTTGTATGAGTTAAATGTTCAGAAAATGTATAGCACCCAACGGCAACATCCTCCACCCTACGCATGAGCACCGCTATAGCCGCATAGGCAGTCGGCACCACCACGTCTGACGCACGGGACATTGAGTCCTACGAGTGCAACACTACCTATCGCCAAGACTAGGAGCGCCTAGCAAGGGAGCGCATGATGCGAGATCGATGCCAGCTAGAGGCACGAACAACCAACCACACCATAAAGAAGCAAAGAGGGCATGTGGAAGGGATGATAAGCTGTCGGAAGGGGCTCGGCGAGCGACAAATGGATTGCAACAAAAAAGGTCAGGAGATATGGCACGAAATGAGAAAGACGCAAGATGCAACAAGGAGAAAGGTGGTGAAGGCGTTGGGTGGTCATATAGGAATTGAAGCAATGGATGGCATTCCCAGTCTTCGAATTTTGAAGTGAAATTTTGGGGGTGACTAGTTACAATCGCCACAACCGATTTTTTTAGAATATTAATTTTTGATTTTATGAATTTCTTTTTCCATAGTTTTTTGTTCGTCGTGATCTTTTTCAAGTCCAAATGCACTTTGGTGTAAATATGTTAATGTTATCTTAAATCAAGTTTATTCCCCACATCCCAACATAAGCCATGAGGACCCTAGAAAATCAAGCACATGCACACTTTTCCAACAGAATGCGTATATAATTCTAGAATGCAAGGAAAACTCTAATGGAGGGTTAAGGATAGGCGGCTACACAAAATAATTCTACATTAGCAAAAAAAAAAAGTTTGGGAGCAAGATAAATGGTTTACTTTATATTGACAAAATATGCTAACCTCACAAAAATATTGAGTGGTAAGTAGCAGCTAAAATATGGTAGAATAAGCAAAAAGGGAGATGTGCAATGTTTATTTTTAACAGCAGTTATATGCAACCTTGATTGGCTTATGATTTTTGCAGCTTGTTTTCCTTTACCCAGAGCAGTGCCAAAATATGTGCTACCTAGGCACCTAGCCAATTATCCCTTGCTCAGTCCTAACAAATAACAGTAAAATGAAAGAACTGCCATGTGATAGAGAGAGAACTCACATAGGAGAGCCCTGAAGGTTCGATCATGTAGAGTTGTGGCCCATCCCTATCCATAAACTCCAAGAATAACTCCACAACAAAAATGTCTGAGACAAAAGGAGTTTAAAATGTATCAAGCTATCAAGTAGCGTGCCAAAGAAAGAAACCACCTTCCTGAACAAAACATGTCAGACTGTCTTACCTGAATCAGTGTGCATATATGAACATAGCTAGCTATCAACTAATTCTTTAAGGCATGGGTTCTCCATAAGTCCTGGAGGATTACAGGGTTAGGCTACAGTTCAATTGCAATCTCATAATGTTCTTTTCCATGCAGTGCCGAGCCAGCCATGTCCTGCTGCCAAACCAGTCCTGCAAAAAACAAGCGATTACGACAATGATCTTACCACACATCAAGAACATACGTGTATCATGTATGGACATGAAAAAACAGTGCAAACACATACTGTGAGCACCGGCAGAGGCGTATGTGTGCACCAGTAGATAAGCAGGCTAGCACGCCCAACCTATCGAGCTGTCCAGTTCTGAAGGAGCTTTTGCAGGAGTAGAAGGGTCCTTCGCAAAAGCTTTCTGCAAAAGCAAGTGAACTTTGTAATGGCAGTTCTATGAGTATATGAAATGGCCAAATGGGGAGTAAAAGCTGGTGATCTTTCCTACATTAATACTCAAGATAGTAGTAACACCCCGCAGCTTTCTACTCAGTGCCCTTCATAAAACCAAGTTTGTTAATCCATGGCCTGTAGGTTGTCGGATCTCTCCTAAATGTGATATGATGCTGTAGGAAGACATGGGTCTTAATCATTCCATCTCTACTTAACCATTCCATCCTCCAAAATATAAAGTGCCAGTAGTCTTACAGAAGGAGGAATGATATATCGAACTTACTGACAGAAAACGGTTCATTCCAGAAGCAATTTGGGTGCACTTGCAGTACAATCAACCCAAGGTTTTCCCTCAAATACTAGAACCTTGTCATCAAGGTAGGTTGCCATGATGAAATCATGCTCGACAATAAAAGCTGTTTTCTTTTATTGAAGGATAAACATTTTTACCACCTTTGCTGCAAGAAGGCGCCGTTCTGAATCAAGATGAGCACTTGGTTCATCTATGAGGTAAATATCAGCTGGCTGCGAGTAAAAAAGTAAGAATTGATAAAGAACTTAGTGGAAGAGATCACTAAATGAAAATGAGTCACGTACTGAAATATGTTACTCCATCTGTTCCATAATTCTTGTTGTGGTTTTAGTTCAATTTCCAAATTTGAACTAAAACCACGACAAGAATTATGGAATGGAGGTAGTACTGTTTAATACACCTTTGTATTTAAGAAGAAAATATGTTTCATTAAAATCGATAACTTAACCTACAATCGTAGTTGTATTTACGATATTAAAGATCCATGAATGAGGAGCAATTGATGGAAAACCTCTGGAAAATACCACTCTACGCCTTATCATGTTTCGCCATCACTGCAGAGCTACATATATCTTCTGTGGTATTTCCTTGGGGAAGTTGTACTAATAGATGTTTAGTTTCACTTTGTTGCTGCTTGCAAGTCCTCACGCCATTCTAGTAAGGATTCAAACCAAGCATGCCTCACATATATGCTTGACAACAGTATGCTTCCGTAGTTTAGTGCTTTTAATACTACCATGACTCATTCAAAATAATTAAGAAAAGCTAATCAGAGCAATCCACCAAAAAGCAATCCTACATGGCACGTGGGGCAAATTTACATGTCAGCACATTTTTTTTCCGCTAAAGAACAAAAAAATCCATTGCCTAAGAGGAAATGTCAACTTCATTAAAAGATGAAATAGCACCCAACTTCATTAAAAGATGAAATAGCACCCAACTAGGCTGTGGTGGTAACTAAATTATTAGATATTTGACCAGTACGAGTTGACCATATACATGCATGTTTTATCAAATAAAAAATATTTTAATTCTGAAGTTGCATATATTTAAGAAATCAGAATAAAAGAATAGTTGGTACTCCTGTTCCATGGTACTAACAAGTAATTTCATGTCCGGAGCATATGGAAAAACTCGTGCACGCAGAAAAGATAGATGGGTGCAACTGATAATTTAGGTGAAAAGATACGATGCAGGTTAGGCAAGCCCCAACATTGGAATTTGAGGTTTCATCAACACCTTTTTTCTACGAATTTCATAACATGAAAACACATGATTTGTTTAAAATGTCTCAAGGTGTAAATTATAATATGAATTCTCTTCCAGCAATAAAATCTTATGGAAATAACTGCACGGGGAATGTACGTAAACCTACCTTTCCGAGACAAACACGGAGTTTGACCCTTTGCAGCTCTCCACCAGAAAGATTTGCAACCTGCCTGTCCGTGAGTTCCTCAATTTAAGTTATTTCGTGACATCAGATTTGAACTGAGCTTGTGTGCTTGATACATGTATTTTCTCGTCTACAAGGTCCCTCGCTGTAGAGTTATATTTAGAGACCAATTCCTGACGCTTGTATGAGACAGTATATGCGGGCATGTCAACTTGCCAGTCACTAGCTTTGTCTGGTTTCACTCCCCTTGCCTGATAAAGCAGAAAAGACAGCTGATGAGAGTAATAAAAAGTTTAGACCTCATAGGTGGCTGCCAAGCATACTTGAGGGAAAAAGGTTATACCAGCATACGAATGAAGGTTGTCTTCCCGGTATCATTCTCACCAAACATCACAATTATCTGGGAATCATTAAAGCTGCCTTTGGTGACTAAAAGCTTGAAGCTACTAATTGTTTTCACCATGGTAGGATACTCTTGTAGCATTGGTAGGTCTGACCCTCTATGATCTCCTTAGTAGACTCGGTAGCCTAAGAAGGAAAACAACATTGCCTTAGCTACAGAGCATTTAGCAAGTACAAAATTAGCACTCAAAAGAGGAAATGTTTGCCACAAGTCTAGTCCTTACTCTAAATGTAAGTTACGGAAACTCATATTTTCTGTTGGGATAACACCATTTAGGAAATCGTTAGTTCCTTCTCTGACTGAAGAGGGTAAAGTAACAACACCATATGCTCCTGGAGTTCCATAAAGACAGCATATGTAGTCTGATAAGTAGTCGAGAATGCTCAGATCATGCTCCACAACAATTACGTAGCTGCAAAAATACATGAACACTCTATCTTAGCTGCAGAACAAATAAATCAAAATGTTAGTGGTGTCTTATATATTTTGAGACGTATGTAGTCTTTACTTTTTCGGTTTAGGCATCATCTTTTCAATGCTAGCACCATCCACATGATGTGCCACAGCCTCAGGCTCACTTGATGCTTGGTGGCCATTTTCCACTGGACCAGACCGAGGTGGTGATATGGCAGCCTTATTGCGCTCCCTCCCAACAAAAGCATCTGTACAGTTCCTCAAATCAGCGACAAGATACACATAATTTTTCAAGACGAGGGGAAAAAGAATGCACAGTCAGGGGCGGCGCGTCATGGAGGCCATCCTGGGCCCTGGCCCAGTCTTTGGGAGATGAAAAGCACTAATTCCACGTTAAATAGCACATGTATTAGCACTAAATGGCACAGATTACTTCAAATTGCCCAGGCTAAAGAAGCTGTGACGGGCTCTGGTGCTGTTTGTCCCATCCTTTATTTCGAGTCACGCTCCGCCACTGTGCAGAGTGTTCTAAATGAATACCTTTATCTTCGGCAGGATGAGCTGAATCCCTCGGAATTGACTGTCGGTCAACCGAACTACGTGAAGGCCACTGATTTGTTGGACGGATTATCAGACTTCTTAGGTTTTCTCTAGGGATGAAAAAAGCATCCGCTTTTGGCGTTACTGGAGATTCTTCATCATCAATAAAGAACGGAGCCTAGAGGATAACAAAAAAAACAGAATATACAATGATGTATCAATGACTTTCATTAACTCTGACGAGGGAATACATAATTGAACTATAATCAGTCATTACCTTGCCATCAGATGCTATCTTATATTTCTGTGGCAGCAGTTTTATCCTCCTCTATGACAAATGCCTAGGAATCACCATCGATAATGTTCTACTCGGATGGGACTTCTCAGCAACCTACAGGGCAGCAAAATGTTTGGTCAAGCAAGTCTTTACTCATAGCTCCTGATAGCCTCATTAGCACAAACTGCTAACAAAGATATTAGCTGCCATGCTTGTCTCTTAAACTCCCTTTCCACTGAAAATACTTAAAGATAGTAAAAACTAACCGGTAAACTTGATACTCCATATTGGATGGAAGGTGAGGATCCGCCATTCCCAATGGACATCTGAGGCATTGCTGGAATTGTCCTGAAGGGATTTGAAACAAGAGTCGGCTGCATTATCATATTGGACTGACTAGTAGTTCCTCATCAAGTATGCAACATAGCGTTACAAAGTTACAGGTTAAAGGCTAAGGGCCCGTTCGGGAGCACTCCAGCTCCCAACTCCTTGACCGGAGCGACCAGAGCTACCCCGAACACCTGAGCTCCACGGATCTGAAACCACGGAGCGCTCCGCTATTCAGCGCAAATATACGAAGCGAGTCTTTCTGAGATCCACGAAACAGTAAACCGAGGAGCGGCTGTTATTTACGTCCCTATGCCACCGATAAGTGAACGAAGGGTTACGCATGTGTTATCTCTCTCCTCTCGCACGTCTAACAGCTCCCGAAATCAAGAAGCTTTGCGTTGACTCGACCTGTGTCGTCGTCCAATTCACGCCCGCTGCCACCAAATCGAGGTCGCCGGCGACCGAACCGAAGCTAGCCGTCCAATTCGTCATCGTCGCCGCGCAAATCGAGCTGTAGGCTGCAACTATTTTCTGCCTCCACGAGGTCCCACGCGGCCGCTACTGCCGAATCGATGATGCGTGCTGCCGAATCGAGAACGATCTCCCCGCCGCTGCTAGGACCCCGCCACCATGGCTTTCTCCGCTGACGAAAGCTCGCATCGGTCGTGCTCCGGCCTGCACAATGAGCAGTTTGCTTGATTCTAGATCGGCCCCGGCCCCAACCATGTCCAGTATTCAGCCAGAAAACCGATGTGGGCTCAAATCCTATCAGCCTAATAAAGTCCCTAATTGACTTGTAATCACCTAAACAGGCTCCATCTTCCTAAAATGGGCTGGCAGCCCATGCTCACCAGGAGCGGAGCGAGCCGAACGCAGTTGGCTCCCTCGTGTGATCGTGCGAGCGCTCATCGCACGGAGTAGAGCGGAGCCAAGAAATATTTCAGAGCGGTTGGTTGCCGAACGGGCCCTAAAAGGATAGTGTATTAATTACTAGGTTAAAAAAAAGGAATCCACATGGTAATCAAGTGATAATAGGTGTTGACTAGTACTCAATTGTGAAAATAATTATATTACGGACCCAGTAAAAAGTCCATGTTGCAGCAAGGAACGGATCACTTGTGCAGCTTTCAGCCTTTGTTTCTAATTTTTTTTGGTATGAATAACTAAGTCTCAGTAGCTCTCACTTTTCATAATTGGCTGCCTCTGACTTTGCTCTTGAGACTATTTTCCTACTTAATGGGCTGCCTCTGACTTTGCTCTTGAGACTATTTGCCTACCATCCGCTTCTAACCCAGCCACAACCTGAAAATGAAAACATGATTTATTTTAGTTGCCAAATGCAATTAGGTACAAGAACAAGAATGGCAATTAAATAACATGAAAGAGAACACTGTAGAACACAAGAATATCATTGACACCTCAACTTCAAGATAATGCAATTCCGAAAGAAAAAAAGCAAAAAAAACATAGTACTCCCTCCGTCTCAAAATAAGTGTCATAGAGATGGATGTACCTAGATGGATTTAAATGCAAGCATCCACTTTAGCCCATTTTCACGTCCCTTATTGTGAGATGGAGGGAGTATATAATATATCCTAAATTATTGCTGGACAATTTCAACCACCATATATGCCAAAATCAAATAAATGGAAGACAAATTACCAAGCCAGAGTTGTGGTGCACGGAGTGAAGTCTCGTATTTGACACGACAAGTATCAACTTTGATGTTATCAGTTTCTCCACACCTTACATATCAACATTATTAGAGGTTATGACACACGTAGAGAAGAACACCCAATCTGCGCAAAGTAAATCCAGTAACAACTACTTACAATAACAATTCCATCCTTGCATTTGATCCCAACGATCGTCCTGCACAAAAAAATCCAGATTTCATCACGAAGCTGCACATGCAGAAAATGGTAGAAAAAAATAGTGAAGCGACCTAAGTCATACCCGCTGTTGTCGACGGCCTTGCCAGCGTACTCAACCTGGAAGACACGGACATCCGAGGAGAAAGTGGTAATACAAGAACAATTCCATCTTTTGCATTTGATCCCAACGATCGTCCTGCACAAAAACATCCAGATTTCATCATGAAGTTGCACATGCAGAAAAAGGTAGAAGAAAATAGTGAAGCGACCTAAGTCATACCCGCTGTTGTCGACGGCCTTGCTAGCATACTCAACCTGGAAGACACGGACATCCGAGGCGAAAGTGGTAACAGACAGATCATACCCAGATTCGATGCTACTCATCGTTAAGCTACTTCAACCTCTAAACCAATATGGAGTTCTCTCCTGGAAAGAGAAATCCCAACAATTTCATATTTAGAATAAGCTAATTCAAGCTTGATGGAACAGGAAAATTGCCAGAATTATTCAGACAGATGCACTACGCAAGGAAATATGGTAGAGTTCCTTGGTCAAGCACATTTGGTAACGCACCAAGATCATGTCAGACACGAAACACTACAAGATTCAGTTGATACTGTCTCCATGAGAGGACCCGACATGGATGCTGAGGGTTCAGTTGAACATAAGCAACTTCCAGAAAATACACTACTAGTGATCCTAGACAACATTCTTCAAAGTTCAACTAGTTCACCGAGATCCAGACTTATGCAGTACAATGGTATTTGTCAACAACATAAGAAAGTTCCTGTTTGCCTGTCAAAGATGCAATTGCAGCAAATTCCTTAACCTAATCGCCCAGCATATGCAACAACCAACCGAAGGAAACCATCAGGGATGCCTCTCACTCTGCATCCTGATCCTGCGACGCCACGTGCTGGAGGTCAGAATCGATCAGATGTCGCCCCAGGAGAACCAGGTGGGCTCCAGCCCTCCTTGCTGGTCGAAGTAGAGGTGTGGGTCCTAGCTCCATCCTACCTACCAATCCCATGCTAGTAGAGGGAACTCCAGGACACCAATTCCTCCTCCTCCGAATCAGAGGGAGAAGGGAGCGGAGAAGAGGATTGGGATTCGTCATACCTCTAGGGAGGGGGCTGCAGACGGTGGCGGCGATCGACATCATCGCAGGAGGAACCTCGGTGTCGTCCTCGACGAACGCTAGGGTTCACGATGGGGAGCCGGCGTGGACCGGGAGAAGGGAGCCGGAGCGGAGGCGAGTTTGGGGGTGGCTAGACATAGAGAAGGGAGCAGCGGCGTGGGGGAGGCTCGGAGTGAGATGCGGCGTGGAATCCCCGTGCACCGTCCCCAACAGCGGGGGAGCGGGGCTGAGAGGCGGAGAGCTCGACGGCGGTGGAGGAGGTTGGAGAAGGGAGAGGCGAAAGAAGACGGCGGCGTGCGTGTCCAGTCTAACGGTCTTCCACAACTCTGGGCCGGGAATTCGATGGGCTTTTAGCGAGTCTTAAGCATGGCGTCGATCACACTGGGCCTCCACACGACTCCTTGTTCAACTTTTGAAACAATTAATATGGGACGCATTCCAAAGCTAGCGTCTAAAACAGCACGTTTGAATAAAATTCTAGTACAAACATTGTTTATGTCGCTCGACGAAATTGTTCTAACATGCTAGAAAAAATGGTTTCCATAGAAAACACGTATTATACAACATGTACGATGATGATGACCAGTATGATTATTTTCATAAAAAATTGTCCGTGCACTTTAAGAAAAAATATTCATATATTTTGTAGAAAAGGTTCATGAAATAAAACGTGTGTTTCATATACTCTAGATAATCAAAATTAGGCGCCGCCAACCAAAAAACTTAGCGCCGCCACCCCCACGCCGCCTTCTTGCATAGCCTCTACATAAGAAAGCGCCAAAGAAGGCAGCGGAGGTGCGCCTTCTGCGCGTATTATGGGAGCAAGGCCGATGCCCGTGTCTTTGATCTTTGTGGAGTAGGTGTCGGTCGGCGTGCCCTTGGGTCCTACGGGCTGAGGCAGCTCCTTCGGTGGATGGAGGTCGTCGGAGAGGCCGCGTCTCTGCAGCAGCGAAGGTGTCCCATGCGTGGGCTCGGGGGCTCATCTGGCCGCTCCTGCAGCGTTTGGCGTCCATTTGTGGCCACCTTGGTCCGCGTCGACGCCGAGCGCTGTTGGCTGGCTCCCACCGAGGAGCTCTTGTGCATGTGCTCTGGAGGTGGAGGAGCGGGGATGGTGTGGAGGTCCCTTGGCTCCCAGCCGGGGGCGTGGAAGAACGGTGCAGTTGAAGGTGCTCCTTGGGGCGAGATGGAGGTGCTCACGTGGGCATGAAGACATGTGCTGCTAGCTCGAAAAATATTCGGTGGTCAGCGGCAACGTTGGCCCTGCCTATCTTGTTGCTCCTCGCGCTTTGCGGACGGATCGACCTCCGAGCGAAAGCCTTAGAAGGAATATGCCCGAGAGGTAATAATAAAATGGTTATTATTTTATTCCGTGTTAATGATAAATGTTTATTTCTCATGCTATAGTTGTATTAACCGGAAATACATGTGTGTCTAATAAACGAACAAGAGTTCCTAGTAACGCCTCTTGTTTAACTAGCTCGTTGATTAACTGATGGTCGAGGTCATTTGATCATGAACATTGGATATTATTAAAAACGGGATCACGTCATTAGGAAAACTAGAATGATACCCCGCGCGTTGCGGCGGGGACTATTTTAGAAACTACATTGTAAACAAAAGTTTATAAGAGAAATGATTTCTATGTGAATATACAAAATTTAATTTATCATCATATATATAATTTAAATTATTAATATAAATAATTGGATGGTTTAAAAAATGGATGATGTGTAGCTTGCATGTATTGATTAACAAATATTAGTGATGACATGGACAATTGATTGGTTAGAAGAATGGATGATGTGGATAGCTTGCATGTTGAGATAGAAAAATAATTAATGCTTGTTAGTGGGGATTTGCTTTATAAGAAGTATAGATGGTGTGATGAATACATATCCAAAGTGGGTATAGCAATGCGATCAAGTCATTAAATTTATATTGTTATATTCATACTAAGTAACCCTAATCCTTAAACCATGAGATCATGTCAATCACTAACTCCGGAGGAGTGCTTTGATGACATCAAACGTCACACCATAACAGGGTGACTATAAAGGTGGCATTGGGTACTCCAAAAGTATTAGTTGAGTCTCATGGATCAAGAGCAGGATTTGTACATCCAAATGACGGAGAGATATACTATGGGGCCTCTCGATGATATCATCGACACCGTTTGCAAGCACGTGACTAGATCACAAGGATGTCATATCACAGAACGAGTTAAATAGTACTTGTTGGTAACGAGCTCGAACTAGGTATGGTTGATACCAATGATCCGATCTAGGACAAGTAAAATATCGCGAGACGAAGGTAATTGGTTACAACGTTTTATGGTTCGCGTGATCACTAGGTTAATTGTTGAATGTTAGGAGCCATTACGGATCTCCAGTTCCCGTTGTTGGCTATTGATTAGAGAGGTGTCTCGATCGTATATGCAGTATCCCGGAACCGTAGGGTGACACAATTAAGGTTTGACGACGCGTTTGCGTGGATACAGAATATCGGAGCAAAGTTTGGGCAACACCCAAATTGTTTAGGATAATTTTGAAATAGTTCAAGGAGATTTTGTCAAATGGTTGTTAATAGAATTAACAACTAAATCAAGAGGTTATGTGTTAATGTTTGTTAATGAAATTAACAAATATTAAAATAAAGAAATAATTTTTATTAAAGAAAAACCTTTAGGACTCACGTGATGAGGGAAGAGGTGGGGGCACTACCATATCTTTGCGATGCCCCCTCCCCCTATAAATAGTGGGTAAGGGCTCCCTCTCCCACATACACTTGGTGTCATCTCTCTCTCCCTCCTCCCGCTGCTCAACCACTTGTTCATGCGCTTGGCGAAGCCCTGAGAAATTTTTTATCCACCATACCATGCAGTCGTATTGTTGGATATTCCGGTTGATCCTCTAATTATGTTGCCATGCTGGATTGAGGAAACGGAGATATTCATCAAGTTATACGTGTGACCGAGTGCGGAAGCGCTATCGGATTGCATCACTTTTCTTCACGATCTTGAGATCGGAAAGTGATCATCTTCATCATCCGCGAGATTTGATCTCGTCACGCTTTTTGGTCTTCGAGGGTAAGTCCATCTAGCACTATCTCTACTTGTTTCTTACCTCCTCTAGATTAGATCTTGGTTCGTTGGTTGGTCTTTGCGTAGATTTTTTTTATCTTCTATGTTACGAACCCCTAAAGTTGTATCAGAGCTGGATCTATGCGTATATGTTTTGTATGGGTAGAACACATAGGTGTATGTGGCCATTGATGATCATGTTATTGCCTCCTTTGTGTATTTTAGATCTTAGTGGCATAGTGGGATGAAGCAGCCCAGACTAACCTTACATGTTCACGCACATGAGACTTCTTCCATGGCTGACATGCAACTTGTTTTACATAAGTGGCTGGCGGGTGTCTGTCTCTCCCACTACAGTTAAGATCTAATCTACAACTAGTTGTTAATAATCTGGTTATCACCGTTATAGTTTCATGTTCGTCGGTAAGAACGGTTCTATCTTCGAAAGCCCTAAACCGCGTATAACATGCAAAAATAAATTAGAGACATCTATGCAGGGGATTATGTTATGATATGGTCAATGTTACAAAAAATGATTTATGAAATGATAATTTTTTTAAATTATGACATATCGGCAGGAGCCAAATGATTGTCTTATTATTTTATGGCCTATGTGATGTATATAATATATTATTTTGATGACAATCAAGAAGGAGGAGACATGGGACTTGGTGCCACGCCGGTGGAATGATGGAGATCATACGATGACGCACACGATGGAGATCAAGTGAAAGAAATGATCATATCATATCACATTATTTATGCATCTGATGTTAATACTTTATATGCATCTATTTTTCTTAGATCGTGACAGTCCCTCACACATAATATCAAAATAATAATATGGTCTTCCTTAGTATGCACCATTAAGGAAGTTCATCATTTCGAGAGACCACGTGATGATCGGGTGTGATAGACTCAACGTTCGCATACAACAGGTGTAAGCCAAATTTACACACGCAAATACTACGGTTATACTTGGCGAGCCTAGCATGTAGAGGCGTGGCCTCGAAACACGTAACCGAAAGGTAAAACATGAGTCATATGGATGATATGATGAACATGTCGATGTTCGCCTTTGTAGCTACACCATCTCACGTGATGATCAGTTTTGGTCTAGTGAACTTGGTTCATGTAATCACTAAAACGACTAAAGGGATGTTGTTTTTTTAGTGGGAGTTTATATGGAAATTTTTTAATTAACGTGTGAAAGAGCATTTATTGTATGCATTAAGTCTTGTGTGTTAGGCAACAACACTATAGATAAACTAATCAGATGCTAAGTGATGCAGGAATAAAAGTATCATTATCTTAGATGCATCGACCCACAAAGTAAATAAGGAAAGAGAGCTTACACTGTCAAAACTGATAGAAAATCAGTTAGACACCTGATAATCCGGGGGTAACAGGACACCCGATTATCCGGCCATAAAAAAAAATGTCTAAGGAAAAAGCGCGTCACGCAGAGGCGGGACGGATATTTCGACCAAGAAACCGGAATAATCCAGCCCCGTGGAAAATGGCTAAGGACAAGAAGCGCGACATGTAGAGGCGGGCCAGATTCTTGTCCGGATATTTCGACCAAGAGACCATAATAATCCCCATGGAAAAATGGCTAAGGAAAAGAGGCGCGACACGCAGATGTGCCCCGGATTTTTGGCCGAGGATTTGGCCGGATATTTCAGAAGACGCCGCATATTTCATGCGGCCATAATATCTGGGCCCCACTTAACCCAGATAATCCGGCCCTGGAATCTCCACCAAAGCTCTCCAACGGCTAGAATTGAGGGGATATAAATACGCCTTATCTTCTTCAACCTCAAGGTACCACAGCCAGAACAAGAAGAACACCCAAGTTCAAGAGGCTTAAATCCACATATCTCTCTCTCTATCTCCTCAAACACTTTGCCCTTGGGGGATTTGAGAGAGAAGAGTTAGATCCATATTCCTACCCAAGCGATTTTATTTCCCCCTTGATTCCATTGAGGAACTTGCTACTCTTTGGGTTTGTTGGAACCCTATAGAGGTTGTAGGTCCTTTGTGGCTTTGGTATCCACGGTGACATTGTCGGGAGCCACAAATTGAGTTGTGGTGTGTGCCCCCGGCCATGAATCATCGAGATTTGGTGACTCAGGTGATTTGGTGAGGACCCTCCATGTTTTGGAGTGTGCCTTCTAGTTGTCAACCTCAACGACAACATAATGGTTTGTTCCTCTCCGCATTGGTGGTAGGACATGAAGGAGATAAAGTGTGCCATTTGACGGCTATTCGATGTTCCACTTTGGTGGTACCACACCGCTCCAACGGAGACTAGCTTCCATTGGAAAGTGAACTCCAGGATAAATCTCCGCGTCATTGTGTTCGGTTATTTGTCAACTTACTTTTACTTATTGTTACAAGCTTAGTTTTTGTACATATCTAGTGCTAGTAGTTTTTTCTCATCATATAGAACCGTTCACCTAGTTGTATAATCTAGACAATCTATATTTTAGCAATATCCATTTTAAACAAAAAGAAGTAAAATTTGTAACTAACCTAGTCAACCCCACTATAGTTAACCCTCTCGATCTTCCAATTGGTATCAAAGCCTCATCTATTTATTAAAGGCTTCATGCGGTGACCCAGCACACCACTACATGACTTATCCGTGCATATTGCATAGCTGAGAGTGGTACAACAGAAACATATCAGGTCCAAGCAAAGCAATAGGATACAAACATGTTCGTTACAAAATCTCGAGAATCTCCCTTTGAAGTATGAAAGCAGATCTCATGCAAATGAAACATCAGGAGAAGCAAATCGTAACTCTAAGCTGGAGGATAACTATAGCCCATAACCTAATCCACTACGGATGATCACAACCCTAATCTATGACTTCTAAGAAACTAAGTCCAGGAATGGACTCCACCTTCAACTAGGTGCCTTCTCCTCCACCAGCATTGCTGATGACGTTGTTTCATTGGTTAAGTAGAATAGGACTCCTCCTAGCTTCAATAAATAGCGATGGCTTCACGATGAAGATCTCCCTTAAGGCTTCAACTCTAAGCAGGGGATCAAACAGGAACGAATGAGTAACGAGCGTTACTCAACAAGTTCATTATATATAGAGGGTAGTTTGATGCACTAACTATAGCTTTAGACTCTAAAGAGTCATAAGCTAATGTAAGGTTTTATAAATGTTTCTTCAAGAGGTTGATTTTAGTATTGAAAACTATGCCCGCCAAATCTTCACATGAGCTAGAACTTTATTGAGTTTCTTTCCTGCAGCGTTCGCAGCTCCTTCCCGGAACAGGGGGTAACATGTCACATCATTTTACACTCTGTAGAGGTGCGTTACTTTACCCATAGGCGATCAAGACCATGTTGCACAACCAGGTGTATATTCCTGTGCACACCCGCTCGGGTGTGGGGCCCGGTTGTTGATCCAAACCAAACCATGCTTCTCCGCACAACACATGCCCACCCATTTTTGCCACAGAGCTTTACCCCTGATTCTACCCTCACAATAGATATCTAGGCTCCTCGGGCAGACCATCATAGACCCTAGAGTCCATGGGACTTAAGTGATCCCACCCATGTGCATGTAGTCCCGCAAGACCTACATCGTACTAGACCATGTTGGCGCGCATTGCCGCGCCCGTCCACTTTGACAATAGAATAGAGACATAACCTATGTAAAGTTGAATTTGTCCGGCTGTAGGCATGCCCAAACTTGGAATCAGATACCCGAAAGCATAATTTAATCACTTTAGTGAATCACAACCGATTATTTCGGCCACCTAAATAAATATATGTGTGACAAAGATGGCATAATTTAGGAAATGCAATTCGATCCTCTCAAGTGCTAAATATACAAAGTGAAACACATCTCCGCTAGAGATTCTAGATTACTTGAAGAATAAAGGGATATGCTCTCGAAGCTTAACTATAAACATGCGGACCGACACAAAAGTAATATGTCCACCTGAGATGAGGGTACAAAAAGGTGAATCGAAAACCGAGGTAACTTTGTGCCTATCATCGTGTTGAATCATCTAATGTCTCTTCTTGTAGAGTGATAAAATCGTGTATGGCAGTTTGCAATAGCTCCAAGAAAAAAAATGCATAGTTATCGGTGTGAAAAGCCAAAATCTTCCCATGACCAGGACACTAAATTGGTTAGATTAATTAATTTTAGCACAAAGGATTTCCTTAAGATTAAGGTACATATTTCCAAAACAAAAATGTTTTATTATAAATCTATGTGTGACAAATATGGCATAATTTAGGCATTTCAATTTGATCCTCTCAAGTGCTAAATATACAAAGTTAAACACATCTCCGCTAGAGCTTCTAGATTACTTGAGAATAGAGTTACATGCGCTCGAAACTTAACTATAAACATGCAGACCAACACAAAAGTAATACACAAGAGGCGAGAGTACAAAAAAGATGAATCGAAAACCTAGGTAACTTTGTGCCTATCATCGTGTTGAATCATGTACAGTCTCTTCTTGTCGAGTGACAAAATCATGGATGGCAGTTGGCAACAGCTCCAAGAAAAAAATGCATAGTTATAGGTGTGAAGAGCCAAAATCTTCCCATGAGCACGATACTAAATTGGTTGGATTAGTTATTTTTTATCACAAAGGACATCCTTAAGATTCAGGTGCGTACTTATATAAAAAAAATGTTTTATTATGTAATATAAAATTAATTAGTAAATATCATTTCAGCAAAGAAACTAATGCTTCCTTAGTTAGACCTCACTTCCAACAATCATTTTCTTTATAGAGAAGGGCTGGCATTAGTTAGTTTCAATTTTAAACTAAGATTAGGGTGAATGCACATTTCACATATAACAAGTAACTACTCACCATCAAAGAGAAAATGTTGAAATATCATATTTAATCAGTATATTAGGAAAACTAATAGTGAGTGTGTATTAGCCATAAACTATGTAATGCTATTCTCTCTAACTTAAACTATGGCCGAAACCAGATTCAATAAAGAACCGCTTTTTGCCTTACTTCATTTGCCTTGTCACCCAAGAATAAATATATATTAAGAAATTATTGAGCACTTACCCAAGTAGCACTAAAATGATGACGGACCAGGTACGCCGATTGACTGAAACAATTACGTGAATACATTCTTTCATGAGCCTTTCTCGTTATAATTTTCTAATTATATTGGAGGAACTATGCAACTGGACTATCTCCAAGATCACTGTTTCTATAAGAATAAGTAGCCAGTGAATAATTATGCTATTGATATGTCCTAGAAGATGACCAATAACGTGAGGATTAGCATAAGGTACGCAGGCCGTTCAATAAAAATCTATGTTCCCTAGTCAATTGGGCATGTTATTAGTTGTTAGAAACGAAAACAGAAGTGACTGGAATGTCCCACCAACATCTTGATCAACGATATTTCTTCCATTCTAGTTCCTCTAAAGCAGTACCCACTACTTGCTATCCATTATCCAATTGTGAATTATAGGTCCCCAAAAAAGTATGAAATTTTTCAGCATTAGTTCCAATGTACCATCAAGTTGTATCATTCAGTTCACCAATTGAAAATTGTAAAAAAATTACAAAATATTTGCACCAAAAATAGTAGCATCATTTAATAAATAGAAATACCTGACAAATGATGTGACTGCCACCATCTTGTACAACTGTATCAACCTTTAGCTTACACACACTCCCATTCTGAATTTGTGATGCTTTCAAAATTGCCCTTGAGAAAGATAAGTGCCCATGGAGTCAAATATCTCCTAGCTCCTCAGGAAAATGTATAAGTAAGAATAATAACATAAGTTGCTTGAGTCTGAACGATTTGGTTAGAAATTATACATTCGACTAATTAAAGGACAAGATCATGTACGACACCGGTAATTGCCGCCACTGCCAATTTGACGTCCATATTGTATACATGTCGTTGCCAAGTTAACCGTGAGAGAAAATCATGAACTATGGAGTCACCCCCCCCCCCCTAAATTGCCATCGGGCCTGTTAGACTTCCATCCTTCGCACATCACAACCTACATTACCACACCAACCACAGCTTTAGCTTCCAAAACCTTGGAAAGACACCTACCTGCCAAAGCATTCAAGTACCATGATTAAGGAGCAGAGAAGTTGAACACTCAGTAAGATGGGAGGATAGGAGACAAACTAATACTAAAAAATATAGGAGTATGCGTATATATAGAGCCCAAATTATAAAAAATAACAGGATAGTTTACACAACAAGTCTGAAGGTAGATACATGCTGAAAAAATGTGAAAATTAGATAAACATTCGTACCTGGCTGGAAGACATTTTCGCAGATGGAGTGCAAGCCCAACGTCTGAGCAACTCGAGAATTGAAATCAAGAACCAGCAAGCATGACAACTCCTGAAAAAAAATCAGCTAACAAGATAGGGCGCCATGCATGACATTACACAGAGGAATAAATGCAGTTGGGGACTATGAAATCAACACTAAGAGAAGAACATGCCTAAGAGAAGAACATGAGGAACGACATGATGTCGATTGTGAGAAAAGTGGGCAATAGGAAAACGATTATGGGCGGATTATATGAGGAACTAGGAAAAGGAGATAGGAAAGAGGTGAAACGTTCGGCTACCACCTGAAGGAAACGAAACGAATCGAACAGAAGCAGTGCACCAGCTAGGCCATTAACCACTTCCTCATCAATAGCGACGACGCCACCCATTCCCCTTCCGTCGCTCCACCTCTTTGGCCCTGATCCTGGCAAAAAGACCGTTGCATTGCTAATCGCTGGACGGAATGTGCATGCCCATTCTTGGCCCTTTTAACCAGAGAAGACCTAGATCAACGTGCGGAGTAGCGGCCCATATGATTTGGGTGCACTTTGGACAGGTATTTTGACGTGAATTGACGGTGAGATCAGTTCCAGCGACTTCTCAGCTCGATCGGGAGATCTGGACTGTTGATGTGTGAGATCTAACGGCCTAGGATGGTAAATATCTGTGGAAGCCCATAGGTGGTTGGGTTATACTTATACTTAATAGCTCTGGCAGTCTGTTGACATGTGAACGGTAAAAGGTCATAGGTAATACAAGATCTATGGTCAACGCGGTATTTGCGACGCAAGAACTCTGACGACATTGGTTGTTATTTCCTAGGTAATACTTTCCCATGCAGATGGAACCTTCCAATGCCAGTGCGAGCGCATCAGCGGGGGGAAACCCTAGCGAGAGCCACCTCCGTCTTCCTCTACTCCTCAGCACCAATCCCTGAATAGGGAGGCGAGGACAATGCCACTCGCACTGGCGAGGACGCTGAGGGCCATGCCATTGCCGGAGGCGAGGAAGAAGGAGGTGCAGAAACCGACAAGGTCAAGGGAAACTGCAGAATTTCTATCGCTAAGCTATTGTACTCCATGGACCAGAACTCCCCAATCAACCTAATGGAACAGGAAAAGATGAACATGGAGGAGGCACCTGAATCGACCAAATCGACGGAGCGGACCGGATAAGGCGAGCTTGGCGGTGGTAGGGATGAAGGGGACGCCTATGGTGGCGCCGCCCATGACCTAGGTGGCCGCCTGCACCTCGCGTATGTTTTGCCTCTTGAGTATCTGCTCTTTCCACGGGAGTCACGCTCAGGCGCGAATCCGCGTCGCGGCGGCAGAAAATAAGAGCAACTCCATCACTGTCACACGGAGATTCAGCACTGGCACACCTTCCACGCCTAGCAGCACGTCGTCGGCGCAAAGATGCAACCTTTGACCTCAAATCTCTAGCAGGTGAGAGGAGGATTACGACTGCAAGAATACTCGCGGGTGGTGGGGAGCAAGGTGGAGCTGGGGTCGGTTCCTAAGATGCACGAAGGGGTGAGGGTCGACAGGGAGAGAGAGGAGAGGGAGGCGACGTGGAGCTAGAGAGGCCGTCAGTTTGAGAGAGAAGTGAGCGAGTGGGAGCGACGCGACTTCGTGGGCAAGGGGCCGTATAGGGAACTCGCTAATTTTTGTAATGTGGAAATATTCGTTCATGAAAACCTTTAACGTCTTATAATTCGAAACGGAGGGAGTACTAATTTTCTAGCGTCGCTAGGTTCATTATCATAGTGATTTAACCCCTGAAGTCTCTTTTCCGGTCTCCAGTTTTCTTTCTACATTTATAGTGATTACCCTATTATCATAGTGATTACCTTTGGTCTTTTTTCGGTATACATTCTAGTAATTTTATTTATATACAGGTGTACTCTGTTATCATAGTGATTTAAAGTAGCGACTCTGACTTTATTATCAAGTGTTATTATCTAGTACCCATATCAAGCCTTAGTCTTCTTTCTGGTCTCCATTCCAGCAATTTTATTTTTACATTTATACTCTATTATCATAATGATTTGAAGTAGACTTCATGAAGAGGCAAGAGATTTGCGAGTTTTCCTATCTCCATTTCAATAATTTTATTTATATATATTTGTACTTTATTATCATAGTGATTTGAAGTAGCTACTCTATTGTTGTATTGATTTGAAGTAGCGGCGCGACTTCGTTGTCGTTATAAAAAAAATCAAGAGAGGAGAAATTCATAAATAGACAAGAGACTTCGTTATCGTTATAGAAAAATCAAGAGAGTAGAAATTCATAAAAAGACAAGAGATTTTTGGAATGTTATTATCCGGTACCCGTACCTACTCCATCTTTTTAAATTCCAATATAATTTTCTTTCTATATTCATACTCTAGTATCATAGTGATTTGAATTCATAAAGAGACAATAGATTTGTCAAGCGTATTATTTAGTACCCATACCCTTAGTCTTTTTCTTTAGTCTCCATTCCAGCAATTTTATTTATATACAGTTGTATTCTACTCCTTAGTATCATAGTGATTTGAATTCATAAAGAGAGGAGTATTATCATAGTGATTTAAAGTACCGTTGGTACCTTCACTATAAAAAAAATAAAAGAGAACTCAGGAATAGATAAATCAACCCTAGCTAGTTGTTGGTGCGGGATGCAATCGACTAGATTGAGGGAGACAAATACTAGGTTAGAAGAGCATGAAGATGAATATGCAGGTCGACCATGTATGTTATTTAGAGTAATTTATTATCTTATTTGAGATTATTTGGGATGTATATTTCTTACCCCCGGTTAGAGAGATAGTAAGTTTGGTGCAACAATTTCAAGGATTTTCGATTTCAGTTAAATGTTTACAATGGAATTTACTCGAGACTGACACCCAAAGGCACACCCGCCACCCTACACACAAACACCACCATAGACGCACGAGCAGTTGGCACCGCCGCGTCTGACGCACATGACGCAAAGTCTGTGAGCGCGATGGTACCTGTGGCCAACGCCAGGGGCGCCGAGTGAGGGGGCACATGTAGCAAGATCGAGGCCAGATACCAAGCAACCCATAGCCGAGGCAAGAACGCCCGAGAGAACCATCAAGAAGCAGGGAAAAGTGAAAATATTGTCGGAGTATGAGAATTTGGGATGTACTTTTTTCTTACCCAAAAATAGGTCTAAGAGTTTGGGACAAACCAAGATTAGTAAGTTCGGTGTGCCAACTTGTATTTTCAATTTTGCTATCTTGTACGACTTAAATGTTCAAAGAACAAACTTTTGCCTACTGTCTAGCACCTGAAGGCAACATCCGCCACCCTAAGCATGAGCACCGCGATAGCCGCACAGGCAGTCAGCACCACCATGTCTGACGCACAAGACATTGTGTCCTATGAGTGCGGCGCTACCCATCGCCAAGATCAGGGGCGCCTAGCAAGGGAACGCAAGATGAGAGAGAGATGCCAGATACCAAGCAACCCTTAGCCGATGCATGTGGAAGGGATGCCAAGGAGATTGCAACAACAAAAAAAGGGTCAAGGGGATATGGCACGAAAGAGACATGAGCAAGATGCGGCACCACACTAGAATGAGAAAGATGGTGAAAGCCGTTGGGTGGACATATAGGAGTGGAAGCAATGGCCGGCATTCCCACTCTTGGAATTTTGAAGTGAAGTTTTGGGGAGTGATACACCGAGAGAAATGCAGTGATATGAAGGACTAGTTACAATCAATACAACCAATGTTTTTGAATATTAATTTTTATTTTATGAGTTTATTTTTTTATAGTTTTTTTCGTCACTATATTTTTCAAGTCCAAATGCTAAGGGGTGTAAATATGTTAATGTTATCTCAAATAAAGTTTATTCCCAACATCCCAACTCCAATAATCATAAGCCATGAGGACCCTAGAAAATCAATCACATGCACACTTCTCCAACAGAATGAGTACATAATTCTAGAATGCAAGGAAAACTCCAATGAAGGTTAAGGATAGGTGGCTACACCAAGGAATTCTACATTAGCAAAAAGCAAGTTTGGAAACAATTTAAATTACTTACTTTATAATGAAAAATATGTGAACCTCACAAAAATATAGTGATAAGTAGCAGTTATGCTAGCCTGTAATGCCTTGTTGCTCTAGCACCTACATTTTATGATTATAATTAATTCTTCAAAAGAAGTGGCTAAGGGGTCACTAAACAAAGTAGGCAATCAAAATATGGTAGATAAGCCATACACAATAATGAAGCATAGATGGAAAAGTTTCATATAGAACAATAACAATACGATCCAATGTTTTTCTAAGCGGAGGTCAAACTGAGTACAAGATTAAACTTGAAAGACAGAAAAATAAAGACTTTGAAGTAAAATACCTTTAGTTCCAGAGTGAATATTATTCTCAGTTGCCGCTCGTGTGTAACGTGTAGATGATCATAGGTTCTCTTCTGAACAACTTTAGTGTGCAACTCACCGGGCATGTCCAGAAATAGATGTTCATCAATAACACCATTGTCAAATCAAATCTGACAGAGTCTAGAAAGTATTTCCTAGGTAGTCTCTGTAAGTAGATAAGAGATGAAAGAGAAGCAAACCGAGTATGCTCAAGGAAATAAAACTTGATATTAAGTTACGGAAATCAACTCACATCTATAATAATAAAATACACGTTAGACTAAAATACTTGCAATCTGAAAGTTCCCTAAATCTTTAATTCATCTACAAATTTTGATCCAATGCCTAGTGGTACAAGTTATTCTCACCCTAATATCCTTCTTTCGCCTTTGAGATATTTATAGCACAAATAAGTTTAGGTAACTTAAATTTCAGATATGCTTTTCCTCACGTATAAATATATATTCTACAAGATATATGGTACGAAAACATGCATTGCATGTGTGCAGTTGCTAGTGTATGAGCATAACTAAATGAAGGAGTAAAACAGAAAGGGACCGAAAACCAGACGTTAAGGTGTATCCGAAAAACTAAGAGGAGCAAATCCATGATAACATAAACTGCACGTTGTTGTAGGGAAAATACAATGTCAAAACCATATGCTACAGTATTAGTGTACTACCATCTTCCAAGAGAGTATTCTTCATTCGTGAGCCATGTCACCCGCTATTCCTTATGAAAAGTTGTTATGTGCTGCTAAAGAAAGTTACAGGATGTTTGAGTAACACAACTTGAAAAAATTTATGCTGAATTATTTTTGCACAAAGTACAAGAATATTGAATTGGCTAATAGAAAATTACAACATAGTCATACATGAGATCAGCATTCATCTCCATAAGGAATCATGAAGAGGAATTAAGTGAACTAGCAAAGAAAGTCGGAAATTAACTTACCATGTCCTTTCCCAGCATTTGTATTGCAAATATAGCAACTCATGTATCCTGTAACAAGGGAAAATAGGACCGTGTGATTAAAATTTCATAGATCTCATATTGCAGCAAGGAATAACCAGCCTTGCTATCTGACCATACATGCAGACTAGATAGCTTTACCAGCTACAAATGGATTCATTACATGAAACATATATATACGATCATATCAATTATTGCTGGATAGTTTAGACAAATAGCTATTGATGGCTACAATAACAAATATTTCCCCCAGAACCTTAACATATAAATTGTGTTCCTCACTGCCATCAAAGATACTTGACAATCAATATAGTGTTCAATTAGGTAACAGATTTAGGACATACATCTAGGCAACCTCAGCGATGTCCTCCCTCAGATTAGCTCAGAAAGCTTCAATTTCTCTATCTCCCTGTAGGACAACATTGAGATATATAAATCAGAATGCAAAACCATGCTATGCTAACAATAGACATACTAAACATCCTAAATAACATTTGAGGCCTCAAAATATTTCGTGCAGATGCATTTGACAACAGAGCTTCATCATAAAACAAATCTCTTGATGTTATCCAATTTTTCTTAAACATAACGTCCCCACAAATCAATAAACATTCATCTCTTACATATTTATATTACCTATGTAAACTCAAGATTCATAATTCCTACATCCGTATATTTTTAAAAAAATACCTACCATTTTATTGGAAAATAGGCGGGCACGGCAACAAGCGTTTTTATGGTCTAGTAAAAAAGTACTACTTGCAGTCCACCCACAAAGCACAAGAATCTGTGCTAACAAAACCATATAAGCACTATGCTAGCATATTGCGCCAACCTGTAATAGAGGATTGCAACCACAACTACTTCTTGTAAAAGTAAATTTATGATAGAGAATTTCAGTGAGAAAATCCATAATCATCAGGCTTCAACAAATATTAATGCATTAATTGCAGGCCAATCATGACAGAAAATCTCAGGTGATAAACTTTAAAGGGAAACTTGCATCGCTAGGTAAGAGATTTAGGACATACACCTTGGCAACATCAATTTCTCTGTTTCCCTGTAGGACAACATTAAGATAGATAAATCAGAATACAAAACTGCTCTAAAATACAGGGAATTTATGCGGTCTCCAACATTCCAATTTGATCACTTTTTTGTATGAATATGTTATTTAAAATTGCAGGATTTTGAAATTTCATGGCAGTCAATGTCAATAACATTTATACTGATAGTTAGAGAAGGTTGACTGGATGCATCCTAGGACATTTTCTATGTTGGAACAAGGGTAGTAAGACATGTCAGCTGCCAAAGATGAATCCAGCTGCTTGGACATTGATATTGGAGAACATATCAGGGGTACATGAAAAGATTACAGGAAAGACAGTAGAGCAAATTAAACTGCGGTATATGAAAAACAGGTTGGGCAATGGTTTGCTGGAAATGCCATCTCAAGGGTGGATGATTTGGGTATTGGAGTGCTGATCAGATAGCGAACAGTTTGCTCATAATATAACCAGCCATAAAGCCTTTTGGGAGACCGACATTATAGTTAGCGATTAAATATTACTACAAAATCAAGTATATGGAAACACCCACACATTTCAAGTCAAAGGGCATCAGCAAGTATGGAATTTCCATAAAACAGCTATAATTTCATAATCTCAACTGACTACCACACAGGCATACATGCGTACGAAATACATTCATCAGGAAAACTAAATTTGTAGATGGCAAAGCAAGACAAAAGGGGGCACATAACATAAATTGAACCAAACCCTTTTTCTTTATGTGAATTGGACATTTCAGCCTTAGGAGAGACACTTTTACTTTTGTGACGTGTTCCAAGATGAATAACTAACTTGGTACCTTTCCCTGGATCACTCTGATAGTATTTTCCTCGCTTATATCTTTGAAATGCAAACTTGGGGCCTTGCTTCCTTTAATTTGGACTTTTGGTATCATTTCAGAATTGTTTGCTGCAACTTTTGTAGATAAGGATTTCAAATCCTTTTCTGAACTTCGAGATGAAGGTAAAATAAACACAATACCATCACTTTTATTATATTTCCTCTCCTGATCTACAGTATGGTCTCCCAAGAGACTGCTCAATGATTTGGCTTCATGCCTCCTCTCCAAAAAAATCTCATCCAGGTCAACAACTGACTTATTACCTTGATTGCGGTTTTTTCTTGGAATGCTTTTTGTTTGACCCTAAATTCTTGGGAACATTCTCTTGCTCAGATTGATCCAATGGAGGCTTACTGCTGTTATTTTTGAAGGAGAACTTCAGTGTGTTTCTACCATCGTTTTTCAATACAACTACACTGAGCCTTTCATCGTCCAAGTTTGGACGTGATGGTGACACATCTTCTAAAGAAGGCAGTGCAGCAGGAGCCCTTAAACTAACCATAAGCTCATGATCGACAATGTTCCTCTTCTTCCAAAGCTCCCGAACTGCATCGTCTGCATCCCTGATCTGCAGATACCAACAAGGGTGAAGATAGCATACTCCCTCCGTCTCAAATTAACTGTCACGACACTAAATCATGTCTAGATACATCCACTTTTGTCCATCTTTGTGACAGTTAATTTGAGACGGAGGGACTAGATTAATAGATACATCAACGAGAAACCATGACATAATTACATATTACCTGGGGCATGATGCACATGTATACTAGAGATTTTGGTCCGCTTGGAACTGCTGGTACTTTTCCTCGCTGCATAAATGAGAAGAGAAAACTTATAGAGAGGCTTGAAGTATCAATGCGCGAAGCAGTACATACATAGAAGGGAATAAATATGAATGTGGTTATTTAAACGGAATGAGTATTAGACACTTGTACAGACCTGATGCCATCACATTCAATATGTACCCACTTCTCACAAACGTCGCAACAAACTATAGGTATCACTTCAGAATCTCTATAAACCTGAAAAGGATTGAATCCACGCAGCAGAGAAAGTATATTAGCAGAAGTTAACACGGAAAAAGCTTTGCAACACACTACGGTGTACACGTGAGCGAAGATTGTTTCACACGTTCTTGGACTTGAATGAAATCTCAACTAGGAGACTCTCAACTATGGACAAATATCACCCACGCTTTTAGACCTCATGCATAACATGGTGCCACTATATAAGAAGAGAAACAGTAGACAATAACAAGACATTTTCTAACATCCTGAACTTGAACACAACATGATAAATCCCAATGTAGAAGGCCAGAAGTTACACCAAGAAAAAGTAATAGAAAAGGGGCTACCTTCAAGCAAACTGGACAGTAGTTTCCTTTCACAAACAACCGCCCACAAGCATCACAACATGTGTAGCCCAGAAACCACCTGGGAACCCAAATTCACAACGTTATAGAAAAGCACAGTACATCAGGTAGTAAAGACATGCTTTTTAGATCTAAAGTAAATTTGATTAATCTCATTCTTTCAGGTTAACACCTTGTGCTATGGCCCCTCCCAGGTACCCCAAATCCACAGCTATGACACCTTGTATGTTTCGTTCACAAGTATGGTCCATTGGTAACATTCTGCAGTGTTATATAATTCACTGTGAAATAAAGAACCACATATTTATTTTTTTAGAAAACAGAACCAATAAGGATCAAAGTATGTGTACCTTTTGTGAGGGTTGCAGACAGTAAAAGTGATAATCA
Organism: Alopecurus myosuroides; assembly: GCA_028641055.1. NCBI lineage: Eukaryota > Viridiplantae > Streptophyta > Magnoliopsida > Poales > Poaceae > Alopecurus > Alopecurus myosuroides. The sequence continues at coordinate 325,880,262 of CM054063.1, read as the reverse complement.
CCATTACAGCTTTTACAGAACATTAACTTATTGGGATCACCAGGCCATCGACACACCTATATATGACAGGCGCTCATGTTACATAGAATCAGGCAAAGAATATGGTTTTATTTCTTCTTTGTTAAATAGGAAAGCTGGTAGTAGCTACAGTATGACAAACTTTTTTACATGGTGGCAAGGTACTACTTTACAACAGTCACATGATAAATGAAAAACATCCGTATAAACAAACAAGGAGAAGAAAACTTCAAAATAAACATGATCACTAAAATAATAACTAATGCTTATACAAATACAGAAATACTAGAACCCTTGAACACTGGAATATGCTACAATTCGCCTAAAGTGCAATCAACTTTCAAAGGACTTCAACTTCATTTTCCACCAGAAAACAAGTGAAACTAAGGTTTAACAGTATTAGCAAATTCTTTCAATACTTAATCGAAAAAGGCTTTACGCCCCGCTTTATTAATAAAGCAACCACCAATCCAAGTTCATACATAACACGTCACAAGAAAAGGAAAGGAAAGCTGGTAAAAGTTTGCTGGGGCAACAACACAAATAAGCCCAAAAAAATACAACGCTGCAACAACAGGAAAGAAAACTTTAATAGTTGGGAAATGCACATATATGAGGCAATACAATACTAACAATGCTAACAGATAGACAACAAACCTCACAGCTGCGGCAAGAGGGATAGATCCATGAGCTCCAGTGGGAGAGATCTAGATAGAGCAGAAATTGTCAACAGATATATAAGACAATATGTGTTTAAGAGACAACAAGATGAGAATTTTTTAAATCACCTCAATGACCACCCCATTTTTAAGCACTTCTTTTGATAGTTCTTGTTGTAGAGTTTGCATGGAAGCATTTTGGCGGATTTTGAGCTGCCCTCATTTTCTCCTGACAAGCATCAGCGGCACATAACCTTCACTGAAGCAGTTCCCCGATCTTCTTAGTCCGAGTCATCTTCATCTCCTTCAGCCTCCTGGAAAAAGGGCAAGAACTTTCTTGTGTCAACCTGGAAGACACGGACATCCAGGGAGAAAGTGGTAACGAGCAGATAACACCCAGTTCCGATGCTACTCATTGTTAAGTTGCTTCAACATCTAAACCAATATGGAGTTCTCTCTCCTGGAAACAGAAATCCCATCAATAATATTCAGAATAAGAAGGACAAGCTTGATGAAACAGGAAAATTGCCAGAATTATTCAAGTAGATGCACCACGCAAGGCAATATGGTAGTGCACCAAGATCATGTCAGACACGAACACTATAGATACAATTGATACTGTCTCCATGAGACGACCCAACATGGATGCTGAGGGTTCAGTTGAACATCAGCAACTTCCAGAAAATCCTAGATAACATTCTTAAAAGTTCAACTAGTTCACCAAGATCCAGATTTATGCAGTACGATGATCTTTGTCAACAACATAAGAAAGTTTATGTTTGCCTGTAAAAGATGCAATTGCAACAAATTCCTTAACCTAATCGCCCAACATCTGTAACAACCAACCGAAGGATACCAGCAGGGTTGCCTCTCCGGTGACATCAAATGCTGCCCCATGAGAACCAGGTGGGCTCGAGCCCTCCTTCTTCCTGGTCGAAGTAAAGTTGCAGGTCCTAGTTCCATTCTATCTACCAATCCCATGCTAGTAGTGAGCGGGAACTCCAGACACCAATTCGTCCTCCTCCGAATCAGAGGGAGAGAAGAGGATTGACATTCGTCATACCTCTGGTCTCTGGAGAGGGCGCTGCAGACAACGACAGAAATCGACATCATCACAGGAGGGTTCGCGATGGGGATCTGGCATGGACCGGGAGAAGGGAGCCGGAGAGGCGGTGAGGTTCAGGTGGCTAGACCGAGAGAAGGGAGCAGCGGCGTGGGGGGAGGCTAGGGCATAGGGGAATCGATTGAGAGGGAGGGAGAGGGAGAGGGAGATGAGGTGTGAACGCCCTGTGCACCGGCCGCAACGGCGAGGCTGTGAGGCCCGGAGCTCAACGGCGGCGGAGAGGTGGGAGAAGGGACATGCGAAGGAAGACGGCGGCGTGCGAGTCGAGTCTCCATGTCCACGACTTCTCCAACGGTCATCCACAACCTGGGCCGGAATTTGATGTGCTAGACCGGAATCTTGGTGGGAGCCTCTATGTGCCGCTCACACTGGGTCGGCACGCGAATCATTGCTTCTCTGTAAATACATAGTTGGATTTTTTTTGCTGTCAAAATAACAATCCACACCTGCTCAAAAAAGAAAACAAAACTAAATCCACACGAAATCTAGATGCCGGCTCTGCCTATTCCGGTTTAATTTGTGTCCCTAATAGACAAAGTTGTAGCTTCCAAAGCTATAGCATCCAAAACAACACACCAGCTTGAATAAAATTCTACAAACATTGTTCATGTAGCTCAAGGAAATTGTTCCAACAAAATTGCTTACATATTTGAATAATATCTCATAGCAAAAAACTAATGATTGGGTTGGTTATGTACTATTGTTCTCTCAATAGTATACCTTCATAGTTGTTTATTTACACGAATTCCATGACCAGGTTAGCATGATCATCTTTGCAACTAACTAAATAATCCATAGATGCTTGTTTATTTCCCTACACGTGAAATGTGAGTTTTCCTTTGAATGCCATGCATGTTTTCTTATATCCAAGCACGGCTCCAATTATAGCATATAGAATTATAAAGATTTAATAACGAACTAGAGATATTGATAATAAATTAACATTATTTGCTTTAGGACATACCTTCAAAACCACCTTCCTCATCATAAAAGGGAATCACAACAGAATAAGCACCCGATGACATAAATATATCTCGGGCAAGCATATACTTCTACACAAGTGGGTTGCACAGATTAAGCATACAGATAAGCGCATGCACAATTCCTCGGTCTGCCGTTGCAGCTTCATCACCATCCCTATAGAGTACACGGAGCCTAGAGTCTACCTTGTCAACCGAATCAACCATATAAAGATGGGAAAACTTAGGATCAAACCCACCACACAGCACCGGAACATAGATTAACACTCATATCAGCATCAGCACCTAGTGAAGTTAAACATAAAACGAATTGTAGTGCCCTGAACAGACACAAAAACTTAGCAGATGTAGAATGAGAGCCACCATGAAACTGAAGAAGCTCCTTAAGAGGATAAGTCCACTCCCTAAAAGAAGTAGAGAAACCTTCCACCCAATACAACACCCGGTGTGAACGGGCGGGACATCTTTCGCCTCACCATAGCAGCTAGAATGCTCGACGTACAAAAAGGAAGAGAGGCACCTCAGACATGAATACGCAGGACCATCATGATACGGACACCAAGGAACAAGAGCTACACACATAAAAAGAAAATAACCCTCATAAACACCCAAGATAAACAAAAACAATATGACAAAAAGTAGCCCCTTTCAACACATTGATGATATCATCAAATAAAGGAGGCTCACCCACATCCAACGTAGGAAAAGTCATACATCAACATCAACGACAATAAAGAAACAACGAACTTACGGGAAAAATTAGCGACCATCAAAAGCAGAAAATGCGCAAAAAAACAAAGCAAGATACCAGTCAATTCTAAACACGGCCCATCCAACCTTAAAAATGTACCACTGAACATAGTACAACTCCCCTGCGGTACCGAGACGAACAACCCTCGTTTCGTATCTAGGCATGCTATTAGTGCCCCCTTTGCAGGCATCATGTAACCCCATTGCAGTCTTTAGCACCAAATTCCCCAAGCCGAGATCATCGCTCTCTGGTGCAATGGGATCAGCGTGCACGCCACCGTTCCTGTATTATACCAGCAGAAGGTGCAACCTTTGCAGGGCTTGAAGCCACGTGAGGCGCCGCCATGGAGGCAGCACGTAAGTTATGTGTTGCTTTCTGCAAGCCGCCCAGGGGTCCGCAAGCACACCTTGGGTCCAAACCCCATAGCGAGCAGAATATCAGAGTGAATAGATTCGGGCCACTCGGCCACCTCAATTTGATCTACTTCGACATGAATTCCTCCGTCACCTGATCAAACCGCACGACCTTGCTAAGATAGCCCTTTCCTGTCACAGACTATGCATGGAGCTATAGGACTCGTGGGGCAGCGCATGGGTGTCATGCTTGCTCCTCCATTTCGTGCCTTCTCCAATCACGTATTTGTCTTTTTCTGTAGTTCACAAGTAGTAATTATTTGAATAAACAACACAGAATAATTATATGTACATGTTAAATTTAAGAGAAGATTTAAAACATTTAAATGTGATCTTCAATGTTTTGAAAATAGTTTGCTCATTGGTCACCGAGGGTAGGTTCCTCCTTTCAATATCATTGGAATGGCCTAAGAAGCTAGTTTGTCGCATAGAGGAACTTTTTTCTGATCCCAAAACGCGAAGAGAGGGGCGAGGAGATTACATAATAGTGTGAGTCTATCGAGTGAGGCATTCAACTTATGCATGCACCAAGCGAGTGAATTGGCGAAGGGACACCAAACCTCCAGACGGTAACACCTTCTCAACAATACAATACGCGGTCCGGCTCATTGATCCTTTGTGGGTGCTAACCTCACATTCTTCTCCTTCTTAGCCTTCTTTTTAATTGGAGATGCCCTGTTACCGATATGTGTGGCGATTTGACAAATTTTAGCTCGGCATCGCATGTCATTGTGGTGAGGCTTCTTGGTCGTTGCTCGCCCGGTTAGTTTTTTTTAGATAAACAGGCTTCTTTAGGGTGCTCCTAAAGGTACCTCAGCGAGGCCCTCCCGCCATGCGCTCCAGCACTGGCCACCCAGGACGTGATCGAGCCGAAATCTTTGCAGATCAGCTCCCCAGCAAGAACTTTCTCTTGATATTTGACACAATTCTTTCCATGAAGAGGGACATATCTCCCCCTCCAATTCTTTGAACGGTTTGCTCCTGCTCCCTAGATACGATAATAGCAGCCCCCACACCTGTTTCATATTCATCCAAGTTTTTCTATTAAAAACTAGGCTCTTTGTTCCAAAGGCACTAGAGGACAACAGAAGAAATAACATTAAAGTGCAAGAACTTAGTATTACACAACCATTTAGAAGCTAAAGACACAAATTCCATAATTCTAATCTTAAAGACATTAAAAACCTCCTCCGAAAAAGCTTAAGCTACAATGCACTCAAAAAAACAGATGATAGACAGTTTCAATTTCTTTACAGAGAGTGCATTCTAAATCTTTAGGAATCCGCCTCCTCCTTAGGTTATCCCTGGTTAGTATTTTGTTCTGAGAGAACAACCAGAGAATGACCTGTATTCTATGTGGGACCTTAATATGTCAGACTGTCGGGAGATACAGAGGTTTTACCCCCCTAAAATTAACTAAATGATACATGGACTTGGACGAGTATAGACCATTGGTCTCATATCGCCAAATCAGTTGATCCTCTTCTGATGTGACATGGATCGATTCTACAATGGATAGTAATTCATTCCATTGTTCCAACATTGATTGAGTGAAAGTTCTCCTGAAATCACACCTTAAGGTCTCACCATCCCACAGCTCCGCAACAGTTTTACATTCTTGGTTAGAAATTATGTACACGTCAAAATACTGGGTAGCAAGTGCGATGTTACCAAACCACACAGCCTCCCAGAATTTCACTTTCCAACCAAAACCTATATTCCATTTATACACAAATTTCACCGTCTTAATTGCCCAAAGCACACCTTCCCAAAAGAAGAGGGTTTCGGCCCTTGGCAGCAAAGAATATTTGGATTTTTTGTATTATACTTGGCATCAATCACTTTCTTCCAAAGGGAGCCTTCCCCTTTACTATATCTTTTGACCCACGAGCCTAATAGACACAAGTTCAAGTCGTGGATATTAGGGACCTAGACCCACAAAATCTTATTTCATACAGACTGAAGGCCAGTTAGCCAGGTGAATTTTATTATTGCCATCCTCATCATTCCAAAATAGTTAACTTCAAAGCCCATTTAGGGAAATGAAAGAAGGAGAGCAGATAAACATGGGTACTAGCCAGGACAGACTGAACTAGTTCTCTCTTGGCAGTAGAAGATAGGAGTTTTCCTCTCCACCCTGAGAGCCTTTTCGGTAGAATGTCAACTAAAGGTTGCAAATCCTCCCTCCTAAGTTTCTCAAAATGAAGAGGTACCCCTAGGTATTTGACAGGGAATTATCCTATTAGGCAGTGAAGGATATCTAGGAAAGGGGCACACTCTGCCTCACTCATGCTGATGGGAACCAATTCACTTTTATGGTAATTCATTCTGATCCCTGAGATTTGCTCAAAGAAGGTGAGAAACCATCTAAGATTTATAGCTATAGAAGTAGCCCGACTCACTTGGTTAGGGAAGTGGATGTACAACCCATCCACCTAGGTTCAAGTACTCAGGGACACCGACTTGGGTTCTTATTATTTGAAAAAAATCCGGTGTAGGGGCTTCCCCTACCGCATTCCTTTCAAAAAAAATGTACAGCTTCTAAGAATAGAAGGGTGGCATCTTCATATTTCAAACATACCACCCCTCCATGCAAGAATCTAGGGCATAAGCCTCTGACAAGATCAGCACCCATACTTTTAACTAGCATCTTAGCAAAGACATCTACTACAATGTTGAAGAGGGTGAGAAATAAAGGATCTCCTTGCCTCAAGCCTTTTCTAGTAAGAAAGAAATTTTCTTCTACTTCATTAACACTAACCCCTACAGCTCCACTTTAATTAACTTGTTTAATCAATCTAATCCAAAAAGGGCTAAAACCTCGTTTTTCCAGAATTTCATACAGGAAGTCTAGGTTGACCATGTCATAAGCTTTCTCATAACCTAGTTTAAGCACAAGGCCTTTTTCCTTTCTGTCTACTGACTTCATGGACAATCTCATGCGTAGTAACAACACTCTCTAAAATGAATTTTCCCTTCATAAAGGCAAATTGACATGGGGATATGAGTCAGTCAATGATTTTTGCTATCCTATTATTTAGCACCTTTGTGAAGATTTTAAAACTACAATTAAGCAAACTAATTGGTCTGAACTTTTTCATAGACCTAGCATCATCTTCTTTTGGGATGAGAGTAATGATGGCAAAGTTTATTCTAAAAATATCCAATCTATTAGCAAACGAGTCCTCAAACAGTTCCACAAGATCATACTTGGCAATATCCTAGTATTTCTGATAAAAGAAGAAAGAGAGGCCATCAGATCCTAGTGCCCCATCAGCATAGGAACCAAACACAACCTCTTTAATTTCTAGTTCAGTGAAGCTACTATCTAACATGCTATTCTCAATCAGGTCTAGTACTCCACCAGTTTTTAAATTTGAAACTACTTTTCCTAGGCACTAGATCCTCCCGTGACTCCCAAAGGATGGGAGTGTGATCACTACCCACCCTTGGGAGAGCTCTAGCATTAGCCAGGGGAAGCATGGCCTCAAACTCGGTATTGGAAAGAATTCTATCTATTCTACTCATGATAAGGTCCTCCTAATTGTTCCCCCAAGTATAAGCTCTATTTGACAGTGGGATCTCTATGAGGGCCCACATGTCAATCCAAATGTTAAATTTATCTACCCATTTGTAATTGACTACACCATTACTTTTATCATCTCTAGACCTAACTAGATTGAAATCACCCTCTATAATTGCAGGGCCCTCCCAACCAAGGAACAAATCATGGAGTTCAAAGATGAATCCCAATTTTGTCTCCTCATAGGCTGAGCCATACATAGTTGTAATCCTAATACATACCTCATCTATGTTTCTCTTAACTACCGTGCTAACATAAAATTTTATCACATCCCAGGCGACAACCTCAAAGATGTCCAGGTTAATTCCTGCTAAAATCCCCCCCAGCAAAACCATCTGTAGGTAGGAAATTCCAGGAGAAATTCCTATTTCCAATGATATTTTTAAGAAAAGAAGTGGAGAAACTATCTTTCTTAGTCTCCTGGAAGCTTATGTAATCTAGTGGAGAGGAACAATGGTATCATAAATGCATTTTTTCCTGCCAGGAGAAGCAAGACTCCTAGAATTCCAAAATCCAAAGATCATTGACACCTCTTCATAGGGTGCTTTCCCGGAGATTTCCTAAGAACTTCAGTCCAACCCTCTACTATATCATCTACCATGGACCTCCGAGGGCTAGCAGGAGGTATATCTACAGCATCATGAACTAGCACTGCTTCCTCTACCTGACTCTCACCATCTAGTTAAATATTATGATTAGAGGTTCCACATACTACACTATTTTCACAACTACTAAAATCTTATAGGATTTCAATGCCTATATTAGAAGCCATAGCATTTAAATTTTCTACTTGAAGAACATTAAAAGGGTTTGTTTTCATTATACCTGACATCTTCCTTCTTGGGATCTCCAAATTCTTCCTCTTCTGCATCTACTTAGCCTTCTCTGCCACATTCACGGACCTGTTGATCCTGGAGCTCTGTCTTGTTGGAAGTACTGTCCCCCAAACCTTCTTCTTCTTTGCTTTTAGGGTTCTAACAACCTCTTTCACCAACTCCTCTTTATCAAAGGAGGGCATGATGTCATCAGGAAGGTGGAAATCATCAAGATGGGATTCCACGGGCACATACGGGACCCCAGCTTCCAGAGTCTTCACCTGGTCCTCAGCCCAATACCTTCTCGCTGAAAGAGCATGGTTCCCCCATGTGTGGTTTTGGTAATTGATGACAATCACTATGGACTAATGGTTGCATTGAGCTATACTTGTAGAGTTTCTCCATAGGCAATACTTGATGTCCATGTGTTGGATTCAAGATAATCAAGTGGTGACCAAGGTGCTATTCATGTGAATATCCCAAGTTTGGTCATGAGAGAGTTGAGCATATTGCAAGTATGTCTTGAAGAAGAATATTGTGTGAACATTCATCTTTACCTTCAAGACATCATTATTATGAAGAGAGAAGAAAAGATAAAAGGTTGATCAAGGCAAAGTGCTAAGTGATGGTTAATAGTGATCAACTCACAAAGCAAGAAGATGTACCATGTGGTATCATGGTATCGTAAGTAATTGTTCATATAGCTTTGTGTTCTAACCCATTATATGTGTGTGTGGTATATCTATGTGGGGTTAGGCATATTTCCATGGGCTTGCATCAAAAGGAAGATTTCATATAGTCCATGGTGGATGACGTCAAGTTGTGATCGTCATCAAGTTCGAGAAGTGCAAGTTCAAGAGAAGCATATCGAAGAGATCACATTCTTGAAGCTTGCCACTCTTTTGGAGATAATGTTAAAGTAAAGATATACTTAAAAGAGCCTCTCCCATAGTTGCATATGGGGGAGCATCTTTGTGTCTTCACCAAGCAAAAAGAAATCAAGAAAGGTGTTCCATCTTGAGGAGGTCGAGATCGTCATATTCTAGCTCAAGTGGAATGTTCAAGGCAAAGGTCTGATCTTGATAGGTTTTCTATTTTACCGGTCTCATAGCATTAGGAGGGAGACCGGATTATAGGATAGATAACCGTACTATCAAGAGGGGCTCTCATATTAGCAACTTGATCGCATCACTCGGAGAGAGCTCAAACCTTTGCATACTTGGCATAACATTTCTTGGTTCTTATTTGTGTTTTCTCCATGTGTGGTTTTAGAGCTTGTCATGTGCTTCAATACAAGCTCAAGTTCATCAAAAACGGGTTTCGCATGAAAAACTTATTGCGTTTTTGATATTGGAGGTTTTACCGATTGTTCCTTTATAGAGAGGTAATAACTTTCATCATTTGGTTTTATCATCCAATGATGGACTATGATGTTTCTTTGCATAATCTTGTAGTGCTCGTTCTTGCGATTTCAACGAGCCCAAGATTATCGAAAACGGAGTCCGGATGCAAAAGATATCGCGTTTTTAGTGAGGGGGGTTTTCTGGAAAATCGTAGGCCGGCCTCAGGCCGGGGTGGGCTCCCCAGGCCGGACCCCTACCCGAACCGTCCGGCCTGGAGGCCGGCCTGGCCGGCCCGGGAGGCCGGGGTGGGGCAGAATGCCCCCAACGGGCTGATTTTGGGGACCTATAAAAGGGGCCTTCTTCCCCATTGGTTCCCCAACCTTTTTGCAAGTTTTCTCCCACCATTGTTGACATTTTGGAGCTTGCTCTCTCTCTATTCCTCCATGATTCTTGCCTCCAATTAGTGGGAAAAGAGAGAGGAGATCTAGATCTATTATTCCACCAATCCATCTCTCCTCTTAGTGAGGGGAAAGTCTTTGGATCTAGATCTTGTGGATTCATTTGTTGAGTTCTTCATTGTTCTTCCTCTCTTCTCCCCCCATAGCATTTGTTGCTTTGGTGGGATTTGAGAGTGAAGGATTTGAGCACTTCTTGTGTTCTTGCCATTGCATAGGTTGCATCGGTTTGAGTTCTCTACGAGGATTCGTTCGAGTGAAAGGTTGAGAAGCTTGTTACTCTTGGGTTCTTGGAGTGCCCTTGAGCTTGTCCTCTTGGGTACTTGGAGTGCCCTAGACGGTTGTTGTTGTCTTGGAGTTTTGGTAGCTCCGGACCTTGTTGCTATCTCGGAGTTTTGGTGGCTCGCGGGATATTGTTGGGAGCCTCCAATTGAGTTGTGGAGATTGCCCCAACCTTGTACGGGATCGGTGACCGCCCTCAAAGGTCCCATAGTGGATCGTGGCACTCCGCATTGGTGGAGGCACGAGGAGAATAAGGTGAGCCATTGGGCGCTTGGAGTCATTGTGACTCCACACCTCTCCAACGGAGATTAGCTTCCATTGGGAAGTGAACTTCGGGATAAATCATCGTCTCCTCGTCTCTCGGTTATTTCTATACCCGATCTCTTTACTTATGCAATTTACTTTGTGATAGCCATCGAGCTTGAAGTAACATATCTTGCTATCACATAGTTGCTTGAATTGTTTAGCATAAGTTGTTGGTGCACATAGGTGAACCTAGTTTGTTTAGGTTTTGGCTTGATAAATTAAACGCTAGTTTTATTCCGCATTTATTCAAGCCTTAACCGTAATTATTTTTAAACGCCTATTCACCCCCCCCTCTAGGCGACATCCGTGTCCTTTCAATTGGTATCAGAGCCGGGTCTCTCTTCATAGGGTTTCACAACCTAGAGAGTAAAGATGTCGGCTAGGGGATTAGTGCATAATGACACTTTTATATTCGATGGCACAAATTATAATACTTGGAAAATTAGTATGCTTAATATTTTTAAGGACATGGGTCCAAATATAGAGAAAATTGTAGATATGGGTTTTTCTACTCCAACGGGTATTGATTGCTCTTTAGAGGATGAGAAAAACTTATATCTCAATACTCAAGCTACTAATGTGTTTTTCAAATATTTGAGCATTGTAGTTCTTGAGTCAATTAGGCCATCTTGGAAAGCTCATGATATATGGACCAAGCTTCAAGATAAATATGATGTGTCCAAAAGTTGTGGTGATGATTATTCTCCCTCCAACTCCGAGCGTGATGAGTTCTCAACTTCTTATACCTCACCAACATGTGTCAAGGCACACCATAATGATATGGTGAGTAGTGACAAAAATTGCAATCTTGATAGTATGCTTATTGTTGACGATTCTTCATCTCTATCTTATTGCAATACTTTGTCTATGGACTTAAACACACCTAGCACCCAAAATGATTTACATGCTTGCGTTGATAGTTCATGCATATCATGTAAAAATTCCTTGACTAAATCTTATAATGATATGCTTGATACATCTTGTTTCCATAGTAAAAATGGTTGTATTTCCTCTAGTACTTGTGTTACTAACCATGTAGAAGAAACTCAACATTCCATGGAACAAGATGTGGATTTAAATGGCGCTTCAAGTAATGGTTCATCATCATCTACCATATCTCACTTTTGCCTTATGGCTAAAGGTTCGAAGGTAGCTCCTACTTTGAACACCAATGTATCTAGTGATGATGTTGATGATTATGATGGTGATGAGGATGATGATGATGATGATGACGATGATAATGACAATGATTCGTTAATGGAGAAAGGTAAAATGATTCACAATATCCTTTATGAGGATAAAGATGCTTGTGCCAATTTCCTAGAAATCATTAGAGCATTTGATAGGCGCAATATCACCATTAAGGATTTGGAAGCATGCATTGACGCGTGTTATAGCCGCGAGCGTGATTATTCCAATGAAATTGCAAAACTAGAGGAAGCTCTTGTAGAAGAACAAAATATCAATGAATCTCTTGAAGAGACTTTTACTCTAGAGTTATCAAAATTAAAGGACTCTCATAATAGAAATCTTGAGGTGGTTAATTGTCTTAAAACTAAAAATGATGAGCTACAAGTCGAACATACTCAACTTAAAGCTTCATATTCAAAAGGACTTGCCAATTTGCCTTCTCCTATTTCTATTAATTATGATGCTTGTGCTACTAACTCTATTTCTCGTGAAGCATCTACATTGAAGGAGAATGTTGAGCTAAGGTCTCAACTTGAGTTGCTAACTAGCAATTATGGGAAATTGGAAGAAAGTCATGAAAAGCTCTTAGGCTCTCATGAGGATCTTTTAGTCTCACATGATAATCTAAAGTTAGCTCATGAGGCTATTACTACCAAGGTGATATCTTGTGAGCCTCATGTGTACATTAGCACAAACTCTACTCAAAATTCTATTTTGCCTCGTGCTAGTCCTATTAATTCATTCACTCATAATATCGCTACATCTTGTGATGAATTGCTTTCCATGCCTTGTTGCTCTAACAATGAATCATCTACTTCCTCTATTACTTGTGTTGCTACTAACCATGTAGAGGAAATAAAAGAGCTCAAGGTCCAAGTCGCTTCTTTGAAGAAAGACTTGGAAAAGCGTCATGGGAAGTCCGCACTTGACAACATTTTGAGTGCACAAAGATTACCCAATGACAAGAGTGGACTTGGATTCAACTCCAATAATAACAAGAAGTCCAATATAAATAAGAATCATATAATCAACAAGAACAAGAGCCAAGAACAAGTCAACAATTTGTCCAAGATTGTTTGCTTCAAATGCAATGTTGAAGGGCACCATGTTAGGTCTTGCCCATTAAAGAAGAAGCCTCTTAGTGAGAAGCAACAAGGGAAGCGGCCACAAGTTCAATCTCATGCTCAACCTCAAGATGAAGAAAGGCTTCTTCCCAAGAAGAATCAAGTTATAACTCCTCAAGTTGAGAAATCAACTAAGAAGAAAGGAGGAAGCCGATGTTGCTACTTATGCCGTGAAAAGGGCCACCTTGCTTCCTCATGCACTAATGGTACCTTATCCAACCCTATCATTATTTATGATGTTTATTCCCTTCGGAAGGATAAGGTTGGCAATGTGTTTGCCAAATATGTTGGCACTCAAAGTGGTGTCAAGAAACGAACCATTTGGGTTGCCAAGCCTATTGTGACTAACCTCTTAGGACCCAACTTGGTTGGGGACCAACAAGCTAAAACTTGATCAATAGGTGTTGTTGGAGGGCATTGGAGACTTGGCTATCTTATGAAGAATTAAGGGATCTTCATCAATTATATTTACTCAAGCCAAGTCATTTGTATCATCATATATCTATCTCCTATCCAATGTGTCTCCTTGCGGTAACTTGTATTTGAATTATATACATTAAAAGTTGCTTGCCCCTTGCATGTGTTAGTTTTGTGTCTAGCATGTGTTTGTATATGGTGTGCTTACTAATTACCTATCTTGAGTAATCTAGTATGTGTTTGTTGGTTTGCACTCCATGTACTTGTTTGTTTTGTGTTGAGCCTTTATTGCAATTTATGATTAATTTAAGTTGCCTCTTTTGAGAGATTAATGAACTATCTCATTTTGGGGGAGTGGTGTGCTTGCCACCTCACAATCCTAAAATATGTGTACATGAGGTATATCACTTATTATTAACGTGACAAGATTATAGTCTCCATGTGGTATTTCATTCTCATGAGAAATTCGAATTTCACAATGTTCATTAATTATCTCTTATTTGATTTCACTTGCCTCTTGTTGAAAAGAAATGGATTATCACATTATGGGGGAGTAATAAGCTATGTGCATATTACAATCCTAGAAAATGTGAACATGTGAGGTAATGCCACTTAGAATTGATATTCTAAATTATCTTGTTACTACGTGGCATGATTAGCTCAAACAAGTTCCATACTTGCTTAAATGAGTTTTTGTATCTCATATTTTGGTTTGTTGAATTTGAGAGAGTTTCTTCGTGCGGTGTTCCTCAAATGTGCACTAGTATTTATTGTTTGGGAAACCGGTTGCTTCAATATATATTAAGAATTGCTTTGCATGATAATTTTACTAGTTGAAGCATGGTAATTAACTCATATCCTTTTCCATAAACTTTTGTGTTTCAACATGATCACGAATATTTTGGCAACATACCACCTAAAATTAACACCATACCCTCCTTGTCCTTGGACAAGTGACAACCATATTTGTGGTAGAAGTTATTGATCATATTTACATTATGCTTTGCTTTCATTTGTATTATCGACGAGAAATTGTTTTGTATGAACTCACATTGTCTTCCTTGACTCTTGAATATCTATGTGTTATAATCAAACAAAATTCTAGTGTAATGGTTGTAAGAAAAGTGAGGATCCCCTTATAGTGCTTTTGTATTAAAATGCAAACATCTATATAATGCATAAGTCATGGGAGAGCTATATTACTTCCTTTAGAACACTATATTTTCAATTGGATCTCTTGCCACTTAATGAAAGTTTCTATTGTATGCATGCGAAGAGTGATGATCCCATTTGTGTGCAAAATTCAAAAATCATGCATATATCATGGGGGGGGGCTATCATAGATTCTTTTTGAACACTAGTTATCATCAATTGATATTAGATCTTTTTAAATTGGTATTTTAATCAATATCTTGTGAGTTTGTGGAAGGCACAACTTTTATTTTTTTATTACTTTGTGCCATCATAAAAAGTGTAGAGGGATTGGTTATCTCATTCCTTGTTTTGCATTCTATTGTTTTGAATGAGATAAGTCTTTGATCATATTTTACATAGACATCCTCTATGCTCAT
Source organism: Alopecurus myosuroides (assembly GCA_028641055.1). Taxonomy (NCBI): domain Eukaryota; kingdom Viridiplantae; phylum Streptophyta; class Magnoliopsida; order Poales; family Poaceae; genus Alopecurus; species Alopecurus myosuroides. Next base: position 325,865,231 of record CM054063.1, on the reverse strand, counting down.
TTGTTTTGCTTTGAAGCCCTTAATTGTTGTTTATTTGGAGTTTGATATCTCACTCATAGATATTTGCTTCAATTGACATCTCTTGGAATTTGACATAGTTCATTTGATGTCTATTGGGATCTCAATATTTTACTCCTTGATGCATTTTTATTTAGTATCCCCCAAGTGATAAGTATTTCCTTTATTTTATTTTATTTTTACATGGTATATTTTCTAAATTGGTATCTTATCAATCATGAGTTGATTGACATGTTCCTAAATCCTATTTTGAGTGTTTGATCACAACATATGAAGGACTAACGTGTTCCCTAAGTTTACTCAGAAAATATCATGGATAAAGTGCAACCATATCTCCCCGTAGACCTCATACAATGAAAAGCAAGAATGGAGAAAAGAGAAGAAGAAAAGGAGAGAAAGAAGGGGTGCCGGCCCCAGGCCGGGCTCCAGGCCGGGGGGCTCGGGTGGGTGGCCGGCCCCAGCTGCTACCCACGCCGGCCCCAGGCCGACCCCCAGGCCGGGCTGCTCGGGCGGGTAGCCGGCCCCAGCCACGGCTCCACGCCGGCCTGGCCGGCCTGCCAGGCCGGGCCACCTCCATCCGGCCTGCCCCTGCGCCCACGCTGGCCCCAGGCCGGGGTGGGAAGGCCCCTCCGGCTCGTGCGCGGTCCACGCCGGCCCCAGGCCGGGCCCCTAGGCCGGGGTGGGCGCTGCAGAGTGGGGGAACCCCCCAACGACCGTTTTCTCTCTCCCGGGTATAAAATGAAATGTTTCTTCTACCTTTAGATTGCATGCATAATTACTAATTTATATTTTATGGCATGTTTATTTTCCTTGATCCAATATTTATATAGAATAATATCCATAAATCCTAAATTGGCTAAGATGTTCATGATATTCAATTTCTTATCTATATGCTTATATTCATGTGGATTGAATCCTATATATTGTAGTTTGTGTAACTACTTTGGACCCAATGAGTTTGGGGACCATTTTTGTACTTAAATATGTTTTAGGTACATTTCATATGCATTGGATGCTTGCCTCATTCACAAAGAAGGTGTTATCACTACATGCTTATTGGAGTCAAGCTATGATGATGGATGAATTCTTATATAGTACAAAATCACCAATTCTACCTCGGTAACAAGTATCTAGCTCATGCATATACTCTAACATTTAAACCTTTTGTAGGTTGTATCATGGCACGAAACATATTTACTCCTTGTGATACTTGTTGCTTTTATCAAAACGTCCCAACTATCTCTTTTTCCCTTATTGATGTGTGTGACGTCTTTGATGTGTTTTTGTTGGAAGGTCATTCATATCCTCCAAAAAAATGCTTTCAAGAAAAGATCCTATTATCATATTTATGTCTTCGAATTGGATATCTCGCTCTTTCTCTTTGTAACTATATTGTGTGTACATGTTTCTTTATGGATGTACATCATCATGATTGTGGTCTATTTAAGAAACTTATACACATGACAAGAATTACATGTCTTATTGGTATCCTAATGGTTCGGTGTCCATCCTTTTATTGGTAACTTCTCTTATGGCTTAACCATCTCTTACTCCAAGTGATATGCCTTATTTTCTTTTATGATCACTTGCACTTGCTTTGAGTTTTGAACAACAATGGGGGAGTTATGATTCCATTTTTGTGCCCTTTGCGTTCAAAATGCAATATTTCTAAATCATGCACAAATATTGGGGAGCTCCTCTATTTTCTTTAAAAACACTCATTTTCTCAAACCATAATATACCTTGTTCGTTTGGTTTGTTGGATCTGTTGATTGCTTGCTTCTCTTTAGGAGAATATTAGATTTTCATACCATCTTATTTGCAATCTTTGGATCCTTGGTATAGTTCCTACTATTATTCATCATTGGATTAATGTATTTGATTTCACTCATATTATGAGAAGTGCATAGCCTACGGAGGAACCCTTACTATATTGGCCATCTAAAATTTCTATGATCCCATTTTGGAAATGGATGCCAATGGGGGAGAAAGTTTCGAGGGTTTAAGAAATTTTGGTTTTGTTCTTAAACATTTTCCTTTCATGCTCATGCAACCTTGCTTGTCTATTTGCATGGTAGGTAAAATTCATTATATAAACCCTCGTAAAAGAGTTTGTCATCAATTACCAAAATGGGGGAGATTGAAAGAGCATGGTTCCCCCATGTGTGGTTTTGGTAATTGATGACAATCACTATGGACTAATGGTTGCATTGAGCTATACTTGTAGAGTTTCTCCATAGGCAATACTTGATGTCCATGTGTTGGATTCAAGATAATCAAGTGGTGACCAAGGTGCTATTCATGTGAATATCCCAAGTTTGGTCATGAGAGAGTTGAGCATATTGCAAGTATGTCTTGAAGAAGAATATTGTGTGAACATTCATCTTTACCTTCAAGACATCATTATTATGAAGAGAGAAGAAAAGATAAAAGGTTGATCAAGGCAAAGTGCTAAGCGATGGTTAATAGTGATCAACTCACAAAGCAAGAAGATGTACCATGTGGTATCATGGTATCGTAAGTAATTGTTCATATAGCTTTGTGTTCCAACCCATTATATGTGTGTGTGGTATATCTATGTGGGGTTAGGCATCTTTCCATGGGCTTGCATCAAAAGGAAGATTTCATATAGTCCATGGTGGATGACGTCAAGTTGTGATCGTCATCAAGTTCGAGAAGTGCAAGTTCAAGAGAAGCATATCGAAGAGATCACATTCTTGAAGCTTGCCACTCTTTTGGAGATAATGTTAAAGTAAAGATATACTTAAAAGAGCCTCTCCCATAGTTGCATATGGGGGAGCATCTTTGTGTCTTCACCAAGCAAAAAGAAATCAAGAAAGGTGTTCCATCTTGAGGAGGTCGAGATCGTCATATTCTAGCTCAAGTGGAATGTTCAAGGCAAAGGTATGATCTTTATAGGTTTTCTATTTTACCGGTCTCATAGCATTAGGAGGGAGACCGGATTATAGGATAGATAACCGTACTATCAAGAGGGGCTCTCATATTAGCAACTTGATCGCATCACTCGGAGAGAGCTCAAACCTTTGCATACTTGGCATAACATTTCTTGGTTCTTATTTGTGTTATCTCCATGTGTGGTTTTAGAGCTTGTCATGTGCTTCAATACAAGCTCAAGTTCATCAAAAACGGGTTTCGCATGAAAAACTTATTGCGTTTTTTATATTGGAGGTTTTACCGATTGTTCCTTTATAGAGAGGTAATAACTTTCATCATTTGGTTTTATCATCCAATGATGGACTATGATGTTTCTTTGCATAATCTTGTAGTGCTCGTTCTTGCGATTTCAACGAGCCCAAGATTATCGAAAACGGAGTCCGGATGCAAAAGATATCGCGTTTTTAGTGAGGGGGTTTTCTGGAAAATCGTAGGCCGGCCTCAGGCCGGGGTGGGCTCCCCAGGCCAGACCCCTACCCGAACCGTCCGGCCTGGAGGCCGGCCTGGCCGGCCCGGGAGGCCGGGGTGGGGCAGAATGCCCCCAACGGGCTGATTTTGGGGACCTATAAAAGGGGCCTTCTTCCCCATTGGTTCCCCAACCTTTTTGCAAGTTTTCTCCCACCATTGTTGACATTTTGGAGCTTGCTCTCTCTCTATTCCTCCATGATTCTTGCCTCCAATTAGTGGGAAAAGAGAGAGGAGATCTAGATCTATTATTCCACCAATCCATCTCTCCTCTTAGTGAGGGGAAAGTCTTTGGATCTAGATCTTGTGGATTCATTTGTTGAGTTCTTCATTGTTCTTCCTCTCTTCTCCCCCCATAGCATTTGTTGCTTTGGTGGGATTTGAGAGTGAAGGATTTGAGCACTTCTTGTGTTCTTGCCATTGCATAGGTTGCATCGGTTTGAGTTCTCTACGAGGATTCGTTCGAGTGAAAGGTTGAGAAGCTTGTTACTCTTGGGTTCTTGGAGTGCCCTTGAGCTTGTCCTCTTGGGTACTTGGAGTGCCCTAGACGGTTGTTGTTGTCTTGGAGTTTTGGTAGCTCCGGACCTTGTTGCTATCTCGGAGTTTTGGTGGCTCGCGGGATATTGTTGGGAGCCTCCAATTGAGTTGTGGAGATTGCCCCAACCTTGTACGGGATCGGTGACCGCCCTCAAAGGTCCCATAGTGGATCGTGGCACTCCGCATTGGTGGAGGCACGAGGAGAATAAGGTGAGCCATTGGGCGCTTGGAGTCATTGTGACTCCACACCTCTCCAACGGAGATTAGCTTCCATTGGGAAGTGAACTTCGGGATAAATCATCGTCTCCTTGTCTCTCGGTTATTTCTATACCCGATCTCTTTACTTATGCAATTTACTTTGTGATAGCCATCGAGCTTGAAGTAACATATCTTGCTATCACATAGTTGCTTGAATTGTTTAGCATAAGTTGTTGGTGCACACAGGTGAACCTAGTTTGTTTAGGTTTTGGCTTGATAAATTAAACGCTAGTTTTATTCCGCATTTATTCAAGCCTTAACCGTAATTATTTTTAAACGCCTATTCACCCCCCCTCTAGGCGACATCCGTGTCCTTTCACTCGCCTCTCCATTTTTTCTAGTCGATTCAGTATCTTTAGTGTCCCATATGAAATTTCTATCATAATCAATCATATTCTTCTCCACAAGCATCTCAAACACCCTAGCACCATTGATGAGATCATGTGTGTCCATCTGTCCCCCCCAGACACATGATGTGTGGTCTGTGGAGTAGCAGTTAGGCCACCCTCCACCAGACTGAGAGGCCAGGGGCATCAGGCTCTACCTGAAACATGAGTTGGTAAAGCTCTCCATTTAATTCAAACACTCTCCCTGCTGGAATCTTACTTGGATCCTTGCAGCTGATCTTGACTCTAACACTCTCAGAACAATCCTTGCAGATGCTCATCCAGTCTACATGAACTAGGAGCCCACCGAAAGAAAATACTCTATCCAGGATCACCCACTCACACCACTTAGATTGCACTGCAGCAATGTTGATCCACACTTCTGCTAGCTTATCCATAGGTTCATGAACATTCTTCCACTCCTCAACCTTGACCCAAACACTAGGTTTTGCCCCTCCAAGTCTTGGGTAACCACTAACCTGCTCAATGGGGATGTGAGGTGGAAACTTAACCACATAACATCAATCTCGTAGGTCCCTAATCTGCCAAGGACAGTTCGTTTTGTAAATGTCTGATAACTCCCTTGACAACTCTTCTTTTGACAGCTCTCCCTCCTCCACAACTATAAAGCCACAGTTTTTGGAAGAGCAGATAGGATAGACATTTGACTCAGGGACTTTAATATGATAGAATCCCAGCACTGAAGCAGCACCCCCAATGTATTTAGCCATCTGATGTGGCCTTTTCCTGACAGGGCATTCCTCCAGAGGGTGGGTAGAGGCTTTACAGATGAAACACATAGGCTTCTTGCTGCAATTCTGCTTGAAGTGGCCTGCCTTTCCACATCACATGCATATGGTGTTAGAGTAGATCATCTGCACGCCTTGATTCGGTGCTTGAGCCACTTCTTTTTGCAATCTTGGCCTCTTCTTCTATGATTGCTTCTGTCCCGTACCCTTCCCCTTAGAAGTTTCTTCCTGGTTACTTTGGCTATGCGACCGTTGCTGATGATTTTGCGATTGCTGCTGCTGCGAGCTCTCTTGATTGGGATACCACTCGGGGGGAAATGTTGTTGGAGATAAGGAGGGAAAGAGCCATGGAACCCCATGGTGGCATCCCACCCAGCATGAAGCCGTACTGCGGTGGCGCCATAAAAGGGAACTGCTGCTAGCCTTGGGTGAACTCGATGAAAGGCGGCTACTGCCACTGCTCACCTTGACCTGCGACGCCACCTCTCCCCCTCCCTCTCCCTCCACCTCTGCCTCTATTGCCCATCGCTACTGCTGCCTCTGCTAGTCGCTCTACTGAGGAATCCTCCACCCCAAGAATTCTCAAGCTCTCTGGGTCTTCTTCTTGGACATGCACAACCTCTGCACGCCAGCCAGATATGGGTTTGGTGGCCGAGATGGGGGCTGTCTTGAGGTGGAAGGAAGGAATCGCCACGGAATATTCCAAAGTTGAGCAAAAAGAAGCTCCACCTCCTCCTCCTCTCCTTATGTACCTTTCCACCCACCCCCTCTGTCTGGTTGGCCCCTCAACGGTCCTCCATGCAGCCGCACGTGGCCACCACCATGGATTTGAAAACTTCTTTCTCGCGCACTGAAAGCTTGTTTGAGACCCACAACACCTCCTGACAACGAGGTCCTCTCTGCTTGATCAATGACGAAAGTATCTGAACTACCATCCGAGAAATATGAGCAGATTTCCTATCCATTAGCACCCCGGTTATATGTCCCAGGGCAGGCACCAACCTCCGCCAAGGGAGGTAGACCAATTCCTCCAACGCCTCCACCAACTGCTTCGAAGCACAACGGTGGAGCAACAACATGGTCATGGCTGCCACCGTGTCTGCTTGATTCTTTGTCGCAAGCGTCTGCTCTAGCTGCACTGCAGCAACCTTCCTTGGTTTCCCCCGCTTCAGAGCACCTGGAGCAATTGGAGCGTGCGACGTAGCCAGATTTGCCCTTGTACCAACGAGCAAAGGATCTCCGACTGAGTGGTCGAAAGAGTCCCCGCCACCGCTGCTGCTGACGTCGATGGGGCCCAAGGAGCCAATGAGGATGAAGCGCTCTCCCGTAGGCGAGTCCTCGCTGCCGCTCTTCTCGATCGCGTCCCGCCCCCTCCCAAATCGGGAAGGGGATCGCCGAAAACGCCCTTGTCGCCTCTACTCCCACCTCGCTCTCCGCTGGGGTCAGGTCGCCTCCCTCCCCAGACCGCGCCGCCACACGGGTCTGAGGTCGCTTCAACATCTCCCCTCTCCCGCGCCGGAATCAACGAATCCCTAGATCCGTACCTTGTGACGATTAAGCTAGGGGCGAGAGTGGGAGAAGTGAACGTGGAGAGACCATCAAAGCCAAGGGAAAACGAGGGCGTGCTAACGCCCGCATCGCCGGGGAGCGCAACATGGACGACGGGGAGGGCCCGTATCGGCGACCCGCCATGGACGGAAACCGAGGCGGTTCCGCCATTTTGTCGCCCACGAGTCGCTACAGTCGGGTCGGACGGTTTTTTTTCTATCCATAGAGTAGTAGTTTTGACCATGACATTTTTTTTTTACCTCGAAGGTGTGTGTGGTGAATCTTGTGCGAGACAGGTCGGGTCGGGTGATCCCTGCAAGGCTATAATGGTCCTTGATAGATGGTATATGTACAAGTGTTGGTCCGATTTTCTGTTAATTAACTTGATGGCACTATTCTTTTTAGTCACCAAAAGATGAGTGTCAAAGCTTTTTCCACTGTTTATTTACAACAAACAATAACACGTGAGATAGCAACGGTTACACACAATAGATTTCCACGCATTACCTACTCTTCTAGCGCTGTGACATCGCGCACAAGAGAAGCTGGATTCGATATTGTGGATGCAACAATTAGGAGGTAGCTAGGTCGCTGTAATAAGAACTAGGAGCACGTAGCATGTTTTTCGTTACTGTAAATTGTGTAGACAGTGTACGCATGCAGCTCATGATCTACTTGTAACTTTGTTTTCCGCAAGAGGTTGCGGCGGGTGACCAACACGGAAACCCACATCTCTGTGTCAAGGGAGCAGGCGAGAGTGGCGGGGCGTAGCAAAAGGTTCTCCATTTTGGCGAGTCTAGCATCTCCGGTGCCTGGTTTAGATGAGCCGGGACGAACAACCCTCGCGCACTGCTCTTGGCCGGTGCTTCGTGTTTTTCGCTGCCTAGTTTCAGCAGCAGCTTTCCCGAGCCTAGATCATGGCCTGCCGGCTCAACCGGGTGAGCGTACAGGCCACCGTCCAGATAGTCCTTGAGCAGTAGGTGCCCCCGTTGCAGGGCTTGGGGCAACATTAAACGCCGTCCGGGGGACAGGATCACGATGCTATGTTCGCTCGAATGGCCACTCTCTCCCATGGAAAACATGTCATACTCCCCCGACAGCCCGCCGGTCATCACGCACGCCCGTGCGTCCGAGTCCGTCATCAGGTGAAACGCCCTTCCACGATCATCCACGGGAAGGAAGTTGGTGATGGAGATCAACCTCATTTTCCCCGTCGGCGCCAGATCGAAGCGTGCAAGCTTCGCAAGCTGATCGGTTTTGCCGGACAAGTACAATGAACCGTCGCCGGCGAACACAGGGTTCCTGTAGGGTGTTACGGCGGTCTGCACCTTCCGCCAATTCTCGCCTTCTCCAATCGTGTACATGTACAGGTCTTGCTCCGTGGCGTCGTCGTCGTCGTCGAGACCCAGGTGGGCGATCATGTACCTCCTCGAACAGGGGTCGAAGCCGAAGCAGTAGGCGCGATCGTCGTCCAACGTGTCCGTCCTTGGCGGCAGCGGCAGGGCGAGTGACTCGCCGGTGAAGGGCTCAACGACGTTGATGGCGCCCCGGTGGACGTCGAGGAAGCACAGCAGGCCGTTGCAGGTGCCCATCAGGTCCTCCGACTCGCCGGCGCTGAACCTGGCCACGAGTCGCCAGTCCTCGTCGAAGAGGAACCCCTGGCCTCTGTGCGCACCGTTAGCTTCGCCAAGGAAGACGATGGTGTGGGTCAGGGCCCACGGCCCGTGGTGCATGTGCTCGTGGACGAAAACTGGGTCGGAGATAACCTCATGCCACTCCTTGCAGACACGGCTGCAGCGGCGGAGGTCGCTCGCCGGGAGGCGCAGAAAGACGTTCGCGAGGGCGTCGCGCGGGAGGGACGCAGCGGCAACAGTCATGTGGCTCATGGTGCCGCGCCGATCGAGGACTTGCAATTGCATAAGGCTGATCTCTCCTTGGCGGATTCCTGATTGACTAGTATACAGTACATATATAGGTGTAAAGCTTTAGGAATAGGGGTAGAATTCGGTCTCCGGACGGAGCTCTAATTAGGATCGGAACTGACTCGGGATGCATGGGTTACTTTCCTTTCGGGATGCAAATACTATCCGGAACTCAGCCATCTCAGCTGGACGTCAAAATACTATAGATGGATCCTCGGCTCCAGTGAGTCTGGTTAAAGGAAAAATATGTAAAAATATGCATAGTTAGAAGAAAAATTCTGAAAGAAGTTCAGCTATCATGTACTAGTTCTTATCTACAAATTATTATATAAAAATAATTTTCAGTCTAGATTAAAACACAATTATGTTGCACTGCAGGAAAAAATCATCTTATGCCGACTATTTTTGTGGTTCGCCGAGGCCCGAGGGTGTAAATATGCGGGCACTCCGCATATACGTTGTTTGCCGAGTAAGGCTAAAAATGAAACTCGGCAAAAAAAATGCTCGATGATGTACTCCCTCTGTCCTTGAATAAGTGTACCTCTAGAATTGTTTTTGTCAAACTTTTAAAACTTTGACCAACTTCATACAAAAAACATCAATATATATGATATAAAATCTATGTATTATGAAAGTATATTTCAAAACGGATCTAACGATACCAATTTAGTATCATAAATATTGTTACGTTTTCCAATAAAGTTAGTCAAAGTTTAAAACAATTGAATTCCATAAAAAGAAAACATACACTTATTTGAGGACGGAAGGAGTATATTGTATGTCTAATGCCTGCCCAGAAAAACACTCTCCATAGAGTGAACACGTGGCAGAGGAGGACAGAGACACTCGGCAAACACAACAAACTCTGCAAACTAGTACATGCCACATGTCTCTTCTCACTGTGTTCGACGGCTCCGTGATGGCGGCCCATTGTTTCCCAAGTGTCACCCAATGGGTCACTCTGCAAAATTTTCCATATTTCTTTTTTAATCCTGTAAAGGTTGTCCAAGCGTCATTTAGCGGAACACTCGGAAAATAATTCATTACTCTTTTTTTTGTTCTCTTTTCTACATCTTTTTTCATGCTCACCACTCTCTTCCCACTCTCTTTCTCTCCTGCCATCTCTCTTTCTTGCGTCTTTTCTCCCGTCACATTCTTTATTCGACGGTTTTTTCACCACTTTAGCCATTGTTACTCTATATATATCCTGTCACTCGGATGTGGTGTTGCACCGGCTAGTGTTTATTTACCTTGGAAGATTCAACACAAAATAAGGCGTCGTGGTGAAATGAAATGCACTGTCAAAATTCCTATAATGTGGTGTATCGGTGTAGGTTATGTTCCTCAAATTACCGCCATCTCTTTTTCTCTCCGCTCTATTTATACCCCTATTTGTTTCGTTGGGAGATGTTCTGCTTCTTCTTTATGGAAGGACTGAATGACAACCCTAAGGAGTTTCTCACAATACCATCGTATTTGATCATAATGTTCTATATTATGTTTGTATCAGTGTAGGCGGTGTTCCTGAAGGTAAGCCATTTAAATCACGAATCTTGAGCAGACCTAACCCTAACGCTCTCGTGGCGCTCCCCAGGGCGCCGCCGGGGGGGCCATGATCTCGCCTCGCTCGCCCTCCCCACTTCTTCTTCCTTCTGTCGTCGCAGCCGCCTGCAAATATTGGAGGCGCAAAGAGTGAGGGAATCTGCGGTGACCCAGCACACCACTATATGTGTAGTGCGCAAGTCGTTGACATAATACTCATAGAAGGACTTATCCGTGAATATTACATCCCTTAGAGTGGTACAACGGAAACATAGCAGGTCCAAGCAAAGCTATAGGATACAAACATGTTCATTAAAAAATCTTGAGAATCTCCCTTTGAAGTACCAAAGAAGCTCTCATGCAAATAAAACAACATAAGAAGCAATTCGAATCTCCAAGCTGGACAATAACTCTAGCTCAGAACCTAATCCACTACGGCTGATGTCAGCCCTAATATATGGCTTGAGAGAATCTAAGTCCATGAATGGTCCACTCCTTCAACTAGGCAGCTTGTCCTCCACCAGCATTGTTGATGGCGATGCTTCACTGGCTAAGTAAGATATGACTCCATCTAACTTCCTTAGTTAGCGATGGCTTCACGATGATGACTTCCATAAGGCTTCAACTCTAAGAAGAGGGTCAAACGGGAACGAATGAGTAACGAGCCTTACTCAACAAGTTCATGATATACAGTGCGTAGTCTGATGCACTAACTACAGCTTTAGACTTGAAAGAGTCATCAACCAATGCAAGGTTTTTGAAAATCTTTCTTCAAGAGGTTGCTTTTAATTTGGAAGACTATGCCCGCCAGATCTTCAGAGGGTTAGAACTTCATGGAGTTGCCTTTCCTGCAGCGTCCGTAGCTCCTTCCCGTAAATGGGGTAACATGCTACATCATTTTACACTCTGTAGAGGTGCGTTACTATACCCATGGGCGATTAATACCATGTTGCACAACCAGGCTCGAGATCCTGTCCACGCCCACATAGGTGCGGGGCCCGGTTGTTGATCCAAGCCAAACCATGCTTCTCCACACAACGCATGCCCACCCATTTTTGCCAGCAGGTTGAACCCCTGATTCTACCACTCACGGTAGAGATCTAGGCGCCCCTGGCAGACACTCATAGACCCCAGAGTCCGTGGGATGTAAGGGCTCCCACCCATATGCATGTAGTCCCGCAAGACCTACAGCGTATGTCTCTGGTAGTCCGTTGACATGCAAACGAGAAAAGATCACAGCTGACTTACTCGCCCCATACAAGACCCATGGTTAACACGGTATTTACGGTGCAAGAATCCTGACGGTATTTGTTGTTAATTCCTAGGTAATACTTTCCCATGCATATGGAACCTTTCTTTGACATATTCATCTTACCATGGTCCCATCTGCCCACCAAACAGAACACTACCACTCGGGTAGTCATTCAAGTAGTCATATTATTATAAAAATATGACCATGCATTCTTTTGAGAATAGGTGATTATACGATAGGGGCTTTGCAAATAGTTCTTTAGGAAATACTTCAAAGAATATGAACAAGTGATGAACTTGCGTGAGATCGAAATAACAATAATAATCCTTATCTTTGGGGTTCAAGGGTTGCGTAGAAAAATCCCGAGATCTGAAAGATAGCAAAGTAGTCCCGGTAAGGACTACAGAAAACACTGTCAAGATGATACATGCATAGTAATGAGATGCAAAGCGAAATACCTTGGAAAATACCCAGCTTACCAGTGTAAGCTACGTTTGATACGATAACTTAATCACACAGGTTTTAGGTGAATTGTTTCATTACTTGTGATGATGTGGTTATTACTTCTTTTAGACTTACATGTGTTTCATTTTTACTTATCAAAAAATTGTTATCATGTTTAGGTAGAAGTGTTATAACATGGTTAGGCAAAAAGATAATAGCACATGGAAACGACTATTGAAAAGATAACAAACACATTTTATTTTATGTTCAAAAAATGTAGAGCTGATGACAAAGAGTTCAATTGGAAAAGATGAACTGATACAACTAACTCTATCATCACATAACTTTTTAATAACTAGTGATTATAGGTTTAGTATGGGTGAAAATATTTAGGGATTATTAGTAAGGAAAATTAATGTGGTGGTAGTTATTTATGGTTATAATGGAATATTAGAGAATTCCATTATAGCTTTATAAACAAGTTTATAAGTTAAACAAAATGTTTTTTTGGCATATTTGAGTTCGAAATGTTGTTCTCTTTAATTTGGTATATCATTTGAAGTTTTTCTGAAAAGATTTGAATAAGTTATTAATTTATTAATTTTAAATAAATTAAATGATTAGGCCAAATATTGCACACATGAAAACTTGTTCAAATGACTTTGAAATCATCATAGATGAGTTTCATTTGTCATTTTGAGAATTTTGGTATATAACTTGTATTTTACTGAATTTTTTAATTATTTTTTTTTCTCAATTTTTAAATGAATTAATTTAAATTCAAAATATTTAAATTTTAAAATTTATCAAACATTTTTGAAAATTTCATAAACATTTAGATTATATTTTTCTGATTAATTTGGTATATTAATTATATTTTTCTTATTTATAGAATTAAAGTTATTGAATTAATAAGATTAGGGATTATTCTGTTTTTCTTTTAAATTGACAGGTGGGTCGCACGTGTAATATATTATTTTAAATCAAAAAATAAAATAAAAAGAAAAATAAAAAATTTATCATGACGTCATGATGATGTCATGGTCACGTTAGCAGTGGAGGGGATTTCTGCTGTGAGGTTGCAATCGGTTGATCTAGCTCGAATTGGTGAAAATTGTTGATACCAAGACCTAGAGGGGAACTAGGGGAACCTAATGGTATCGGCGCCGCTGGTTTTGGATCATCGCAGGCTCGCCGGCGTGCAAGCCTTCCGGCGGCGGCGCACATCCATGACGACGACGGTGAATCGATCCACGATAACCAAAACGGAGCACACCGAGAGAATCAGTGGCTCACCCCGATTGAAGTGCAGCAAACGACGAGGCACAGACAGGTCCGAGTCGCCGGCGATGGCCGAGGTGAAGGAGGCGGCGAAATTCGGCCGACCGAGGCTATCTCGGCATACTGCCCTTCTCGTGGAGGGGCTCTGAGGCACGGCGGAGCTCTTGAGCTCGTCAGAATGGCGAGGGATGCGTCGAGTCGACGGTGAGGACGAATCCGCGCGGCTAGGGTTTTGGGGTTCTCTCCCAGGAGTAAACAGAGAGAGAGAATGAGGCTGAGTGAGGAGAGAGTGAGTGAGAAGGCCACGACGTCCTCAAGACTTATTTGCGTCGAGGAGGCAGCAGGAGGTGTCAACGTCGTGGACACGGCGACGGAACAAGGCGGTTCTGCTCTGCCTTCTGGACGGAAAGGAAGAAGAAGAAGAAAAGAAATAAAACATTTCTCATAACCCCCTGAGACTTCTGATATTTACCACTAGATCCCTCTGTTATAGAAAATAGAGAATAAAACAAAGTTTTCAAGACCTTTTTGTAAACTAAAAATTTATTAAAATTCATATTTGAATTCCTTATCAAATTTTACAGCTCACCATGTTTTGTTTTGGTAAAATTGAACAACATTTGTATTTTCTCTTAGGGTATTCAATTTAAGTGATTTTGTTGTTTTCACTCCATTTAATTTATTAAATGTCTTTATAATTATCATAGACATGATTAACATGAGCACACAATAAACATGTGGTTAACAAAGTGTCATAACTTAATTGGACAATTTTAGATACGATTCCTTTTAGAAAATAATTTGGTAACACTACTTGGTAATGTTTCTATACATTGTAATGAAAATCACCCAATAGGGAATTCTATTCCAGATCACGCCAAATGATTTTGGTTAGACATGGACTTGTTTTATTTTATGTGGCTTTGTTATTTTCCTAATTGAAACTCTTAGCAATTTTGGTTGACATTTTAACTAGGTGTGCGTAAGCCATGTTTGCTGTTTTTAGTACTTGATCATGTGTAAAACATGAGTGGCTTTGGAATCTTATTTGTTTGTTTTCCACTCAGGTTCCAAGTATGGATATTGTCCCATGTTTGTTTTAGAAACATGTGATCATTTGCATGTTTATGTGTAGATGAATTTTTGTCATCATCTGTTAGTCTTATGTATGAAAAGGATATGAAAAACAAGGTATTAAGCTTGTTGGCATTAACCTCCACATATCACAAGACATGTGGATGCAATGGCTGGTTATTATTTCATACTTGATAATTGTTTCCATTAAATATATTACTACGAGTTCCTCATCTCTAATGATCTTAACAAGGCATAGAGATTATAGGTTCTCTAATATTACCTGATGATTCACTGGATAATTTCATATGCTCCCTTACTGAGGCAGTGTTGCTTCTTGTAGTCTTCTATTGCCTGCAATATCCTTGTCTCTATTTGCTACTAGTCTTCAGGTACTGCCTTTGTCACTTGCAAGTAAGATCAGCTGTTGGATTCCATCTTCAACTATCTCACCCTTGTGGTGAAAACAACCAGTTATTCCAAGCAAAGATTTTACTTAGATAATTATAGAAGTATGTAAGTTTGTTTTATGACATCAAGTTGCCGTATGCATATAAGAAGAATTTGTTAACACGTGAGTCAGACTTGCCTCCAAATTACTTATCATATACAATAGGCTGAGATGTACTAGATTATTCAACCTTCTGTTTGTTTGTGTATGACACTCACTTGTTTGAGTATACAAAAGTGATATGTTAACAAGGTAGCTAGTCGTGTTACCAAACTACTTCTATATAACACTAAGATTGGAATATCACACTATTTCAAGAGAGTTAATAAGATCAGATCAAAATATAGGAGTTTCCAAGTACTCTTATGATAGATTGGAATAGCACTTCTAGAACAATCTGAAGAATCATTCTACAGATCTTTTTGTGGTAGTTCCTCTTTTCTTGTGGTTTTCTTGTCTTGCGGAATGTCTTAGAGGAGATTGGGAAACAAGATATAATCGTCTATACAATTTAACAAGATCTAGATTAAGAGTTTGTTCATGCTTTTATTCATCTTCTATATATTTCTCATTTTGTTTCCCGTAAGATATGTACTTATTTCATATATGATTGGGTTTTACTTAGCTATCAATTCAATTCCTCTAATAGAGGTTATAACTTGTTGTTATTCATTGGTTGTATCTAGAGATACTTTAGTTGTGGAATTGTTGAATTTGAATGGAGTGTGGAATGCTCATGGAATGATGACTTAATAGTAAGTTGATCAAATGGTTCCTTGATGTGTTGAGGTTTCATATGCTCACTTGTATATGATGAATTAGATACTGAGCATGTGAAGGTTATTGGGGTTTAATGACTTGAGTCAGAGTTGTTAGTTGGTTTTTCTCAAAATGTCATGTTGTTGTTTTATATTCTTATTTTGTAATCCTTTTCATGCATAATGCAGTCATGGAGGTTTGGGAAGATCATTTGTAATGATCAAGGTTTAACAGAAGTTTAAGAAGATTTAATTCTTCTTTTAGGTACTTCTTTTATGGTTGATGAGATATGTACATATTCCATAAATATGTTAATAACAATTATTATGTCATTTCCCACTTTTGGGGTTTGAGTTAATACTTGTTTGTATCACTTGTATTCTATTGTACCTTTGCTATACACTTGTGAAGGTTCACTTAATAGTTATAAGATGAATTATAGAGGCGTAGTGTGAATTGATTTATAACTGAATATGTTATTGTTTGATAGGACATAACATCTTTGTTGATGAGATGGTTCAATTGTGTATTACTCATTTGTGGAAGTATAACCATTAGTTATGTGATTTGGATACTCACCCCTCTTTGAGTTTTGGATACCTAGTTGATTTCTCTCAAGTCACTTATAGACTTGAGGTTAAAGTTGTTGAGAGTTTGTGCTTGGTCATAACCAATTATGGTTTGTCTTAATCAAATTATTAGGTTTGTAAGATACATCTTATAAAGATCACTCCAAATGTACTCTTGACCAGATGATCTACACCTATTTCATCATGTCAAGTGAAACATTGGTCACTTTGCTTCGTTTAAACTTTCACGCCAAAATTTTCCGTATTTTTAGATGCATGCTTTGCAAATGCACATGCTGTATTTAGATCCTTATAACCTCCCTAACATTGGGATGTTACAAAATCCCAGGAAGAGTTGCTGGGGCTGTGAGCCGCCATGGCGGCTAGCAGTGGGCAGGGCGGCGTCCCTGCCCGGGGTGGAGGAGGAGGTCTTCCCCTTGGAGGCGCAGACTACCGGTGGACGGATCGGAGGCTAGGAGGTCGGTTCCCTAGTGATGAACGCCATCCAATCCCCTCCTTTTTGGTCAGTTCTAGAGGATAAATCTCCCCTGTGTCTGCTTCTTCTTCCTTGTTTCTGACTTCGGCCGGTGCGGTTTGGAGCAGCAGATCCAATAGGGTTTCGACGAGTGGCGAGGGGGATGCTTACTTGACTTGAATATAGGTGGTGGTACTAGGGTTTCACATCATGCGAGGACGAAGATCTGCCTGGCTTATGTCCTTTGATGTGGCTGGAGCGTCGGGTTCAGGAAGGCTCCATCGACGAACTCCGACAAGCGATGCCTGGAGATTGTTGGATCTGGTGGGTTTGGGGCGCAATGCACGGAGCAGCGCGAAGCTCTGATTCTGTTACCACCATGGGAAAATCCATGGTGAAGTCAGAGGCGGAGAAGGTCATCGAAGCTGAGGTTGGAGGACTAGTCATGGCGCTCAGAGTCTCTGTATTGATGAGGAAATGGTTTGGAACTTCAAGATTTATGGCAGCGGCATGTAAGCAGGGGCAACAGACCAGGTGATGTTCAAAATCTGAACTTTCAGGGTGAAAACCTAAGGTCTGGCCTTAATTGGTTGTGCCTAGCAGTGGTCTTTTTGAAGGCATTGTTTTGAGAGCGAGGACAATCTCCAGGGTGAAAATCCGAGATCTAGGATCGGACAACAATTGTGCAAATGCGCAGTTTCCTTCTTGAAGACGTTGTTTTTGGAGAAGTTGAACATTAGTGGGTGTTCTGGTGGTGGTTGTGTTGCTTCTGCATTGATTGGAACTCTGGAACGGGGCTTTTTTCTTATTTTCTTTTTAGTTTTCTCTTTTCGGCTATGTGCATCCGATATACCATGTTGGTATTGAGTTGTTGCAGAGTCTGAGTGTAATTGGTATCTCCGCGATATTAATATATACTCCTTATCTAAAAAAAAGGTGGTTTTCCTCAAATACAAAAGTAACTTGGGGACTCGATGGGAGATGACATGCCCTTATTCTTCATTGAAGAAATTGAATGGCATCGCCAATAGAGTTTTTCAAAGTACCATCCGTATTTAACCATGATAGTTTTTCTCCAACCAAATTCTTCCGCCGATGATCTTTCCGGCCATCTTCATCCATCGTTACCCTATATATGCATGAAGTAGTGTTCCTTCATGATGGGAGAAACAACATAACATAGGGCATCATAGTGAAATACAAGGTATTATCAAAACTCATTGGGAGATGTCATGTTTCTCGTTTGTAGAAAAACTTAATGAAAGGTGTTCGGACAATACCATCATATTTGACTAGTATGACATATGTTATGTTTTATCGGTGCAGGTGATGTTTCTAAAATACACAATAGTAGAAAATTTATAGGTGGATACATACTAGTGGCGCACATCTAAAACTATGTGCCACCAATATGTTGCCAGGGGTGGGGAAATCTACTCGTGGCACTTAGTAAATTATTATGTGTGGTGCACAGTTTGCGATGTGCGCCACCGATAGCTTGCCTCCTTTTTTGCAGCAATGATGCAAATTATTGGTGGCTTACCACATAGCTTGTGCGCCACAGATAAGACTCGTACCCATGTCACAGTTACAAGGATGTGCACTACTGGCAATCTGGTCAGCATTATAACCACGTGGTCTTTTATATTTCCTTTCCATTTCTAGATCACACAATCCACACACCGGGTCAGCCCCTCACCTACTCGTTGCCCAGCTGTTGATTTTGGAGGAGCCCGGTCATCAAGTCATCATAGTCGTCGTCCCCTATCCCCCCCTCGAGTGTCTTCCGCCCATTCCATCGTGACATCAAGGTGTTGCCGGCAACGCTATCGTCCGGAGCACGTTGCCCCCCCAAGCCACCGCATTAGCCCCCCTCGAACTCGTCACCACACGCCGCCGTCCAGGCCCAAGCTTGAGCTCCCCGTCATGTTCCTGTCCTCCCCTGTCTCGGTTACTTCCGCCGCTACAACCGATGAACCCTATATCAAGCACGTCCCTCTTTGTTCTTCAGTTTTGGCAATTCCACATATAGGCCAGTGCTATAATTATAAGCCCCCTTTGTTAGAACTAGCAACGCTAGAATTGGTAGTGGTTTGTCTATACCACAACCATTTACTTGCAATTGAACTAGTGCTATGGATTTGGCTCAATTTTAACACTATTTAAGCAACATAACCATGTGAGATAAATGACCAAATGGACAAAATAATATTTATGGGAAAACATATGTCAAGTACAAGTTGTATTGTAGTACCAGGAATTCGTTTGGCTCATTCTGAATTAAAAGGATTTTTTCCAACGGTTGATCTGGCTCAATTAATAATAGAATTGTTTGTTATGTGTCCTAGTTTATTTTTTGTATGTCGTGGATTTTTGTGTTTCTCATTTTTTTTCTATTTTGCATGCCCTAACTTCTAGTTATTTTACCTATTTTTGTGTGTGTAAATGTGTTGTAGGTCAAAGATTTTAAATATGCCATGTTAAATGAAAGGAGACTAACTACAATAACTTGTAATGTATGCAATTTAAGTGTTTGTATTAGTACATGGCCGTGTTGTAGCGACGCTTTTTTCTTTATTTTGGCAATTATATATGAAGCTTGTATTACACCGATGAATTTGATACACATGATAGAAGTGACGACTCTGGGATACTGAGCATGACAGAACCTGCAGAAGGAATGCCAAGAAAGGGCCGAGTTTAAGCAAGGTCAAAGAACAACAGTGTGTCCTACTGCTGCTAGTAGGACACACCGTAGGTCTTTGGCTTGCTTGAACTTCCAAATTTAAGGTCTTTCTCCGAATTGGAGTCATCGCTACTGTACTCTGAATAAGAGCCATTGTTGTGAAACATCTTTTGTCGGCTCGGTCTCTTCTTCGCCAACGCTACATTGTGTAGATAGGTTTAGGTTGGTTTCAATTTACTTGTTTGATTTAGGCCGATCTAGCTTATGTCTCTTTATGTTTGTGCAATGATTTAGGCCGCGCGTGGTGCATGCGCAGGTCCTCGGGGAGCTCCTCCCGCTGGCGGAGGATCTCGTTCTCCCGCGCGAGGCCTTCCCTTGGGACCGGTGGCACCGGAATCCTCTCCAGATTTAAGTGCCACCCGTCCGCAAGGTGGACATCCGTCCATGGTAGTGGGAACGTGTTGTCCGAGTACCATTGGCAATTGTCGGCGTTGAGGAACGGACGCTGCGGCACCCGGTGGTCGTCCTCGTCCTCATCGTCTGCGACCGCGCAAGCTGGAAAGGGGGAGGTGGAGGGGGACTGGGCGTGGGGGTGGAAGGGGTGTGGCGGCGCGAGGACGAGGCCTCCTTGTCGTTCTCCCCCTCCTAGCCACCAACGACGGGGCATCCTGGCAGTTGGGAGAGCGGCGGCGGCTGCGATAGGTTTTCGGGCGGTGAAGGGAGCGACGGGGACGGAGTGAGCGTGGGGGAGTGGGGGGGATGTGGGGACGGGGAGGGACGCGTGGCAAGAAAATAGGGCGGGGTGGACAGCCGAACGGGCGGTGTGCCGCTGACGGGCGGGCCACCCTGCCGCGCGCGTCCGCGACCGCTCAAACCCCGATCAAATTTGGGCCGGGTTTGAGCAGGCCCGGACCAAAACGGATGCGGCCGCGAGATCAACACACCGTAGAGGCCTGCTTTTCGGATTGGCTGTTCAAATCGGGGCTGTCCGGACGAATTAGGCAGCCCCGTAGTAGATCTCCACTCGCCCCCCAGAGCCCCCCCAGGCGGCCTTTTTAGCGGCGAATAGCGCCGTTTTCGCACCAGCCGGCCCCCCCAAGAAGCCCAAATAGCACCGAAACGGCGCTAATTCGCGCCGCGACACCCAGGCGAAACCCAGCCCGCTGGGTTCGGCTTGGGGGGCGAAAAGGAGATGCAGCCCACGCGGGACAGCACTGTCAGCGACTTGTGGGAAAACAGCGGGAACAGAAACCCCGCCCGTGATCTTCTTCTCAGCTCCCGCGTCGGTCAAAGGCTGCCGGCATTTATGGCGTGGCGGCCGGCCAGTGCATGCGCCCGTTAAAAGGCAGCCGGAGTAATGGCGTGGCGGGCGGCAGCGAGGGCACGTGGCGCAGTAAATGCCCGCCAGGCTACAAAAGGCCCCTCGCCGCTCGCCGCTCTCCCCATTCTTCCTCCTCGGCGCTCTCCCCGTTCTTTCTTCCTCGCCGTAGATGTCGAACTACGACGATGGCGCCGCCGCCACCTCCGCAAGCACGAGGCCTGGGCGCTGTATCGGGCGGGCTATCCGTGCCCGCCCGATATACGCCTCCCAAGCGCCGCCGGCGGGCAACCACGGTGGCACCTCAGCGTCGGCGGGAACCCCGTGCCCCCAATCCCCTCCACCGACGCAGAGTTCCGGCAGGCCATCGACGAGGTCCGTCGAGGGCTGACGCCGGACGAGGCCGCGCGGCTTCACCGGCCGCACGGCCAGGACACGTTCTGGTGGCAGGAGCTGCAACGTCGCCATGACGCGGACCTCGCCGCCGAGGGCAACAATGGCCATGTCGAGGGCCGTGCCAACACCATGGGCCGCAAACGATGGTGGGGAGGCCAGCACCGCACGCTCGAGTGGGTGCTGGACTACATCAACGCCGGCAACGAGCCCCGGCTGCAGATGCCGCTCCGCCCGCACCCCTCGTGGGCACCGCGGCGGATGGGTGGATCGTCGTCAGCCACCTCCTCCTCCTCCGGCGCGGCGCCGCTTTCTCTAACCCCTCCCCTTCTCAACTCCGGGCGTCCTGCCCCCAGGCGCAGCGGCGGCGCCCTGCGCATCGGCGAGCCGCGCCAGCGACCCGCCGCGGACTTCGAGCGCGTTGTGCGCCCGAAGACGGAGGTGGAGGAGGGCGACGAGTGGCCCGACTTGAAGGCCGCGGAGGTGCTCTCGCGCAACACCCTCCAGCCGGTCCCCGACGACTGGAGCCTGCGCGACAACACCGAGGAGGAGATGGAGCTCCTGCGCCGTCTCCTCGCCGAGGCCGAGCAGCGGAAGGCGCAGCGCGAGCAGGAAGCTGCTGCCAGTGCGGCCCGCCGCCGCGTCCCTCCCCATCCGCAGCCGAAGGAGGTGCCCTACGTCGTCCTCGACCCCGACAGCGACGACGAAGCCGAGTTCTAGCGCGCCCTGGCGGCGAGCAGGTGGGGTGACGCCGGCGCAGGGCCGAGCAACCCGCATTGCTGCGATACCGGCGCAGGCACGAGCAGGTGGGACGCCGGCGGCTCGGATGACGACGACGATGGGGACGACTGCGACTACAGCCAGGCGATCGCGGCGAGCCTTGGCCTGCAGTAGCCGTAGAGCTTTTATTTTTATTTTACTGTTTTTTAGTTAAATTTCTGTCGAAATCTATGAAATTGCGTGAATCAATGAATTTGCGTCGAATGTACTTTTTCGAATTATTTTGGGCCGAGTGTTGGGCTGGGGGACGACTGGAACCGTGCCCCCAGGTTCCAGATTCGCGCCGTGGCGCCACCAAAACAACAACGTTTTGGGCCCTGGGGGGCGACACGGCCGGAGATGCCCTTAGGAATTACTCCGACGAATTAAGCCTGGTGCATACCGATCAAAAGCACTTTTATATTAGATCATGTCAAGATGGCATCGTGTTGGCACAAATCAACGGACGGTTCAAGCGTTCATAATTTAACTATTGCTAATGGATTGATATCATCACGCACGAACGACGTTGTAGGCTTAACTTTTGATTTTCGGCGTTCCTGGCCTAATCCATCATCATGCACAACCAAACTGACGACCTAGTGCGCAACCTAAATGCGATTCGGTGTCTAAACATGCAAACGACCTGCCACCTCGCGTATAAACCACCGTTTAGTTCGATAAACTTCAATACGATTCCACGTATTTGTTGTCTAATGTTAGGCACTGAACTAGTGTAGTATAGCCGATGATAAGATGTTTTCTAAACGAGACCGGCTTTTCCCGTATGCAACTGAAGCATGGTAGAAAATGCTTATGTCACCGTTTTTTTTTTTTTGTAAATGTACAAAAAAAAAGTGTGTACATCTCGACATTCTAGTGCATGTTAAATTTCTTGGAAAATCGATATTTTTGCAGCCTATGTAATAAAGGCAAAAAGTTGGGAAATGTCTTTTTGTAGCACCAATTTTTTTATTTGTACACAGACCTAAAAAAATGTCGGTTTTCTGTAATTTTTTTAGCTAGATCTTTTGATATTTTTTACGAGAGGACATTCTAGGTAACTAAAATGGTAGAGTGACTTTTATTTTTCTGGGGAAAGTGGTAGAGTAACTTGAGATAAGAGAGAAGGGACACGTCATGATCGTCGCCAGCGCCACTGACATTACTCGGTGGCTGGTGGCGTGCAGAAAGAGAAATCGTCGATTTAACTCCCTCCACCAAACCGCTCACTGAGGCGCTGCTCGTGCACTCGCATCACATCCATGTGCTCTGCTTTGCTCGATGGACGCTAGCTAGCTAGGTGCTGCATGGCGTCGTTGCGTGTTCTCATTCCCCGTTCGTACCTACGTAGATGCATGCTGGTTGCTGGAGGCTTGACCATGCTACTACTGCTGACTGGTCCTTCGGATTCCGCTGCAATATTCTGTCTGGTTGCTGTCTCGAAAGGGATGGGATGGACCATCCATATTTTGTGGATGGGATGATACTCTTCCAACTTTTGTTTGGTTTCGCGATTTGAGTTTAGATCAAATCTCCCGTTTAATTTCGTTTGGTTTCGCGATTTGAGTTTAGATCCATAACTAACGCAGTTTGTTAGCAGGTAATTAATCGGTGGTTAGTATGTCATTACGGGCCACCCCTTTCACTACAACGGCCGCCATCTCTCTTGTGCTTAGCCGGTGAACCACCGCCTCCTTCGGTTGTCCGGCAGGGTCACGAAGAACTTAACCAAGTGGAGACAAAGCAAGGGGGTGTTACCAGCGGTGCAACCATGGTCCTGGCGTAAATGCACTCGCCGGAGTGGCCAGCGGCCTTGGCCGGTTGGCCGGTGCGCATGGAGGGCTAGGTGTTTGTCGGCGAGGCCAGCCTAGAATTTCCTTCCCATGCATGCGTTCTCTCTCTTTCTCCTCTCCTCTACTCAATCACACGATCTTTTTCGTCTCTCCATTTTATTCTCGGAGAAACCCTCTCCTTAATGAGTATACATTGATGGAAGACGACGTTTGTACCGGTCAATCTTTATATCCTTCCTGGCATACTTTTGTAGAAGATCGATGGGTGATTCGCCATTTCTCCTCTGCCGTTATTCATTCATTCCTTATTTTGGATAGCGGATAGGGATCAAGTGAATTAGAGGGAGATTGCCGGCCGTCCGAAGACGAGGCTGGTGGTGGGGAGCTAGCCGGTGGCGAGGGTGGCACCGGCCGCACGCTGAGGAATAGATCAGCATATGAGGGGATTTTGTTTAATAAAACATGGATGGATAGTCCGGCCGATTTGAGGGATCGGTTGGCTTGACATTTTCGGAGTATATTTCGATGTCATGGCTGATTCCATCCATCGGTTTCACAACCAAACACATGTAAAATCCGGACCATCCCATCCTGTCCTATTGATTCCTGCAAGCAAACACACCCTAGCAGGAATAGAGGGCGGCCTACTGCTACTAGCCCGATCCAAGGACAGGAAATTAAACTTCGACCTATACAGCAAAGAAAACATAGAATTCCCAACAGGAAAAAAAAGCAGAATACAGACTTACTACTCGAAAGTTTTTGTAAAAATCCTTCTTTTTTTTGCGAAGAAAGGAAATATATAAAATTGTGTTACAGTCGTTCTCTTACAAATTTAGAGATTTCATGAGGACAATCTCCTGGCCAAAAGGCAGTTCTATCCTGGATCCTACCAATCTTAGCTAACTCATGGCTGACAACATTAACTTCACGATCGATTTTAGCTAAAACAATGTTCCTTTCCCTTATGAGCTCACGGATTAAAAAAAGCCTTATTAATCGACCCCCGTATGCAGATTACACCGGTTTATATAGTGCATACTTGTCACTGGCACCACAACACACACCAGCGACCAACGTGGCAACGCACACGTACGTACGGTAAGCGATCATGGAGATGGCACACAAAGATCACCTCCTCGCCGCCGTCCACCGCCTCCTCTCTGTCGCCACCCTCCTTCTCTGCCTCCTCGCCGAGCTCTTTGTCTTCGTCCTCCACCGCCACGCGGCGCACTACCTCCTCCCGGTCTGCGCGATGCTGCTGCTCCTGCGCCGCTCCTGCCTGCGCGCGGACATCAACCTGCTGGACTTCGCGTACCTGAAGCCGCCACGGCGGCTGCGCGTCTCGACCCCGGGCCTCCTCGAGCACTTCCGCCTCATCGGCTGCTTCGACGACGCCAGCGTGGAGTTCATGTCCCGGGTGGTCGAGGCCAGCGGCATGGGCGACGAGACCTACTTCCCGCCCTCGCTGCACCGCATCCCGCCGTCGGCCACGCACGCCGACGCCGTCCAGGAGGCGGGTGCGCTCTTCTTCCCCACTCTCGACGAACTCTTCTCGAAGACCGGCGTGCCGCCGTCCGCCGTGGGCGTGCTCGTCGTCAACTGCAGCGGGTTCTGCCCCGCGCCGTCGCTCACCGCGATGATCGTGAGCCGCTACCGCATGCGAGGCGACGTGAAGTCGTTCAGCCTGTCCGGCATGGGCTGCGCCGCGGGCGTCGTGGGCGTGGACGTCGCGAGGGGCGTCCTGAGGGCGCACGCCCGCGCCGTACAGTACGCGGTCGTCGTCAGCGCCGAGATCGTCACGGTGGGTTGGTACCCTGGGAAGGATCCCAGCAAGCTGCTGCTGAACTGCGTCTTTCGGACCGGCTGCGGGGCCGCGATTCTTTCAACAAACACCGTCGCGGCGGCGGCCAAGTACCGTCTCGTCGCGCTGACGCGTACGAACCTCGCGGCCGACGATCGCGGCTACGCATCGGCATTGAGGGAGGAGGATGCAGAGGGCATTACGGGGTTCAGCATCGGCCGCGGCCTCGGTGGCGTGGCGCGGGACGTCCTCCGCGCGCACCTCCCCGCCCTTGGCGCCGCCATCCTCCCGTGGCATGAGAAGATCCGCTACGCCGCGGCGCTCGTGCTGTTCCACTTCCATCACCGCCGGAGCAGCAGCAAGAAGCTTCCCGACTACGGAGGCGGACGCGTGGACCCGCCGAAGCCGAACTTCCTCACCGCGGCGAAGCACTTGTGCCTGCCATCGTCGGGGATGCCGATGATTAGGAGGCTGGCGGAGGGGCTGGGGTTGGGGGACAGGGAGGCGGAGGCGGCTCTCGCGACGTTCCAGCGGTTCGGGAACCAGTCGGCCGCGTCTCTGTGGTACCAGCTCGCATTCCACGAGGCCAAGGGGCGGGTCCGGAGGGGCGACCGCGTGTGGCAGCTCGGCATGGGGAGCGGGCCCAAGGCGAACAGCGCGGTGTGGGAGCGCGTCGCCGCGGACGGCGGCGGTGAGCCGGCGCCCGCCGCCGACGAGGGCCCCTGGGGCGACTGCATCCACCGCTTCCCGGTGAGGAAGCAACCGCGAGCAGGGTTTGATTGAGCTAGCACCTCGTGCGTGCGCGCGCGCGGGTGTTTGTGGGGTTCGACTTCGAGGAGAATGTTTTTTTTTTAATTTAAAACTCACTATATTAGGTCAGCAATCCGCCTCATAAAAACCTTCCAGTCCCCGTAGGTATCCTGGTAAGGAAAAGAGTGCGTAAGAAACTTGCCGCCTCAAAAACCGTTGCATAACTGTTACATCATCTAGTAGTGTTTGCAAAAGGAAACCAGGGGGTTCATCGACCCAGGTACAAGGTGAATTTGATCTAAACCCAAAGCTAGCAATTTCATGTGCTGCCCTCTTACACTCCCTCCTACAATGGTTGAAAGCTACTTTTTCAATAAAACTTGAGATAGCAATACAGTCAGCAAAGATTGTTGTTGGTTCGTTCCAGAACTCATTTTCACCGGAGCAATATTGAATAACTTCAAAGGAATCTGATTCTGCGATCAAATCATTTGCTCCTCTTTGTAAAGCGAATTCCAAGCCAATTTTCATAGCTATGGTTTCAGCCATACCTGGGGAGTCCACAAAAGATATCGGTGTTGTTGTCGCAGCTATAAAGCTTCCTTGATCATCTCTGATGATAGCACCGACTGAACCCGTTTTATTGGATTCGTAGAATGCTGCATCAACATTTAGTTTCCAACAATTTGAACCAGGTTTAGACCAAGTTGATTTATTCGGAGAGAAAGCCCTTGGAGTCTTCTTTGAGTAAATAGCCGTGATAGCCCTGATGGAGAAGACACATTGGCAATTAGGTGGAACCTTTTCTCCACGCGAGCGGCGACGTCGGATCCACCAGATATACCAAGCAGCCGTAGCGACCATGTCGCGAAGTTGGAGAGACGAGTATCCTTGTACTTATGTGCCCCATCCTTCAACAATTTCAAGAGGATATTGGGACCAGACAGATTTAATTGAAGAGCATCAGTAACAAGGTTGTAGATACCTAAACCCCTCCAAATGTCGCCAACCTCCTCGCATTGGAATATCATATGCTTCACATCCTCCGAATAAATATTTCATATAGGGCAGAGACCATTGTCCGAGATATGCCGGTTAACCAGTATTTCTTTAAGAGGTAGGATTTCGTGAATAGCTCACCAAATAAAAAATTTAATCTTGGCCGAGACATTTAGACCCCAGATCACTTTCCAATTTGAGTCACTTTGATCTGATCCTTGCTGTAAGGATCTACAGGTGAGGCCATTATATTGGTGTTTCCACTCGATGTGGTATGCAGACTTGACTGAGAAAATACCACTCATATTTCCATTCCATGCCACAAAATCATCGAAAGCACCCAGGTGTAAGGGGATCTGCAGAATACGCTGGGCGTCCATAGTGTTAAAATTGCTTTCAACCATTTGAGAATCCCATTGACCCGAGACAGGGTCAATCAGCTCACTGACAGTAGTTAGCAAAGAAGATCCACGCGGGCTAGTGACCATCCTATTTGAGCCAAAAGGGAGCCAGGGGTAAGACCAAATTTTGATGGAAGCACCCGATCCAACCCTCCATATATACCCACGTTTAAAGGTTTGTAATCCAGCCACAAGGCTCTGCCATGTAAATGAACTGCCCGATTTTAATCCAACATCAAGAATACTCCCAGAAGCGTAGTACTTAGCTTTTAGAATACGAGCACAAAGAGATTCTGGTTCCTGGATCAGTCTCCAAATTTGTTTAGCCAATAATGCTAAGTTAAAGGAATGTAAATCCCTAAAACCCAAACCACCCTGACTTTTAGGGAAACATAGTTTCCACCAGGCATACAATTGCATTTTCTTTCCATTATCATCATCTCCCCACCAAAATTGGGCCATCACATCTGTTATTTGCTTGCAAACCTTTTTTGGCAATTGAAAGACAGACATTGCATATACTAGTATTGATTGAGCTACAGCTTTAAGAAGAATTTCCTTACCACCCATAGATAGTTGTTTCTCCTTCCAACCTTTAATTCTCTACATCACTCTTTCCAAAAAATGCATAAAACAGTCACTTCTATCAGCTCCCACCAAAGCTGGTAGTCCCAAGTATTTATCAGAGAGGGCTTCATTATTAATATTCAGAATGTTGCATATGTCAATTCTCCTGTTCAACTGTGTATTTGGGCTGAAAAAAATACTAGATTTTGCCACACTGATTAATTGTCCCGAATTTGCACAATAGTCATCAAGAACTCGTTGCAATGAGGTTGCATTCTGTAAATCTACTTTCAGAAGGATTAAAGAGTCATCAGCAAATAGTAGATGTGAAACTGACGGTGCATTACTGCACACCTTTATTCCTTCAATGCCACGAACCTCCTCTTCATGCAATAAACAACTTGATAAACCCTCTGCGCAAAGTAGAAACAAATAAGGGGATAGGGGGTCTCCCTGTCTAATACCTCTTGATGGGGTAAAACAATCAGTCAATTGAGAGTTATATTTAACTGAGTAGGAGACAGACGTAACACAAGACATGATTAACTCAACCCAGGAAGGATGAAAACCCATCCGAATCATCATATTTCTCAAGAAGGTCCACTCCACTCTGTCATAGGCTTTGTGCATATCCAATTTCACAGCACACAGACCCTCTTCTCCTTTTCTCTTATTTTTTATTTTATGGATGCACTCAGAAGCCACCAGAACATTATCCGTAATAAGTCTTCCAGGGACAAAGGCACTTTGCATTGGAGAGATAATATCAGGAAGAATACCTTTGAGACGGAAGGAAATCATCTTTGAAATGATTTTGTAAACCACATTACAGAGGGATATTGGACGGAATGGGGATATTTCTTCTGGAGCATCCACTTTAGGTATAAGAACGATAATTGTTTCATTGCACCCATCAGGAATAATTTTGTCATTAATAGCCTGAAGAACTGCTTGGGTAATAGAGTCCCCAACAATATGCCAGAATTTTTTATAAAAGATTGCGTGGAGGCCATCTGGGTCGGGGGCCTTTAGATCCCCAATACTGAAAGCAGCCTTTTTCACATCCTCCACAGAGTATGGAGCCATAAGTTTGGCATTCATATCATCTGATACCTTAGGTGTAATCTTCTCCAAAAAATTCGGATATGTCTCATCAATCTTCATAGCAAAGAGGTTAGAAAAATAATTAGTGACAAGAGGATTTAGAGAATCCGTACCTTCCACAAAACACCCATTCGGATCCTTGAGTTTTTTAATGAAATTTCTTTTTTTCCTCGCTGAAGCATGGCTGTGGAAGAAAGCCGTGATTTTATCTCCATTGGTAAGACAATTAACACGAGATCTCTGGTTCCACATTATTTCCTGTTGTTCCAGTAAAGTCTCAATACGTTGTGCTAATTCAAATTTTCTTTGATCGCTCGAGTTTGTAATTGGGCCACGCATCAAATTCTCCAGTTCTCTCTGGGCTCGTCTAAGTTCCTTCTTGGGCTTCTTTGATACAGTTCGGTCCCAGTTGTGTAGTCCGGAGTGGAGAATCTTGAGCCGGGCCAGAACATCATGCGGGCTCTGTCCATGGGCCGAATCCTCCCAGGCCTTCTTGACAATGTCACCGAACGAATCTTCCTGGAACCATCTAGCTTCGAAAAAAGGGGTTTAATAGAATGATTAGTAGATGGATGGGTATAAAAGTTTGTGTCCAGTAGGAGAGGATGGTGGTCTGAGCCATTATATTCCAAGTGCGAAATCGCTGCTTGCGAGAAGAGATGGTTCTAAGCCGGATTCGCCATCCCCCTGTCGAGTCTCTCCCTGATCAGACCCTGTGCACCATCCCCAATAAAACCAACATCAGTTAGATTGCAGTCATTTAAAACATCCTGGAACGCCTTCATGTATGTTTGTGGTCTTGGATTGCCTCCCTCTTTCTCATGTGAATACAAAATTTCATTCATATCTCCCATCACTAACCAAGGTAAAGAATTTCTTTGATGAATAGAGCGCAGCCTTTCCCAAGTTTTATATTTATCCCTCCACTTAGGTTCTCCATACATACCAGTGAATCTCCAAGTTTGTTGATCCTCCTCCTCAATAGTGACATCTATGTAATTTGGGTGTGCAAAACTCTGAAACAATTTAATCTCCTTCTTCCACATCATAAGGACACCTCCACGTCTACCATCGCTTTCTTGCACAATTTTGTAGTCCATTCTTGTTCTTCTACGTAAACTCTCAGCAGGAAAACTGTCGAGATGTGTCTCTGAGCGAAAGATCACATCTGGGTCATAGCGCCTCAGGACATCTAGAAGCGCTCGAACTGCCGCGGTTAATGCCTTTTCTATCTCAAAGGCAAATATTATTTGTAGTACCTTAGCTTTGCTTCCGTTGTGTCAGTGAAGAATATAGACAGAACGAGAGTCGAACAAATGAATCAACTGTTCTGTTTATCGATTGACGACGTACAGTTAGGGTGTGTTTGGTAGCCCGGTGGGCTATCTCAACCCATATGAGTTGAGTCTAGCTTTTTTTTGATAAAGGGAAGTATATTAATATCGTGGAGATACAAATTACACCCAACCTCTGCAACAACGCAATAGCCATAGCCATTACGGATGCACACAGCCGAAAGACAAAAAAAAAACTAAAAAGAAAAGTCCCGCTACAGAGTTACAGTCCTTGTAGCACCCGCACAACCACCACCTAAACAACACTTGATGTCCAGCTCTTCAAAAACAACGTCTTCAAGAAGAACGGTGCCACGCATAACCAATTAAGGCCATACCTTAGGTTTTCACCCTGAAGATAATCCCCGCTCTCAAAACAATGTCTCCAACAAGATCAATGTCAGGCACAACCAATTAAGGCCAGACCTTGGGTGTTCACCCTGAAAGGAAGGAATTTGGACTTCACGCATGATGTCGCCCCCTCTTACATACCGCTGCCACGAATCTTGTAACTCCAAGCTAGTTCCCCATCGATGCAAAGACTTCGAACACCCAAAGTCTAGCTATGCCAACCTTATACAAGTGTGTTTTATTGGTTGTGTTTGGTAGATTGTAGAAGTTCAGCATGAGCTCCGTTTAGAGCGTATATGACTTAAATCATGCTGTACAAAAATAAATAGAGATTGGGTCCCTCGAAACAAAAAAATACAAAGCAATCAAGTCCTTGGTCATAAATATGAAAAAACAATCAGGTCACTGGCCACCGCCGTCACCATGCGCCGCCATGGGCCACCGCCGTGTGCCGACGCCACACGCACCTACGGGCTTCCTCTCCTCGCGCGCGTGAACTAGAGCTCATAGAAGCTCCGGCCGCGCAATATGGTCTCCGGGCAAGGTGCAGATGGCCGACGGCTCTTTGTTACCCGTGATATGGATATGGCTAGAGAATTTAGGGATCGCTAGGTATGCAGGAGACGAGATATGTATATTGTATGAAATATAGGGTTATAGTACTTAGTTATACGAGGGACGTACATGTCTTGGACATGGGCTACCCTGGGCTACCCAACCGCTAACATTTTCTCCAGTCTGCCACCCCAAAGATCTGTTGCGACTTTGTCAAGGGGTTATGTACGGGAGCAATGCCCTTATACTAAAATTTTATACTTCTTAACCAAAAAAAACACTAAATTCTAATTGGAATATTTGTATTTGGTTTGAATAAATTATTATGTTGTTAAATATTAATTATGTTACATATTTCAAATCTGAATCTTAAAAAAGTTTTTGTAAACTAAATTTTGTACAAGTAAATACAAAACAATGTTTTGTAAAAAAAAGTGTAAGTTTTTTATTTTAGAGATATTACCCTTAAAGATAATTTTGAAACTGGATCACGTGAATGTAATAAAACTAAAAAACAATATATAATTGGAAATAATTTGTGAAACTTTGGTGAGTTATAGTGTGTATGTGTATCCTTATATGTCACTCTAGTGTTTAATATTTTGTAGATATTTACGAACTAGAATAATATGGTTTCTAGCTAGTGTAAGATATGTTATACCAAGTTGCCAAATCTAACTCAAGAATGCAAACTCTAGAGTTTTGACCCTAATGTACAGTTGGATTAGGTTACCAAAGTAAGCCGTGGCTTGGCCTATTGTTTCATCAAATTACATGCATGATAAAATTTCTTGTTAACTCCTTGGATTGCTGGAAGATTTATACTTATATTGTAGCGCACATGGGTCCCAAGGCCAGAAAAATCTCAAAACCTTTGTCTGAGCATAAGCCTAACCTGGAACTTGAGAACCTACACTGAGAGAATCGGTAACACAACAATGACTCTACGAATCAAAGAAATATTATTTAGCTCTTAAGAGAGCAAGATAGCAAAATTACACGCAGAGGTCACTAACCCAGAAATAACGAAAGAAAAATATGTTATGCCGCACATAACAAGATAGAAAGGGGCCTAAGATGCCATAACATAAGGCGACGTCAAGCCCATAGATTTCAAGCTGTTGTTTGAAAACCCCGAACTACTAGTCGATGTCCATGTAGAAACCACCATCACCTAAAGGAGCTGCACCAATACACAAGTGAAGCAAAGCTGAGTACGCAGGTACTCAACAAGACTTAACCTATTATATATTTGCCTTAGCAGAGGATCCGCACGAGATCTCTTTTTGCATAAGTCATGTTTTGCGAGGGACAAGGGATACGAAAACTGGGTCCCTCCTTCATCCTCTGTAGCTCTCAAAGCACCATCTATAGATCCACCAACTAAGGTCCCCCTCCTCGATCAACCCGAGATACAAAAACCATTCCTACCTATCATTCACGTTAGTTGTCAAAATTTACGGTAGATTGAAGTTGTCTATGATCGCCAAAATAAGTCACTAAGTCATCCATAACCGTGGACACTTATTTTCAACAAGATTCACCATCTAGGCCGGAGTACAAATTTTAGATACACACATCATCCGACTCTTAATGTCACATGACTAAAACTCGTTCAGCGAGTGCCCACAAAGGGTGGTCGACCACGATCTCACCCTTGCTTAAACCTATCCATGGATCATCCGCGTGTCAGCGACCAGCTATGTACCGCAGCACCTCCAGCCGTTGACACACATCCTACTCTCGTGACCGCAGCCACATTCACAATTCCAACGCACTTTCCAAAGCATTTTCGCCACGCACACTCAAATGGAACGTACGAACTAGAGGACACATGGATAGACCTAAAAAAAAGCTGGAGCCGAGGAGGTTTTATTGCCCCGTGTGGGAGTACGCTCAGTCTTGGCTGCAATACCTAGTGTATGTACTCCGTAAGATCAGGACACACACCACTACCCGGTGGCCTCCCATTCAAACCTTTAAGCATATTCAACTCCCACTTATCTCTTGACCAAACCACAATCGGAAGTGTATACGACATACCACAATCAGAATACTTGAAAATATATCTGCAAATAAGAGGTTATGCTTGACTTAATAGTGGAGGACCACGATTAAATCCTGATAGACTTGTCCATAGATGATCAAGCATTCGTCTCTGGAGTTGTCGATCTTCTGCTTTAGTCTCTATCTACGTTCTACCAAGAAGAGTCAAACACAAAAAGGGGACACATTCAACACAACACATCGATGCAATGCACATTGTGAATGACATAACATGTTTAAAATAGATTGAAATTAACCATAAACATGTAGATCAAATTAAATGGGCATGGGCAGCATTTCTACTAAACCCCATGCTTAATAAATGGGTAATTTGTTATTCTATTTTAAAAATAGGTTCAAAGTAGTATAAACATGCATGAGTATAGCATAAGTACGTAGAGTTTATTTTTCTCAATTTTTTGATGTATTATACACATTTTGTAAATTAATTTTAATTACTTATGATTTTTCAAAGCTTCACTCAATTTACAACATTTTCTGAAATTGTTAAAAAAGTTGGAGCCACTTGTCATACATTTATTATTTTAGAAACATTTTGGAAATGTTTAAAATCCTGACATGGGACACCACATGTAATCCCATTGGCAGCCCACTGAAGGTGTGTAACACCCATTCGTTAGGAGACCCCAAGAAAAAGGTATGAAGAGCACAGTAGCAAGTTTCCCTCAGAAAGAAACCAAGGTTGAATCAATCAGTAGGAGAAAGAAATCACTTCCGAAGGTTGTTGGCAGTTGATGTTGACAGGGTGCACTACCGGTTCAGCCGCAACATGGAATCTACACAACACAATCAAATTACTTTGCCCCAACGAAACAGTGAGGTTGTCAATCTCACCGGTTTTACTGAAAACAAAGGATTAGACGTATAGTGTGGAAACCAATACTTCTTTGCAATAAATGAAAGAGAACAGTGATGAGGAAAACAGTAATTGCAGTAGGAAAATAGTGGTTGCAGTGGTTGTATTATCAGTGTAAAGAAATGGACCGGGGTCCACAGTTCACTAGTGGTGTCTCTCCAAAACATATAGATAACATGCTGGGTAAACAAATTACAGTTGGGAAATTGACAAATGTAAAGGCTGCACCGTAGTGCATATGCATGACATGATGATTACTATGTGATTCATGCGGGATTACAACATAATTCATAGAACGTTATGCAACTGCATCTAAGACTAATAATCCATCCTCGGAGTATCATCCAATCAAACCTCGGGTATTTAGTTGCAAGCAACAGATAATTGCATTAAGCAAAGTGTGTAATGTAAACAATGTAAACATCATTGTTTTCTCCCTAATTGCAACAACCCATTGATGGCTCATATTCATTGGGAGATCCCCAAGTGTAGGGTGTGAAGAGTGCGGAGGCAAGTTTTCCCTCAAAAAGAAACCAAGGTTGTGTTGATTGTGTTGTGTAGGTTTAACCTCTTTGTGTTCAGCAAAACCGGTGAGATTGACAACCTCGCTGCTTCGTTGGGGCAAAGTGATTATATTGTGCTGTGTAGGTTCCACGTTGCTTCTACCATCTCAGCTGCTTCAACCTTCTGAAGTTACTCCTTCCTCCAACTGGTCGATTCAACCTTGGTTTCTTTCTGAGGGAAAACTTGTTGGTGCACTCTTCATACCTTTCTCTTGGGGTCTCCCAACGAACGTGTGTTCACACGCATCAAGCATATATTTTGGCGCCGTTGCCGGGAACAAAGAGAATTTCTGCGAGTGGAGTCACTCACTTTCAATCTCTTTACTTTTTTTTGTTTTGCTTAGTTTATTTTATTTTGTCTTGTTTGCTTCTCTTTATCAAAAACACACAAAAAATTAGTTCTTATTCTAGTTGTTACTTTTGCTACCTCATTGTTATTTTTCATCATGTTGTTCCCTATGTTTACCTTGAAAGATCTGCCAGTAGGAAGTGGTTCTATACTTGGAAAGGATACCATTAAAGAATTCTTTGATCATGTTAGTAAGCATGATAATTTTGAGAAAATAAATCCATGGTAGAACTTGCTCCAAATTACGAAACTGTTGCAACCTTTTTAATTCACATGTTAGAAGCTAGGTCTGTTCACCTTCATCCCATACCCCAGCATATGTTCCTCAACTTGAATAACATTGAAGATATTGAGAAAAGGAACTTTATCTTAGAAACCATGCTTAAAGAATTTGGAGATGTTGCTATAGAAGCTAGAAAAGTCTTTGATCATTTCAATATGCTAGGCTCATGTGTAGACATTGTTAGTGCTCTCGAAAAAACTGAATCTAAAAATGAAAAGGTGGATAAAATACCAATTTCCTTTAAATTAGTAGCACTGCATGAAGCCCAAGAAAAGAATTTTGATTGGATTGTTCCTCAGAATTTATTTGATGAGAATAGTAAGCCTAAGAGTTCTAAGAGAGGTGTCGTGGGATGATCACGGCAGATGTTACCGGGGGTAACTGATCTTGGGGCAAGTCGACACAGGTATTCGGGAGAGGGTTTAGCTCGAAAGAAGACATGGCGAAAGCGATCTAAGAACCAGGAAATAACTCGCCGGATCTCAATACGAATTATGCTAGATACCCGATAACAGGTGTTACAACTATGACCTGGATCTTCGGCAAACTAAACCTAGGGGCCGGTTTATAAAGCACCCGTACACCCCTAACTTGCCCTTCAAGGCACATCTTGAGTCCTACTCGAACTCCACATACAAAGCCTAACTTTCCTTATCGCAACCCACAAGCCGGGTTACGAATCTCACAAGCCTTTGGGCCTTCTAGTAACCTCTTTACCCCTATCCGGGTATTGCTCAGCTCACCTCGGGCCGGATTATACCTTGAAGTGGGCCTACCGGGTTACTATCCCCCCATCAGTAGTCCCCAGAATAGCCTGGGCTTCCAAGATTTACTCTTCGAAGTGCTGGCTATTCCCTGCAGAAATATTGGATACAAGAACACATAAAGATCAAGATACAATATGCTGACAAGCGGCTGGGATTAACACCCAGGGGATCAGGTAGCAACCCGGCTTCCCCTCAAGGGCTCTCCCTCAATCTTCCAGACCTGAGTCTTAATAGGAAACTCGATGATTTCACATCTTCCTCAATAACTGTCGCTGATACTAGGAAGGAAATTTCCCCTTCCTTTTACTCTGGAATACATCGATCTATGCATAAGGCGCGTCTTTCAAATTTCAAAATAGCCAACCATTACTCCGCACATCCCGGGTTTCGCCCGTTAGGTTAGGCTTTTCCACCCGGGCTATTATAAATAGACCCCAAGGAGCAAACTCAACCCTAACGGCTCATTTCCCCCACTTCTCTTCTCCTCAAGCTCGAGTTCGCGGAGTGCCACCACGGAAGCCCTACGCACATCGCCGGAGCCCATCCGCCGTCGCTTGCGCTCCGCCACCACGCAAACCACTCCAGCTCCCAAATCCACCACCAAGCCCCCGATTCGCCGGCAGGAAATCGCCAAAGGGCATCAATCTTGCGCCATCTGTCTCCGTAAATCCCTACTCCAACCTCCTCCGGTAAGCTCTTGATATCCTTCATTCCAACCTTGCAATCCCTTAGCTTTTCCTTGGACCAGATCTGAATCGAGTCGCATGCAATTTCTCGGGACCTGCCGAATTAACTTACTAGCGCTTGCCATAACCACTCCCATAGATAGGATGCGCAGCTTATCTTACTCCCCTACCACTAAGTATCATTAGATTGGCCTGAGATACAGAAATTGGATTTCCTATCTGGGCTCGGGCCACCAAAAATTTCCGCCCTTGCTCTTATCATCCGGAAAATCCCACTTCTCCGGCTCACTTGCTGATAATAGACATAAGGGTATCCTTCTACCTTCCCCCAACACTTACTTTACGTAAAAACTTCACAACTTTCATAACAACATGCGATGCCCGGACAGATCACAGTTGACCCGGCAATGCAATACTCGGATTATTTTTAAGTTACCGGCAACCGACTATTCATTAATCTCCGAGCTTTCGCCGCTCACCTCCTTCCCTTTGATGTTTTAACAGGTCAACCCCATGGCACCCAAGAGGCAGGGGAAACAGCCGGCTAAAACTAAGCCCACTAACTCCATTTCAGCCAATTGGGGGAGATCCTCCGTCACCAAGGCCAAACTGGAGGAGTTGGTGGAGCTTGGAATCCTTCCTCCCCAGGAAACTATCCACTGGAGAGTACCCGGCAACGAAACCCGGCCCTCTCCAGCAACGGATGAGGTAATATGTTTTGTCGAACACGTGACCCGAGGCTTCAGGCCCCCGGGTCACCCTTTCTTTCGTGACGTCCTAGATCACTATAATCTCCGTATTTTCGATATAGGCCCAAACTCCGTTATGAACATCACCCACTTTATCGTTCTTTCCGAGTCTTACTTGTGCACTCCGCCAAGTTTGGCTCTCTTTGTTGAACTCTTTCAGTGCAAGCCGTGCCGCGAAAGCGGTGACGGCGCACTTCTCACCTGCGGCGGGGTTTCTATCCAGCGCCGCAAGAATTCCTTGATGCCTCCCCTCACTCTCAATTCTCATGTAAAGCACTGGCAGCTCTCATACTTCTACTGCCAGGACACCTCCCCACCCGGTGAGAAGAAATTACCGGGTTACTCGGAGGGTCAGCTCGACATTTCCGAATCTTTCAATGCCTTCGCCTCTGACTCGGACAGGGAGGCGATCTTGCCTTCGTTGGCTAAAATCCCCATCCTATCAGCCCGAGGCCTCATCGGGCTAAACTTGGTGAAGACCTGGGTTAACTTCCGCATCCAGCCAAACTCCATTCGTGAGAAGCTGATGTGTGAATATTCGGGTCAAACCACGGACCCGATCCGGTACTCTGCCAGCACCCTTGCCCCTAATGACATGAACAAAACGATCAAGGGTTTTTTAACGGAGAAGCTCGAGGTAATCCGGAGCATCGCCGGGTTAGAACCTTTTACACTCGAGAACCCCGCCCCCGCTGTAAGCTTTCTGCCTCTTGATTTTGGATTTTAACAAGCTTACCTTTATCCGCTTTTCATGATTCGATATTAAC
Source organism: Alopecurus myosuroides (assembly GCA_028641055.1). Classification (NCBI taxonomy): domain Eukaryota; kingdom Viridiplantae; phylum Streptophyta; class Magnoliopsida; order Poales; family Poaceae; genus Alopecurus; species Alopecurus myosuroides. The sequence continues at coordinate 325,826,642 of CM054063.1, read as the reverse complement.
CATTATCCTGGCATTTTCACCTCAGGCCGATAATGGCTTTTGGACAATCGACACTCCTCCCAATTCTGGAGACGCGGAGGAAGAAGATAACGCCGTTAATTCGGATGAAGGTGCGTACTTAACCCCCTTGCGTACATTATATCCTGTCTCCTCTTTCTCCTCATGCTATATCTTCAATACCTTTCAGAACGAGAGGACCAAGACGAAGAAGAAGAATCAGATGGCTGGGAAGAATCCGCCAGCGAGGAGGACGAGCCGGAGCCGGCCACCAAAGCCGGATCCAAAAGGAAATCCCAGAGAATCGCCCTCCAGGTTTTTATTCCGCTCCCTTGCACTTTTAATTTTTGTTCTCATAGCGTCATTTCGGGGCTAACCCCACCTTCACCCCTTTTGATCATAAATGAAGGAGCCACCCGCGACTAGGCGCCGAGTAACCCGGAACCATCCAGGCAACGAGGCCCTTAACCCGGGCACTTCATCGCCCCCAGCTCGACACCCTGGTATTTATATCGTAAATAGAAACTCTTTCCGGACATTCCTTTGCAACATGATCTCAAACCTTGCTTGGCATTTTTCAGTATCTTCCGGGTCTAGCAGCGGCTTTCCTTCGGACTTCCCGGTAAACACCGGGTAAGCGCCTTTTCCTGATATTATACCGAACTTTCATCCCCTTTTTTTCATAACCAAAGATTAATTGCGCCTTTGCACCTTCTTCAGAGCCACGGTTATTAGTAGCGACCAGGAGGACACCGAGGCTAAGGTCCGGGTCGAGAACGAGCCGGCTGATGATGCCTTCACCACGGCTGGCGACGAGCAAGTGTCGCCACCGGAGCCAGCTAGGCATGACGCCGAGTATCCAATCGCTTCGCACGCAGGCGTGAAGGAGAAGGGAGCAGCTTCGAGCGCGGGAGGGGGACCAGACTCCGACATTCGGATGACCCGGGTGCCACCTCCTGTTACAAGAAAAGCTCCTTTTCCCACTTTCCAGGTACCCGAGTCATCTAACTCGGATAACGCTGATTTTAACCAGCTAATGAGCGCTCTTCTCGCCATGAAAGCTTCGGAAGGAAATGTCCTAGAGCGTATGGCTGCAGCACATCAGGTAATCTTGTTTGACACTTCTTACTATACATCCAGTCCCCAAGTTCCGAGTATAATTTTCTGTAATTATTCTCGGTACTTCGCATAACAATCTACTGTAATTATCTTCTTAGATGGAAATATTCTCGCAATATCCGGCTTACAATTGCACTCATTCTTTGCAGGCGGAGATAACTCAGTCGGATGAAACACTACTTAAAACTGAGCAGCTCTTGCTTGCGGAAACAAAGCGCAGGGAAACCCTTGAAGCGGAGATAAAGACTTTAAAAAAGGATGTCTCCAAGTACAAGAACAAATACAATGCTGCCCAGTCCTCGCTGAATAACCTGTCGACTCAGCTTACGGACACTTACCGTATCTTGCTAAGTAAGTTTGCTATTTGCGATTAATTTGCGTATCTCTATCTTGCCGCTGTAATAACCAATGTTACTGATATGCTTTTGCATGTTTCGATTGCAGGTGCTAACCTTGCTGCCCCGGAGGAGAACACCGTTACTCAGGCTAAAACTCTGAAGACTGTGCTCCGGACATTTTTTGCTGGCACGAAACTTTTGCTGGATGCTATAAAGTGGCCTTCGGAGGTATACCCGGGCGAAGAAAATCTCATGCAGGCCTTGTCCACAGCGCCTGGATGGATTGAAATACTGAAGCGTTCGTCTTGCCGGATTGGGATGACCCGGGCTTTGACGCTGGCGAAGGCATATTTTCCTAAGCTTGACCCGGCCAAGGTAGTATCCGGGTTCCCAGAGTTCAAGGCTGACGGGTCTAAGTTTAAACCCCAGGACTTCAAAGCTATACAATCGTCGGTACGTCACTCGGCCACAACTTTGGCAGATAAAATGGATCTAAACACGATTATGAGCTCATATGACTCTGAGGGTAAGGTTATTCTGGTGGAAGCACCCCCTCCTTTTGATATGCTGGAAAAGTGGTCGACTGACCTGGCCAGGAGGAAAGAAGAGGCTGCAAAGAGAGAGGCCGAACTAGGCGTAAAGCCGTCTACCTCAACGCCAGCCGTTCCTCCGCCTGTCCGTCCCGACGTGAAGAGTCCGAGTAAAACTGCTGGCAAAGCCAAGGAGCAAGTCCTAGACGAAGACCCGGAGAATCACCCCCGGGATGCCGAGTAGGATGATACCTAGTGCTTTGCGTTTCTCGAGGTTGATACGATGTTTAGCGATGCGCCTGTGCAACATTGATACTGATGTTATGACTTTGCGCTTGTTTAACTTGTGATAACTCCTTGCCTCTCCCGGCTTTTGATAATCTCGATCCTTGTGTTAAACGTAAGCTTATTCTCGATACTTTGAATTCTTGCTTTTGATTCCCTTTTGAGACTCGGCTAACCGAGTATCATAGGTTTTGATAGACGGGCTTTTCTTTAAGTCCCCAAGGCTCGGAAACTAAGGTTTGCGAGCTGTAGTAGTTAAGCAGTTTGTTTCTGTCTCGAAGTCCCCAGTCCCCATGACCCAAAGTACGAGCCAGGGGGGCGTGGCCTTTCTCAGATGACGAACTGCTTTTTACCAGGCTGGAAACCGATAGCTATTCACATAAATACTGAAGTCATGCTTAATACTTGTTGAGTTTCCGGCTATTTGAGCCTTATACTCTGCATGGACTTGTGGTTTAGATGACCCTTTTGATTATCTTGTACTGTAAGCCGGCTTTCGCGTGGATACCATGCTGTTACATCTATACGAAAAACAGGGTCAAGCAAGTCCCATTGGGCTGCATAGTTTGATTGTAATCGTAAGTGAACAGATCATGCCACTTTAGTGCGAGTCACATCGAGCTTAAGTAAGAATAACCAAGAAATTTGGCTCCTTTGTCCGGTTATAAGATTGCAGCTGTACCCGTTTTTTCGAGTAATCAGCCCTCATAACTCATAGGCATCGAGGCCGGGTCTCCGGGCTTGTGATTACTTACTTAAGCACACCAATCCCCGAAGACCTATATGCACGTGATGTATTTTGATGATATTGACGTATTGATAATAACAAGCATTACTTACTTGTAACTGAAGCAAAGACCATGATACGACTCGAGACCATCTTCTTTTATTGATAAAAATTTCTCTCTCTTTTTTTTTAATCAGCAGGCCGCCTCATTAAAAACCTTCCAGTCCCCTTAGGTACCCTGGATAGGAAAAGAGTGCGTATGAAACCTGCCGCCCATTACACTGCTTTAGTTATTCTCGAGAGTCGGCCTCGCGTTGGTACGGCCGATGCACAGTCTCCACTTGCTATGCCCTTTCGTAATGAGTACCGGATTTGCTAGCCAATCCGGGTATATCGCCCTTGAAACGTGATCAGCTGCGGATGGTGGTACGTCTTCTTCTTCCCTGCTGAGAGTTTTGAAAGTATCGCTCCTGATGAAGCCTACCATCTTAGGGTTTTGTTCTGCCCTAACTTTTGCTTTGTCCCCCTCAGGAGTTGGCTTTTTTGACGTTGTCCTCTCTTCTAGGTCTACCTGAGAACGGTAATGTTTGAGCTCTTCCTTCCTACAGGCTTGCTCGGCCATTGCCGCGTCTCCCTCATCACACTCAGCTGCTATATCTCGGTTTCCGTGTATTGTAATGGTCTTCTTGGGACCCGGGATTTTCAGTTGTAGGTACACATAACACGGTCTCGCCATGAACTTGGCATAAGCCGGCCTTCCAAACAATGCATGATAAGGGCTGCGCAACTTTACTACCTCGAAGGTAAGCCACTCGACTCGGTAGTTGTCCTTTGACTCTCCAAAAGCTACTTCCAGTGCCACCTTTCCTTCAGGGCATGCTGAGTGACCCGGCACTATCCCGTGAAAAACTGTTGTACTCTTTTGCAGCTGCGATTCCTTTAAGCCCATACGCAGAAAAGTTTCCCAGTACAGGATATTGATACTACTTCCTCCATCCATCAAGACTTTTTTCAGCTCGTAGCCGTTGACCTGTGGTGCCACTACCAAAGCTAAGACTCCCGGGTGATCAACTCTGTCCGGGTGATCCTTCCTGCTCCATGTTACCTCTTGTTCTGACCACCTCAAATACCTTGGAACAGCGGAAGAGACCGAATTAACTGCTTGTTTCAGTATCTTCTTATCCTTGTTAGAGCCTCCCGTAGTGTGCACATGATATTGACCCAGCTGTTTGGGGTTAGCTTGAAAACCTCCCGCTCCCCCTTGATTGTTACCTTGATTTCCAGCTGGCGGGTTGCCGGCTGGGGGCGGTCCGTTGCCCAAATTTCCACCTAGGCCCGGGCCTCCTCCTCGGCCTGCACCTCGCATGGCTCTGTTCACTTCCTCGTTCTTCCACCTTTGTAAGTCGGCACATTGCTCCAATGAGTGATTGGCCGGCTTGCCGTTCCTGCTATGCTTCGGGCATGCCATCCTAAATATGTCCCAACTGTTGCTTGGTCTTGGAGGTCCTTGGTAGTGCCCCCCATTGTGATTTCCAGTATTAAAATTTCCTTCGGATCTAGGTCTTGAAGACCCGGCCTCCGTGTTGGCTACAAACTCGGAATTCCCTTCAAACGGGCGCTTGTTTTGGCTACTTCCATTATTGTTTGGCGCCGATCCATTGCCGGTTTTCCCACTGCTACTTGTGTTTGCTTTTGCTTTCTTGTCATCAACTTCCTCCTCTGTGGTATCCGTTGCAGCGTGTTTGTTGCACGCATCCATTAACTCTCCCATCGTAACCTCCGCTGCATTCCTACTAGATTTCATGCGAGTTAGCTTTTGCACTAAAGGAACATACTTACATGTTTTTGCCATAGCTTGTAGCGCATCCTTAGGCTGGATATCCGTAGATGAGTGGAGTATCTCCATAACCCGGCGTACCCAGCTGCGTGCTGACTCTCCTTTCTTCTGAACGCATCTTTCTAAATCATCAATAGTAAATAACTTTCTGCATGTCCCATGAAAGTGCTTGATAAATGCGGTCTTTAGCTCCTCCCACGATTTGATCGATTTTTCCGGTAGATTGGTGAACCATAACTTTGCTGCTCCCTCTGACATCATTAAGTACATGAATTTGGCTTGGAGATTCTCGGACGCGTTGCGAATTGACATTGCCATCTCATAGCTGCTCAGCCACGTTTCTGGATCCATTGTTGGCTCATAATTTACTACTTTCCCCGGTTCTTTGAACTTCTCCGGGTAAGGTTCTGCCCTGATATCGTCCGAGAGGCACTTGGGTCCCGCCAGGGTGGTTGGGGGTGGTCTTACTCGGGAGGCGCGTGACCCGGCTGGGGGTGCCTCGAGGTGTGGCGCCACCGGCAATTCGTGCCCAGCAGATCCGGCCCCGGCTCTTCTGGCTCTGGAACTGTCCACCACCGCCTGCGCTGCTGATACTACTGGTACTGTCTGGATACGCGGTGGAGGCGGCATTTGCTGCTGCTCTTCCCTTCGTTGTGCCGCACTTGTTTGGACATTGCCCTGTTGCTGACTGGCGTACGGCGTCCCATGCATCCCGCTTCTATGATCCGGATAATTGGCTTGCTGTGCTACCGCGGTGTGTAGCAGATCGATTGCTCGTCGGGTTCCTTCCGCATGAGGCGAGTCTCCCACAGGAATCTGGTTTAATGCGAGCGTTGCTGCATACACGTTGTCCATGGGATTGTTGTAGTGACCTGCTGGGGTACGGAATCGCGACGGTGGAGGCGGCATGGTATTGCCGGCCGTCGCCCCCGTCCGAGGCAAGGGTAACCCGGCTGGCGCGTTTACCGGCTGTGCTCCCGTTGCTAGTTGCGGTATGGTCCCTTGGTTCGCCGGTGGGATTGGCTGATCTTGAGGCGTGAACACCAGGGCAGTCGGGTTAATAACCCCTCCTGTTGCCGGCAGCATAGTTCGGTGCCTTTGGTGCATCCTTGTCGTTTCCTCCCGGAGCCGGGTCTCTCGGTCATCCAATTCGCGCTGCCGCGCGGCCATCCCCTGCCTTTCTGCTTCCACTTGCCTTCTTTGCTGCTCCAATGCACGACGAGCCACGTCCAGGTCTCTTACGCGCTCTGCCGCGTTTTCTGGGGTAATAACTGTGGCCAAGACCGTGGGGTCCAAGATCAAATTATTATCAAACAGAGCCGGGTGGCGCGGATTCGAGGGGCCCGCCCCCGGTGTCCGGTTTGCTTGGAACCCAAACATATTTGCGTGTCGCTCCTCGTCTGCTGGGCGACTGGTGACTGATGCCGACTCTCCATCGACCTGGACCAAGACCGGGTCAACTGTACCTTGCTGTTGGGCCACTGCCTGAGCCGCCCCGACTGGCGCCGCGGCCGCGTTTTCTTGATTGAGATTGGTCGCGGGAGCCGCATAAACTGCAACCCGGCGCATGATGCCCGGTGTAGATTCGTACTGTTCTTCCTCGCTGTTTTCCTTTTCATATCGATCCTCCGATAAATCCCGTATGGACTCGGTATCATCCTCCCTCTCTATCTGACCCGTTGTTCCAATCGACTCTTCTTTTTCCGACCGGATATACGTGTCTTCCCCTGACACAGAATCAGATCCAATATTATCACAATTCGAACTGGAAGTACATACCATACCGATGAAGACGTTGATGCTGCCGACTGTCACGATGGATCCGGTTTCGAGGTGATCTGACTCTGGCCCCCAGCCAGAATCGTCTACCATCTTCTCTCCTTTGCTGTTGACGTAGATTTCTCCGACGATGAGGTTCTTCATGCTCTTCCGAGCTTCTCCCGTGATGTAAACACCTTTGGACGCAGGCCCCACGGTGGGCGCCAACTGTCGTGGGATGATCACGGCAGATGTTACCGGGGGTAACTGATCTTGGGGCAAGTCGACACAGGTATTCGGGAGAGGGTTTAGCTCGAAAGAAGACATGGCGAAAGCGATCTAAGAACCAGGAAATAACTCGCCGGATCTCAATACGAATTATGCTAGATACCCGATAACAGGTGTTACAACTATGACCTGGATCTTCGGCAAACTAAACCTAGGGGCCGGTTTATAAAGCACCCGTACACCCCGAACTTGCCCTTCAAGGCACATCTTGAGTCCTACTCGAACTCCACATACAAAGCCTAACTTTCCTTATCGCAACCCACAAGCCGGGTTACGAATCTCACAAGCCTTTGGGCCTTCTAGTAACCTCTTTACCCCTATCCGGGTATTGCTCAGCTCACCTCGGGCCGGATTATACCTTGAAGTGGGCCTACCGGGTTACTATCCCCCCATCAAGAGGAGTTTCTGAAACTCACTTAGATAAAATACAAAGCATTATTAAGGAATTTCCAAATCTTCATATGAATGCCTCTCCACTTGAAAACATTTGATTCCACTTTTCTGGGCCTAGCTAAAAGGCGTTAAAGAAAAGAACTTCTTGGGAGATAACCCATGGTTTTATTTTTGCTTTGTATTTCTCTGTTTTCTTTGATTCAAGGGGTTGTATACTTCTATAGTAACTCCTTTGTATCTTTTTTTCATGTTTTAGTTGTGCCATGTAAAGTTTATGACGAGAGTTGGAGTTGGTTTTGGATTTCTGTGCAGGAAACCGATTTCTGCTGTTCACCGTACAAAATTATATAATTCACATAAAAATCCGAATGACCTGAAATTTCTTGTGCTTATTACTCAGCTAATTCCGCAACTTTTTTGTTCTTTAAGTTTTTCGATCTAAGCAATATAAGTGCCCCAAAAAAATTCGTCTTTACAGACTATTCTGGTTTTGACAAATTCTGCCATTTTTCTTGCATTTGCTCTTTTACGATGTCAAGTGGATTTCTTGCTTCACGAAATATCATTGGCTGTAGCTAATGTTTAAAAGTGTCAATAGAACTTGTGCCCCTACAGAACCCATGGATTTTTTATTGTTGCACTAACCCTCTAATCGAATTACTCTTTGAGTGTGGTGTGAAGGAAGTTTTCAAGGGTCAAGAGAAGAGGGTGATATATGTGATCAAGAAGAGTACAAGGTCAAAGCTTGGGGATGCCCCCGTGGTTCATACAAGCATATTTTAAGAAGACTCAAGCATCTAAGCTTGGGTATGCCCAAGGCACCCCCTTCTTCATCAACAATCTATCAGGTCACTTCTAGTGAAACTATATTTTTATTCGGTCACATCATATGAAGTTTACTTTGAGCGTCTGATTGTTTTTCTTTTGTTTTCCTTACTGAAATAATATATTTGGACCCTAGCATTCCTTGTTTGGGAGATAAACACACTCCGCTTTTTCGTTTGAATACTTGCTATGCTAGTATTCTTAGTTTTTCTTCTAGCTGCTGCACAATTCCTGTTTAGCTTTTGTTTTCATTGCATCTCTTATTCAGAGATGTTAGTTTTAGTAGTGTTGTGTGAGTACTCTCATGTTTGCTTTGTGTAGCATTTAGAGAGTTTTTGTTAAAGCATACTTTCTATGGTGGTTGTTGGAAAAAGAAATTGTTGCTTGTAGTAGAATTTATAACGGTGCAAGTAGAACCTTGTATAGACAGTGGCTAGACTTTTTCATGTCGTGCTAGATGTTATTTTAATTCTAAAGCCTTTTGGTTATTTAGTAGTATGATTACCCTCAAATAGCTGAGAGTGTTTAATGTTCCATTGAAAGAATCATGAGTTGTTCTTGTCATATTGAAGCATAAATTTGCGGTGTTCTCCTTTGAATGTTTTATTTGGTTGACTTGGCGCATGCTCACACCATGTTTATGACTATGAACCAGTCACTTTTAGACTCTATGATCATTTAGTTTTTGAAATTGTGGTACCACTAATGCTTTCATTAATGATGTTTATGTCGCTATGCATGATTATGGCTCTTATGCTCTCTTGATTTGTCACTCCCAGTCTTTTCCTAGCCTCCACATGTACTGAGTATAAGCTCTACTCGTGCATCCAACTCCCAAAAACCAAAGTTTACCCAATGTGTCCACCATACCTAACTACATGTGGTATTTAACCACGACTCCAAAGTAAATTTCTCATGTGTTACCTTAAAAACTTTCAAAATTACTCCGGTTTTGTGCTCCTGTTTTAGCTCATGAGGACGTAAATAGAGAATCGTTATCTTACTTGTTGATTGGACTTTCACATCATGGACTAGTGACTTCATTCTCTTATCCAATGATAGAAGAGCTGGCAGCGGGAGTACAAATCTAGGCCGGAGTACAAATTTTAGCTACACACATCATCCGACTCTTAATGTCACATGACTAAAACTCGTTCAGCGAGTGCCCACAAAGGGTGGTCGACCACGATCTCACCCTTGCTTAAACCTATCCATGGATCATCCGCGTGTCAGCGACCAGATATGTACCGCAGCACCTCCAGCCGTTGACACACATCCTACTCTCGTGACCGCAGCCACATTCACAATTCCAACGCACTTTCCAAAGCATTTTCGCCACGCACACTCAAATGGAACGTACGAACTAGAGGACACATGGATAGACCTAAAAAAAGCTGGAGCCGAGGAGGTTTTATTGCCCCGTGTGGGAGTACGCTCAGTCTTGGCTGCAATACCTAGTGTATGTACTCCGTAAGATCAGGACACACACCACTACCCGGTGGCCTCCCATTCAAACCTTTAAGCATATTCAACTCCCACTTATCTCTTGACCAAACCACAATCGGAAGTGTATACGACATACCACAATCAGAATACTTGAAAATATATCTGCAAATAAGTGGTTATGCTTGACTTAATAGTGGAGGACCACGATTAAATCCTGATAGACTTGTCCATAGATGATCAAGCATTCGTCTCTGGAGTTGTCGATCTTCTGCCTTAGTCCCTATCTACGTTCTACCAAGAAGAGTCAAACACAAAAAGGGGACACATTCAACACAACACATCGATGCAATGCACATTGTGAATGACATAACATGTTTAAAATAGATTGAAATTAACCATAAACATGTAGATCAAATTAAATGGGCCTGGGCAGCATTTCTACTAAACCCCATGCTTAATAAATGGGTAATTTGTTATTCTATTTTAAAAATAGGTTCAAAGTAGTATAAACATGCATGAGTATAGCATAAGTACGTAGAGTTTATTTTTCTCAATTTTTTGATGTATTATACACATTTTGTAAATTAATTTTAATTACTTATGATTTTTCAAAGCTTCACTCAATTTACAACATTTTCTGAAATTGTTAAAAAAGTTGGAGCCACTTGTCATACATTTATTATTTTAGAAACATTTTGGAAATGTTTAAAATCCTGACATGGGACACCACATGTAATCCCATTGGCAGCCCACTGAAGGCGTGTAACACCCATTCGTTAGGAGACCCCAAGAAAAAGGTATGAATAGCACAGTAGCAAGTTTCCCTCAGAAAGAAACCAAGGTTGAATCAATCAGTAGGAGAAAGAAATCACTTCCGAAGGTTGTTGGCAGTTGATGTTGACAGGGCGCACTACCGGTTCAGCCGCAACATGGAATCTACACAACACAATCAAATTACTTTGCCCCAACGAAACAGTGAGGTTGTCAATCTCACCGGTTTTACTGAAAACAAAGGATTAGACGTATAGTGTGGAAACCAATACTTCTTTGCAATAAATGAAAGAGAACAGTGATGAGGAAAACAGTAATTGCAGTAGGAAAATAGTGGTTGCAGTGGTTGTATTATCAGTGTAAAGAAATGGACCGGGGTCCACAGTTCACTAGTGGTGTCTCTCCAAAACATATAGATAACATGCTGGGTAAACAAATTACAGTTGGGAAATTGACAAATGTAAAGGCTGCACCGTAGTGCATATGCATGACATGATGATTACTATGTGATTCATGCGGGATTACAACATAATTCATAGAACGTTATGCAACTGCATCTAAGACTAATAATCCATCCTCGGAGTATCATCCAATCAAACCTCGGGTATTTAGTTGCAAGCAACAGATAATTGCAAATAAGCAAAGTGTGTAATGTAAACAATGTAAACATCGTTGTTTTCTCCCTAATTGCAACAACCCATTGATGGCTCATATTCATTGGGAGATCCCCAAGTGTAGGGTGTGAAGAGTGCGGAGGCAAGTTTTCCCTCAGAAAGAAACCAAGGTTGTGTTGATTGTGTTGTGTAGGTTTAACCTCTTTGTGTTCAGCAAAACCGGTGAGATTGACAACCTCGCTGCTTCGTTGGGGCAAAGTGATTATATTGTGCTGTGTAGGTTCCACGTTGCTTCTACCATCTCAGCTGCTTCAAACTTCTGAAGTTACTCCTTCCTCCAACTGGTCGATTCAACCTTGGTTTCTTTCTGAGGGAAAACTTGTTGGTGCACTCTTCATACCTTTCTCTTGGGGTCTCCCAACGAACGTGTGTTCACACGCATCAAGCATATATTTTGGCGCCGTTGCCGGGAACAAAGAGAATTTCTGCGAGTGGAGTCACTCACTTTCAATCTCTTTACTTTTTTTTTGTTTTGCTTAGTTTATTTTATTTTGTCTTGTTTGCTTCTCTTTATCAAAAACACACAAAAAATTAGTTCTTATTCTAGTTGTTACTTTTGCTACCTCATTGTTATTTTTCATCATGTTGTTCCCTATGTTTACCTTGAAAGATCTGCCAGTAGGAAGTGGTTCTATACTTGGAAAGGATACCATTAAAGAATTCTTTGATCATGTTAGTAAGCATGATAATTTTGAGAAAAAAATCCATGGTAGAACTTGCTCCAAATTACGAAACTGTTGCAACCTTTTTAATTCACATGTTAGAAGCTAGGTCTGTTCACCTTCATCCCATACCCCAGCATATGTTCCTCAACTTGAATAACATTGAAGATATTGAGAAAAGGAACTTTATCTTAGAAACCATGCTTAAAGAATTTGGAGATGTTGCTATAGAAGCTAGAAAAGTCTTTGATCATTTCAATATGCTAGGCTCATGTGTAGACATTGTTAGTGCTCTCGAAAAAACTGAATCTAAAAATGAAAAGGTGGATAAAATACCAATTCCCTTTAAATTAGTAGCACTGCATGAAGCCCAAGAAAAGAATTTTGATTGGATTGTTCCTCAGAATTTATTTGATGAGAATAGTAAGCCTAAGAGTTCTAAGAGAGGAGTTTCTGAAACTCACTTAGATAAAATACAAAGCATTATTAAGGAATTTCCAAATCTTCATATGAATGCCTCTCCACTTGAAAACATTTGATTCCACTTTTCTGGGCCTAGCTAAAAGGCGTTAAAGAAAAGAACTTCTTGGGAGATAACCCATGGTTTTATTTTTGCTTTGTATTTCTCTGTTTTCTTTGATTCAAGGGGTTGTATACTTCTATAGTAACTCCTTTGTATCTTTTTTTCATGTTTTAGTTGTGCCATGTAAAGTTTATGACGAGAGTTGGAGTTGGTTTTGGATTTCTGTGCAGGAAACCAATTTCTGCTGTCCATCGTACAAAATTGTATAATTCACATAAAACTCCGAATGACCTGAAATTTCTTGTGCTTATTACTCAGCTAATTCCGCAACTTTTTCGTTCTTTAAGTTTTTCGATCTAAGCAATATAAGTGCCCCAAAAAAATTCGTCTTTACAGACTATTCTGGTTTTGACAAATTCTGCCATTTTTCTTGCATTTGCTCTTTTACGATGTCAAGTGGATTTCTTGCTTCACGAAATATCAGTGGCTGTAGCTAATGTTTAAAAGTGTCAATAGAACTTGTGCCCCTACAGAACCCATGGATTTTTTATTGTTGCACTAACCCTCTAATCGAATTACTCTTTGAGTGTGGTGTGAAGGAAGTTTTCAAGGGTCAAGAGAAGAGGGTGATATATGTGATCAAGAAGAGTACAAGGTCAAAGCTTGGGGATGCCCCCGTGGTTCATACAAGCATATTTTAAGAAGACTCAAGCATCTAAGCTTGGGTATGCCCAAGGCACCCCCTTCTTCATCAACAATCTATCAGGTCACTTCTAGTGAAACTATATTTTTATTCGGTCACATCGTATGAAGTTTACTTTGAGCGTCTGATTGTTTTTCTTTTGTTTTCCTTACTGAAATAATATATTTGGACCCTAGCATTCCTTGTTTGGGAGATAAACACACTCCGCTTTTTCGTTTGAATACTTGCTATGCTAGTATTCTTAGTTTTTCTTCTAGCTGCTGCACAATTCCTGTTTAGCTTTTGTTTTCATTGCATCTCTTATTCAGAGATGTTAGTTTTAGTAGTGTTGTGTGAGTACTCTCATGTTTGATTTGTGTAGCATTTAGAGAGTTTTTGTTAAAGCATACTTTCTATGGTGGTTGTTGGAAAAAGAAACTGTTGCTTGTAGTAGAATTTATAACGGTGCAAGTAGAACCTTGTATAGACAGTGGCTAGACTTTTTCATGTCGTGCTAGATGTTATTTTAATTCTAAAGCCTTTTGGTTATTTAGTAGTATGATTATCCTCAAATAGCTGAGAGTGTTTAATGTTCCATTGAAAGAATCATGAGTTGTTCTTGTCATATTGAAGCATAAATTTGTGGTGTTCTCCTTTGAATGTTTTATTTTGTTGACTTGGCGCATGCTCACACCATGTTTATGACTATGAACCAGTCACTTTTAGACTCTATGATCATTTAGTTTTTGAAATTGTGGTACCACTAATGCTTTGATTAATGATGTTTATGTCGCTATGCATGATTATGGCTCTTATGCTCTCTTGATTTGTCACTCCCAGTCTTTTCCTAGCCTCCACATGTACTGAGTATAAGCTCTACTCGTGCATCCAACTCCCAAAAACCAAAGTTTACCCAATGTGTCCACCATACCTAACTACATGTGGTATTTAACCACGACTCCAAAGTAAATTTCTCATGTGTTACCTTAAAAACTTTCAAAATTACTCCGGTTTTGTGCTCCTGTTTTAGCTCATGAGGACGTAAATAGAGAATCGTTATCTTACTTGTTGATTGGACTTTCACATCATGGACTAGTGACTTCATTCTCTTATCCAATGATAGAAGAGCTGGCAGCGGGAGTACAAATCTAGGCCGGAGTACAAATTTTAGCTACACACATCATCCGACTCTTAATGTCACATGACTAAAACTCGTTCAGCGAGTGCCCACAAAGGGTGGTCGACCACGATCTCACCCTTGCTTAAACCTATCCATGGATCATCCGCGTGTCAGCGACCAGCTATGTACCGCAGCACCTCCAGCCGTTGACACACATCCTACTCTCGTGACCGCAGCCACATTCACAATTCCAACGCACTTTCCAAAGCATTTTCGCCACGCACACTCAAATGGAACGTACGAACTAGAGGACACATGGATAGACCTAAAAAAAAGCTGGAGCCGAGGAGGTTTTATTGCCCCGTGTGGGAGTACGCTCAGTCTTGGCTGCAATACCTAGTGTATGTACTCCGTAAGATCAGGACACACACCACTACCCGGTGGCCTCCCATTCAAACCTTTAAGCATATTCAACTCCCACTTATCTCTTGACCAAACCACAATCGGAAGTGTATACGACATACCACAATCAGAATACTTGAAAATATATCTGCAAATAAGAGGTTATGCTTGACTTAATAGTGGAGGACCACGATTAAATCCTGATAGACTTGTCCATAGATGATCAAGCATTCGTCTCTGGAGTTGTCGATCTTCTGCTTTAGTCCCTATCTACGTTCTACCAAGAAGAGTCAAACACAAAAAGGGGACACATTCAACACAACACATCGATGCAATGCACATTGTGAATGACATAACATGTTTAAAATAGATTGAAATTAACCATAAACATGTAGATCAAATTAAATGGGCCTGGGCAGCATTTCTACTAAACCCCATGCTTAATAAATGGGTAATTTGTTATTCTATTTTAAAAATAGGTTCAAAGTAGTATAAACATGCATGAGTATAACATAAGTACGTAGAGTTTATTTTTCTCAATTTTTTGATGTATTATACACATTTTGTAAATTAATTTTAATTACTTATGATTTTTCAAAGCTTCACTCAATTTACAACATTTTCTGAAATTGTTAAAAAAGTTGGAGCCACTTGTCATACATTTATTATTTTAGAAACATTTTGGAAATGTTTAAAATCCTGACATGGGACACCACATGTAATCCCATTGGCAGCCCACTGAAGGCGTGTAACACCCATTCGTTAGGAGACCCCAAGAAAAAGGTATGAAGAGCACAGTAGCAAGTTTCCCTCAGAAAGAAACCAAGGTTGAATCAATCAGTAGGAGAAAGAAATCACTTCCGAAGGTTGTTGGCAGTTGATGTTGACAGGGCGCACTACCGGTTCAGCCGCAACATGGAATCTACACAACACAATCAAATTACTTTGCCCCAACGAACCAGTGAGGTTGTCAATCTCACCGGTTTTACTGAAAACAAAGGATTAGACGTATAGTGTGGAAACCAATACTTCTTTGCAATAAATGAAAGAGAACAGTGATGAGGAAAACAGTAATTGCAGTAGGAAAATAGTGGTTGCAGTGGTTGTATTATCAGTGTAAAGAAATGGACCGGGGTCCACAGTTCACTAGTGGTGTCTCTCCAAAACATATAGATAACATGCTGGGTAAACAAATTACAGTTGGGAAATTGACAAATGTAAAGGCTGCACCGTAGTGCATATGCATGACATGATGATTACTATGTGATTCATGCGGGATTACAACATAATTCATAGAACGTTATGCAACTGCATCTAAGACTAATAATCCATCCTCGGAGTATCATCCAATCAAACCTCGGGTATTTAGTTGCAAGCAACAGATAATTGCATTAAGCAAAGTGTGTAATGTAAACAATGTAAACATCGTTGTTTTCTCCCTAATTGCAACAACCCATTGATGGCTCATATTCATTGGGAGATCCCCAAGTGTAGGGTGTGAAGAGTGCGGAGGCAAGTTTTCCCTCAGAAAGAAACCAAGGTTGTGTTGATTGTGTTGTGTAGGTTTAACCTCTTTGTGTTCAGCAAAACCGGTGAGATTGACAACCTCGCTGCTTCGTTGGGGCAAAGTGATTATATTGTGCTGTGTAGGTTCCACGTTGCTTCTACCATCTCAGCTGCTTCAACCTTCTGAAGTTACTCCTTCCTCCAACTGGTCGATTCAACCTTGGTTTCTTTCTGAGGGAAAACTTGTTGGTGCACTCTTCATACCTTTCTCTTGGGGTCTCCCAACGAACGTGTGTTCACACGCATCAAGCATATATTTTGGCGCCGTTGCCGGGAACAAAGAGAATTTCTGCGAGTGGAGTCACTCACTTTCAATCTCTTTACTTTTTTTTTGTTTTGCTTAGTTTATTTTATTTTGTCTTGTTTGCTTCTCTTTATCAAAAACACACAAAAAATTAGTTCTTATTCTAGTTGTTACTTTTGCTACCTCATTGTTATTTTTCATCATGTTGTTCCCTATGTTTACCTTGAAAGATCTGCCAGTAGGAAGTGGTTCTATACTTGGAAAGGATACCATTAAAGAATTCTTTGATCATGTTAGTAAGCATGATAATTTTGAGAAAAAAATCCATGGTAGAACTTGCTCCAAATTATGAAACTGTTGCAACCTTTTTAATTCATATGTTAGAAGCTAGGTCTGTTCACCTTCATCCCATACCCCAGCATATGTTCCTCAACTTGAATAACATTGAAGATATTGAGAAAAGGAACTTTATCTTAGAAACCATGCTTAAAGAATTTGGAGATGTTGCTATATAAGCTAGAAAAGTCTTTGATCATTTCAATATGCTAGGCTCATGTGTAGACATTGTTAGTGCTCTCGAAAAAACTGAATCTAAAAATGAAAAGGAGGATAAAATACCAATTCCCTTTAAATTAGTAGCACTGCATGAAGCCCAAGAAAAGAATTTTGATTGGATTGTTCCTCAGAATTTATTTGATGAGAATAGTAAGCCTAAGAGTTCTAAGAGAGGAGTTTCTAAAACTCACTTAGATAAAATACAAAGCATTATTAAGGAATTTCCAAATCTTCATATGAATGCCTCTCCACTTGAAAACATTTGATTCCACTTTTCTGGGCCTAGCTAAAAGGCGTTAAAGAAAAGAACTTCTTGGGAGATAACCCATGGTTTTATTTTTGCTTTGTATTTCTCTGTTTTCTTTGATTCAAGGGGTTGTATACTTCTATAGTAACTCCTTTGTATCTTTTTTTCATGTTTTAGTTGTGCCATGTAAAGTTTATGACGAGAGTTGGAGTTGGTTTTGGATTTCTGTGCAGGAAACCGATTTCTGCTGTCCACCGTACAAAATTGTATAATTCACATAAAAATCCGAATGACCTGAAATTTCTTGTGCTTATTACTAAGCTAATTCCGCAACTTTTTCGTTCTTTAAGTTTTTCGATCTAAGCAATATAAGTGCCCCAAAAAAATTCGTCTTTACAGACTATTCTGGTTTTGACAAATTCTGCCATTTTTCTTGCATTTGCTCTTTTACGATGTCAAGTGGATTTCTTGCTTCACGAAATATCAGTGGCTGTAGCTAATGTTTAAAAGTGTCAATAGAACTTGTGCCCCTACAGAACCCATGGATTTTTTTATTGTTGCACTAACCCTCTAATCGAATTACTCTTTGAGTGTGGTGTGAAGGAAGTTTTCAAGGGTCAAGAGAAAAGGGTGATATATGTGATCAAGAAGAGTACAAGGTCAAAGCTTGGGGATGCCCCCGTGGTTCATACAAGCATATTTTAAGAAGACTCAAGCATCTAATCTTGGGTATTCCCAAGGCACCCCCTTCTTCATCAACAATCTATCAGGTCACTTCTAGTGAAACTATATTTTTATTTGGTCACATCGTATGAAGTTTACTTTGAGCGTCTGATTGTTTTTCTTTTGTTTTCCTTACTGAAATAATATATTT
This sequence comes from Alopecurus myosuroides, assembly GCA_028641055.1. NCBI lineage: Eukaryota > Viridiplantae > Streptophyta > Magnoliopsida > Poales > Poaceae > Alopecurus > Alopecurus myosuroides. Next base: position 325,808,779 of record CM054063.1, on the reverse strand, counting down.
GGACCCTAGCATTCCTTGTTTGGGAGATAAACACACTCCGCTTTTTCGTTTGAATACTTGCTATGCTAGTATTCTTAGTTTTTCTTCTAGCTGCTGCACAATTCCTGTTTAGCTTTTGTTTTCATTGCATCTCTTATTCAGAGATGTTAGTTTTAGTAGTGTTGTGTGAGTACTCTCATGTTTGCTTTGTGTAGCATTTAGAGAGTTTTTGTTAAAGCATACTTTCTATGGTGGTTGTTGGAAAAAGAAACTGTTGCTTGTAGTAGAATTTATAACGGTGCAAGTAGAACCTTGTATAGACAGTGGCTAGACTTTTTCATGTCGTGCTAGATGTTATTTTAATTCTAAAGCCTTTTGGTTATTTAGTAGTATGATTATCCTGAAATAGCTGAGAGTGTTTAATGTTCCATTGAAAGAATCATGAGTTGTTCTTGTCATATTGAAGCATAAATTTGCGGTGTTCTCCTTTGAATGTTTTATTTGGTTGACTTGGCGCATGCTCACACCATGTTTATGACTATGAACCAGTCACTTTTAGACTCTATGATCATTTAGTTTTTGAAATTGTGGTACCACTAATGCTTTGATTAATGATGTTTATGTCGCTATGCATGATTATGGCTCTTATGCTCTCTTGATTTGTCACTCCCAGTCTTTTCCTAGCCTCCACATGTACTGAGTATAAGCTCTACTCGTGCATCCAACTCCCAAAAACCAAAGTTTACCCAATGTGTCCACCATACCTAACTACATGTGGTATTTAACCACGACTCCAAAGTAAATTTCTCATGTGTTACCTTAAAAACTTTCAAAATTACTCCGGTTTTGTGCTCCTGTTTTAGCTCATGAGGACGTAAATAGAGAATCGTTATCTTACTTGTTGATTGGACTTTCACATCATGGACTAGTGACTTCATTCGCTTATCCAATGATAGAAGAGCTGGCAGCGGGGCGCCCAGCCCCAAATTAATAACAACAAATTCTCTTCACAATTTTTGCCCCTGATTTATCTGTCAAAGCATAATTGTGTAAACAAAAGAGAAAGAGGGATGACCTTCTGCCCAGATGCGTGCTTCTATGGGAGCCTATCTTGTGAAGTCTAGTTGGCTTATGACTCTTTGCCTGGAGAGTTTCCACTGACTTGCTGGCTACCAAGAAAATCAAATGGAGGCGCAATGTTGAAACCGACAACTGTGGTACCATTTGCGGTACTGGTACTAAGGATGCCCATCACACGACAGTCGTGTGCACGAAAGTTGCTGCTTTGAGACACGTGATGCGTAAATCATGGAACTTACCTTTAGAAATGAAGTTCGGAAATAGGCAAAGATTGGATCCTAGTGCTTCTTTCCCAACTCGATAAGAGCACCAGATCAAAGGTCCTGCTCCTCCTCTTGCGTGTTTGGCACCTGAGGAATGACATCGTTCACCAACATGGCTTAGAGACGATCAATCACTCAGCTGACTTCTTGGTGTCCTACTGCTCGGGCCATCATGTGTTGTGCTCTATTGATGGAGACACCAAAGGCAAAAGGCCCAAGTTCGCCGAGACCTCAACTACTAATCACCTGAAGCAACATATGAAGATTTGGTCTTGGTCGGTTCCTGCTCAGGGGTGGATTAAGTTGAACACGGACGCCTCCTTCGTCGGCGTTGGCAGGCCCGGAGGTGCTGGTGAGGGTGGTGAGGAACGCCCAGGGCGGTCTCCTGTTGGCCGCCTGCTCGCCCATCACCCGAAGCAGAGATGCTGAGATGGCGGAGGCCCTCGCGGCTCTTCAGGGAGTTAAACTCCTCGCCGGAATGGGTTCCCAGAAGATCATCCTGGAATTAGACTGTGCGAATGTGGCAGTTGCTCTATGTTCTGAACGTCCTGACACATCATCACTTTGGACTGTATACGAAGAGACGAAGAAGCTGCTGAAAAATTTCCAGGATTCTTGCATTGTTTCAACCAGAAGAGAGAGTAACAGGGTAGCAGATGCCCTCGCTAAATTGGCCAGAAATGCTGGCAGTTACATCTGGACTCACGACCCTCCTGATGTGGTGCAAGATCTCCTAAATCAGGATTCCCAGTCTTTGATGTAGTGTAGCTCTCTTTTTTCTCTAAAAAAAGAAATTTAGCATTTTATAGAAAAAACTTATCCAGACGTGTTTTAGTGTGTATATTTATATGCATCTTACACTAAAATATGTCTAGGTATGTATTTTTTAGAAAATGCTAAAACATCTTACATTTGGATACGGAAAAAACCATTAAGTTGTGTCCGATATGGGCACCACGCCGAGCGTCCTCGTCGAACAGGCGGCGTCCGGTCAATGACGAGAGGCCGCAAAAGCGACTACTCGGCTCCGGCGACCACCCAGGCGTGTGGGAAGCTAGTGGATCCAGCACCGTCACCGGCAGCATGGGTGTACCGTGACACAGTGGAGGATCTAGGATTTTAACGATGGGTATGCCACACCAAAGAAAAATGAAGATTATTTTGATAAAACCCCATTTTAATTTGCCTCGTAATATGGTATAGAAGCAATAGATAATAATTGTGCGGCGCAGGGATGCAGATGACACATAGATTTTCCTGATTTCGTGGCCATAGTATTTCGGCGGCCGCCGCCCGGCATGGGTGATACGTCTCCAACGTATCTATAATTTCTGATGCTCCATGATAATATTATGTCAATTGCTATATGTTTTTTATCTTATTTATGTCATTTTTATCGACTTTCCAGGACTAACCTATTAACAAGATGCCAAGTGCCAGTTCTCTGTTTTCTGCTGTTTTTTATTTCCGAAAAGTTGTTCTGGAAATATTCTCGGAATTTGACCCCACAAAGCCCGAAGTGGCTATTTTCCCCGGAAGCATCCAGAAGACCGAAGAAGAGCCGAAGAGGGGCACCAGGGGGCCCACACCATGGGGTGGCGCCCCGTCCCCATGGCCACACCAGGGGTGGTGTGGGGCCCCCAGGGCCCCACCGCCTCTGCCCTTTTGCCTATTTATTCCCCCCGGATGGAAAACCCTAGGCACCTGATCAAATATACCCAAAAAGTTCCGCAGCCGCCGTCATCGTCAACCCTAGATCAGGGAGGTTCTGAAACTGTCTCCCGGCACACTTCCGGAGAGGAGATCATCACCGGAGGCTTCTTCATCACCATGTCTGCCTCCGGAGTGATGCGTGAGTAGTTCATCCTTGGCCTACGGGTCCATAGCAGTATCTAGATGGTTCTCCTCATATGCCTCCATGTTTAGATCTTGTGAGTTGCCTAACATGATCGAGATTGTTCTTATGTAACTCTATGTGCTGTGTTTGCTGGGATCCGTTGAATATTGAACTTATGCCAAGTTGATTATAGTCTTTATTGATCTTGCATGCTTTCTGTTGCTAGTGGTTGCTCTGGCCAAGTAGTTGCTAGTGACTCCAAGAGGGAGTATTTATGCTCGATAGTGGGTTCATGCATTCTTTTCGCCTGTGCTCGAGTGACAGGAACGTGACGGGGGAGGATGTGCTATTGCCACTAGGGAGAAAACAGCGGTGTGAGGGCCCGCGTGTACAATCATTACTTACATTACACACTTTGTTTAATGTGATTATCCATTGCTTGCAACTTAATACCTAAGGGGGTTTGGATGATAACCTGAGGGGGTCTCTGTATATTGTTGTAATGCCCGCACTAAATATCATAGTAGTCTTCATGTCATGAATGGGCACTACGGTGCAATCTTTATTTGTTAATTGCCTAGCTGTAATTTGTTCACCCAGCATGCTATCTTTTATGGAGAGACACCACTAGTGAACCTATGAACCCCGACCCATTTTCTTCCACGGTTAAACAAACCACTACAATTTCCTGCTTTCTTTACTTACTGCAAGCATACAACATTTTACACACTATACGTCTGATCTTTGTTTTCAGCAAGACCGGTGAGATTGACAACCACACTGTACCTTTGGGACAAAGTATTTTGGATTTGTTGTGTGCAGGTTCCGCGTTGTTGCTGACACCGGTGAGGTGCCATCACCACCGTTAGTGGCATCAACCTTCTAAACATCCTCTTTCTCCTACTGGATTGATAACCTTGGTTCTTAACTAAGGGGAAAACTCCTACCACTGGGCTCATCACACCCTCCTCTTGGGGTCTCCCAACGAGTGCAAGATCTGCACCATCACTTTTTCTAGCGCCGTTGCCAAGGAGAAAGAGGTCTTCTAGCAAGGGGGGTCTCTCACTCTCAACCTCTTTATTTTGTTATTTGTCTTGTTTTTGTTGTTTGTCTTGTTTTGCTTCTCTTTATGAAAAACAAAAAAAAAAATAGTTTACTTTATAGTTGTTATTTATTTTCTTGCTTTTATGTCTAGTTTTGTTCCTGTCACTATGTCACCGGAAGAAACAGTTTTCACTTTCAAGCAAGGGAGTGAGGAAAGTTTCAAGGAAGCTTGGTCTAGGATTTTTTTATTCTTATAGTAAAACTGAACCCATGATGACCCTGAATTTATTTCTTAGTAGTTTTTTACTTTCGTCTTGTTATTTGCTATAGATATGCTTTAGACTCTGCAGTAAGAGGAGACTTCCTACGTTGTGATGGGGATCAAGCTCTCAATTCCATTAAAAAGTTGATTGCAACTTCTAGCTCAACTAGTAAATTTGTTTCATCCCTTGTGAGTTTTCAGGCTAGATTAAATACTCTTGAAACAAATATATCATGTTTAAAAGAAGCCTATAACCAGATTCGTGCTTGTTATGATTATGTGCCAATAAACTTTGAACCTTCAATGTGGATACCTACAGTAAAAGTTGTTATAAATGGTGAAAGTTTTCATGCTCATTGCGATATTATGACTGAATTTTGTCTTATGCCAAGAAATATCTACGAGTCTTTGAATCTTTGGAAACTTTCTGAAGGGGGAGAAGAAATACCCCTTATCAATAATACTGTTGTTTTGCCCATTGGGGTAGCTGAGGGAGTGTTTAAAAAAATTATGGGAAGGACAATATCCACTCATTATCTTGTTATTGAATGTGTAGGAGAAGGAAAAATTACACTTGGAAGGTCCTTGCTGAAACTCCTAGGGGCAGTAATAGATGTGGGGAAAGGTATGTTAAATTTTGCCTTCGCACCAGGGTGTGGCCACATATTCCCCAAACCCAAGAAAAAGGGTAAGAGGAGTAAAAGGAGAGTTCTTGGTATAGATGTTGATGCTTCTTCACTTGAAAATACTTGAGTTGCTTTCTATGCCTATGTCGTGGTGGTGTCACGGCAGATGCCATGGGATGGCTAAAGATGTGGGGACGATGGACGCTGGAGGTGTCCGGGGAGGGATCACGCGACGAGTAGCCGCGTGAGGTAAGATCCACACAACACAAACAACTCGATGTACCCAGGTTCAGGGCCCTCGTGAGGAGGTAAAACCCCTACTCCTGCCTTTCGCTATGTATTACGATGTCTCTCCGAGTAGCCACAGTACAAAAGGTAGCGCTACCGAGTAGCCTTTCTCTCCTCTCCGAGTAGGGCTAGGTCAAGAACTTAGGGATTCTAGGGTTTCCAGGGAGCAACGGTTCGCGTCTCTGGGAGCATGCCTCGCGCAGGAGGCGGCGGGGCACCTTATATACACGGTGCCCAGCCGAATACGTCCAAATCTAGACAAGTGTCGACATAGTGTGCACACTGTCCTTTCTCCGAGTACCCGCTGACAGCTTTGGTCGTTGATCTTGGCTGCTTCCGTAAAGTCGTTGGGCAAAACTATGGGACAGACTGGTATCACTGTACCTAGGCACAGAGTAGGCCCCCCTTATCCTGCCACGGCCTGCTTCCATGCTGTCACTGTCAGGCAGGCCGTCCCCACGTGAACAGTAGTTCGAATGCTGCCAAGTACGGACCCAGGATACGCGGGATCCTGTGTCAGAACGGCTCCTTTGACTTCCTGCCCGAGTAGTTTCCCGCCAAAGGTTCCCGCCAATTGTACTCGGGCCAAACCTTCTACTCGTCAGGGCAGAACTTGATTGATATCTCCTTCTGGTCATCTTGAGGTGAGACCGAGTAGCAGTCGACCGGGTAGCGAGTACCCGGTAGTCGGCTACTCGACCAAACCTCTCTTCTGTAAGCGGCCTTTACCACCTGTCTTTACCCTACTCGGGGGTAACCCCCCGACAGCAGTCCCCGAAGCTGGTTGAGTCTTGCGAACTTGTTCACTAGGCTCTGCCAGCTTAAAACCAGCCTTTGCATCTCAGCCATCGAACCTCAAGATGCCGAGTAGGTCCTCCGAGTAGCTATCTGGAAAGTACCTTGAGTTTCCTCTCTTCCGAGTAGCACTTGCTTTCTACTCTGTAACCGAGTAAAAAGACTTAGCGAAATTTCGCAAACTGAGCCTCTGCAGCGTAGAGCAACATCCAGCCCTTCACGCAGGCACTGCCCACGTGTCAAGCATCCACGACCTCGTCGTTTGGTTGCCCAGAACACGACGCCACGCGTCCAGTTTTCACGCTGTGGGCCCACCGGCCGTCATGTCCCATCACGCGCAATTACTGGCCACGATCTGATGGTGGGATCAAATGCGGCCGTTACGCGCGCAGCCCGCGCTTGTGTGCGTTTCTAGCCGGCCACAGGACCCACCACACGCCACAGTCGATCCCACTTCCGCGGTGGTAACGGTAATCTCGCAAGGGAGATATAAATACCCCCGCGGTAACTTCCTTTTCCCCTTCCCTGCACTTTTCCCCTTCTGCCTCTTGTTCTTCTTCGCCACCGAGCCCTCCGCCGCCGCGCAAGCTTCCGCGCCGCCGCGGACTCACTCCACCGAGCAACTCCACTCAAAAATCATCCACTCCTCCCACTCGCAACGATGGCCAAGGCTAGCTGGGCGGGTTCCTCCGTCACCAAGGCCAATCTCGCCTGGCTCGTGACCAGCAGAAGGGTTCCCCCCGGCGTGGAGTGCCGGGCACCCGACGACGAGGTTGTGCCAGCTCCACGGGACGGCGAGCGGGTGGTCTTCATGTCGCACTTCGAGCGCGGCTTTGGACTGCCCGCCTCCGACTTCCTGCGCAAATTCCTCGACCACTTCGGGCTGCAGATGCATCATCTGCCGCCCAACGCGGTCGTCTTCCTCGCCTACCATGCGGTGGTCTGCGAGGCTTTCCTCGGCATCAGGCCCACGACTGATACGTGGCTCAGGTATTTCAATCTTCGCCAGCAGTCAGTCGGGAAGAAAGACGCCGCAGGCATCGGCCGCGCCACCGACACGGGCTGTGCCATGATGGTGCAGCGGACCGGGACGAATCATCCCCGCATCCAGGGGCTGGATTCCTGCCGAATGTGGCAGCAGTCGTTCTTCTACGTCAAGAATGTCCCCGCCACGGAAGGAGGTGCGGTTGATGATCGAATCAACCTGCCCGCTTGGAGGAATCGTGCTCCACTCGGGTCAAACTGGAAGGAGAAGCCCACCATCGACGAAATCGCCATCGAGATAGAAGATAGACTCGGCGAGCTGAAGAAACTGGGCCTCAAGAACGACGACCCGGTGGTGTGCTGGATCAAGCGCCGAGTGCTCCCTCTGCAGGAGCGTTGCCATCTCATGTGTTACATGGGAGGCCCCCGCGACTGCACCAGGACCACCACCGTCGAAATCGACGACGTCGACGTTGCCTATCATGCCAAGAACATTCTGAAGACAAGCCTTAGCGAGAAGTGGCGGTATGGTTTCGTCCCGTACAGCCGCACGCAACCGATTGCCCGGGTACGCTGTTCCTACTCTGCTTTCGCCTTTGCTTCCCGAGTAGATAACTTCCCTTTCCGCCCCGACTAGCAATCACCTGGTGCACCGAGTAGAGCACTTAATCGACTCGCGCTTAGGCTTAGTATGCTTTGTGTTTGCACGCCTATCCGGGTAGAACACATAGAAAACTGTATAGGCTTAGTGTGCTTTGTGTCTGCACGCCTATCCGAGTAGAATACTTAGAAAACTGCATAGGCTTAGTGTGCTTTGTGTTTGCACGCCTATCCGAGTAGAGTTCCATCCTGATACTCGGTTGACTTATGATCCTTCTCTGTCTTTCAGACTCTTACTCGACAGTTGATTGAGAGTCGCGAAGTTTTTGAAGACAACTGGTTCGCCGATCGCGAGGAGGATGACATGCTGCCTTCTGATGACGCGGAACAGAGCAGTCCCGTTCCTGACAAGCGCGATGCTCTTCGCACTTGGTCGGATGAAGGCTCTCACGGTATTGTTATTTTCATCTTGTTTGTTTCTGAGAAATACCAACCCCTTGCGCTGCTGTTTCTGATTCTTCCTTCTTCTCTTTTGAATTTCTCAGATGAGGCCGCTGCGGAGAAGGACGACGAGGATGAGGATGAGAACGAGGGCGATGCGCCCCTTGTCGTCCAACCTCTGTCTACTGCCCCTCCCGAAACCCGCAAGCGGACCGGCAGCGAAGCACAGGCACCTCCAGCCAAGAAGAAGAAGCCCGCCGAGAAGGAGGAGGCCGCCGAGAAGAAGAAGAAGGTTACTGTAAAGAAACCCCGACGACAGCTTAAATCCACCACTGCGTGAGTTCTCTTCTCGTTTGCCCTCCTTCTCGCGCAGTACTGTTTTCTCCCAAATCTTCTTCCAATCCCTGATTTCTTTCTTCTCTGCAGTCCTGCCATGGATGCGAACGCAGCCTTTGCGTCCGACCAAAACAGGGAGACAGCAGTACCCCTGATCGACCTCGTTGACGACGAGAACGACGCCATCAATGCTGCTGCCACCAACGCACAGGCTAGTGATGCTCGAGGAGCAGAACCAGAGCCGGCAGCACAAGACACCACCATTCACGAAGAGAGACCCCCTTCTCCTCCGGCTAGCAACGCCGAGGAGAACCAAGAACAAGAAATGCAAGACGCCGCCGCCCTTGAGCGGCCAGAAGTGGAACGGGAGCAGCCCACCGCCGAGGCTGCTGCACAAGAGAACATCACTGCCGAGCAGCTGGTGACAGACGACACCGCCGCGGATGCTATCATAGCAGATGTCTACCCACTGCCAGGCGGCGCACCGAGTAGTGTTCAGCCAGGAGCTGCACCGGGCGATGGATCTGCGGCGCCACCAACTGCGCAAGGCCCTACACCACCAACTTCCTCCTCGTCTCCACAGAGCAAGGACACCTCCAGCCCTCCTGGGCGAGCAGCCAAGCAACAGGCCCTTGATGCTCTGAGGGATTACTGTTCCAAGAAAGGCCTTTCTGAGAAGGAGACTGCCGATAAGGTGGCTGCTGAGAAGGCCAAGGACGAGGAGGAAGCCGCCGAGAAGGTCAAAGCTGAGAAAGAAGCTGCTGAGAGAGCCAAGTCCGAGCAGAAGAAAGCTAGGGCTGAGCAGAAGAAGGTCGAGAAGCAAGCTGCCGAGGAAGCAGTCGCCGAGAAGGCAAAGGCCAAGACTGACGGGAAGAAACCCGAGGATTTCGAGAAGCAGGGAATCGAGAAGGAGCAAACGAAGAAAAGGGCCAGAGACCAAGGCGCATCCGCAGGCGGAGCGCTCGTGATCCGCGAGTCCGGCCCTATTCCTGCTGCGCTCTCGGCTGATGCTCGCGCTGCTGGTCAGCCCTGCTACCCGGAGTATATGATTGAGGTTAGCCAACAACACACCATCGGCTTCCCTCCCCAAGATAAAGCTTTAGCTATTCAGAAGGGAAGGAAAGTTGTAGCCAGGAATACTCCTCCCTTCGATCCAGCTCAAAACAAACCCGTCAATATTGCTTCTCGGGGAGCCCAAGACAAGCCAATAACCTCCAAGGGTCTTGAGCAGGTACTGGACACTGTTGGCCACATCAGCGCCAAGTGGGACAGCAGGGTTCTCGGAGAGGAGAAGTGGCACGGCTTGACCCTTGGCTCCATCGACCACTACCGCGTGGAGTGGAACAAGATCGACCTGGGACACCAGCCCATGTCCGTCTCCACTGATACCGCAACCCTCGCTGCCAAGATGTTCTTGCACCGCAAGAACGCCGAAGATATCGAACAGAGCTACGCAGTAAGTCTTTTTTGCCGTTTCCGAGTTGAATTTTCTTCTCTTCTACTCGCCTTTCTTCTTTCTTACCATCACCCCCAGTCCCCGAGATTTGGGTCGAGTAGATGGATACTCTCCGAGTAGCCTCCTACTCGGGCCGAATCTTCTCTGCTTTGCCTAACTCATTTTCTTCTCGGTTTTCAGGATAGCGTTCTTAAGCGGACCAACTTATACCGCATCCTTCTCTGGAACCACTCCATCGCCAGGAGGCGTATCGCCATACTGGAGAAGGAGAAAGCAATGGCCGAGGCCGCGAGCAAAGATGCTACCACCAGCACCCAACAGCTGGCTGAAGTGCAAGGTACGCCTTTAGCTCCGCGGTTTCTGCGTTTTATGTGTACGCCCGCTTTTGCTTTCTTATGCGCTAACCCTTCCTTCTCTGCAGAGAAACTAAAGGCCCTGGCCGAGGAGCATGAGAAATGCCGCACTTTCGTGGCGAACGCCGAGGCCACCATAAAGAAACTTGAAGGTGAGTTTGCTGTTTACTCGGTGTGACCTTGAGTTTGGTTCTTCTCTGCCCATGTACTGACCTCATCTTATCTTTTCGCAGAAGATCATAAGTCATTTGCTGAGGCGCACCAAGATTGCGTCAAGCCAGTGGAGGTGGAGAAGCAGCTATCCGACCAGGCCATTACTCTGGTGAAGGACCACACCACCGAGATGGAGAAGCTGCAGGTCCAGCTTCAGAAAGCACTCCAAGATGCCGTCAAGATTGGCGCCGAGAGGGACAAGGCAATCGCCGAGAAGGCCAAGGCCGAGACCACTTTCAAGGCCAAGGAGAGGGCCCTCGAGGCTGAGTGCGAAACTTTGAAGAAAACCAACGCTGATCTCTTCGCTCAGATGGACACCCTGCGCCAGATCCAATCAAAGCACATTGGCAACGAGGAGTCCTGGAGAACCAAGCTGCAGCAGCTGCGCCGCCAACTGATCGGTAAGTTTTCTCTTCATTGCACCTTTTCTTCTCGGTCTTGTTCCTTCTCGGCTTCTTCTTTCTTCTCGGTTTTTAATCTTGCTACTTGCTATTTCAGATATCTGGCCTCGTCTTGATTCTACCTCTGCGCCTACGGTAGCCAAGGCCCGAGCAGTTCGCCTTTCGCTGGGTGAGCCAATTGACACCAGGGCTGAAATCGAGGACAGCCTGCTGGTGCTTAAAGATTACTTCGAAATGCTGTCCGGCGTCGGAACTGACTTGATTCATGTGGGCTTTGAGCTCCACCGGCTGTTCTGGCCTCATGATCCCGAGCCAAGAAACATGCGGGAGCTCGCCCTCAAGCTGGAGAACGTGAAGGCCGAGTTGAAAAAGTGGCGAGCCTCTGGAGCCCGTGCTGGTGCGGACGTGATGCTTCTCTGCATAGCATCTTGGTATGAAAACCTGGATATGCAGCGCATCCGCGGGAAGCGCAATAATTCCAAGTGGGAGACGGATGCCGAGAGCGTGGCCTTGCGCAAGCAGATTGCGTATGAGGTCGCAGAGTGCGCCGAGACGGAGGTCTACATCGATGGCGTCCCCGAACCCGACACCGAGTACGAGGACGAAGAAGATGATGACGAAGAGGAAGAACTTGGTGACTTCTTCGAATCTCCCAAGGGCAAGGCCGGGAAGGGAAAGGCCGCCGTCGTCGCGAGTAGCGACGAAGACGAAGGGGCGCACATCGACTCCGAGCCACTCGACTTCGGCACCTCCTCAGGTGCTGCTCTCGACGACACGGTGCCTCCTCCTGGCCACGCTTCAGGCTCCTCCTCGGCTCCAGGACCCGTCTCGGTGGCCACGGCCACTTCCGAGCAGGCGGCCACCCAGGAGGATGCCGAGATGGAGGAATCCGCCGCCGTGCAGACGGAAACGGATGCCACTCAAGCCGGCACCGAAGGAACAGCTACCGCGACCGCCACTGAAGAAACTGCTGCCAAGACCGCCGCCGAGGAAACATCAGCCAAGGCCAGCGCCGAGAACAACGCCTCCTCATCTTGAAACAACCTGCATTCTCTTTCAAACTTGAACACTTATCAGATCCCCGGGATGCCGGGAGCAGATGTAACAGACTATCTTTATCTTGCTTGCTACTCAGTTTTTATGCCCACTCTGTTTATGTTGACATTAATCAATTTGAACGACACTGGCTTAATGCCGAGTTGCGTTTCCATGCGAGTCCCCAAGTAGCTTTTCTTATTCACCCTGTCTTTTCATCTCTGCTCTACCTGCGACTTGTCGCTTGTTTGGTATTCGAGTCACAAGAATCAAGTAGCAGGGCTGCAAATACTTAGCCGCTAGAAACAATCATGGTAACGCATCCTACCACCTAGCCGAGAAGACGAAAACGGGGAACAAAAAGTAACCGACAATCTACTCGGTTCCTGCACTCTTTCTTCCTTAGTGATTTTCGTGTGCTCATTGACCTTTTGCTTGTTCTCTTGCTTGCCATGAAGCCGGGTTTCGGACAGCAGCAAAGTCGAAGAGTTGGCATATAGGTTTAAACACAGTACTCAATGCACTTTTGAGTTCTGAAGTGGAGCAACCGAATAGACAAAGGAACAAGCCAAGTAAGAAAAACACTTAGAGCAATTTTGGACGAGGGCAGTCCCCGAGAACAATTTCAGATTGCAGAGTAGAATTTCAACTCGGATAGGAGGGTACATACACATCTTTGCTTACGAATGAAAACGACGAAGTAGAGCTACATTCCAGGGACGCTTGGTTTCCTCTCCAGCTTTATCTGCCCTGTTCGCATGCGATGGGCGCACATCTACAAGGTAGTACGCGTCATTGTGCAGCGCTTTGCTGACAATGAAAGGCCCTTCCCAAGGAGGAGACAACTTGTGCATCCCGGCTGTGCGCTGCACAAGCCTAAGGACCATGTCTCCTTCTCGGAAAACCCTTGGGTTCACCTTTCGGCTATGATAGCGCCGCAGGTTTTGCTGGTAGATAGCCGAACGTGACAGAGTCAGCTCTCTTGCTTCTTCAAGCAGGTCAACGTCGTCTTCTCGAGCTTCTCTCGCCTCCACCTCAGTGTAGAGGGCTACTCGGGGGGAGTCATGCTCTAAGTCTATTGGCAACACGGCCTCAGCCCCGTATACCAAGAAGAATGGCGTGTAGCCGGTTGACCGGTTAGGGGTAGTCCTTAGACTCCACAACACCGCTGGCAACTCTTCTAGCCAACACCCAGGTGTTTTCAGCAATGGCTCAACCAGCCTCGGCTTGATGCCTGCCAGTACCATCCCATTTGCTCTCTCAACTTGCCCATTGGAGGCAGGGTGCGCGACTGACGCAACGTCTAGTCGGATATGCTTATCTCTGCAGAATCGCACCATTGCCCCCTCTGCAAAGTTGGTGCCGTTGTCGGTGATGATACTGTGCGGGTAGCCATATCTCATGATCACATCCTTCACAAACTTCACAGCTGTGACTCCATCGCACTTCCGAATAGGCTTCACCTCGATCCACTTGGTGAACTTGTCCACCATGACCAAGATATGAGTCATGTTGCCTTTAGCCGGCTTGAAAGGACCAACCATATCCAAGCACCAGACAGCAAAGGGCCATGTGATAGGAATTGTTTTCAACTCGGAAGCTGGCATGTGAATCTTACTTGCGAACATCTGGCAGCCGGCGCACTTTCTCACGATATCTTCAGCTTGCTGCAGTGCAGTGAGCCAGTAGAAGCCATGCCGAAAAGCTTTCTTGACCAAAGCCCGAGAAGAGGCGTGATGCCCACATTCCCCTTGATGTATCTCCACCAGGATTTCTTCTCCTTCTTCTGGGCTCACACAGCGTTGCAGCACGCCGGTGGCACTTCTCTTGTGCAGCACATCTCGGACTATAGTGTAGCCCTTGGACCTTCTCTGAATCTGCCTCGCGGTCACCTCATCTTCAGGTAAAGTACCGTCCCTTAGAAAGGATAATATGGGCATTGCCCAACTCGGCGTCTCCCGCACGGGAAACACTGGTTCGTCCATTTCCATTGGGACATGCTCTGTTGGTTGCACAGGAGGAGTAGGAGCGCTTCTCTGCAGCCCAGACCGATTGGCGAGAACTTCTTCAATGAATGCAACAGCTTCTGGGTTGAGGGCGGCAGTCCCCGAGTAAGGAGTGGCAGTCCCCGAGTAAGGAATGGCAGTCCCCGGGTAGGGAGTGGCAGTCCCCGAGTAAGGAGTGGCAGTCCCCGAGTAAGGAATGGCAGTCCCCGGGTAGGGAGTGGCAGTCCCCGAGTAAGGAGTGGCAGTCCCCGAGTAGGGAGTGGCAGTCCCCGAGTAGGGAGTGGCAGTCCCCGAGTAAGGAGTGGCAGTCCCCGAGTAGGGAACGGCAGTCCCCGAGTAGAGGACGGCAGTCCCCGGGTTCCCTGCAGCACTCTCCCAGTCAATCTCCATTGGGTCAGATTCCTCACTCGGCAGAGAAGGAACAAAGATGGATTCCGAGTTGGGGGAAGGCTTGATAGATGGCTTCCTCAAATGCTCCAAGGCAATCCCTGCCGGGATGGATTGCCGAGAAGATCCCAACTTGGATAGCTCGTCTGCGGCTTCGTTCTCCGCTCGGTGAATGTGCTGAAACTCACAGCCTTCGAAAAACCCAGTCATTGACTGCACCAGGAAGCGATACGATGCCATGTTGGCATCCAAAGCGTCCCAGGTACCTGAGACTTGCTGCACCACTAGATCTGAGTCGCCATAGCATATAATGCGCTGCACACCAACCTCCTTTGCTACTCGCAACCCATGCACCACTGCCTCGTACTCGGCTACATTGTTGGATGCCTTGAAATGGATCTGCAACACATACTTGAGCTGATCCCGCTTGGGTGATGTAAGCACCACGCCAGCACCAAGGCCTTCTTTCACCTTTGAGCCATCAAAGTGCATCTTCCAATAGTTGGAAACTGGAGCGGGAGGTTCATATTGCATCTCGGCCCAGTCCACAAGAAATTCCGCCAGTACCTGAGACTTGATTGCTTCTCTTCTCGTATACGCGGGAGCGTACGCGGCTAGCTCAATCGCCCACTTGGCTACTCTGCCACTCGCCTCCTTGTTACCCATGATGTCCGAGATGGGAGCTGAGCTCACAACAGTGATGGGATGCTCCTGGAAGTAATGTTTCAGCTTCCTGGCGCCCAGGTACACACCATATGTCATCTTCTGGTAATGTGGATAGTTTTGCTTGGAACTGGACAGCACTTCACTAAGATAATAGACTGGGCGCTGCACACTCTTGCCTTCTTCTTCTCGCTCCACCACTATCACCACGCTGACTACTCGGTTAGTCGCGGCAATGTACAGCAGCATAGGCTCCTTGGGTAGCGGACTAGCCAAGACGGGAGCGCTAGCCAGCATTGCTTTCAGCTCATTGAATGCCACGTCCGCTTGCGGAGTCCAGACAAACTTGTCACTTTTCTTCATCAGCTGGTACAAAGGCAGAGCCTTCTCGCCCATTCGGCCCAGAAAGCGGCTCAGAGATGCCAGACAACCCGTGAACTTCTGCACATCCTTCAATGATCTCGGCAAAGACATGCTTTCAATAGCTTTTATCTTAGACGGATTGGCTTCAATGCCCCGACTAGAAACCAGAAAACCGAGTAGCTTTCCAGCTGGTACACCAAAGGTGCACTTACTCGGATTCAGTTTCATTTTGTACCTGCGTAGGTTAGCAAAGGTTTCCTCCAGGTCGGCAAGCAGAGTATGTGTTTTATTCGTTTTGATGACAATGTCATCTACGTACACCTGCACATTCTTGCCGAGCTGGTCGTGCAAGCATTTCTGCATGCATCTCTGATAGGTTGCACCCGCATTCCTCAGGCCAAAACACATGACACGATAGCAATAAGCCCCGTACGGGGTAATGAAAGCAGTCTTTATTTGATCAGCAGGGTTGAGTGCAATCTGGTGGAAACCAGAGTAGGCATCTATGAAAGACAACAGTTCACAGCCGACAGTGGAATCGATCACCTGATCGATGCGAGGTAGCGGGAAAGGATCCTTGGGGCACGCCTTGTTCAAGTCGGTGTAGTCGACGCACATGCGCCATGCGGTGGCAGCCTTGGGATCTTCCTTCTTCTTCTCGACCATGACCGGGTTGGCTAACCAGTCCGGGTGCAGCACTTCCATGATGAAGTTACTGATCAGCAGCTTGGTGATTTGATCACCGATGGCCTTCCTTCTCTCATCCCCGAAACGGCGTAAAGCCTGCTTCACGGGCTTGGCGTCAGGACGCACATGCAAAGAGTGCTCAACCAACTCCCTCGGGACTCCTGGTAGATCTTCATTGGTCCAGGCGAAAACATCCCGATTCTCACGGAGGAAGTGGATGAGCGCGCTTTCCTATTTCTCGGCCAACCCGGCACCAATGATGGCCACGCGCTCCGGGAACTCGGGGTCAACCTGGACTGTCTTGGTCTCCTTGGCAGCTTGGAAAGCTGTACCATGCTGGGTACTCGGCACACCTTGTGCGCCAGCTTGTGCGGACTGAGCCATGGCCCCCACCTCGTACATCTTCTTCTTCTCGGCAGCAATCACCATTGATTCCGCCAGCTGGGAGCTAGCAGAGGCACACTCCATGGACTTCTTGTAATCTCCCGAGATGGTGATAATGCCATTGGGGCCGGGGATCTTCATCTTCAGATATGCCACATGAGTAGAGGCCATGAACTTGCTCAGAGCAGGCCTGCCGAGTAGAGCATGATAGGGGCTCTGATGATCCACCACTTCAAACTGCAGGCGCTCTGTGCGGCAGTTCTCCCGAGTACCGAATAGCACATCAATCCACACTCGGCCAATCGGATTGCACGAGATCCCAGGCACAATGCCATGGAAGGTGGTCTTGCTAGGAAGCATCATGTTCTCGGCCAGGCCAAGCTTCTCGAGTGTATCCTTGTACACAATGTTGATGCTGCTGCCATTGTCGATCAGCACCTTGCTGAACCTCACATTCTTCTCGGGGCCCAGGAAGGTAGGATCCAGCACCAAAGCATAGGTGCCCGGGTTGGGCATCACCTTGGGATGATCTGCCCGAGTCCACCTGATCTCCTGGTCGCACCAGTACATGTAGTGCGGGACAGCAGGAATCACTGCATTGACCTCCATGGCCCGCCTGTGCTGCGACTGCTTGTCGACTGCCTCAGAAGTGAAGATCATGTAGCTCTCATGGTGCTCTTGGTACTGGTTGGAGCCATTGCCCCCATTGTAGCCATTGTTGCCGTTGTTGTTGCCCTGATAGTTGTTGTTGCCTCTGTTGTTGTTGTTGCGGTTGTAGTTGTTGTTGTTGTTGCGGTATCTCTCGTTGTTGAAGTTCCGGTTGGCTCCTAAAGCCACCTGGTTGACATTCTCTCTTCTCGGATAGACTGGCGGCCGAGTTGCGGGAGCGCGAGTAGGCTGAACAGTAGCATTGGCAGCTGGCAGAGGAGGAGGAGGAGGCAAACCATCACTCTTGATCACATCCCACCACTCACACTGCCGAGTAGTGTGGTTCGCAGGCCTCGAGGGATGATGAGTGTGAAAGCTGCATGGGCCATCCTTCATGTCATCGAAGATGAACTTCTTCGGCTGCTCGGAGTTCCCGCTACCCGGCTGCGCAGTGCGGAACGGTTTCTTGTTGCCTTGGCCCTGGTTCTGGTTCTGCCCGTAGGCTCCAGCAGGTTTCTGCCTTTGGCCACCACCGCCTCCAACATTCACTGCATTCACCTCTTCGGGATCATACCGAGTATCTACTCGGCGCTTGTTGCGGAACTCGTTGCGCTTGCTGCCGTTGAAGTTTCTTCTCGGCTCAGAGGAGTCCATCAATGGCTGAGTAGGATCACCGAGTGCGTACTGATCCGCAATCTTGATGGTCTCGGCCAGGGTGTTCGGCATCTCCCTCTGCAATCTCTGCCAAAGCATGCTGCCATGTCGGCAACCCTGCGCAAACCAAGTGATGGCCTGTGCCTCATTCACACCCTCACAGGTGTTCCTCAAGGTGCTCCACCGAGTAAGGTACTCGCGGTCCGTCTCGTCTTCTCGCTGCCGGCAAGCCGACAACTGCTGTGGCCTATTCGGCCTCTTGTAGGTGCTGGTGAAGTTGCTGACGAAGGCGTCCGAGAAGTCCAGCCAGCAGTTAATGCTGTGCTTGGGCAAGTTGTTGAGCCAAGTACGAGCTGGACCCTCTAGCATCTGCGGCACGTAGCGCACCGCCCATCTCCTGTTGCCACCCGCAATATGGACTGCGGTGACGTAGTCATTGAGCCAATCTTCAGGCTTGGTGCTACCATTGTAGCTCTTGGTGCCTCTTGCAAGCTGGAAGCCCTTCACGGAAGGCTCGTTCATGATGCGCGGGCCAAAGCACTCGGGGCCAGGAGGACCCGTGCTCTCAAGCCGCGCCGACAAGCTAAGACGATCCAACTGGTGCCTTGCATCTCCAGGTGCCAACACACGCTCACCAACACGGTCATGGATGTCATAACCAGCCATCTCCATGGCCGAGTAGCCATCATCATACCTATCCACCTGCATAGCTGCGGGCTGCTCCACCGGGTTGGCGACTGGTGCCACTGGGCGCGGCTGCTGCCTCTGCCGAGTGGGCGGAGCTGCGGGTTGCCGAGAAGTACCCGGACGCGCGGCTTCTCGGGCACGGCTTTGAGCTTGATGGGCTTGAGAGCCTGCTCTTGCAGCGTTGTGTTCCCGCCCGGGCTGCTGCGGCACAGCAGTCTGTTTCGCGGCAGCAGCCGGGTCATACACCTGCATTTGCCTGTCTCTACCCGAACGCCCGCTGCGGCTCTTCTCGCGACTAGGATGCGGAGATGAGGCTTGATCGTTAGATCTTGCCGCATGCGAGTGAACCACCTGCGAAGCTCCAGCTCCCGGGTTGGCCTTGCGGAACTCCTCGTTCTGCCTGGCAGCCTCCAGCACCAACTCATTGAGCCTCTCCTGCTGCCTGAGACGCGCCTCTCCATCTAGGCGCGGCAACTCGGCAGCCACAGCCTGCGCAGCTCGCAGCGTCTTAGCGGGCGTGCTGTACCTTGGCCTTGTGAAGGTGTTCGCGGTAGCGGACTGCGCGGGCTCCTCTGCAACTGTCGCCATCTCGGCACCCAGGTTGCGCCGCGTAGCACCCACTCTGCTGGGCCTCCTGGCGATTGGCGTGAAGCCGTGCGCCTTGTTGTACTCGAGCTGGTCCAGGCTCAGCTCCAACCTGATCTTCTCCAACTCCGCCTGCTCGGCGAGCAGCTCCTGGCGTTGCCGCTCGAGCTGCTCCCGCGCGGCTAGGAGCTCGATGTCGGTGGGAGTGGGCATGCCGGTTCGCGCTGCAGACGCGGGGATGACCGTAGACGTGGAAGGCGTCAAGTTGCTCTCCTTCTCGTAGGGCCGGTGGTTCCTGCCTCCAGCAGGCGGGTCGTCAACCTCCTCGACGACGGCCGCAGCGCCCGTAGCAGCTGCGCCAGTGTTTGCCGCCAAGCCCGTCACCATCACCTCAGCGCAGCATGCAGAGCTGCGTGCAGGCCTTCCGCGAGCAGCAGCCACCGCGGGAGGATCCTCCGCGTCTTGCACCAGCTCGGGGTAGGCGCTGTTGGCGACGGTGGCGACGTAGACGAGATGCGAGCCGAAGGAGATCACCGAGCCGCCCTCGGGCATGGCCATACCGCCGAAACAGCCGGCGTTGTCGGTGACGAAGTCGAAGGAGCCAAATCTGTGGACAAGGCCACAAACTACGCGCTCCGCCGATGAAGATCCCGTCCGAACAGAAACTCCAGCCAGCGCCGCTGGTTGCCCCACGGTGGGCGCCAACTGTCGTGGTGGTGTCACGGCAGATGCCATGGGATGGCTAAAGATGTGGGGACGATGGACGCTGGAGGTGTCCGGGGAGGGATCACGCGACGAGTAGCCGCGTGAGGTAAGATCCACACAACACAAACAACTCGATGTACCCAGGTTCAGGGCCCTCGTGAGGAGGTAAAACCCCTACTCCTGCCTTTCGCTATGTATTACGATGTCTCTCCGAGTAGCCACAGTACAAAAGGTAGCGCTACCGAGTAGCCTTTCTCTCCTCTCCGAGTAGGGCTAGGTCAAGAACTTAGGGATTCTAGGGTTTCCAGGGAGCAACGGTTCGCGTCTCTGGGAGCATGCCTCGCGCAGGAGGCGGCGGGGCACCTTATATACACGGTGCCCAGCCGAATACGTCCAAATCTAGACAAGTGTCGACATAGTGTGCACACTGTCCTTTCTCCGAGTACCCGCTGACAGCTTTGGTCGTTGATCTTGGCTGCTTCCGTAAAGTCGTTGGGCAAAACTAGGGGACAGACTGGTATCACTGTACCTAGGCACAGAGTAGGCCCCCCTTATCCTGCCACGGCCTGCTTCCATGCTGTCACTGTCAGGCAGGCCGTCCCCACGTGAACAGTAGTTCGAATGCTGCCAAGTACGGACCCAGGATACGCGGGATCCTGTGTCAGAACGGCTCCTTTGACTTCCTGCCCGAGTAGTTTCCCGCCAAAGGTTCCCGCCAATTGTACTCGGGCCAAACCTTCTACTCGTCAGGGCAGAACTTGATTGATATCTCCTTCTGGTCATCTTGAGGTGAGACCGAGTAGCAGTCGACCGGGTAGGGAGTACCCGGTAGTCGGCTACTCGACCAAACCTCTCTTCTGTAAGCGGCCTTTACCACCTGTCTTTACCCTACTCGGGGGTAACCCCCCGACAGCCTAGCTGAAAGGCGTTAAAGAAAAGCGCTCTCGGGAGACAACCCGTTTTATTTCTCTGTTTTCAACCAGTTTTCCTTTTTTCTTTTTCTTTTGTGTGCTTTGAACCTGGGTGTTGTCTATTTCCTTAGCAACCCCGTTATATCTTTTCTTTTGTGTTTTTGTTGAGCCAAGTAAAGCCTCTAGTGGAAAGTTGAGGCTATATTTCGGATTTCTGCACAGGAAACATATTTCTGCTGTCCACTGTTAATTCCGTATAAAATCACAGAAAATTCAAAATGACCTGAGTTTTTTGTGCGTAATCCTGGGGGGGGGGGGCTGTATACGCAACTTTTCTTAGTTGACCACTTTTTGATTTGATCAACAGAAGATTTTCGAAAAAAAATCATCTTTACCTGCTGTCCTGTTTTGACAGATTTCTGCCAATAATTGCATTTGCATCTTAATCTCTTTCTTTTGGTGTTCTTTCGAGAAAAAGAGTTTTAAAAGAAGTTGTGACAGTAGCTAATGTGTTTTTGAGTGTTACGCATGTGTTGAAACTGAACCATGTGAATTTATTATTTCGATTGCACTAACGTTACTAATGAAGATTGTGAGAAGTTTCGTGTGAAGGAAGTTTTCAAGGGTCAAGAGAAGAGGATGATATGACGTGATCAAGAAGAGTGAAGAGCCTAAGCTTGGGGATGCCCCCGTGGTACATCCCAGCAAATTCCAAGAAGACTCAAGAGTCTAAGCTTGGGGATGCCCAAGGCATCCCCTTCTTCATAGACAAATTATTATGTCACTTCTAGTGAAACTATATTTTTATTCGGTCACATCTTATTTTTGCAATAAGCTTGGTTGGACCCCAGCATTCTTTTACTCCCTCCGATCCATATTAATGGTCGCTAAATCGGATGTATCTAGCACTAAAATATGTCTAGAAACATTCGATTTAGCGACCATTAATATGGATCGGAGGGGGTATTGGAAAGTGACACGCTCCGCTTTTTCATGGGAATACTTTGTATTCTTAATCTTTGTCTGCCTGCTGCATTTATTTAGCTCCTATTTTGCATGCATCTCTTATCAGAGCTGTTAGTTTTAGTAGTGTTTTGTGAGTACTCTCATGTTTGCTTGCTGTATCATAAAGAGTATTTTTGTTAAAACATATCTTGTATGGTGCTTGTTGGGAGAAGAAACTGCTGCTTAAAGTAGAATTTATAACAGTGCAAGTAGAAGCTTGTATAGACTTTGGCTAGAACTTTGTCATGCCATTCTAAATGTTATTTTAGTTTTAAAGCCTTGTGGTTATTGAGTAGCATGAATAGCCTCAAATAGCTGAGAGTGT
The DNA here is from genome assembly GCA_028641055.1 of Alopecurus myosuroides. Taxonomy (NCBI): domain Eukaryota; kingdom Viridiplantae; phylum Streptophyta; class Magnoliopsida; order Poales; family Poaceae; genus Alopecurus; species Alopecurus myosuroides. Next base: position 325,786,776 of record CM054063.1, on the reverse strand, counting down.
TTAATATGCCATTGAAAGATTCATGAGTTGTTCTTGTCATAGTAAAGCATAAATTTATGGTATTCTCTTCCGAATGTTTTATTTGGTTGACTTGGCGCATGCCCACACCATGTTTATGACTATGAAACAGTCACGAATAGCCTCATGACCACTTAGTTTTTGAACTTGTGATACCGCTTATGCTTTAATTAATGATGTTTATGTCGCTATGCATGATTATGGCTCTTATGCTCTCTTGATTTGTCGCTCCCAGTCTTTTGCTAACCTCCACCTATACTGAGTATGAGCTCTACTCGTGCATCCAACTCCCTTAAACCAAAGTTTTTCCCATTGTGTCCACCAAACCTAACTACATGTGGTATTTAACTGCCACTCCAAAGTAAATTGCTCATGTGTTACCTTTAAATCTTTCAAAACTACTCCTGCTTTATGTTCCTGTTTTTGCTCATGAGGACGTCAATGGAGAATCTTTATCTCACTTGTTGATTGGATTTCACACCCTGGACTAGTGGCTTCATCCTCTTATCCAAATGATAGAAGAGCTGGCAGCGGGGTGCGCAACCCCAAATTAATACACACAAAATCTCTTCAAAGCATAATTATGTAAACAAAAGAGAAAGATGGATGACCTTCTACCCAGATGCGTCCTACACATGGGAGACGCTCTTGTGAATCCAGTTGGCTTGTGACGTACTGTATTTTTTGTTTACTATTCGTTGACATTAGCATCTCCAAAATATAGACACTCCTCCACGGTATGTGATTGTTGGCAGGCACCCGAGGATTCGGTTAGCCATGGTTGTGAAAGATGGATGGGAGGAGTGTCAAACTTTTAATACCTCTGTTTAATAATATAAAAAGCTCTAGCACATGAGTGATCCCTGCTTCCCTCTACGAAGGGTCTTTCTTTCACTTTTATGTTGAGTCTCCATCTTCCAACTTTATGCACATTTGAGAGAGCATTTTTTCCATTCCGAGTTCCATGTGCATTTGTCCCATAACCATCAATAATTGCTTCATGATGTGATATTGTTTGTTTTTGAATTATTTGCTCTAGTTTTCCTCATGAACTTTGAAGGTGTCCTGGCATTTATGTTTTGCCCCACTCTTTAGGACTAGCTAAATATCACTTTGCCATGCTTTCTCTATACCTGAAACAAACATTTATCTTTCTTTGCATTATTATTCATGATCCTTTATTTGAGATACTCTTCATGATGAAAAGTGATTTCTATGCTTTATTATTAAAGTTATATTTATCATGTTTGTGTTTGAAGTTCTATGATCTCAGCTTACATATGCTTTTACATTTTTATGATCAAGTTTATGTTAGTAGCATGTCACCTCAGAAATTATTGTTTTATCGTTTACCTCAGCTTACATATGCTTTCACTTCTTTATGTCATTTTTATCGACTTTCTGGGACTAACCTATTAACAAGATGCCAAGTGCCAGTTCCCTGTTTTCTGCTGTTTTTTATTTCAAAAAAGTAGTTGTGGAAATATTCTCGGAATTGGACCCCACAAAGCCCGAAGTGCCTATTTTCCCCGGAAGCATCCAGCAGACCGAAGAGGAATCGAAGAGGGGCACTAGGGGGCCCACACCATAGGGTGGCACCCCCCCTTGGCCGCGCGAGGGGTGGTGTGGGGCCCTCAGAGCTCCACCGCATCTTCCCTTTCACCTATTTATTCCCGCCGGATGGAAAACCCTAGGCACCTCATAAAATATGCCCGAAAAGTTCCGCAACCACCGTCATCGTCAACCCTAGATCAGGGGGGTTCTAAAGCTGTCTCCCTGCACCCTGCCGGAGAGGAGATCATCACCAGAGGCTTCTTCATCACCATGCCTGCCTCCGGAGTGATGCGTGAGTAGTTCATCCTTGGACTACGGGTCCATAGCAGTAGCTAGATGGTTGTCTCCTCCTCATATGCCTCCATGTTTAGATCTCGTGAGCTGCCTAACATGATCGAGATTGTTCTTATGTAACTCTATGTGCTGTGTTTGTTGGGATCCGATGAATATTGAACTTATGCCAAGTTGATTATAATATTTATTGCATATGCTATTTGTGATCTTGCATGCTTTCCGTTGCTAGTGGTTGCTCTGGCCAAGTAGTTGCTAGTGACTCCAAGAGGGAGTATTTATGCTCGAAAGTGGGTTCATGCCTCCTTTTTGCCTGTGCTCGAGTGACAGAAACGTGACGGGGGATAATGTGTTGTTGCCACTAGGGAGAAAAGAGCGGTGTGAGTGCCCGCATGTACAATCATTGCTTACGTTATACCCTTTGTTTAATGCGATTATCTGTTATTTGCAACTTAATACCTAAGGGGGTTCGGATGATAATCTGAGGGTGGATTATTAGTCATAGATGCAGTTGGATTATGGTCTATGTATATTGTTGTAATGCCCGCACTAAATATCATAGTAGTCTTCATGTCATGAATGCGCACTACGGTGCAATCTTTATTTGTCAATTGCCTAACTGTAATTTGTTCACTCAACATGCTATCTTTTATGGAGAGACACCACTAGTGAACCTATGAACCCCAGTCCATTTTCTTACACTGTTAAACAAACCACTACAATTTCATGCTTTCTTTACTTACTGTAAGCATACACCTTTTTTCCACACTATACGTCTAATCTTTGTTTTCAGCAAGACCGGTGAGATTGACAACCTCACTGTACCGTTGGGATAAAGTATTTTAGTTGTGTTGTATGCAGGTTCCGCGTTGTTGCTGACACTGGTGAGGCGCCATCACAACCGTCAGTGGCATCAACCTTCTGAAGATCCTCTTTATCCTACTGGATTGATAAACTTGGTTCTTAACTAAGGAGAAAACTCCTACTGATGTGCTCATCACACCCTCCTCTTGGGGTCTCCCAACGTGTGCAATATCTGCACCATCAATGGGTTCTCAGCAGCCTTCTTGGGCTCACAGTGGCCGGCGAACTAGTGCTCAAACTCACGGAGATGCGTCATGCCGCCGTCTAGGTCCACGTGCGGCATGACTAGCGTTCAGGTCGGGCGTGCGGCGGGACCAGCGGCAAGGCCCGCATCAGTTCTGATCTACTACTCCTGACCTGGCAGGTTTCACGTGATTATGGTGGCGGCGTAGTGGCTGAGCGCCGGCGTATTTGTTTTGATTGGTTGATCAAGCCGACTCCAAGATGGTGGGGGTGGGGGGGTATTATTGAAGGCACAAAAAATTGACTTCAACATGCAACATTCTATTACAGAGATTTGTTTGGGCCAACCCCGGGTAATATGTTCAAGCTATCTCCTGAGCTATGGCTTGAAACTGAAAAACTGAATACGCAGGACAATCTTAATTAAGCTAAATAAACCTTTCTCAGTGGAGGAGGTTAGAAATGTTTTATTCTCCATGGATTGCAATAGAGCTCCTGAACCAGACAATATCCCTATAGAATTTTATCAAACTTGCTGGGATTTGGTAAAAGATGATATCATGAGACTTTTTTTTATCATTTTTGGGCCGGAAAACTCGACCTTCAACGTCTTAACTATGATGTGATACCTTTACTACCTAAAGTCTCGGAGGCCAATGAGATTCAACAGTTTAGGCCTATTTGTCTCCTTCGCTGTATTTACAAACTTATTACTAAAACTCTCACCATTAGATTGGAGCCTTTTAGTCACAAATTTTTAGTCTGCATCAAAATTCTTTTATTAAGGGTAGGAACATCCTCGCTGAGAATTTCTCTTTACATGAGATTATTCACCATGCTCATGTTAAAAAAAAGACGGGTATCATTTTGACATTAGACTTTGAGAAAGCTTACGATAAGGTGAATTGGGAGTTTTCGTTTGCTTGTCTTAAATCTCGTGGTTTCTCTGATAAATGGTGTGGGTAGGTCAAGGAGAGTCTGTATAATGGTACGGTTAGTGTTAAGTTGAACAATGAGTATGTCCCCTACTTTCAAAGTGCTAAGGGAGTTCTTCAAGGTGATCCAATGTCCCCTACTTTATTTAATCTAGTTGCTGAGAGCTTGACTAAGATGCTACTAATGGCATAGAGAAACGGGTCTCATTAATGATCTAGGTCCTGACCTGGTGCAAAACGGGGTGGTGATTCTACAATACGCAGATGATATGGTTCTATGTGTTGGTCATGATACTGATAAAGCGATAAATTTGAAACTACTATTGTACATATTCGAACTTATGTCGGGTCTCAAAATTAACTTCGAAAAAAGTGAAATTTTTGTGATTGGAGCAGATAATGATATTGCTGATTTTTACTCTGATCTTTTATCTTGCCAAGTGGGACAGTTTCCATTAAAATACCTGGGGATGCATGTTACCTTTTCCAATCTGAAAATAATTCATTGGTAGTTCCTGGATGCTAAAATGCTTAAGAAATTGGATTCCTGGATTTGTGAGTCAGCCTCCTGTGGTGCTAGATTAACTTTACTTGACGCATGCTTAACTGGTATCCCTTCCTATGATGTGTCTCTTCATATGTTGAATAAAACAACTATTGAAAAAATGGATAAGCATCGTCGTCGTTTTTTCTGGTCGGGTAAGAAAAAAGAAGAAGTCTTATCATATGGTTAAATGGAAAAAAAAAATGTCGCTCTAAAAAGAAAGGTGGCTTAGGAGTTAAAGACTTGCATAGGAATTTTTTTATTGTATTATGTAAATGGAGGTGGAAGTTAGAAACTCACGAACGTTTGTGGCAAACTATTGTGAGAAATAAGTATATGAAAAATAAGAATATCCTTGGATTTGAAACCTAGGGTGAATGATTCTCCTTATTGGAAGAGCATTTTGAAAGTGAAAATTTTATACCTAGAAGGAAGGAAAGTAGTACTACACAATGGAAAGACTATGAGGTTTTGGATAGAACCTTGGCTAGATGATATTGCTTTGTGTGACAAATACCCCATCTTGTATGATATATCTCATGCGAAAAATATGTCCTTTCATGAGGTTTTGGAGAAATCTAGAGACATTCCTTTTCGTAGCCAAGTTACCTTTGAAAAATAAAAAATAAGAAGTATCTGACAATCCGTTTATTTGGAAAGCCAAGTTACCTTTGAAAATAAAAAAATTCCTATGGAAATTATATCAAGATGCTATTCCCTCTGGGTGTCCAAATTTCTCCTTTTGTAACAATGTTGAATCAGCTAGCCATCTCCTTTTCTCCTGCAAAGTAGCCAATGTGGTTTGGGGTATGCTAGGTAAATGTTTGGGTACAACAAATATTCATAATAATATTTGGCAAAGTTGGGTGTGGTTCTTTTCCTATCTCCCGGGGGGAGGAGAAACTCTATGCTGTCATTTTTGCTGCGTTGTGTTAGGCCATTTGGACAACACGGAATAGAGTAACCTTTGACGATTACAATATTTTATCTCCTGAAGTGGTTGTTTGAACTATGCCATCTCTTGTTTCTTACTGGGCAGGGTTGTACAAAGATGAAGAGGTGGAGACGTTGAAAGCAGGGGCCATCAAGATGATGAAGAGCGCTGGAGATGTGGTGCAAGCAAGACAGATGCCGCCGGCGCATGCTCCGATGTTGATGCTGGAAGATTCTTGACTTCAGGGTGTTGGGGAAATGGGTGTTTCTGTGCACTGGTAGCTTCTTTGTAGGGCTTGCTGTGAAAAGGTCGTTGTTTGAACCTTCGTGTGGATTTGCAGCCCGCGCGCTGTCGTGTCTTGTCCCTTGACTCTGGTTTGGTAGCTGTTAGTCTAAATGTCACCGGATTTTCGCCTCGTAGCGGTTGTTTCGATGCCGAGCAGATGTCAGCGGGTTTCCTGATGATGTAAGGGCACTTTACTATTTCCCGTTTTCCCTTGTATCCCTTGCTTGTGAGAACTGTGTATTTCCGTTATGCAAATTAATGGAAATGGGGAGAAGCCGGTTTGGAAAAAAAAATTAAGCCAACCAGTTTGGACCAGATCGATCTGCATCATTTTCTTCTAGGTTACCTAAGGCTGCTTGTCTAAAAAAAAGTTTTGCCGGTCGAGTTTGCGGTCTATCGGGGCACTTTCACTACTACTACCAACTAGCACAGCTCGGCTGCAGGGTGGGCATACCCTGTAGATCCTAGATGGCGAGAAGCGCTGCACCGTCGTCTCCGACAGCAGGGTGCAGGCGAGCTTGACAACCTGCCCGATTTGATGGTAGGACACGAGGCATTGACATCGGGGCCGTCGTGCGGGCATGAAGGCACGAGTAGAGTAGACACACCCATGGACATGTCCGCCACGAGCACGAGCTTGAGCTCCGGGAGATGAGTCATGGACCTCCGCCCTCGGCGGTGTGAGGTTAGCTCTCCACGCGCCGATGAATTGACGAGGACGAACTCACCCAGAGCCCATTTGGATTTGAAAATCCTTGGACTTTCGTCTGTGGATTTAGACGGAGTTGGACGTTATTCGTTTTCAGTTGGACTGGAAATTGACTGGATCAAGTTTATTTGGACAACAGGTTTAAGCATAATTTGGTCAAGAAGGTGGACAGTTTAATTTTGACTTGGGCATTGATCCATTTCCAGATTTACCTGGCACCTCTCGCGCATAATAAACTCTATACGTCAGTACGATTCCACGTATTTGTCTAACGTTACGCACTGAACTTGTGTGCTGGCCGACGTTAAGATGTTTTATAAAAAAAATGTTTAAAGGCATTTAATTTGCTCAGTTCTCATGCAGTTAATTGTAAAAGTTGACCCGTACTCGGAAATTAAAGGTGTTACAGTAACTCCAGGTAAGAGAGTTGTGACGACATTAATCGATACATGGTGCAGCAGAAGAAATTGAACTCCCGCCAACCAACCGCTCATCGCAGCGCTGCTTGTGCACTCCCGTGCATGTACGTCCATCGCCACACATGCTCTGCTCCGCTCCATCGACGCTACCTAGCTGGCCGCTGCATGTTCTTTCGCTCTGTTCGTACACATTTTTGTACTAGGTGCCAACACAAATGTTCAAGCTGAGGGTTATGACTAGAGGTCCGGGCGTAGTATGTGAAGCAACTACTGCGGTATGACTAGAGGGCGGCCTACTGGTACTGTGCAACTCCCACGACCTTTACACTTTACAGCAAAGAAAACAGAGTGCAAACTTATCAATGCAAAACCCGTATGCACAGTACATGCACCAGTTTTATATAGTGCACACTTGCCTGCCACTGGCCGCGACAATAAAACTACTGATCGCAACACCAAGCGTGCACGTACGCTAGGCGATCATGGAGTTGGCGCACAAAGATCACCTCCTCGCCGCCGTCCACGCGCTCCTCGGCGTCGCCGCGCTCCTCCTCTGCCTCCTCGCCGAGCTCCTCGTCTTCTCCCTGCACCGCCACGCCGCGCTCTACCTCCTCCCCGCCACCGCGATGCTGCTGCTCCTGCGCCGCTCCCGCCTGCGCGCGGACGTCGACCTGCTGGACTACGCGTACCTCAGGCCGCCCCGCCGCCTGCGCGTCACCACCCCGAGCCTCCTCGAGCACTTCCGCCACGCCGGCTGCTTCGACGACGACAGCATCGAGTTCATGTCCGCGGTCGTCGAGGCCAGCGGCATGTGCGACGAGACCTACCTCCCGCCCTCGCTGCGCCGCATCCCGCCCTCGGTCACGCACGCCGACGCCGTCCAGGAGGCGGGCGCGCTCTTCTTCCCCACGCTCGACGAGCTTTTCGCCAAGACCAGCGTGCCGCCTTCCGCCGTCGGCGCGCTCGTCGTCAGCTGCAGCGGCTTCTGCCCCGCGCCGTCGCTCGCCTCCGTCATCGTCAACAGATACCGCATGCCCGGGGACGTCAAGGCGTTCAGCCTGTCCGGCATGGGCTGCGCCGCGGGCGTCGTCGGCGTGGACGTCGCGACCGGCGTTCTCAGAGCGCACGCCGGCGCCCTCCAGTACGCGGTCGTCGTCAGCGCGGAGATCGTCACCGTCGGGTGGTACCCTGGGAAGGATCCGAGCAAGCTGCTGATGAACTGCTTGTTCCGCACCGGCTGCTCCGCCGCGCTTCTGTCGAACACCGTCGCCGCGGCAGCGCCGTCCAAGTACCGTCTCGTAGCGCTGACGCGCACGAACCTCGCCGCAGACGACCACGCGTACGCATCGGCGTTGAAGGAGGAGTACGACGAGGGCATCACCGGGTTCAGCCTCGGCTACAGCCTCGGCGGCGTGGCACGGGATCTTCTCCGCGCCCACCTCCCCGCCCTTGGCGCCGCCATCCTCCCGTGGCACGAGAAGCTCCGCTACGCCGCGGCGCTCCTGCGGTTCCAGTTCAATCAGCGCCATGGCAGCAGCAAGAAGCTCCCCGACGACGACGACGCGCCGAAGCCGAACTTCCTCGCCGGGGCCAAGCACCTATGCCTGCCGGCGTCGGGGATGCCGATGATAAGGAGGCTGGTGGAGGGGCTGGGGGGCGGGGAGAGGGAGGAGGACGCGGCGCTCGCGACGTTCCAGCGGTTCGGGAACCAGTCGGCGGCGTCGCTGTGGTACCAGCTCGCGTTCCACGAGGCCAAGTCGCGGGTTCGCAAGGGCGACCGCGTCTGGCAGCTCGGCATGGGGAGCGGGCCCAAGGCGAACAGCGCGGTGTGGGAGCGCGTCGTCGCGGACTGCAGCGGCGCCGCGGCACCCGCCGCCGACGAGGGCCCCTGGGGCAACTGCATCCACCGTTTCCCGGTGAGGGAACAGCCGCGCCGAGAGCTCGATCCTCGATTATGCAAATGATACCTACGCGTCACCTTGTGCGTGCGCGGGTGGTTCGACCTCGAGGAGGAGAATGTCTGCAACTGCAAGTGCGAGGGATAATAATGCCTTTTCATCTCAAGAGGCTAATATTGTTTTGTTTGTGCCATTTGTATGGTCTTTAGCTATTTTTTGTACTATGCGCTTTTATTTTCAAGAGTATATGTATGCACTTTAGCTTTGCTTCCGTTGGTTCTTGACTTGCTTAATCGTTGTTGATGATGTCGTGTGTCGATTCTGCGTTTGGAGTTGCAAGCGTGTTTGCCAAAAGTTCCATTGATGTTTCATAACGATTTCAGTACAAATTTCGCAAACACAAACCACGCCGCGATACCGATGTTCCCGTGTCGAGCGTATCATCACCTCCATCTTGCGGACCGCGTGTCAGTAGCTTCGGGAGACAAAGATGGCGACTTCGTGACCGTAGTGGCGCAAGTTCGTGGGCGTCGAGTCTGGGATGACGAGGCTTCGTCCTTGGCTGGAGTCATGTGCTTTTGATCGTCACGGGTTGTGAATAGGGTTTTTCGGGAAAAAATCATTGTTGGCTCATTCGACACCAACACGGTGCCCTCATCAGATGACATCATTCCTTCGCGAAGGGTAGTGGCTACCCTCCACCCACTTCCCTCTATTTACGGGAGGAAACCATTGGACCACTCCGCCGATACAGGCAGTAGCGATTTCTTTCCTTCTTCAAGGTACTGCTTGGTACTCGACGATTCGGTGCTATGAGCGTGGTGGTACTTCTCCGGAGGGCGCAACGGTCGCGTGTCACCTTAATTTAGTCTTTCCGCCTATGTCTCCATTTATCTTTTGTTTTCTTTGTTTGACATGTGTTTGTTGATGCCTCGGCATTTCGGTTCGTGAATCTTGTTCGTTGAATTGGTTGTTTATATTAATATAGCAGGGTGAAAACCTGTTTCGAGGAGGAATTTCACACAGATGTCAAGATTCAACATTGTTACCTAGAGCTTCTTTGAAGGCATCTCACGGATATTTTATAAATGAATGAACATTAAACATGGCTAATATATTACTTATACATGTTTTCGTGGAGAAACATAGACTCTTGCATAATTTCATATATGCTTCACTTTTCGTGAAAGAATTATAAATTGTTTATGCATTTTCATTGAAATCTAGATGAATCCTCACCAAACCTCTCCCGGGGAGTGATTTATGTAAAAAAAAATAGAAAGCCCTATATTTGAATATGCCGACATTAAACGATCTATATTGGACTATGGGTTGATTTTCATAAAATAGAAGCGTATATATGCAAGACTATGGAGAAGCAAAGTGTAGTATGAAAAAAAAATGGAATGTTATGATAGTGCCAACATCCAAGATTGCATTTCCCATGACTATGTACTTTAACTTTGCTTCGATTTTTTTTTTTTTGGTTAATAGTTGTTGGATGTGGTCATGGGGATCTGCAGGATGTTTGATATAGTGGAGAGTGCATTGCATATGTACTTGACTACTTATGTGTTTTTTCTGTTTGACATGCTTCATTGTTATTTTTATCTCATGTCATGATTTAGAGCTGCACATTATTTAAGAAAGAAAATCTTGGAACAGTCGAGTTTCTTATAGTTCAGTTTAAATAGTAATATTATTGTTTGTACTTACAATTAATTTTTATAGCAGAACTGGAGTCTAATACTGACGTGCACAAACGGCCGAGCCGACGATTAAGGCTACTCGTAGGGGTTGAGGAGGAGGACGAAGAGGGCATGACCAAGTTCAACATCGGTCGGGGCCTCAGCGATGTGGCGCAAGACCTCCTCAGCGCACACTTCCCCACCCTCAGCGCAGCCTTCCTCCGTGGCAGGCACGAGAAGCTCCGCTACACTGTGGAGCTCGTGCAGTTCCACTTCGATCACCGTCATGGCAGCAGTAAGAAGCAGCTCTCCGACGAAGACTAACACGCCGAAGCCAAACTTTTTCGCGGGAGCGAAGCACCTGTGCCTGCCATCGTCGGGGATGCCAATGATTAGGGAGGCTGCCGAAGGTAATGGGGCTAGGGGACAGGGAGGCGGTAGCGGCGCTCGTGATGTTCCAGCGGTCCGGGAACCGGACTGCGGCGTTGCTGCCGTACCAGCTCAAGTTCCACCGGCGGATCTAGGATTTTAGTGAAGGGTATGCCGCACCAAAAAAGTTATGTGCATTTCGATATTATTTTTAGTTATTCCTCCAGCTACTCTCCCTTGTTACTCTCCACCGTGCTCTTCCACCACAGTTTTAGTCGGAAAAAGATTTGGCGTCTCTTTGATTCAAAGGAATAGCATAGCATTTTTGTAGGATAGAATCCTACAAAAAGTTTTTTCCTTTAGAGCTTGTTTGATTCATAGGATTGCATCCTATAGAAAATATTCCCATAAATATCTTGTAGTGCAAATCCTATAGGAAACTAATATGAGGTCCAACCTCATGAAAAAATTCCTTTACACAATCAAAGAGAATCACACTTCCCATAGTATTCAAATTGACATGTCATCCCAATCATATAGGATTCTCATTCCTATCTTCTTAGAGAACTAAGCGTAGGGCTATTGAGGCCCTGAGAATCGCTCCCGTTGTGGGCCCGATTTGTCGGCGTGTGTTTCTGGTCGTTGGCGGTGCCTTCCTGGGTCGTCTCGCTGCGTGGGCCTGCTTTGTGCGCTGGCGGCGCGCATTTGTCCTGCGTGGCCGGTACAGGGTATGTCGGTTTCCATCGATGTCTTCCTTCTCTTTTTGGCTCTTTGGCTCTGTTTTCGCCTGCCCCTCCTCTTCTCTTCCTTCCTCCCCTTTTTCTCTAGTGGTGGCCGCCTCCTTTCAGAAGATTCCGCGCTCCGGCCTAGGCCTCCGCTGCTCCTTCGATTGGTGGTGGCGGCTCTGTCTTCTGGCGGTGGTCGAGCTGCCGCTTTCGGCGCTGCAGCTGGTGCCGTCTTGCCGGCGGTTTGTCTCGCTCGTCCCTGTCTTTCTCGATTCTAGGTCGCATTGTGGATTGTTGAGTTCATTGATGTAGATATGTAACATGCATGTGTTTTGTGTTCGATTGCTGCGGGGAATCGCGGATTTTTTTTTTTTTTTTTTTCCTTTTTCCCCTTCGTGCGATTTTGGGTGGATCCGGTTTGTGTAGGATTGCATGTCAGTGCCTTACGTTTTTCTGTGCTGTGAGTTATGCTGTGGGCTGATTGCTGTTCTAGGATTGACTGCCGGTTGCAGGATGTGATTGGATCTCTGCGGTTTGTTTTCTGGGTGTTGTTTTGGGTGCATCCCCTTCCAATCCCCCACAAATCTCATGTGAAACAGCGAGTTAATGCAAGCATACGAGAGGTTCATGCATCGCCCGTTCACAAGTTTCCATGTATATGTGCATAAGTTTGGAGGCGAGCTGGGTGTTTGAAGCCGTCGGTGCTGGTCTTCCTCGCTGTAAAGTCGTGGACGACCTGTGCCATGTCTGTAGGAAGAACATGTTTCAGTTGTGTCTGCGCTATCCAGTCCAGTCGTGCGGGTATGTAGCATTGCATCAACAGGCGGCAGAAGGCACAGATTCATCATATGATAAATGCCTGTATGTGTTATCTTCTCCCTCCACCATATCGCGCCTGTTCTCCAACTTCAGGTCCTCTCTCAAATCTAATCTGATTATCTGAGGCATATACGTATGTTTTACTCCATCTCCACTTTAAGCCCATGCCCCTATACTTCGTTGTTTTCGGTCCGTGCAACGTCATATATCATGATCTGCTGATTCCTTTTGATATCAGTACATACACAAGCCACGGACGATTGCCATTTGTGTAGGGCGACATATATGCATGTTTCTAATCGTGGCAGTGAAGGACAGATGTACAAGTAATGTTCTCTTCAACAGCTTTATTTAAAAAGTTTATTTGTCTTGATGTGTATCGCATCTTACAAGAATGCATGCCACTCGCTTGATGAAATACCGCAACTATCAAACATGATGAATACTTCTAGAAGGTAAAGAGCCCCTTAACCTGTACTATAGTTTCATCTCCTGGTGTTTTTTGTTTAATTTTCCGCAATTTGTGGCTATACGTTAATATATGCAAGTCAGGCTAAACGTTTGTGTTTTCTGGTGATGTCTCCATTTATTTTCAGATTTCCTTCAACGAAACCTTTCAACCAGTCCAATTGGATTTGAAACCTTTATACTTTACATGTAACACACATAACAAGTTGTGCTTAAATCTGGCTGCTCCCCATCACAAGTAAGCTACCCTTCTATTTACTATAGCGATGTGTGCTGCTGCACATTTTGCTGCCTAACCTTAATTGTCTGCCAAGTTCTTTTTGGGACGCCCTTTGTTTCATATTTCAATATACATCTTTTTGGAATTCCTGGTGATCAAACTTTGGTTCCCGAATGCACTAATTTTCTCCTTCTGTTATTTTGCTGAATGCATATAAATTTTTAATGTCTCAGATCGATCATACAGAAAGCATATGGTGATGATCATTTATTAATATTATATCTGCTTACTTGATTTCGTAAACTATGGTACGAGTCACAGTTACATGTGCATCATGTTGTGTAGTATTGAACCTGTTAGTCTGGAAACTGAACCCTCTCCCTGTTGTGTTGTGTCCTGTGTTCTGCAGGTGATGACTGATCATCGCCGGTGAGTAATATAGTAGAAAGTTTAAACGAGAGAGGTAAAAGGTGACTGGCAGATGGTGACCAAAATGGTTAGAGTCAGATAGCTGCAGAGAGAGAGAGCAGCAGTTGCAGCCAGGACAACGACATGATATATTTGCCAGCTTCAACAGTGAGGAATTCAGAGTTTCCTACAGAGTTAACATAATAGTTGGAAAAACAACCCTCCAAGATGCTACGAATTGCTCACTACGATCCTTTCTGAATGCGTTTCTCGGGACCTAGGAAAGCAAGATGCTAATAGCTATGGGTATCTGTATCGTGGTGATGTGATCTACTGTTATTCTGCATATATACTTGATGATCTATCAGAGATTTCTCCATGTTTTTCTGGACACGCAGGAGAAGACATACAAGGGTAGATGTCATGTCAGCTCCGTGGCTTTAAACTCGCCGTGAGAAATGAACATTTTCTTATTCCTGGTTTCTCGGTCCTGCAATAGAGAAGGTGCCCAATTGTGATATCTTCGCTTTTTTCCTCGGCACCATGGTGTCAATGTTATATTTGAAAATTTCTACTTCACTTTTGTGTGAACTAATTACGTCACATCTTACAAACAGGTCAATATCCAAATATCATGAACTCTTGGTCACATTATTGATACGTAAAATTAGAATGCTGAAGTTAGATTCTAAGGTTGCATTCTTGTCCTATGATGGAATTTTTATTGAGCCACCTTTTGCCAAAATTCTATCTACTCTCATTTATAGTTCATCTGTGTCGAGATGTAAGATAATGACGATTCCTAATATGGTAGTTCTGTGACATTGGACTCTGATGGCAAATGCTACACAGATGTTGAAGAGTCCATAAAATATATTTTTTCAAATATGCAATTGTTCTATGTGTTGCTCTTGAACACATATGAGCATTTCCTATTGTCCTATTCTAGAGCAGTATGACTAATATTAGTTGTGATGTACTCCCTTCCCGGACAAAGATTGTTCTCATTTAGTGTTGCTCTTTCTTTCGCAAGTAGAGACAAGAATGCTTACTTTATGTACACCTTACCATCCAAGTGTGGAGATGAAGAAATGCCGGTACAACTTTATATATTAACGCCATAACAAATGCAGTTGTGACGTTTCATGCTGGAAATTTTGGTGTTCGAAATACCATGCATGGATCTTTTTACGCTAATACTTCCATGGCTGTTCTCTGTACTTTAATTTTCTATTGTCACAAGCTTCTTTTTTAGTATCAAACCCATTTCAGAAATAGAAGTTTCTGAATAGTCAGCGGATCTCTTGACTTTGTTAGTTTGGTGACGTTGATAATTCGTTATTGCTTGCCATATGTGTCAGTGTCACACAGAGTGTCTACTGTGCCCAAAGTGAACATATTTTTGTATGAATCATTTTATTCTATGTACCAAGAAAACTATAGATCATATGGTCATCCTATAAGAATTACAAGACAAATACTTTAACAACACGGAGCGGCGCAGCAAAGCGCGCGAGGTCCTTCTAGTATTTTTCTATCCTATAAATCAAAGGAGAAGTGACGGTTTTTGTGACATTTCTATTTTCGGCATTTTTGGGCGTTTGGACTTAGTGAAAAGCATGGTTTGAGTAGTCAACTCTTCTTTTCTGACGATATTTTGTACAGATGTAGGGCTCATAGCCGATTAATTAGTTGGCTCTGTATAACCCTACTACCACAGCTACCTAGTGCCTATGAGAGTACATGTACGCATTGGCCCGTAACTACAAACATCTGTACAAGTTCAGCACATGTGCCATGAGGGATCAATGGATGCATGCATTGGCCTAACGTGCATGTCTAATGGCAATGCGCAGGTATTTAGCTAGAACAGAGTATGTGCTAATGGGAGGGGATTAATCAGAGAATTAGACCTGATAATTAGTAGCCCCGTTACATATTATCGAGGGGGGCCGCCGATGGGGTGTGGGTTGGGGGCTCCTTGATCCGCCACTACCGTGCACAATTCGGGCGAAGAAAGTGTACATGTGCAGCAAGGGATGGTGGAGATAAGCCGGGTGACCGCAGCCCCGAAGCACATCGCCCACGGTGCGTCGCTGGTCGTCTGCACCTTGCCCTTTTTACACATTTTTTTATCTCTCAAAACTAATTTGTGATTGCCAAGTTCAATTTTTGGAGATTTTTTTTCCTTTTCCTCCACAAATATTTTACACTCTTTTTCTCTACTGCAAGCATGAGGGGCGCAGCATGTTCTCAAGAGCATGCACCGCGTACCAATTTTACAGCGATCGCGAAATAGTTGGCACTCCATGACAACAATAGGACCTTAAAAAAACCATCGGAGAAGAACCTATAAGAGCATGTCTAACAGACCCCTTATATTTTCGCCCCTTAAAACGCGTGTAGAGGGCCTTGTATACGCATTTCGCCGGCCAAAAACTCGGGCGAGCTAGCAGACCCCCTACTCCCACCCCGTAAAACAGAATATTCTGTTTTACGGGGTGGGGGTAGGGGGTCTGCTAGCTCGCACGAGCTTTTGGCCCCTCACAAAACAGGGTTTTGCAGGGTTTAGCACAACTACACAAGCATATCAAATATGGCAGATTCAAGATATGCGATGCATAATCCATAGTTTTACATCACAAATAGATCAACAAGTTCATAGGTCATGTTCTAGGCATAGAGGTTCCCAAAAGTACTGCCACCACCAACGCGATCCACATCAATCTTGCAGCCCACCGTCGGCACCACCACTCACCGAAGTTGAAGCACCAAGGTTGGATGCCTCGCGAGCTTGACGCGCCTGCAACTTCCTCGCCATGATCTCGGCATTGCTCTCCTTCCACCACAGCAGCTGATCCTCGTCCATGTCCTTGGTGTTCATCATCATGATCTCCTTCTCCTCGGCCAAGAGCTCCTTCATGGCTTTGGTTTGTTTGAGAGCCAACATTTGGGCATCCAACTCGGCCTTGCGCATAGCCTCCTCTCTTTTTGCAGCCACCTTGGCAATCTTCACCTCCTTTTTCTTCTCGGTGATGAGGACCTTGGTCTCCAATGTCTTGAATGCTATTTCCTCCTTTGCCCTAATGTGCTGATCCATCTTGTCCTTGAAGCTAGCTGTCTCGGCTTCTAGCCTCTGCCTCTCCTTCGCCTTCTTGGTGCCCTCGGGCTTGCCTACGTTGCGGCCACCCATGTCTTCCTCTTCATCATCCATGTTGAGCATTGCCTCCTTCTTGCACTTTGGCTCTTCGTCCCTCAACTTCCACTTGGGAAGGTGTTGGAGCAATTTGAAGCAATGCTCAAACTGAAATTCCTTGTTCTTTGACCCGGCCATATCTTTGTACCGCAATTGAGCATACTTGGGCTGCACAACAACAATGTAGTGTGATGTTTACACAAGAACACATAGTTTGCACAAGAAATCTGTCACAAAACTTACGTAGTCCGTTGCCACACATCCACTTGGTGGATTATCCGCCACTTGGTCCATGGCAGCGCTCCAACGAGAACAAGCTGGCTTGATCGCGTTCCACCTGCCTTCAAGGGAGCGGTAGGATCGATCCGCCAAAGTCTTCGTGCGAGGCTTGAGCTTGTGGTAAAGATCCTCAATTCGTTGCCAATAGCGCTTGCCGGTTTGATCGGTGCCGGTGGCAGCATCCATAGACACTTTGCCCCACGCACGGACCAATGTGACATCTTCAATCTCGGTGTAGTTGGGCTGCTTCCCCGATTTGCTCCGCCGCGCAGTAGCCTCGTCCACCTCAACCACGTCGTCGTCCACCTCTTCGTCCGCCTCTTCATCCTCGCCATAGTCAGCGTACTCGTCGTCGAAGCCACCAATGCCCGAATCCAAGTCCACCGCAGAATCGTTGAGCATATCCATGTAGGATGTCGCGGCAGCAGGCGCAGGCACTTCGTCGAGCACCTGGCGGGCACCAGCGGGCGGCGGCGTGGGCAACCGCGGCGTGGGCGGCGTGGGAGCAGGCAGAACGACCGGTGACGGAACCTCGGCGACCACCTGCGTGGGCGGATCGTCAGCTGCAGGCGTGGCGGCCTTCTTCACCTTTGGCGGCCGCCCCCTCGTCGCGAATGACTTCACCCTCTTGGCGGTAGCAGCAGTGGCCGCCGCCGCCCCCGCCGCCGTCGCTACCGCAGGCCCCGGCGGTGTGTCGAAGAAGAGCTTCGGGATCCTCTTCCTCTTCATCGGCATGGTGGCCGAGATGATGGCGGCGACATCGGCGGAGGCCGTGGCGTCGACGGTGGCAGTATTCACCACCTCGGACATGGGTGCCGCGCCGTCGGCGGTGGGAGGGGCTTGCGAGGAGTCCATGGCGGCGAGATCTGGCCACGCGGTGGCCGGGGATGGCGAGGAGGCGGATTTCCGGCGGCGGCGGCGGCGGTTGGGAGGTTCGCGCGCGTTGGGGGAAAAGGTGAGGGGTTGGACCTCTATATCTCCTCCCGACCCGCACATGTAGGGGTCGACGGGCCGCCCCCTACCCAAACTTGTAAAAAATCGTCCGGGGTGGTCCATTTACGGGGCGTGCTAGATGGCCGGGTAGAGCCCAAACCCGTATATCGGCGGTTATTATACGGGTTTGGGCCATTTAGGGGGTCTGTTAGACATGCTCTAATCTAAACAACCTAGGGCTGAAAAAGGCTGAACTCTTTGACCCCACCCAAGCTCCATATGTTTTCCAGTCTAACGTATGAACAGAACAAAATCTTTACTAGGTTTCTACGAAAATCTAATGGTTTGTGGGCTGTGTCTAAGGAGATTCAAAAACTACATCTAAATTGCAGGGGTGCTGCCCATCTTTAGCTTCAATCATACCTGAATGGATATTAATTAACGGACATACCGCCAATGCCCGGGCAAACAAAATTCAAATACAGGGCTTAACAGACTAGCATACAAATAAAAAATTACAAATCGCTGTAAACTCGTTCTGAAGAAAATTGTTAGTAGAAGTGATGCTGAAAATTTGACAGATTTTTTAGAGGAACGTGCTATTAAAGGAAATAAGGAGAATGAAAAAACAGCACAAAAAAAGAAAACAAACAAAAACAAAAAAAAGAAAGCAAAAAATGTATAGGGAGAAAGAAAATACAGCTTAATGGGTCGCGGCCTATATGGAGGGAGGTGCGCGGCGCGAGCTTTGGATGCCGCGTCGAGCGGCCTATGTTGGGCAGCATATCCCACATATCTTCCCTCTCCTTTGGTCGTATATTGCCCGGGTTTAGCGAGCGCAAGCGCTCGGCTCGCACGCGAGCAGTCTACTTTTAGGCCGGCTTTGGTCAGCCCATTAACATGTAAGATTTCTTAATTGTTTTCTTACTGTTATTTATTTTTCTATTTTCCTGAATTATGCTTGATTTTCACTTTTTATTTATTTTAAAAATAAACAAATTTTAAAATGAACAACTTTAAAATATGAATGATTTTTAATTTTTTTAAATGAACAGATTTAAAATTTGAATAATTTTCGAATTTAAATATTTTTAAAATTAGAACAGATTTCAAAACAAATATTTTTTAAATAAAAAAAAAATAAAACTAACAACAAATAATAAAACAGAAATAAAGGTTCGACCCCCCCCTCCATCCTTTTTCTCTTCCTTTCTCTTATTTTCTTATTTACAGATTAATGGGCCGACATTTACATGTCGAACGCGGGCGAGTCCTTATAGGACTCGCAATGAGCGATATATAGTGGTTGCGTATTGCGTAGCCAACTCGCCTCTCCTGGCTCGTGTATCTTCTTACGCCATTCATGATCAAACAAAAATACTCGCGCCGCGCACCTCCCTCCATATGGGCCGCGACCCATTAAGTTATTCTCTTTCTCCCTATACATTTTTTGCTTTCCTTTTTCAGTTTTCTATTTTTTTTCTCTTTTTGTGTTGTCTTTTTTTGAAATTTCGTGGTATTTTCCATTTGATTTTTTTCATTTTTCTATCCATTTAAAAAAATCTCTTTTTTACTTTATTTTTTGTTATATTTGTTTATGATTTAAAAATCGGTCTAGATAAACTATATCTTTTAAAAAAAGTCTTTGTGGCCCTTGTTCGCCCTCGACCATCAATTTATGATGTTATGCATGGTGTAAAAAATGTTCAAGTGGCTCAAAAAAAAGTTTACGAGTATAAAAGATATATATGATGTTCGAAAAATCGAAAGAAAGTTCATTGGGTTATAAAATGCTAATTGGTTTGAAAAGAATGTTCATGGAATTAAAAAATACCTTAATGTGGCGCAAAAACCATTCACCCATTAAAAACTATAAGGTTATATCTTTCTTAAAATAAATTACTTTTCATATAAATAAATAAAACATGTTTTTTTATATTTCTTAGCAAAATACACAACTGAAAGGAAAATAGAAATTAATAAAACTCGCCACACATTGGGAGACCCATAAATTAGGTGCTTCACATAGCAGAGGTGAGCTTCGACGCTAAAATTATTGAATAGGATCTACCGAGATGGGGAGGTTGGACAGGGAAATCCTATTTGAATGTAAACACGTCCCTGAACGTGTCGACGCTTGCACACTTGGTATTGTGGGTCGTAATCTTCCACCACCACCACCACCTCACCATTTCCAACATGGATCACCGTCAATCCCCAAGCCTCTACCGCCGACTAGACCGCATATATACCATCTTCTGGCACCACCCGCGTCAAACGCCGCTCCACCCTCCTCAATCCACCTAATACCGCTTGTCCACCCCCACCGCTCGCGTCCCTTGAAAACCCCATATATTGTCTTTAGCGTCTTGGCCCCATATTCTCTGGTGGTTTTATTCTTGAGCTAAACCTTAGAAAAAGTTGCTCTTTTGAGAAAATTATTTTTCTACTGGTTGCCTAAAATACTCCATGCATTCAACTACAAAGATAAAGTTTTATAAATATTACCCGAAAAAACTTGCATAAATAGTAGATTACATGAAAATAAATAAGTTTCGATAAACAATCGCAAATACAAGATTTATCTCTATGATTTTCTGATAGGTTTGTATATCATACATTCTTCTTGGAGGGATAAATAATCGCAAACACAAAGTCCTAAGGGAAAAAGGTCTGGTCACCAAGACTCACATATCCCTCCTTTCACCAGGACACACAATCCATGCCCATTAGCCCAATTACTAGGGTAGATCTTTGCACATAGTCGGCGATATCTAGCCTTCACAAACTCTCTGCTCATTCGCGATCACCGTAATGGTTTTCATGTGACACATAGTCGTCTAGGAGGCGCACAACCTCCAAAAGGTAACGCTTCTAGCACTTGGATCTTGAAGTCATTGCAAATTTTCTGGAGGTTCCGAGGGTAATGGATTGTGGAGAAAGTGAAATAGTTGTTGGAAAATTTGTGAAATTATTTGGTATTTTTCAGAGTTTCATTTTCCTCATATTTGTTAAGTTCCCCTTTCGATAGTACCGTAACTATGACTCAAGGAAATATGAAATTACAGCCTTCATAGATGTCATTTCTTTTCTCAAATATTTGGCGGGCGAGAATGGCTCAATCCACTAGCAATTGAAACCAAAATCCGCAACACTTTAACAACTTATTAGTGTCTTAGTTTATACAAAAATCAATACGGATGCTATTTTTTCGATAGGGAGTTTTTATTACTTAAAAGTTTAAGAGTTATATCCGGCCTCTGCATAACGAGATGCACGTCATGATGAGAAATTGTAAGAACGCCTAAGACGGCGGAGGGAAAATATGCAAATTATGTTGTCATACATGTTGGGATAAAAAGACTCTCGCCGTATCCTCCAGTCTGATACACACCTCCGTAAATAGGTCTTGATGCTCCACACGTTGCAACGGAGACCACGAATGGAGCGTAGCTTTACTCCCTTAGATAACCTGCACAAGAGAACAATTTTTATCATAAAAAACATTGTCATTTCTACATCGCCAAATCGACCATATAACGGCTAATAGTCCCACCCTTATAAGTTTCTTAAACCTACGATCCACGCCATTCAGCCAATTGCCAAAAATATCCATAATACTTGTTGGTGGGTATAAGGTAGAACCTATTTGGATGATAGGCCATATAGAACTAGCAAATGTGCACTCAAAGAATAAATTCTTGATCGTCTTGTCTTTATGACAGAAGACACACATTTTACTTCCATGCCAAATGTTTCTCACAAGGTTATCGTTAATTAGAATCACTCCTTGACGAAGTTACCACGCAAAAACTTAATTTTTTTTAGAGGAATCTTCATCTTCCATTTTTTTTTGGACTTGCATATCCGGTTCAATTAGGGCCTTATACAATGAGTCAACCGGGCATTGACC
The DNA here is from genome assembly GCA_028641055.1 of Alopecurus myosuroides. Classification (NCBI taxonomy): domain Eukaryota; kingdom Viridiplantae; phylum Streptophyta; class Magnoliopsida; order Poales; family Poaceae; genus Alopecurus; species Alopecurus myosuroides. Next base: position 325,765,124 of record CM054063.1, on the reverse strand, counting down.
TGAATTATGTAAATTCCATCGAAACTCAGCATTCCCTTGGGACGAGTTAACTGACCCTAGTTGCAACAACAACTCATTCCAAGATTCCATGCGGGGACCAATAAGGTCCCTCCAAAACGTCACATTAGGTGGGTTATTTTCCAACACCTGTCTGAGCGTATCGCTCTTGTGTGGTCCGACGATAATGTTGTACATGGCATGATATTGTTCTCTAAGTGTAGTATTAGCCAACCACTTGTCCTCCCAGAACCTTATCTCAAAACCATCTTTAATAAAGAAGAAACCATATGGAACAAAGAATTTCTTTGTTCCCATTAAGTCAGCCCAAAAGTGTGAATAGCCTGATTTCCGGACAACGTGTGACATCGCCTTTGAGCCAATATACTTTATCTTTAGCATATTATTCCAAAACCCATCTTTGGTAAGCAGGTTAAACAGTCACTTACCGGGGAGAGCTCTATTCTTGACCTCTAGGTTATGAATACCCAACCCACCTTGATCTTTGGGTGGACACAATAGACTCCATTTAGCCATACTATACTTTCTTTTCTCACTATTCCCCTTGCCAAAAGAATCCTGATCGAAAGTAATCCAATCGATGCAACACTCCCTTTGGTATTTGGAAGAAGGAAATCATATACAGTACCATGTCACTTAGTACTGAATTAATGAGAACTAATCTCCATCCCAGGGATAGTAGTTTACCTTTCCAATTACTTAAACGTTTTTGTAGTCTTTCCTCAACCCGATTCCATTGAGAAATCGTCACCCTCCTGAAGTGAATCGGAATGCCTAGATAGTTAATTGGGAACAGAACTTGCTCACAACCAAAAGTTTCAGCATATTGTGCAACATCATCGTTAGACTTACCGAAGCAAAATAATTAACTTTTATGGAAATTAATCTTTAGACCTGAAAGCTGCTCGAACGCTGATAATATTAATGTCAGGTTTCTGAATTTTTCAAAGTCATGATCCATAAAAAAAATCGTATCGTGAGCATATTGATGTATAGACAATCCACCATCCGCTATATGCGGTACTATCCCTTCAATTTGGCCATCAAGTTTTGCTCTCTCAATGATTATGGCTAACATATCATTGAATATATTAAATAATATAGGTGATAATGGATCGTCTTGTTGTAATCCTTTTTCATTTGGAAGTATGCACTAACATCATCGTTGACTTTTATAGCAACACTTCCTCCCGAGACAAAGTTAGGAAAAGGACTCTCCACTCATCATAAAATCCTTTCATTTTGAGTGTTTACCGGAGGAAAGAGCATTTGACTTTATCACAGGCCTTATCAAAGTCTATTTTTAATATTACCCCATTCATATTTTTCCGATATAACTCATGCATTGTTTCATGTAAAATCACAACTCCGTCTAGGATATTGCGACCTTGCATAAACATCGTCTCAGTCGGATGCACAATATTATCAGCCACCGTATTAAGTCTAGTAGTCAAGGCTTTTGTGAATATTTTGAAGCACGTGTTTAGAAGACATATAGGTCAATAGTGTAGGATCCTTTCTACTTCATTCACTTTTGGCAACAAAATTAACTCCCCGAAATTTAGACAAAATAGTTCGAGTTGTCCAGGATTTAAGACCTGGAATAACTCTAACAAGTCCAATTTGATTATTTCCCAGAAGTTTTGATAAAAATCAGTTGGGAAACCATCCTCACCCGGTGCCTTATTGTGTTCCATTTCGAGGACCGCCCTTTTCACCTCATCCTCAGAATAAGGCGCATTAAGGTGGGCGTTCTCCTCCTCAGAAACTTGTGGGATATCGGTTGTTTATGTTTCCTCTAACATGAAGTTACCCTTATCAAGAGAACCTAATAGATGTTTATAACAATTCATGATGTAGGATTTCAGCTGCTCATGACCATGAGGGAATGAACAAGTTCCTTTCGATGTCTGCCATTGACAATGTTGTGAAAGTATCTCGTATTCGAATCTCCCTCCAAGATGAAATGATCTTTTGATCGATGGTACAATTTAATCTCCTCCTAACGAACTATCCCGGCCAATTCCGCATTTGAATTGGTTTTTATTACAATCTCATGCATGGTCAGCGGCCTAACCTTAGCAAAAGCTTCAAGCTCATTGATAATTGATCACATGAAAATATTTTCCTTTTTTTAGTTGACCTACCATGTGTCAAGCCCAACCGTGGAGGCGTTTACGCAAAGCGCATAGTTTATTATTCCACCATTCGATTGGAGTATATCCACTTACTGGTCTATCCCATACCAATTTAATCATATCATAGGAACCTTCTCGATATAACCATTCCAATTCAAACTTGAAGTGGTTTTTACAACACGAATTAGGTGTTCTAGTAGATAGTAGTATGGGGTCATGATCCGAAAATGCCTCCATACGTTCAAGAATCTTAACTGAGACCATTGGGAATTTGATTCCCAATCTGAGTTCATCAGTACCCGGTCCAACTTCTCGTACGTCGGTTCTAGGATAGTGTTCTCCCAAGTGAACCGCCTCCCAATCATTGAAACCTCTTTTAAGTCTAAACTGTCAATTACAACATTAAACAGTAAAGTCCAATGTTTGTCAAATATAGCTTTTTCATGTGCAAACCTTAGCATATTAAAATACCCTCCTAGAATAATAAGATATGGATTATCTTTTTCTAGATTCACCAATTCACGTCCAAGAGCAGGTTTATGTTCGTCCTGGACTGCACCATACACAGCAACAAGACACCATGTAAAGTTACCATCTCTGTTACGGATGTGAACCTTAATATAGAAGTACCCTTTTGCAGAAGCCAATACATCCACAATGTCTTTTCTGACGCCAAGTAATATACCACCGGATCTACCGAGGCGGACAAGACACCAATGTGAAATTTACACCTCCCGATAGGCGTTTTAGTAAATTCACCGAGAAAAATCACGTTTGCCCGTTTCTGAGATACCCACAAAGTCCAATTTATGATCTCGAATAGAATCAGAACATGTTTAGCCAATTCACAAAGACCTTTGCTGTTCAAGAACATGCCATTCATTGATAAAAATTTGTATTTGCGGGCTTATTTGATTTGTGCTTCTTAAGAGAGCGTGTCTTATATTTACGACTACAGGCAATACAAGCGGCGTTATGTTCTTCTTCTAGGGGTGCCTTGTCACCTGGCACTCGACAAAGCAAAATATTGTGGTCTTGTCGTTGTGCGAGGAAGAATATGTTGTAGCTACCGATGCGGGATGCCAAGGAGTGTGGTTCAAATGTCTTCTCGCTGAGCTGCTGGAAAATGGGGACGACGTGATCAAGCTACGCGTCGATAATGACCCACAAGTATAGGGGGTGTATCGTAGTACTTTCGATAAATAAGAGTATCGAACCCAACAAGGAGCAGAAGGTTTTGAAAAGCATGTTGGATAAAGGATTCACTGTAACACTAGCAAACAAGTTTTTGGAGGTTTTGGATATAGCAGATAAATAAAGTGCGAGTAAATAAAGTGCAGTAAATAATATTGCAGCGAGTGGCCCAATATTTTGTAGAGCAAAGGACAAGCCGGTTGTGTTACTGATGACTACCAAACATTATCGAGGACACATGGGAATTTCGTCAAGTGCTTTCGCTTCGTTACGGTTGATTAATATCCATTGGTTCGTGAAGTGTTGTGTGGGTGAACCTATGCTAATGCACCGCCCAACTAGGACTAATACATACTTGTGATTATACCCCTCGTAAGCATCCGAAAATACAAGAAAGTAATTAAGATAAAACTAACCACGGCCTTAAAACTCCGGGATTCTACGCTCCCTCGTGCATTGGTTTCCTAACGGGGGTTTAGGTTTCTATCATTCCGGCAACCCCACAATTAGTAGCCAAATACACAATGCATCCTCCTAGACCCATAAAGGTGAAGTATCATGTAGTCGACGTTCACATGACACCACTGGAAGAATAGCACCACAACTTAAATACCTAACCACGAGATATTACTTCAATATAACTTCACTACTAACATCATGAATTCTCCCATGTCCTCAAGAACTAAACGAACTACTCACAAGACAGCATATGGATCATAATCAGAGGTGATATAATGGATGAAAACAATCTGGTCATAAAGTTCTAACACCGATAAATCTCACAAGCATCAACTACTAACAAGTAATCCACACCGGGAGAGAGATCTAATTTAAAACAACGATAGAGGCTCCTAATTGTTACAGCGGGATGACGGTGGATGATGAGGGTGATGGTGCTGGTGGTGATAATGATGACGATGACGATCTTGATGATGCCCGGAGTGATGACGGTGGATGATGAGGGTGATGGTGCTGGTGGTGATAATGATGACGATGACGATCTTGATGATGCCCGGAGTGATGACGGTGACGATGGTGGTGATTTCCCCTCTCCGGAGAGGAATTTCCCCGATAGATTTCTCCCTGCTAGAGAGCTTTTCTCTCGCGGGTGTTTTCCGACCCGAGGCGGCGGCAGAATAATTCTTCGATGATGGTCTGAGGCTTAGGGTTCCCTGGGGATCAAGGACACGAAAGATGTCGACCGGAGGTGGGCCAGGGTGGCCACACCATGTGGTGGCGCAGCCAAGGGGGGCGCGCCACCCCATGGTATGGGCCCCTAGTGGCCCCCCTATGGATCTCCTCGTGGCTGGCTCCCTCTTCTGAACTTCTAAGATGCCCCCGGTGTCCCCCCTCTTCTTCTAATCTTCTGAAATAGGGTATCTCGACGGTGCTTTTTCCATCAAAATTCTGGTCCCGGTGTTTATTCTCCAAAAATTATGAAACATGCAAAATAAGATAAAATAACATAAGTGATGCATCATAACATGAAATATATCGATGAATAACAGAAAATAACAACATAAAACGGTGATGCAAAAAATGACGTATCAACTCCCCCCAAGCTTAGACTTCGCTTGTCCCGAAGCAAAACAGAACTTAGTAAACATGACCACAGGTTTATGGAGTGAGGTGTCGATAAAATAAATTACGGAAAAGAGGCATCCCATCTACAAAGAACAAGTCATTTTAGACAGCAACTCCTCTCATATAATTAAACTTGAAACAAGCAAGGTAACAATAAAGGTGCAAAAAGTAAATCAAAATTGGTAAAGGCAAACTTCGTTCTTGGTCAGAGAACAATTAACAATGTACTTATATTTCGATCAGAGTCTTTTATACTAGGGCTATATTGCAGAGTTTATCATGCTCAATTATAACGGTCTCTTTGCAAACATTGGTAACTTTCAAAGTGGTATTCAAACAGATAAAAGCGTTTGCAGAAACAAGGAAGAACAAAGGACATGATTGAGTAAATCAACATGTAGTTGGATGAATCACAACAACTCAAATGCTTGCTTAGACATAAATAAGTGGGTTTACTGACTCAACATAAATGTAAAAGATAGCCCTTTCGTAGAGGGAATCATTGATCACTCATGTGCTAGAGCTTTTATTTTGTAAATCAGAGGTATAAAATTTTGACACTCCTCCCAACCTTTTTTACACAAACCATGGCTAACCGAATCCTCGGGTGCCTGCCAACAATCACATACCATGGATGAGTGTCTAAATTTTGAGAGGTGTATGTTTATGTCAACGAATGGCAAACATAAAATACAGTACGTCACAAGCCAACTTGACTTCACAGGAGCGGCTCCCATAGAAGGACGCAACAGGTATAGAAGGTCATCCCCGTTTCTCTTTTGTTTACACAATTATGCTTTGACTGATAAATCAATGGCAAAAAGGGTGAAGAGAATTTGTATTATCATTTGGAGCTGGGAACCCCGCTGCCAGCTCTTCTAGTATTTGGATAAGCGGATGAAGCCACTAGTTCAGGGTGTGTGTCGTGGTGGTGTCACGGCAGATGCCATAGGATGGCTAAAGATGTGGGGACGATGGACGCTGGAGGCGCTCGGGGAGGGATCACGCAACGAGTAGCCGCGTGAGGATGAATCTAGCACTGCAAACAACAAGATCTACCCAGGTTCGGGGCCCTCGTGTGGAGGTAAAACCCCTACTCCTGCCTTTCTCTCTTTGTATTCGTGTGTCTCCGAGTAGCCACAGTACAAGTTTTGCCTACCCCCGAGTAGCCACCCTTCTCTCTATGCAACTGTAGCCTCTAGTCGTGTCGTCCCTCACGCAGGAGGAGGCAGGGCACCTTATATACTGGTGCCCAGCCGGATACAACCAAGATGTCGACATAGTGTGCACACTGCACACTTCCATCTTCCCGCTGATAGCTTTGGCTTTCTAGTTTGTCTCCGTGTGGAAAGTCGTTATGCAAAACCAAGAAGCTGATATGTTATCACTGACACTGTCACGGGGTAGGCCCCCTAACCTGCGACGCCCTGCTGACACCCTGGCGCGGATAAGCACGCGCTCTGCAGACGAACAGTGCTCCATTACGGACCCAGGATACGCGGGATCCTGTGTCAGAACGGCTCCTTTGACTTCTGGCCCGAGTAGGAGACCGCCATCTCTACTCGGACCACTTCCTCTACTCGGAGGAGAATAACTTCCTTGATTCTTCCTCCTGGCCATCGGTGTGTACGGCTGAATAGCAGTCGACCGGGTAGCGAGTACCGGGTAGCCAGCTACTCTGCTAAACGTTTCTTCTGATCTTGCCCTTAGCACTTGCATTTACCCTACTCGGGGGTAACCCCCCAACATTAGTCCCCGAAGCTGGTGGAGTCCTGCGAACTCGTTCACTGGGCTCTGCCAGCTTAAAACCAATCTTGCCTTTGAACCTTAGGTTGCTGAGTAGAACCTCCGAGTAGCCCCCAATTCTGGCTCGAGTCTCTTCTCTTCCGAATAGAACTATTTCTCTTCTCTGTCGCCGAGTAAAATGACTTCGCGGAATTCCTGGAGAGAATCTCGGCGTGGCAGACCAAATCCACCTTTCCGCACTGCAACTGGGCACGTGTCACGTTCTCGTACCCCCCGACGCCTCGGTGCCCGGGATATGGCAGGCCACGCGCCCATCACTGCGACCTGGGCCCACCGGCCCGTTGGGTCACATCAAGCGCAGTTATTCGCACACGATCTCGACGTGGGATCAATTGGGGCCGTTACGCGCGCGAACTGCGCTGTGTGCGTTTCTAACCGGCCCACATCCCACGTCGCACGATTTCCCCGCACAAACTGATCCCACTAACTCCATCAGTAACGGCTACCCGAGGGGAGGGATAAATACCCCCTCGGTAACTCCTCTTTCCCCTTCCTGCTCTCATTCACTCCCTGCCTCTTCGCATCTCCGCCGCCACAGAGCGCTTCCACCGCCGCGCTTCTCACCGTGCCGCTGCTCCCTGCGACGCCGGAAGGCTAGGAAATCCCATCAATTTTCCACGAATCTCCACCAAATCCCCTCGCATCGATGGCCCGCGACGATGACGCCCGCGCCGGATGGGCTGGATCCGAGGTCACCCTGGCGGATAGCCAGTGGCTGGTGAACACCCGCCGGGTTCCTCCCGGCGTGCGCTGTCGGCAGCCGGACGGCGAGCTCGTCCCCACACCGGAGGCGGACGAGTTTGTCGTCTTCCTCGCTCACTTCAAGCGGGGATTCGGGCTTCCCGTCTCGGATTTCTTCAAGTCCTTCCTCGACCACTTCGGGCTCCAGCCGCATCACCTGCCGCCCAACACCATGGTGATGCTCGCATACCACGCCGTGGTGTGCGAGGCGTTCCTGGGTGTGCGCCCCACGGTGCACACTTGGGCGCGTTACTTCTTCTTTCGGAAGCAGAGCGTGCCCAAGCCGGGAAGCACGGAGAGCACCCGCAACATGACCAAGACCGGCAGCGCGATGATTCTTCAGCGCGGCTCCACCCCTCACCCGCGCATCAAGGGGCTCGACTCGGTGCGCAAGTGGCAGCGGACCTTCTTCTACGTGAAGAACGTCCCTGGCGAAGAAGGAGCGCCAATCGTGGACAGGATCCTGCTCCCCAAGTGGACGAACACGGCGCCCACCCAACAGAATTGGGGATTCAAGCCGAAACTGGAAGGCGACGTCTTCCAGATCAACAAGCGCCTCATCAAGCTGAAGGATATGGGACTCAAAAGCGATGATCCCATCGCCTGCTGGATTTCCAGGCGAGTGCTCCCGCTACAGCGCCGTGCGCACCTCATGTGGTACATGGGAGGCAACAGGGACTGCACGAGGACCACCACGTTCGAGTTGAGCAACGCGGATGTGGCCGTTTGGGCGCGCTCCATCATGAGTACCGGTCTCACCGACAACTGGCAATACGGCTTCGTGCCGTATAGCCGTGAGAAGCCAATCGGGCAGGTTAGTACTTCATGCTTTATCTATGCATCATGATACCGAGTAGGTGGCTTCCCAGCTTAGTGTGCTTAGTCTTTGCACGCTGCACCGAGTAGAAACACTCGCTAGTATCTGCTAGGCTTTATGTGCTTTATGTTTGCACACCATGTCGAGTAGAGGACTTACTAGTATCCGCTAGGCTTTATGTGCTTTATGTTTGCACGCCATGTCGAGTAGAGGACCTTAGCCAAATATGCTTTGCGTTTGCATTCCGTACCGGGTAGGATTCCTTATATTGCTCAACTGATTTGTATTGACTGCTTGTGTTTCCAGCATCTTGACCGCCAGCTCGCTGAGAACCAAGAGCTCCTTGAGGCCAACTGGGACCCAGACCGAAAGGAAGACGACGAGACCGCCTATGACACCCATGCTACCCTCTGTGTCCCTCACACCGAACAACATGGTAAGAACCACGTCGATGCGTCCATTCGGGATTGGTCCGAGGAGGATGAAGAAGGTGACTGAGCTCGCTTCTGCAGTTACGGGTAGCTCAATCTATCCTTTCTTTCCGCTTCTCAACCGTTGCTTCTCTACTCTGCAGACGATGCTGATACTGATGAGGACGACGAGGACGTCCTCGACGTCGATTCGGCTGCGGTGGCTGCTCCTTCTACCCGGAAGAGGACGGGTAGCGGTGCTCAAGAGCCTCCCGCCAAGAAGCCGAAAGCCGAGAAGAAGAAGAAAGTTTCCACCAGGAGGCCAATCCCTACCCGCAAAGGGTAAGTAACTTCCCTCTAGCTTATATCTTGTTGCTGCTTCTCGGTCTTCTTCTTCCTCTTCTCTTTTTCTAAGCTTCCCCTTCTCTTCAGCGACCCTTTGAACGCTGATGCTGCTGCCCCCGCCAAGTCCAAGAAGAAATCTCCCATCGACCCCGAGTCGCTCATCGATCTTGATGAGGACGAGGAGGAGCCAGCCGCACGGGATAGGACGCGTGCGCCCTCTCCCGCGAAGGAAGAAGAAGAAGGCACCAATGCCCAGGACACGGGCACTGGTGTTCAAGACATGGACACGGAGCAGCAGGCCTGCGCAGAACCTGATGCGCAGGATGCTGCTCAAGATGAGACCCCCTCTTCTCCTCCAGCTGCCGCGGCTGGGGAGAACGCTGAACAAGACGCCGAGTACCAAGACCGTGCCGCCCTTGAGCGGCAGGAAGAGAACCAGGAGCAGCCGGAAGCTGAGGCTGCTGTCCAAGATGACCCCGCGGCCCAGCCGCGGGTAGAGGTAACAGAAGATGTACCACAAGATCCCACTGCCGAGCAGTGGGTTGAGACAACCACGGTGGAGCAGAACCCGCAGAGCCAAGCGCAGCCGGACGCTGCGCCGGGTAGCCAGCCTCCAGTGCCGCCTACCCAGCGGGCTGCTCCACCCGCTGCACCAAGCTCTCCGCCGCCCGCGAAGAAGACCAAGACTGCACCGAGCCCTCCAGACAAGCAGGTCACCAAGAAAGCAGATGCCGCCAGTAAGCAGGCCATCCAGCCTGATGCTCCAGTCCGCAAGAACCCACCGCGCAACGCTGCGCTGGACTCTGCCAAGATGCCGCCACCAAAACTACCCGTGAAGCCTGCCACGACGACTGGGCAACTCACCATCGGCGCTACTGGCAGCTCGGCAGGCGCAGCCGCGGGATCAAGCGCTCATGAACCGCCTAGCTACATGCCCTACATGGTGCAGATGAGCAAGCAGCATAGCATCAGTCTGAGCAAGACCGAGCAGCGGCTCGCTATCACGAAGGGCAAGCAGGCCACGGCGGTGGACTCCAAGTTGCCAGCAAAGCACAAGCCCCTCTCGATCTACTCGCGGGAGGTCCAAGAAACTGAGGTGGTGTCCCAGGGGCTTGAGCAGATGATCGACCGGGTAGGCTTCATCGAAGCGGAGTGGAATAGCGAAGTCCTTGGCAACAAGACCTGTAACGGCCTGGCCTTGGGTCCGCTGGTCCACTGGCGCACTGACTGGAACAAGGCGGACATGGGCTACAATCCCATGACCATTTCGTCCACCACCAGCACGCTGGCCGCGAAGATGTATGTCCACCGCAAGGCCGCTGAAGATCTCGAACAGACCTATGCTGTGAGTTTTGTTTGCTTTTCCGAGTTGCGATTTCTTGTTCCGAGCCGCACTTTTCCTTCTTCTCCTACTCTTTTCTTTCCCCTTAACCATCATCCATTCCCCGAGATTCGGGCCGAGTAGACGAGTACTCAACCGAGTTGCCGTCTTCTCGGGCCAAATCTTCAAAACAATGGCTAACTCCCTTTCTTTCTCCTTCTCAGAATAGCCTCTTGAAGAGGACAACCCTCTACCGGCGGCTGCTCTGGAATCACTCCATCGCCAAGAGGCGCCTTGAGGCCCTGGAAGCAGAACGCAAGACTGATGCTGAGACAGAGCAAGCGGCCGTGGATCGTGCCCTCCAACTTTCAGCGCTTGAGAGTAAGCTTCTAGCTATCCGGTTAATGCGTTTTTTGTTTACGCCCGTATTTGCTCTTTGCTCTAACTCCTTCTACTCTGCAGGCAAATATGAGGCGATGGCAGAGGAACACAAACACTGCCATGTCTTCGCCTCTTCTGTTGAAAGCAAGATCAAAGAGCTTGAAGGTGAGTTGCCGTCTTCTTGGTTGTTTTACTCCTTTCTCTTGGCTACCCTGTTCACTGTGCCGCTTCTGTTCACAGAAGAGTATAAGAAGTTCCGTGAGGAGCATCTTGACTGTCTGAAGCCCGCCGAGTTGAAGCAGTAGATTGAGAGCCTAGAGGTAGAGTTCAGGGACAGACACCTCGCCGAGATGGAACCGCTGCAAGTCCAATTGAGGACTGCCCTCCAGGACGCCATAGACCTGGCCGCCGAGAAGGACAAGATGGAGGCGGCAGCCAAGGCCAAGCAGGGGGCCCTTGAGTCAGAGAACGAGGTGCTGATGAAAAGCAACGTGGACCTCATGAGCCAGCTGGCCGAGTTCCGCAAGGTTGAAGAGAAGCACATTGCTGACGAGGAGGCATGGAAGAGGAAGCTGCAATCGCTACTCTACGATCTGAATAGTAAGTTCTCGCTTCTCTGCACCTTCCTGCTTCCTTCTTCTTCTCTGTGGTTTGAGTTCCATCTCTTCTCTGCCTCCGTTTCTAATTCTTTCTGATAGAATTTTCAGAGATCTTCCCCGACCTCTGCTCGTCTTGCAAACCTGCGCTGTCTAAGGCACAAGAAATTCGCACCGAGAAGGGACTGCCCACGGACACCAAGGCCTCGATTGAAGATAGCTTCACGAACTTGCAGGGACAGGTTCAGCGTCTTAGGGGCTTGGGCACCGACCTGGCGTCTACTGCCTTCAAGCTTCATGCGTTGTTCTGGCCCCAAGATCCTATGCCAAAAACCATCCGTGTGCTCGCCGAGAAGCTCAACGGTGTCAAAGCCGAGTTGAAGAAATGGCGAGCATCCGGAGCTCGGGCAGGCGTCGACATGCTTCTCCTCTTCATTTGCAGCTGGTATGAGAATCTAAATCTCAATACCATCCTCGAGATGCGCCAGGACTCGAAGTGGGAGAAAGATCCCGAGTGCGTAACTCGCCGCCAGGCAGTCGCGTACGAGATCGCCTCCTACGCCGATACCGCGCGCTTCATCGAGGGCCTCACTGAGCCTGACACGGAGGCGGAAAGCGAGGGTGATGAAGATGACGACGAGGAAACCGAGTCGGAAGACTTGGGCTGCTTTGAAGAGACGAGCGCCGAGAAGGGGAAGGGCAAGGCCGTCGCGGGTAGCGACGAAGAGATCGAAAGCCACGACGCCACCCAGGGTGCAGCTCCCGAGATGGGCTCATCTTCCGGCACGGCAACCGGGGACGCGGTGCTACCCCGCACTCAATCCCACCACATCTCGGTGGCCACTGCCACCTCAGATCAAGCTGCTGCCAACGCTGAAGCGGACGCCGCCAACACCAACTTGGAGAACACCGCTACCTCGAGCTAGTTCTTTCCTGAAACACTTATGCTTTGAAACACTCATCAGATCCCCGGGATGCCGGGTGCATATGTATCAAACAATTTATCTTTCCCGTTGCCACTTAGTTTTTATACTTAGTAATTTGAGCATCTTTGGCTCGATGCCGGGTTGCGTTATCATGCGAGTCCCCGAGTTGCATTTCTCATTCACTCCTCCTTTTTGTCTCAGCTCTTACCTGCAACTTGTTGCTTTTTTGTTATTCGAGTCACAAGAGTTCAAAGTTGGAGTTTCAAATACTTAGCCACTTGGAAACAGTCATAGTAACGCTACCCACCACATAGCCGAAAAAAGTTAACAAAAAACAGAAAAAACACTCTATTTGGTTGCCACACGCGTCCTTCCCTTTGCAATTTTTCATGTGTTCATTGACTCTTTGGCTTGTTCTCTGGCTTGCCATGAAGCCGGGTTGCGGACAGCAGCAGAGTCGCAGAGTGTCCGGTGAGTGTAAACACATTACTTTGTATGCTTTTGAAATTCCAAGCATAGCAACCGAGCAGACAAAGATACAGCATAATAGAAACACTTGGAACAATTTTGGACGAGGGCAGTCCCCGAGTTCAATTTTAGATTTGAAGAGTAGGAGTTTAAGTCGGATAAGAGAGTACATACACACTTTTGCTCATGAATGAAAGCGACGAAGTAGAGCTACATTCCAGGGGCGTTTAGATTCCTCCCCATTTTTGTCCGGCCTGTTCTTCTGCGATGGTTGCGCATCTACAAGGTAGTACGCGTCATTGTGTAGAGCCTTGCTCACGATGAATGGCCCTTCCCACGGAGGGGATAGCTTGTACATCTCGGCTGTGCGCTGCACAAGCCTAAGGACCATGTCTCCTTCTCGGAAAACCCTTGGGTTCACTTTTCGGCTGTGATAACGCCTTAGGTTTTGCTGGTAAACAGCTGAACGTGACAGAGTAAGCACTTTTGCTTCTTCTAGCAGGTCAACGTCATCTTCTCGAGCTTCTCTCGCCTCCGCCTCAGTGTAGAGGGTTACTCGGGGGGAGTCATGCTCTAGGTAGATTGGCAACACGGCCTCAGCCCCGTAAACCAAGAAGAATGGTGTGTAGCCGGTTGACCGGTTAGGGGTAGTCCTTAGACTCCACAACACCGCTGGCAACTCGTCTAGCCAACACCCTGGTGTTTTCAGCAGCGGCTCAATCAGCCTAGGCTTTATGCCTGCAAGCACCATGCCATTTGCTCTCTCCACCTGCCCATTGGATGCGGGATGCGCGACAGATGCGACATCTAGTCGGATGTGCTTATCTCTACAGAATCTCACCATGGCTCCCTCAGCAAAATTCGTGCCGTTATCTGTGATGATGTTGTGCGGGTAGCCGTATCTTAGGATCACATCCTTCAGGAAACTCACAGCAGTATCTCCATCACACTTCCGAATAGGCTTCACTTCAATCCACTTGGTGAATTTATCAACCATGACCAAGATGTGTGTCATGTTGCCTCTAGCCGGTTTGAAGGGCCAACCATATACAGACACCAAACAGCAAATGGCCAAGTGATGGGAATTGTTTTCAACTCGGAAGCAGGCATGTGGATCTTACTCGCGAATCTCTGGCAGCCGTTGCACTTCCTCACGATATCTTCAGCTTGCTTCAAAGCAGTGAGCCAGAAAAAGCCATGCCGAAAAGCCTTCTTGACTAGAGCCCGAAAAGAGGCATGATGCCCGCATTTCCCTTGATGTATTTCCACCAGAATCTCTTCTCCTTCTTCCGGTTCCACACAGCGTTGCAGCACGCCAGTGGGACTTCTTTTATGCAGCACTTCTCTGAATATGGTGTAGCCCTTGGATCTTCTCTGAATCTGCCTTGCGGTAACCTCATCATCTGGGAGGGTGCCGTCCTTGAGAAAGGATAATATGGGCATAGCCCAACTCGGCGTCTCCCGCGCGGGAAACACTGGTTCGTCCACTTCCATCGGAACAGCCACCGTCGCGTCTTTTTCTGAGTTGGGATTGACTCTCTGCAGCCCCGAACGGTTTGCAAGGACTTCTTCAAGGAATGCGACGCTCCCCGAGCTGAGAGGGGCAGTCCCCGAGTAAGGAGGAGCAGTCCCCGAGTAAGGAGGGGCAGTCCCCGGGTTGCATGCGCCAGTCCCCGGGATGGAGACTGCAGTCCCCGGGTCCTCTTTTGCACCTTCCCAGTCAATCTCCATTGGAACTGCTTCTTCATCAGGAAGAGAAGGAACGAAAATGGACTCCGAGTTGGGGGATGGCTTGATGGATGGCTTTCTCAAATGCTCCAAGGCAACCCCATCCGGGATGTACTGCCGAGAAGACCCCAACACTAGTAGAGAAATGCCATTCTATGGAATGCCATCTGTGGCGCATCAATAATGCGTGCTCCATAGAAAAGAAATTTTGTGGCGCATGCTCACAGGTGCGCCACAGAAATTTCCAATTCTGTGGCGCATCAACACAGCGTGCGCCACAGAAACAGAGTGGGCCCCACACCAATCAGTGGACTGTGTGTCAGAAGCCCCATTATTATGGCGCACTCCACCTGGTGCGCCACAGAAAATACCAATTCTGTGGCACACGGTTGTGCTGCGCCACAGAAATGCCATATTCTGTGGCGCATTGATGCGCCACAGAATATGGCATTTCTATGGCGCAGCACAACCGTGCGCCACAGAATTATGTGCTGGTGCGCCATAGAATTATGTGCACTGTGCACATAAAGATGGCAGCCCCCTCTCTCCCCCCACTCATTTCATTCCAAGTGTATGTTGCTCACTCGCCTCCCCCTTCTCTCCACTCCATTTTTACACATTTAATTCTCTTTTTTTGGTAGGTGAACCTATTTATTCGATGTATAATTGTTGGTGAAGTTTCTTGTTGTTGGGGGGGCCTAATTACTTCCATCTATACTCCGGTCCCTCCCTCTCCTCGCTCTTTTCGCGTCTCGGTATCGAATCTACTAGAGGTGAGTATAGTTGGAGGTGCATGTCTCGTGTGGCCATCGATCGATGTGTATGGGTGTTTGTCATGCATGTGCAGGTGGACCGATCGATTGTCGCGCGCGTGTGGGCGATCATGGTGCATGGATGTTTTCCGAAATGTTGATTCACTTCCATTTCGGCAAACTTTTGCACCCCATATGTCCTACTTATAGGAGAGGTCATGCCGAATTTTTTCGGCGACTATGCATGTTGTGGTTCTAATTTTCTGCTCTCTATGTGTCTGCGCAGGCAACCATGGTACTAGAAATGAGCTCTGCTCGAATCGCTAGATACAAGAAAGACGCGAAGGCAGACATGATTCGGTGCAACAGGCGGCAGATAAGATGTCCGTGTCGATCATGCAAACTCGTGCGCTGGATTGACCCTGATTCCGGACAATTGGAGGAGCACCTTCTCAGACGCGGTTTCTTTGACGACCGCAACCACGTGGCACCGCCGGCAGCAAAAGTTGTGCACGAAGAAGAGGGCGAGCGAGGTGACGAAGGAAATGACGGCGAAGAAGATCATCATGAAGAAGGATATGTCGGCGGAGAAGATCGACATGACGATGAAGACGTGAACACGGAGACCCCGCTAATTTCGGCCTTGCGGGACTCTCATGTTCAGGATCTGCTGCTTAAGGAGACGAGCAACGACATAGCTGCAGCTAGGGAGAAAGCCAAGCTGGCGCAAATGGAGATAGACGGGGTGACTCCGTTGTTTCCTGGGTGCCGCCCCGAGGATACGAGGTTGCATGTAACGCTTGCTGCTCTGAAGATGAAGACGCAAAACAAATGGACCGACTCGAGCTTCAACAAGAACTTGAAATTCTGGCACGATCGCCTTCCCGAGGGGAACACATTGCCAAGCAGTATCAACGAGGCTAAGAAAGTCGTGTGCCCTCTTGACCTACCTCACGAAAAAATTCACGCCTGCATCAATGATTGTGTAATTTATCGGGGGGAGTACAAGGACACAACCACAGGTCCGAAGTGCGGCCACGGACGATACAAGTGTGGAACCAACAACAAGAAAATTCCTCGAAAAGTGGTATGGTACTTTCCTCTCACTCCCCGTCTTCAACGGTACTACGTGGACCCTAAGGAAGCAAAGCTCATGCAATGGCACGCGAAAAGGGAGAAGCCGGAAGAAGATCCGGAGAAGTGCTATATCATGACACATCCTGCAGACGCTGCCCAGTGGGAAGCATTGGACATAGCTTTCCCGAGTTTTGGGGGCGACGCGAGGAACGTCAGGCTGGGTATGAGCACCGATGGACTCAATCCGTTCGGCAACCAGAGTAGCACACATAGCAGCTGGCCCGTGTTTGTATGGCCTTACAACCTACCCCCGTGGCTGTGCACCAAGCAAAAGTACATACACTTGAGTATTCTCATCCAGGGGCCAAAACAACCAGGTGTCGACATGCATTTGTATCTCGGACTGCTGAAAGACGAGTTAGACACGTTGTGGAAGACGCCACCCCGTACGTGGGACGCGTACACTAGAGATTATTTCCATATGAGAGCCGCGTTGCTGACGACGGTCACAGACTATCCTGGTTACGCGTATGTATCTGCCCAGGTCGGCCACGGATTCTACGGCTGCGTGAAGTGCATGGACGGGATCCCGCATCTCCAGCTACCAAGGGATCCTGGGTCTTCGAAAACCGTGTACCCAGGGGCTCGAAGGTGGCTTCGCCTGGATCACCCGTGGAGAAAACGCGGTGAGTTGTTCAATGGTAAAGACGAGCCCGATGGAGCCCCGTGCACTAGGAGCGGCGAAGAAATCGACGAGCTTCTGAAAAATTGGGACGAGTGCCCTTCGCCGGGAAAGAAACGACCGAAGCCAGAGCCGCTGCTGGGTGTATGGAAAGCGAGGTCTGTTTTCCACGACTTGGAGTACTGGCCGGTCCTCCACGCTCCTCATAGCCTTGATGTGATGCACATTACGAAGAACGTTACGGAGAGTCTGCTTGGCACTATTTGCAATTCGGAGAAGTCCAAGGATGGGCCGAAAGCAAGATACGATCTAAAACATTTTGGCATTAGGAAAAATCTACAGGTCCCCGCCGATAGTGATGATGATGATGACGATGAGGATAAGACGGAAGGGACTCAACGCCCTCCCCGCAAAAAGGCTAAGAAGAACACCGTGGTGCTTCCCGCTGCCTGCTTCACATTGAGTCCGCCGGAGCTTTAGCAGTTTTTCAGGTGCCTCGTAGAAGTCAAAGTTCCTCACGGATACTCAGGGAGTATAAGCAGATATTTGGACTTAGCGAAGAAGAGGTTCACCGGGATGAAGTCTCACGATTGTCATGTGCTCATGATGCAGATACTTCCTGTTGCGATCCGAAGGATAATGGACTAGCATGTCCGTGATACGTTGTTTGGCCTTTGCAACTTTTTCGACGTTATCACCCGAAAATCGATCGGCGTGAGGCAGCTCAAGATGCTACAGGATGAGATCGTGGTGATACTATGCGAGCTTGAGATTTACTTCCCGCCGGCATTCTGTGATATATGTGTACATCTCCTTCTCCATGTCGTTGATGACATCAGGCATCTCGGCCCGACGTTTCTGCACTACATGATGCCGATGGAAAGGCAGAATGGTGTCCTGACAGGATACGTTCGCAATAGGGCCCGTCCAGACGCAAGCATGGCCAAAGGATTTCTAACCAACGAGTGCATCTCTTTCTGCGACAATTACCTAAGCACCGAAGACGATCAGGATGTCGGTTTGTCCACCAGGACGCACCTTGGCAGACTCAACGGAGTCGGTCACCGCGAGGGCTGCCGCGACGTCTCAAAAACGACGCGACGACTTTGATAGGGCTCACCGGGTCGCGCTACAACACTTAAAGTTGATTGAGCCTTTCGTGGAAGAGCACAAAAGCTTAATCAATCAGAATTATATTGAAATGGGCGGGCCGAGGAAGATGGGAGACGTAACCAAAGAGCACAACTCCGGCTTCACGCGTTGGTTCAAGCAAAGTCAACTGATTGAAGCACGGAGAAAAATGCCTTCTACGGAAGATGAAAAACTCATATACATCTTATCACAGGGCCCCGGGCAGAACCTAAGGACCTATCAGGGGTACGACATCTCCGGTTACAGATTCTCCACCGAGGACAAGGACATGAGTAGCGAAAATCAAAACTCAGGGGTAACTATGCTATCATATGGCGATGCCGAGACTAATGTGGAAGAAAGATACTTCGGAAAGATCGAGGAGATATGGGATCTCAACTACTGCGGAGAGACGGTGGTGCCAATGTTCCGTGGGAGATGGGCCAAGAATGTCAAGAAAGAAGGACGGTATTTCACCACAATGGTTATACCCGATGCCAAATCGAAGAACGCATCCGCGAAAAATGAGCCATGGGTACTCGCTAGCCAAGTTGACCAATGCTTCTTCATCACCGACCCGTCAAGGCCTAGCCGTGTTGTCGTGAGGAGGGGCAAGAGGAGTATCATCGGAATGGAAGGAGACGCCAACGAGGAAGACTTGGACAAGAACGGTGATCCGAAGATCGAGGAGGAGTTTGACAAGCACTTCGACATGCCTACTACTGGTAAAGTAAGAAGGAAGACATCCCTACCTACCCACGCTTGTCCGTTCACGCGAAGAAATCTCAAGGTGGCCGGCATAAAGTATTCAGTCGCCAACAAAAAGGGCAAGAGACGCTAATTAAGCTAGATCGGAACCGAGACGAAAAAGACTTTATTATGTATATATCCGCATGTGTATGTTAGACAACCATGTGTGTGTGTGTGAGACGTTATATAAAAAAATATTCTAATATTAAATGTGTGTTTTATTTTTGTAATTGTAATTTCCTGTTTTCTTTCTTTCTTTAATTATAACTAATTAAATAAAATATTAAAAAAATGTGGGCCAACACTAGGATTCGAACCCATGAGTCCAGGGTTTTTTACCTCACAACCAAACCAATAGTCTATTAACACACATTTGTCAATATAGAGAGTGTTTTCGTTTTATTTTATTTTTACACACAATTCTATGGCGCACGGTCGTGCACGGTGCGCCATAGAATTCTCTAAATTCTGGGGCGCCCACAGTGATGCGCCATAGAAATTCCTTCATGTCTATGACATGTGGCCCCGCAAATCTGCCCACACAACACAATTCTATGGCGCATCCCTCTGTCCGTGCGCCACAAAATTTGGTTCCTGTCTATGACATGTGGTCCCACGCGCGCTGTCTTCCAGTACAGTTGCCATAGATCGAAATCTCGAAGTCCTGTCTCGCCCCTCCCCTGTCTCGCGATCCGCCGTCGCCATCGCCGTTCGCCGTCAGAGAGAGAAGGAGCAGGGAGCAGGAGTAGGGAGCAGTACCTCACCGTCGCCATCGCCATCGCCAGCGAGAGAAGGAGCAGGGAGCAGGAGCAGGGAGCAGTACCTCACCGTCGCCATCGCCATCGCCAGCGAGAGAAGGAGCCGGGAGCAGTACCTCGCCGTCGCCACCGTCAGCGAGAGAAGGAGCAGGGAGCCGTCGCCATCGCCGTTCGCCCCACCGAGGTGCCTCGCCCCGCGCCCAGCCCTAGGTCGGTTCACTGCTCGCCCCGCCCCCCTGTTTTGCTTCTTTGATCGAGTACCTGCTCGCCCCGCTGCCTTGATTAGCATGCACATGAACATGAACATCACCCATGTGATCACCTCCTTGTAGCAAACTCCTTTTGCTATAACTTTGCTTCTAATAATCGCTCGAACTCCTTTTGGTAGTAGCTTCAGTCACCTACTGTTAATTGCACGGCCCCAAAATGAATGCGGTTACAAACACCAGGCATTGTTTTGTTATGCTTCTTTTCTCAATACCCTTCCGCTGTAAAGAGTGTATAAACAGGAAAGATAAGTTTGGTTGCGAATAAATTGTTCCCTGTAATAACTGATTAAGTCAGATTTTCCTCTCGGGAGCAGGATAAATCCTATGTTACAGCTTGTACTCTGGTTAATCATATCAATTGCCAACTTGTGAGGCCCATATGCCCATCTATATATGAGAAACATACATTCACAGGTGGCAAGTGATCCTGTAACTCATGATAGAGAATGCAATGTGAACCGAGAGGGGCCATGAGAAGGAACGAACGCAACCCGGTCCAAACATGGCAGTAGATTGAGGGGATTGGGATGGTTGTTGTGCAGGTACACATTGAGAGTTGCCAATGTTTCGCCGGAACGTCGATTAATTTCCGTTCCGGCGAATTTCTGGCACTCCGGCATGGCCTTTTTTAGCAAAGGTCATGCCGAATTTTTTTGTCGAATCAATTAGAGGGAACAGACCACTTATTCTGCAATTATCTAATACTACATTCAACGCATGCATTTAGATTATATAAACTAGGTAGTATATCTTAGGGGTATCGAGGGAACAGACCACTTATTCTGCAATGGAATATGAAATTACACCATATACTTATGCAAAAACTATATCTTATATTATCTCCTCTAAGGGGATATAATTCTAGAGATACCTGCTTGAACAATACATCTTCCTCCTCTTCCTTGCTTAGGTCTGCAGAGCCAATTAAGTTAGGCGATGATGAGAAATTTGTAAAATTTCCCCATACAAAAAGAACACCATTATCATGCAGCTAACTATATGTAGACAGAAGGAAACAAAGATAAAGATGACTGTACCAAAAGCTTCAGTGAATTTTTCATCACCACATGATTTAATATCTTCAAATAAGAAAACATAGACATGTGTAAGCCTCTCTGATATGCAATGAATAACTTAAGATAAAATAATGCATAATAATTTAAGAATGAAATATCAATGTATGGTTTTTGTAAAATATATTCTAAATTGTTTCAGTTATTACATAGTCAATAACAAGTAGGAAAATCTACTGCAACTAAGAGACCTGGATCTGATAGCTCCGCAACATTAGGACGATGATGTTGGGCAAGAGCAATAAGGACAGCATCCTCAACCTTATAATTAAGAACAACAATGTCAGAGTTCAGAACAGATACCTTTTCGATTCGGCTTCACTGAGTTTCTGCTCAGCAACTGTTACCTTTTCGATTGCATACTGGAAGAGAGAACAACAGTTAAGCCCAAATTGAACTGATACTATTTTGTTAGTAGGTTAGTAATTTACCTGGAGTTGTTGTTGGAGAGTGGTGACTTCCTCACTTTTATCATTCTTGGATATAATCGCTTTCCTTATTTCTTGCTGTTTATATTTCACGATAACATGTCAATAAACATTATTCATGCATAATATCCAGCAGGTTTTTTCTTTTTTCAACTATGCAAGCACACATCTCCTCTGTTGGATGAAGTTTGTGATCCTTCACCAGGGAGTCGTATATCTCTAGTCCCTTCAACAAGAAAATACTTTGATTCTCCTGGTAGATGACTGGCTATATACTATGCACACCGATGGCATGATAGGTACAGTGAGCTCGCAGATTGGTCCACGTACGGCGCTGGCCATGGACTACACTCTTTGCCATAACCCTGGTCAGGTCATCGCCGCACGCGCGCGTGAGCTCAGCTCACTTGACCAGACCGGCGCATTGCCGTCAAGTCAACAGTGCCCGCTTACACACGCACGCACCAAGAGTCGACGTGCTACTTCGACTACCTTTCGAACAGTATACATACACACTCTAGCTAGCTCGCTACACTGGTTGCTTGTGCACTTGTGCTTGACTATTAGCAACACACCGTTTGCTTCCTTGAGATGTTCTTGTCACGAACGGTCGCTCCAACAGCCGTCTCCGTCGTGTCATGTTGGCCACAATAATCATATCGGCAAAACCCTGCAGTCCTGCCTGTGACGATTTTTATGTGGCTGGTTTTGCTAAGAACAAGGAGTCCCTTGTCGCTTACTGTCGCACCCGGACTTCTAGGGGATACTCACAGTCCGTTAAACAGTAGATAAATGGCTTACGGGGCATACCGGCACCCGCATCTCAATATGAGCAGGCCAACACGTAAACGTGTGACAACCATTAGCTTACTATTCATCGTCTGCGCAAACCATCCCATAGAAATCCAGATACTTCCATTGACGTACTTCAAAACATACACACATGGTACGTCAACGGCATTGGAACAAGTGATACCACAACAGATCTCTACGACACGAAAGATTGAAATAAGTTGCAAATAACTCTCATTAGAGCAGAGATAGCAAATACAATCATTCAGAGGACACATGTCCCAACATAACATCATTACATCACAGCGGAAGCATTCAACATGTCTGAGTACAGACAAGAACCAAATAGGCCTAAGAGGCCGGAAACGAAAATACGGAGCCCATCCACGAAGTCTCGGATCCTACCCGGGTCCGCTATCTACTCGTCAGCAGTCTCGTCATACTCCACGTAGTAGCCACCATGGGGATCCTCGGAAACGTAGGTCTGCGGAAACCACAGCCCCAAAGGGGTCAGTGCATAAACGTACTGGCAAGCAAGACTCACAATTCACCAAAGTGTAACCCGTCAACACCAAGCACAGATGCTTTGGGTTCAACGTAAGGAAGGGGATATAAATATGCTGCAACTGGCTGCTCTAACCAACTACAGAACATACTACAACTTCTGGCTAACAGAAAAGAGATAAGATCGTGTATCGTAACCAATTATAACTAACCACCAAACAAACCCATCCTGGATCTCGCCCCTTATCCAAAGAAGCAATCCGAGGATAACTCACACAGTTGGATTAATGATGGTTCAGATTATTGTGTCAATAAGCCTATTACTAGTCAAGTTGTTAATCATTGGGTGTAAGGTTGTTAATCATTAGGTTTAAGTTGTCCTGAGTACTTGTTAGCCAGTACTTTCACCAAGTAATCCATAACCGCGGAAAACACGGCTTCTCGAGAAGATTTAACCCTGCAGGGATGCACCAATTTAGCCGTACACGTAAGAATACCCCGCCAGATAGGAAATGCCTTCCACCAAGCGAGGCACTCAACACAACCCAACTCTTCTTCGCATCAAGCCCAAAGCACCTTGGGCGCACGGCTAATCGAGCCCCGAAGAAAGGGGACCCTCATAGCACTCTAAGAACGTGTCCCCCTATATGCCGACTACAAAAGTTCCACCCTGGCCTGGGCTCGCAAAAACATGCATGCGGCAAATGGAAAACACGAACTAAATGAGGCGATTTGGACGAGATGCGAATCGAATCAAATTGAGGGGGGCGCCCATACTCGCTTCCCACATGCGGTTAGTGCGCTCATCATGGATCAGTAGACAAGACCCTTTTCCTAATTAGGGTCGACACTAGCAGGCCTCAAAACCACGCAGGGCCTCCTGCCGGTGCCTTATCATCAAATTATTATTTAACAATAACATTAGCATGTTTGATTGATTAAACATCGAGCCCCCAGAACATAAAAGTAATCTGGTAACGGAGAGTAACGGGTAACAGACTCGAGCAAAACAACCCTAAGCATGCTAGTAAGACACGGGCAACAAGCAAAAGGTTATAGGTATGGAGGTGAGGCAATATCAGGGTTAAGGGATTCATGTGATAGGTTCGTAACAGAAACAACTATTCATAGGGCTAGCAGAATAGACAACGGAAAGAATCGGTAACCAATGTTGAAAGGAACACAGTGGTTCATGTGAGTGAATACTTGCCTGCAAACCCAGTAGCCTGGTACTGAGCTAGATCCTTAGAAGGGGTGTCGTAAGTATCGTCGGTCTCAACGTCGTCGTTTATCCGAGAAGAAGCAAACAAACAATGCAGAAAGATAAACTATCAATATCATGGCATAGTACACAATCATGGGATGATGCATGTTAAGTTAATGGATGCATCAAAATAAACTAGTTGACAAGATAGCAACATGATTAAATGGACCCATATGCAATTGGATTGCATATGGAAAGCCCATGAATTAAGTTGAAACAATTGTTTTACAACTAACCAATAGGTAAAAGTGGATTAGCATGATGCATGGATGAGGAAAACAGCAAAATAACAACAAGAGAATCAATTGGAAATGAAATTTACCAAGTTTGGAAATTTGTTTATTAAGTTTGGAAATTTTGGTTTCTTAAAGGTGTTACACAAGCATTTGTTGTTTTCACCAATTTACATTGTTCAAAACAAATAACAAAATTCATATTTGGAAAGAACACACAATTTTAGGTGGAATACATGTTTCACTGGTTGAAAAAAGGATTTCAAATAAATTGTTTATGAATTAAACAAGTTTAAGCAGGAATTAAATGAATTTAATTCAAACATGAACTTATTTGAATTTTTATTTGTGCAAAACATTAAGTGAAGTTCATATTTGAAAAGGTTATACTTTTATGGTTTGGAAACATATTTTATATGTCCCAAAAGAATTTAATTTGATCAAGTTAGGAATTTAGCAATTTTAAATGAATTAAATAAGGTTTAAATTATTTAACCAATTTTAATTATTCAAAACATGAAACAAATTTTATATTTGAAAAGGTGGTTTAATTTTTCATGGAAAACATATTTCATTTGTTGAAATTGGATTTAAAATGAGCAAGTTATTATTTTGGCAATTTTAAATGCAATAATTAAGAAACAGTTGTTTTCAGCAATTTAAATTATTCAAAACAGCAAACAAAATTTATATTTGGAAAGTACATGAAAAGTTGATTGGAAAACATATTTAGTTTGTTGAATTTGGAATTTTTATGCCCAAGTTATGAATTTTGCAAGTTTAAGTGAATTTAACAAGTTTTCAAATATTGCACCCATTTAAAATATTCAAAACAGTAAACAAATTTTATATTTGGATAGACAATTCAATTTGGGACAGAAAACATATTTAAAAAGTTAAAATTGGAGTTAAGATGAATTAATTATGCATTTTACAAGATTTGGTGCAAATCTGCCATTTTTATCACCTCTAGGGACTTAGGAAAAATATTACAGGGCTAGAAAAGAAATTGCAGGGACCTATTGGTGATTTCTTGGAAGGTGTTGTGTCAAACAAATGGGAAAAAAAGTTTTGGGTTAATGGTTGGGAGGGGGACTCGAACCCCCCACCTCCTGCTGCGCAAAGGGTGCTGCTACCAATGGGATGTGCTCTTCGGTTTGTAACAGAAGGGGCAGTGGGGGGGTATGAGGTGCAGTCCGTGGGCTTAACTGAACTAAAACGAAAAAAAGGAGCAGAAAAGAGTGGGGGGGGGCTGGGATTCGATCCCCCCACCTCGCGGGTGCGCGCATAGGGCCTCTGCCACTGCGGTGTGGCTGCGAGTTGTGACAGGTAAGGGGTGCGTGCAAAGGTAAGGTTCAGGTTATCAGTTCTTCTGAATTTGCTGCAGCGAGCGGTGGCCGGAATCGAGTGATCGTTGTGCTCGGCTTTGGTCGCTGCTCGCGGTTGCGGTGAGGAGGAGGGACGAGGGGAGCGAGAGGGAGTGGAGAGTAGCGAGAGGGGAAGAGGAGGCGAGGGGAGCTCACCTCGAGGCAGGTACAGAGGGACGCACGGGGCGGAGCAGGCTGGTGCAGGGGCGAACGGCGGCGGGGAATTGGACGGCGGCGGCGACATGCTGCGTCCCCATGGCCGAGGAGGGGTGGAGAAGGAAGAGGGTGGTGCGGGGATTCCATTCCCGCACCGACCCTGGCCGGAGGGAGGCTCCATCGTCGTCGATCACCGGAGGAACGGAGGTGAATTTTCGGGTGGTGATGGTTCAGGTAGTTCAGAGAGTAGCAGAGCAGAGGAGAGAATTGGAGGCGGGGAAGAGAGAGGAGAGGAAGAAGGAGGGTTAGGGGGAACCCTAGGGCTCGGCCTAGGGTTTTACGGGAGGGGGAGATGGAGCTCAGCCGTTCGTGCCCCTCTCTGAATACGTGGCCATGGCCGATGCACTGCCGTACAGTAGGTTGAAGAAGATCGAAGAGGTACGGGCTTTGGGAGATGGTGGGCTGAGGGGGGAGTTGGGCTGGGCCATGCCCCTCTCCCTGCTAGCTGTTTTTATTTTTATTTTTTGCTCTAATGTTTTTTTTGCTGATTAGAAATAGGAAGGAAAAGGTAAGTTTTGGGTTAGTGAATATTCTAGAAAAATTTGTGACAACTCCTTAATGGAAAAGTAACCAAATGCAAGTTTGGAATTTCAAAAATAATTGAATTGTGGTGCTGTTTGAACATTGGAGTGAATTTGAATGAATTTTGTGACTAATGGATTATTGAAAACAAGATTTCAAAATAGGGTGATCAAATAATTTTAATTGGGAGCATGTGATTATAATTGTTGAATAATTTTCATAAGTTTAACATGGTGGTTGTTTTGGACAATGTGATTTGAATTTTGAATGAGAATTGAGTTAAATGAGTTATTAAAAGCCAATTTTAATAGTTTGAACCTTAAGGTTTAATGGAAACAATTGATGGAGTGTTTTGTCATTTTCATAATTTTCAAAAGGGGTTGATGTTTTGGAAATTAATTGAATTTGAAAAGGGTTTGATATTAAATGAATTTTTGATGAAACAAAACAACAGTTTGGAATCACAACTTTTATTGGAAACAATTGATTGTTTTGATTTGAAATATCATTTTGGAAATTTTAACATCACAAGTATGAAACAAGGGTTTGAAATTTGAGTTGAAATTCAAATAGAAAACAAAGGAAAACAGTTGGAAAACAAATGGAAAACAAGCAAAACAATTGCAATCAACATGATGCCATGATGCAAAACATAAAATAACAGAGAGCAAACATTCTAATGGCTATTTTTCATACTTGGGATGTTACAGTTACCTTTCTACCTGTAGACCGTGACCCGTGTGTCTGTCGGTGCATACCATAGTTTTAAATAGCCCGGCTCCGCCATATCTACCTAAATGATTTTATTTATGATTTACTGCTACAGACTCCATATAGCCTGTTATAGCCCCGCTTGTCTTGGGCAGAGACTTTGTGTATCTAGCGTCAGTTTATTGATAATATTGCCATGGCCTTTTCTTTCTTTAGCAAAGATTCTTTCTTCACTGGTATACAAAGCAACCGAGTGAAATGAGCATGCTACAGTGAGATGAGAAGCACACCTGTCATGGCATAACAGAGAGGCCATGGCCATCCATTGATGGTGCAATTTTTTTAAGGGAGAATGTGTTTAGCAATACCATTCTTGAAGAAAAATTTGATTAGCAAGTTGGCAATCTCTCTGCCAATCTTCATGGCCATTATTTCAAACTGAAGAAGAGCACACCTTGTTTGTGTGAGCATGAAGTGGCTGGGTGCTCCTGTAGCTATCTGCCTATCTCATTTTGTTCACTTAGGCAACTTCATAAGCTTTCCCTTGCCGTGGTTTCTCTGTGTGCAAACTTATCTTGCCATCTAGGCTACTTATTCATGTTTTGCTGCATCTTTTGTTTAAATGGCAGGCAATTTACATAATAATTTAGGCAAGATCCTTTAGCTGTTTTGGGGATCTAGTAGATGGGGATTCTGCTCCTCTAGCTGGAGTGTTCATCAACATCCTTTAGCTGTTTTGGCTAGAGTAGCTTGTCCCAAGACTTTATGCTGCTTCCCATGTTTCTCACGGCTTATGCATCAACTCCGGTAGAGGAAGCTAAAAACAATGTCTTTTCTTTCTATCTCTGTAGCATGCTGGCTAGTAGGCGAGTGATGCTTTTGACTTGTGCCTTTTTCTATATATAATGCTGCCTGAATGCAATCTCAAGAAACAATCTGTTGTACAGAAACATGTCTGGCTCTTCCAAGCACGGGTCCGTGCCCGAAGCCGGTGCCGAGGAAGAGGGCTGGGATGCCCACGCTGCAACCAGAATTGAGGAAGAGGACCAGGAGGACGGCGGTGATATTGATTGGGGGTACTTGGAGGAAGAGGACCAGGATGACAGCACCGATGGTGGCGGCACTGACCGCACGGCGGCTGGTGGTAGCGGCGTCGCCGCCCCAACGACCGATAAGAAGGATAAGAAGCCTCGGGCCCCAAGGAAGGATCGTAGGCCGCAAGTGCTCGAGAACGTCACTGATACAATCACCGAGGTCTCGCCGAGTGGCCTACCATTGGCGCCTGAAGCGGTTTCCTCAGGGTACGGCATGCAGCTAGGGTGCATCGTGCGGGAAAGCATGTCGATCAACACGACGGACCTTAGAAGCAGCGAAAACAAGGCTTTGGTCGAAATCCTCCTGAAGAAGCTTCACCAGCGATACACGTTCCCGGAGCCGTTCAACAAAAGGGTGGACTCTTTAGCCATCACGAAGATGAGCACCGCGTTGAGCAGCTGGAAATCCCGGGTGAAGAAGAAGATCGCGAAAGGTAAAAGCTGGGAGGAGATCCGTCGCACAGACCCGACGCTCGAGAAAGAAGATTTCGACATACTGAAGGCGTTCATGAACACCGAGGAGTGTAAAAAATGGACAAAATGGGGGGAGGATATGCGGGAACAAAACATAGGGCACCAACATTGCGGAAGCGGTGGTTACCGAGGAAAACAGGCTGTTTGGGAGAAGGAGGACCGCGAGATGGAACGTCTCGGAAAAGATAACCCCTGGCACAAAATCACGGATATACAAGTTAGGAACTTTGTCCGGTCCCGGTACTTCTTAGACTGGAAGACGGGGGAATTCGTGACGAAAGACCAGGACGTGAAGGAATTCGAGAAACATTTGGTAAGGACACATATATCTCAAGTACATGTATATTGCATTGATCTAATAATTAGATAATGGGCTCACCTTAATTTCCTTTTGTCCGAAGGAGAGGGAGTTGCGGAAATCTGACCACTCGTCCGAAGGGTCGACGGGTCGGTGGGACACGCCTTTCAACATGGCGACGAACGCATACAAGAAAAGGCCGTTGGATGCCCCGCCGACGTCAGCTGGCCGTATATCCGGCTTTGGGCTAAACATGAAGGTAGCCGAGTACTACGCATCAGATGCCAAGTCATCGAGAAAGAAGAGGAAGACGACATCGACTAAGGATGATGAGGAGGTCGCGGAGCTGAAGAAGAAGATGGCGGCTCTAGAGAAGAAACTTGAGAGCAGAGAGGTGGACCCTGACACGCTCAATAAATTAGTGGATCAGAGGCTCAAGGAAGTCATCCCCGCTGGGTTGATGGAGGGGATAGCTTCTTGGAATGCGGGGGGTCAAATTGGACCGATCCATCTGCCCACCTTCGTCGGCAGCAACTCAAGCATGAACCAGCAAGTGCCGCCGCAACAGCTGACCCCCCAGACGCCGGCGCCGCTCCTTCTGGTCACATCGCCGCCCCCTTCCGCAGCAATGCCGAAGAATGATGGGCCGGCCGCCGGCACCGTCGCCCTTGTCTCGACACCCGCCGAGCTCGACGCCATCACCAAGGTAACTAATTAGTTAGTCGTGATCTAACTACGCCTTCTCAAGATGACTGTCATCTCATGATGCCTGGTATGTTGCCCAACAGGACGAACCTTGCGTACTCCTGCATCGCGTGGTGCCCGGCGGAGAGTTGGTGGATGTTGCTACCGGCACTATTATACAACCGGGGGAACGCACTATGCACCACTCTCAAATGGACGAGAACGTGATGAAGGTGAAGTTGGCCAATGTAGTGCCGGAGTATCGCGACGTCCTCCCCCCTTTCAACCTCTAGGCTGCGACGACGAGGACACCTTGGTGCTTGGAGAGTGCACGACTTGGGTGATGAAATGGCCGAAGAGCCAGATTCGTCTTGGGGGGGGTCTTGTGATCAAGCGCAACATCGGCGCCACATCCCCTATGGCCCCGCTCAATAAGATCGTCCGGCCCACGAAGCAAAGAGCCCTCCAGACAGCACCCAAGGCCGCCGCCCCTCAGAAGGAAACGGTAGTCGTCGCCACCACCACCCAGAAGGAACCGGCGGTTGTTGCCACCACCACAAGGCACAAAGTGTTTTTGGGAAATATGCCGCAACGACCGCCCAAAAGATCATCAAATGCAGTTGTGCCTCAACCGTCGGCATCACAGCCGCCGTCACCACCAAAGGACGTGGACAACCCGTTTGCTGGAGCCGGTGTCGATGACTATCATTACGATGACAATGTCGACATCAATGCCTACCTCAACACGGGCTACAGCCAAGATAGGTACATGCCTGATATGGATCGTGACGATGAAGCCTTCCGCAGTCACGACGATCAACCTAGGCGTACTGAAGTCACGCAGCGCCTGACCTACCCGGAGGGTACAGTATTCAGCCCTGGCACACTGCATAAGACAATCGTAGGGTCGTCCCGAGCACCCGCACCCCCAGCTCCCGCAGCAGATCAGGCCACCCCCAGCAAGAAGATTAGGAAGAGACCTGCTAAAAAGGTCCAGCATACTAAGATCTTGGCCGACGCCGTGGTACGACCCCGTAAGGATGGCTTGACCCGCTTGCATGAAGCTGGGAAACCGATACTGGGTTCGGACGAGATACAAGGGGCAACTGGACCAATGCTCACATTGCAGAACATTATCGTGATGCTAGAGGGCCTCCTTCTTAAAGAAGAGTCTCCAAATTACCCGGCGTTCGTGGTCAAGGTGCCAGAGGGCCTGGACTTCGTCCATGAAGACCCCGCGGGACTGTTCTTCATAGCGTACGAGGATATCTTCAATCTGTTTCACTCGAGATGGCTGGACTATAACTTGGTCCGCCTATACGCGCTCAATGCTCAGCTGCAGATCCAGCGAGAGTTACCCCCGTACGTTATGGTAGCGGATCCCTACTACATGCGTGATAGCCAGCTGGAGGAAGGATCAAGTTCACGGACCAAGGCAGTGAAGTGCCTCGAGAGCTTCATGTTGAGAAACAGTGAGAACAAGAGGGACATTCTTTTGCCTGTCTTTCCCGAGTAAGTCTCGCGACCATCGTAGCTAATGTTTTTTTTCTAGATTTCATCCATTGCTTATCCTGGATTCGATTGCATGTGTTGAGCAGGGACACATACTGCACACTCATCGTGATTTGCCCAAAGTGGTCACTAGCCGAGTACTTCGACTCGTCGAATAAGACGAAGAAGAAAGACTACACGAGAATAAGGAGTGTTCTCGATGAGGCTCTCAACGGCTACGCCCAAAATGGAGGCACATTCCAAAAGAAACAAGAATGTATCAGGCCGACTACTGGCAAATACGGGTTCAGGCACGTGACTGAGTTCCCCTGCATCAAGCAGCCGGCTTGGAGCACAAAGGAGGCCTTCTATGCCCTCCATCACCTCAAAGGGATTGTCCGCGATGCAAATAATATGAATCATCCTTCTAAACTCCGAGACTGGTCCAACAAAATGGCGGGGGAAATCTCACAGGAAGATCTTATGCAAGATTTTCATCGTATCAAAGTCAAGTTGTCGGAGATAATCATTGAAGATGTCAACAAAAAGGGAGGGTCCTTGAACCAGCCCATAGGGTTATGCCAGAGGGATATCCAGGAACTCCTAGAGCGGCAGGCTGATCGTAGGTCGTGGATGACGAAGGAGCTATATAAGACGTTTCCGGCGCCTCTCCAGAAGAGGTATCGTTGATCGAGGTGTGTGTAGCTAGCTACTATTAGTTTGTTTAACAAAATTTGCTTAACTTATATATATATATGCCTAGCTACTATATTAGTTTAGCTCTAAACTTAGGCCTAGCTAGCTACTATTAGTTTGCTCTAAACTTAGGCCTAGCTAGCTACTATTAGTTAGCTCTAAACTTAATTAGGCCTAGCTAGCTACTATTAGTTAGCTCTAAACTTAGGCCTAGTTTTATGTTGTATATCTTTGATGCTTATTTTTGTTTCCTTAGTTGTTTTTGGTGAACATATATGCCTTAGTTGTTTTTTGCATTATACTTACTAATATGCTTTGTGTCTACCTATATAGATGACGTACTACGTGGTGTTCGAGGGTCGGGTTCCAGGAGTCTATGACGAGTGGAAGGACTGTAAAGCACAGGTGGATAAGTTCAGCGGCAACTGCTATAAAGGATACGAGACTAGACACGAGGCGGTTGCGAAGTGGAGGGACCACCAGTCGAAACAGAAGAACAAGATGAAGACCTCCATCAAGCTACCGTTCTTGCTCACCATCGTCGCCGTGCTTGTAGTCTATTTCATCTTAGCTTAGGCATTTGTAACTTGGCAACTCGAGTAACTATGTGGTGACAATAATTGTTCGATGATGTGTTTGACAACTCGAGTAACTATGTGATCACTTTGAGACAAAATCGATACTTTGCACTATGTATCACTATTGTGATTAAGTAACTTTGTAAAATATCAGTAGTATGTTATATGTTGTCAAATATCACTGCTGTGTATAATTCCTGTATATTCAAACTGTATACAGCAGAAACAAATTAAATTTCGAAAAACATCATCCTTTTCTGTGGCGCACTAGTAAATTTTTCTGTGGCGCACCTTATTTCTGTGGCGCATCCCTACGGTGCGCCATAGAATCTGTATATTTCTGTGGCGCATGTTTCTGGTGCGCCATAGAATGCTCCTTTCTGTGGCGCAGGTTGGAGGTGCGCCATAGAAGTAAGTATTTCTGTGGCGCACGGGATTGGTGCGCCACAGAAAATATTTTTGTGGCGTGTGTTCTGTGGCGCACCCCTGTGGCCCCGGGGTGCGCCACAGAATCTCTTTTTGGTGCGCCACTGATGAAGGGATTTGTACTAGTGCAACTTGGACAGCTCATCAGCTGCCTCGTTCTCTGCTCGGTGTATGTGTTGGAACTCGCAGCCTTCAAAGAATCCCGTCATAGTTTGGACCAGGAAACGGTATGACGCCATGTTGGCATCCAGAGCATCCCAAGTGCCAGAAACTTGCTGCACAACTAGATCTGAGTCGCCATAGCATATGATGCGCTGCACCCCAACTTCCTTTGCTACTTTCAAGCCATGTACCACAGCCTCGTGCTCTGCAACATTGTTGGATGCCTTGAAGTGGATTTGCAGCACGTATTTGAGTTGATCTCGCTTGGGTGACGTAAGAACTACGCCAGCACCAAGGCCTTCCTTCATCTTGGAGCCATCAAAGTGCATCTTCCAGTAGTTGGATACCGGAGTGGGAGGCTCATACTGCACCTCAGCCCAATCCACAAGGAATTCTGCCAGAATCTGAGACTTGATGCCTTCTCTTCTCGCATAGGCGGGAGCGTACGCGGCCAGCTCGATTGCCCACTTGGCTACTCTGCCACTCGCTTCCTTGTTACCCATGATATCCGAGATGGGACCTGAACTCACCACAGTGATGGGGTGTTCTTGGAAATAGTGCTTTAGCTTCTTGGCGCCCAGGGACACGCCATAAGTCATCTTCTGGTAGTGCGGGTAGTTCTGCTTGGAGCTGGACAGCACCTCACTGAGATAATATACTGGCCGCTGCACACTTTTGCCTTCCTCTTCTCACTCCACCACAATCACCACGCTTACCACTCGATTGGTAGCAGCAATGTATAGCAGCATTGGCTCCTTAGGTAGGGGACTAGCCAGGATGGGAGCGCTACCCAGCATTGCCTTCAGCTCTTTGAATGCCACATCAGCTTGCGGTGTCCAGACGAACTTGTCGCTTTTCTTCATCAATTGATACAAGGGCAAGGCCTTCTCGCCCATTCTGCCCAAGAAACGGCTCAGAGATGCCAAGCAACCAGTGAATTTTTGCACATCCTTCAGGGATCTCGGCAAAGACATGCTTTCAATAGCTTTTATCTTTGAAGGATTGGCCTCAATGCCCCGACTGGATACCAAGAAGCCGAGTAGCTTGCCAGCCGGGATGCCAAAGGTGCATTTACTCGGGTTCAGCTTCATCTTATATTTGCGCAAGTTAGCAAAGGTTTCCTCAAGGTCACTAAGCAGAGTATGTGTTTTATTCGTTTTGATGACAATGTCATCTACGTACACCTGCACATTCTTGTCGAGTTGATCATGCAAGCATTTCTGCATGCATCTCTGATAAGTGGCACCCGCATTCCGCAACCCGAAACACATGACACGATAGCAATAAGCCCCGTACGGGGTAATGAAAGCAGTCTTTATTTGATCAGCAGGGTTGAGAGCTATCTGATGAAAACCTGAGTAGGCATCTATGAAAGACAACAGTTCACAACCAGCAGTGGAATCGATCACCTGATCGATGCGAGGTAGCGGAAAAGGATCCTTGGGGCAGGCCTTGTTCAAGTCGGTGTAGTCGACGCACATGCGCCATGCGGTAGCGGCCTTGGGGTCCTCCTTCTTCTTCTCAACCATGACCGGGTTGGCTAGCCAATCCGGATGCAGCACCTCCATGATGAAATTGCTTATCAGCAGCTTGGTGATCTGATCACCGATGGCCTTCCTTCTCTCATCTCCGAAACGGCGCATAGCCTGCTTCACTCGTTTGGCGTCAGGACGCACATGTAGCGAGTGCTCAACCAACTCCCTCGGGACACCTGGTAGATCCTCGTTAGACCAGGCGAACACGTCCCGATTATCACGGAGGAAGTGGATGAGCTCGCTTTCCTATTTCTCTCCCAACCTGGAACCAATGATGGCAACGCGGTCGGGGAACTCGCGGTCGACCTGGATCTTCTTCGTCTCCTGGGATGCCTGGAACGCCGTCCCGTGCTGGGAACTCGGCATGCCAGGCGCGCCAGCTTGCGCGGATTGCGCCATAGCCACCACCTCGTACATCTTCTTCTTCTCGGCAGCAATCACCATAGACTCCGCCAACTGAGAACCAGCAGAGGCATAGTCCATAGACTTCTTGTAATCACCAGAGATGGTGATCACGCCGTTGGGACCATGGATCTTCATTTTCAGATATGCAGTGTGAGTAGAGGCCATGAATTTGCTCAGAGCCGGCCTGCCGAGTAGGGCATGGTAGGGGCTCTGGTGATCAACCACCTCGAACTTCAGGCTCTCTGTGCGGCAGTTCTCCCTGGTGCCGAATAGCACGTCTATCCATACTCGGCCAATTGGATTGCAAGAGACTCCCGGCACAATGCCGTGGAAAGTGGTCTTGCTGGGTAGCAGCATGTTCTCGGCCATACCGAGCTTCTCAAGCGTGTCCCTGTACACAATGTTGATGCTGCTGCCGTTGTCAATTAGTACCTTGCTGAACCTCACGTTCTTCTCAGGACCCAAGAAGGTGGGATCCAGCACCAGGGCGTAGCTACCCGGGTTGGGCATCACCTTAGGATGATCCGCTCTGGACCACGTGATCTCTTGGTTGCACCAGTGCATGTAGTGAGGAACAGCAGGGATCACAGCATTGACCTCCATGGCACGCCTGTGCTGAGACTTCTTGTCGACAGGCTCAGAGGTAAAGATCATGTAGCTCTCGTGATGCTCCTGGTACCGGTTGCGGTCTCCGCCACCATTGTTGTCGTTGCTGTTGTTACCTTGGTTGTTGTTGTTGTTGTTGTTGTTGTTGCCTCTGCTGTTGTTGCGGGTGTAGTAGTTGTTGTTATTGTTGTTGTTGCGGTAGCCATCATTGTTGAAGTAGCGGTTGGCTCCTAAAGCCACCTGGTTCACATTCTCTCTTCTCGGGAAAGCTGGAGGCCGAGCAGCGGGTGCGCGAGCAGGCTGCACAGCGGCATTCACAGCTGGCAGAGGAGGAGGAGGAGGCAGGCCCTCATTCTTGATTTCTTCCCACCAACTGCACTGCCGAGTAGTGTGGTTGGCGGGTCTAGCGGGATGCCGAGTATGGAAGCTGCATGGGCCATCCTTCATGTCCTTGAAGACGAAGTTTGGTGTCGGACCCGAGTTGCCGCTACCCTGCTGGGAAGCGCCGTATGGCTTCTTGTTGCCTTGGCCCTGATTCTGGTTCTGCCCGTACTGGGCTCCAGCAGTTTTTGGCCTCTGGCTACTGCCAGCTCCGGTAGCCACAGCATTCACCTCCTCAGGATCGTACCGGGTATCAATCCGGTCACCTCTGCGCTTGTTGCGGAACTCATTGCGCTTGCTGTTGTTGTTGTTGTTGTAGTTTCTTCTCGGCTCAGCAGCATCGAGCAGAGGTTGAGTTGGGTCGCCGAGTGCGTACTGATCCGCAATCCGGATGGTCTCAGCGAGAGTACTCGGCATCTCTCTCTGCAGTCTTTGCCACAACATGCTGCCATGCCTGCAGCCCTGCGCAAACCAAGTGATGGCCTGGGCCTCGTTTACACCTTCACAGGTGTTCCTCAGAGTGCTCCACCGAGTAAGATGCTCTCGGTCCGCGGATAGCTGCTGCGGCCTATTCGGCCTCCGGTAGGTGCTGGTGAAGTTGCTGACAAATGCCTCCGCGAAGTCAAGCCAACAGTTGATGTTGTGCTTGGGCAGGTTGTTGAGCCAAGTTCTTGCTGGTCCCTCGAGCATCTGCGGTATGTACCGCACGGCCCATCTCCGGTTGCCGCCTGCAATGTGCATGGCCGTGACATAGTCATTGAGCCAATCTTCCAGCTTGGTGCTGCCATCATAGCACTTGGTCCCCCTAGCGAGCTGGAACTGCTTCACGGATGGCTCCGTCATGATGCGGGGGCCAAAGCATTCTGGGCCAGGCGGCTCCTTGCTCTCGAGTTGCGCGGACAGACTGATCCGGTCCAGCTTGTGCCTGGCGTCACTGGGCTCCAGCACGCGCTCACCCACGCGATCCAGGATGTCATAGCCAGCCAACCCCATAGCCGAGTAGCCATCATCATATCTGTCCACCTGCACGACTGCCGGCTGCTCCACCGGGTTGGCGGCTGGTGCGACTGCACGCAGCTGCTGCCTCCGCCGAGTAGGCTGAGCAACCTGATGCCGAGAAGGGCCTGGGCGATCTCCATCTCGCGCCTGGCTTTAAGTTTTATGGGCTTGATAGACTGCTCCTGCAGCGTTGTGTTTTTGACCGGACTGTCGCGGCACAGCGTGCTGTTTCGCGGCGACAGCCGGGTGGTACACCTGCATCTGCCTGTCTCTGCCGGAATGCCCACTTCGGTCCCTCTCACGGCTGGGATGCGGTGATGATGCCTGATCGTTAGATCTAGCCGCATGCGAATGCACCACCTGAGAGGCTCCAGCACCCGGGTTGGCTTTCCGGAACTCCTCGTTCTGCCTAGCAGCCTCTAGCACCAGTTCATTGAGCCTCTCCTGCTGCCTAACGCGCGCATCTCCAGCGAGATGCGGTAACTCAGCAGCTACAGCCTCAGCAGCTCTAAGGGTTTTGGCGGGGGTGCTGTATTTGGGTCTGGTGGTGGTAGTGTTTTGGCTAGCGGCTTGGCCAGCAGTTTCTCCAACTGCTGCCATCTCGGTGCCTAGGTTGCGGCGCGTAGCGGCTGCCTTGGAAGGCCTCCTTACTACCGGCGTAAAGCCGTGAGCTCTGTTGTACTCATTCTGGTCCAGGTTCAGCTCAAGCCTAACCTTATCCAGCTCCACCTGCTCGGCGAGCAGCTCCTGGCGCTGCCGGTCGAGCTACGCCCGCATGGTCATGAGCTCGAGCTCGGTGGGAGGCGGCATGCCCACTCGCACGGCGGATGCCGGTATCGTCGATGTCGTGGAAGGAGGGATGTTGTGAGGCGCGTCGTAGGGCTTGTGCGTTCTCCCGCCAGCACTCGCGCCATCAAGATCCTCGATGACTCCCGCGGCGGCAGCCACGCCCTTCCCGGTATCAGCAGCAGGACCGGTCATCATCACCTCCACGCGGTCCGCAGAACAACCAATTGGCTTTCCGCGGGCAGCGATGACAGCGGGGGGATCCTCCGCGACATGCACCTGCTCGGGGTACTCGCGGTCGATGACGGTGGCGACGTAGACGAGGTGCGAGCCGAAGGAGAGCACCGAGCCGGCCTCCGGCATGGCCCTGCCGCCGAAATCGCCGGTGTTGTCGATGACGAAGTCGAAGGAGCCGAATCTGTGGACGAGGCCACAGACGACGCGCTCTCCAGTAGAAGAGATGGATCCCGTCCGAACGGAAACTCCAGCCAGCGCCGCTGGTTGCCCCACGGTGGGCGCCAACTGTCGTGGTGGTGTCACGGCAGATGCCATAGGATGGCTAAAGATGTGGGGACGATGGACGCTGGAGGCGCTCGGGGAGGGATCACGCAGCGAGTAGCCGCGTGAGGATGAATCTAGCACTGCAAACAACAAGATCTACCCAGGTTCGGGGCCCTAGGTAAAACCCCTACTCCTGCCTTTCTCTCTTTGTATTCATGTGTCTCCGAGTAGCCACAGTACAAGTATTGCCTACCCCCGAGTAGCCACCCTTCTCTCTATGCAACTGTAGCCTCTAGTCGTGTCGTCCCTCGCGCAGGAGGAGGCAGGGCACCTTATATACTGGTGCCCAGCCGGATACAACCAAGATGTCGACATAGTGTGCACAGTGCACACTTCCAGCTTCCCGCTGATAGCTTTGGCTTCCTAGTTTGTCTCCGTGTGGAAAGTCGTTGTGCAAAACCAAGAAGCTGATCTGTTATCACTGACACTGTCACGGGGTAGGCCCCCCCTAACCTGCGACGCCCTGCTGACACCCTGGCGCGGATAAGCACGCGCTCTGCAGACGAACAGTGCTCCAGTACGGACCCAGGATACGCGGGATCCTGTGTTAGAACGGCTCCTTTGACTTCTGGCCCGAGTAGGAGACCGCCATCTTTACTCGGACCACTTCCTCTACTCGGAGGAGAATAACCTCCTTGGTTCTTCCTCCTGGCCATCAGTGTGTACGGCCGAATAGCAGTCGACCGGGTAGCGAGTACCAGGTAGCCAGCTACTCTGCTAAACGTTTCTTTTGATCTTGCCCTTAGCACTTGCCTTTACCCTACTCGGGGGTAACCCCCCAACAGTGTGAAATCGAATCAACAAGTGAGATAAATATTCTCTATTTGCGTCCTCGTGAGCTAAAACAGGAGCACAAAACAGGTGTAAATTTTGAAGGTTTTAAAGGTAGCACACAAGCAATTTACTTGGAGTGGCGGTGAAATACCACATATAGGTAGGTATGGTGGACACAAATGGCAAGGTTTTGGGTTCAAGGTTTGGATGCACGAGAAGCATTCCCTCTCAGTACAGGTTTTTGGCTAGCAAGGTTGGGTAGCAAGCATAAGAATCGAAGCAAAACAAACAAAAACATTTATGATAAAGCCAATCATGCAATCTTCCATGAAGGTGCAAACAAACTTATTTGAGAATACTAAGATTATGAGCTAACAAAGAAGAAAGATCATGGAATAATATATCTACATGCAATTCCCTCTTTTCTACTTAAGTCTCAACGAATTGTTGCTATTGACTAATGCTAAGTTTGCCAAAACCACCTAGATTATCTAGAAACTCCAGAATTGATACCAATGCTAATAACAAGATCAATCACATAACAAAAATTGCAAACTAAAATAAAGTGAAACAAGTAGATGATGAAACTTCTAATTAATATTTCATTACGGCAACTCAAACCAAGGGATACAATGATAACCAACTAAGGAGCAACACCTCCATACCGCAAACCATACTATATGATATTTCCTCTACTCATGATATGACTCTACTAAAAGGGTAAAAAGGGTGAAAGATAAAAGGTGATACCGCAGCACTCTCCCAAGCTTGGAACAAGCCAAGGGGATGCCAATACCAATGACGAATCAATTCTTTGGTGGTGGTGGTGATTCCTTCTCGACGAGCTTATCAATTGATTTCTTCAGATCTTCAATTGCGAACATAAGCATACGCACCACGTCCGTATTGTGATCAATACGATTTGCATGCCTGTCAGACTGTGAATCCCAGTCACCAAGATTTTTCTCCCACTCTTCCTTAGGTTGAGAGCTTCCTTCATCTACACGGTTAGAACGATCCATATCCCAGCGAGAAGGAAAATCTGCCTCGGGTACCGTCCTAGATTGATACTCATGAATTAAAGTACGGAAAGGTTTCTTTATGCCTAAAAGGGGTGTCCTTGAAGCTAAGAAGTGACGTGGGGCCTTCCCTCCGGTGCTCATCCTCGCTGTTTGTTTGTGGGGTTTTGCAACCACTCCAATGCTTGCAATGGTGCCACGTGGATGCACTCGTGGGTTTTCTTCTACATCTCCTTCAGCTCCACTCTCGATCTCCTCCTCCGGCTCCCGGCCCCTTGTTGTTGGCGGAGACCATGATGCTTCTAAAACTGAAAAAAAATCCTGGCAGAAACAGCTCGAAACAGAAACACAACGAGAAAACGATATACGGACCTCGGGGGGTCCGGGGGGTTATATAGCAAAAATATGTGTAACGAAAGGAAATTCCAGGTCGAAAACGAGTCGGTGAGGGGCTCCGAGGCGCCCACACCATAGGGTGGCGCGGCCAAGGGTGGGCCCGTGCCCCCTCATGGTGTGGTGCCCCCGGTCACCTTCTCCAACTCCTCTTCGGCTCGGTATTTTTTATATTTTCCAAAAACTAATAATTTATAACTGAATATTTCGTGAACTTTTTCTTCACATAACTCTTGCCTATTCCAACACAGAATTTGCAGATTCTAGAATCTTCCCCCTAATGAACTTCTCCGGAGTCATTACTTGAATAACATCCACATCTTCATCATAGGAATCCCTAGAAATATAATGTTTGAGTCTGATACGTCTCCAACGTATCTATAATTTCTGATGCTCCATGATGATATTATGCCAATTGCTACATGTTTTCTCCCTTCTTTATGTCATTTTTACACGTTTTCCGGGACTAACCTATTAACAAGATGCCAAGTGCCAGTTCCCTGTTTTCTGCTGTTTTTTATTTCAGAAAAGTTGTTCTGGAAATATTCTCGGAATTGGACCCCACAAATCCCGAAGTTCCTATTTTCCCCGGAAGCATCCAGAAGACCGAAGAGGAGTCGAAGACGGGCCACAGGGGGCCCACACCATGGGGTGGCGCCCCCCCTTGGCCGCACCAGCGGGTTGTGTGGGGCCCCCCCAGGGCTCCACCGCCTTTTCCCTTTCGGCTATTTATTCCCCCTGGATGGAAAATCCTAGAGACCTGATCAAATATCCCCGAAAAGTTCTGCAGCCGCCATTGTCGTCAACCCTAGATCAAGTGGTTCTGAAGCTGTCTCCTGGCACCCTGCCGGAGAGGAGATCATCACCGGGGGCCTCTTCATCACCATGCCTGCCTCCGGAGTGATGCGTGAGTAGTTCATCCTTGGACTACGGGTCCATAGCAGTAGCTAGATGGTTGTCTTATCCTCCTATGCCTCAATGTTTAGATCTCGTGAGCTGCCTAACATGATCGAGATTGTTCTTATGTAATTCTTTGTGTTGTCTTTGCTGGGATCCGATGAATATTGAACTTATGCCAAGTTGATTATAGTATTTTATTGCATATATTATTTGTGATCTTGCATGCTTTCTGTTGCTAGTGGTTGCTCTGGCTAAGTAGTTGCTAGTGACTCCAAGAGGGAGTATTTATGCTCGATAGTGGGTTCATGCCTCCTTTTCGCCTATGCTCGAGTGACAGAAACGTGACGGGGGAGGATGTGTCGTTGCCACTAGGGAGAAAACAACGGTGTGATTGCCCGCGTGCACAATCATTGCTTACATTACACACATTGCTTAATGCGATTATTTGTTGCTTGCAACTTAATACCTAAGGGGGTTCGGATGGTAACCTGAGGGTAAATTATTAGTCATGGATGCAGTTGGATTACGGTCTATGTATATTGTTGTAATGCCCGCACTAAATATCATAGTAGTCATCATGTCATGAATGTGCGCTACGGTGCAACCTTTATTTGTCAGTTGCATAGCTGTAATTTGTTCACCCAACATGCTATCATTTATGGAGAGACACCACTAGTGAACCTATGAACCCCGGTCCATTTTCCTACAATGTTAAACAAACCTCTACAATTTCCTGGTTTCTTTACTTACTGCAAGCATACACTATTTTTCACACTATATGTCTAATCTTTGTTTTCAGCAAGACCGGTGAGATTGACAACCTCCTTGCACCGTTGGGACAAAGTATTTTGGTTGTGTTGTGTGCAGGTTCCGCGTTGTTGCTGACACCGGTTAGCCATCACCACCATCAGTGGCATCAACCTCCGAAGATCCTCTTTCTCCTACTGGATTGATAACCTTGGTTTTTAACTGAGCAAAATTCTTACAGCTGCACTCATCACACCCTCCTCTTGTTGTTCCCAACACAAAGGAATTTCTGCAAAGAATTTCTGTCGCCATCACAAGCAGAAAGGAATTTCTGGCGCCGTTGCCGAGGAGAAAGAAGTCTTCTGGCAAGGGGAGTCTCTCACTCTCAACCTCTTTATTTTTTTATTGTCTTGTTTTTATTTTTGTCTTGTTTTACTTTATAGTTGTTATTTATGCTTTTATATTCTTAGTTTAATCTCTAATCATGATTCTACCCAAGTTTACCTTGAAAGATGTACCAATAGGTAGCGGTGATATAATTGGGAAAGATAATATTGGAGACTTCTTTAATTATGTTAGTAAGCACAAAGAATTCGAGGATAGATCCTTAGCTGAACTTGCTCCAGATTATGAAACCGCTGAAGCATCTCTAGTTCGTATGCTGGAAGCTAGGTTTTTCAACCTTAATCCCATAATACGACAAAT
Source organism: Alopecurus myosuroides (assembly GCA_028641055.1). Classification (NCBI taxonomy): domain Eukaryota; kingdom Viridiplantae; phylum Streptophyta; class Magnoliopsida; order Poales; family Poaceae; genus Alopecurus; species Alopecurus myosuroides. The sequence goes on along the minus strand of CM054063.1, from coordinate 325,722,408 downwards.
GTTCCTCAACCTTGATAACATTAAGGATAGCAAAAAAAGAGAGTTTATTCTAGAAACTTTGTTTGAAGAATTTGGTGATGTTGCCATTGAGGCTAGAAAAGTTTTTAACCGATTTGAGATGTGAGGCTCATGTGTAGATGTTAATAGCACACCGGGTAAAGCTAATAATAAGGAAATTAAAATACCAATACCCTTTAAATTGGTAGGAATGCATGAAGCTCTAGAAAAGAATTTTGATTGGATTGTTCCTGCAAACCCATTTGATGAAAGTATTGTGCCTAAAAGTGCTGATAAAGGGACATCTAAAGATTCTATAGATGAAATACAATTCATTGTTGAGGAGATTTCTATGCCTAGCTGAAAGGCGTTAAAGAAAATCGCGACCGGGAGACAACCCGTTTTCCTTCGTTTTCTTTTGTTTTCTTTGCACCTGGGTGTTTCCTATTTACTTAGCAACCCCGCTGTATATTTTCTTTTGTGTATTTGTTGAGCCAAGTAAAGCCTCTAGTGGGAAGTTGAGGCTATATTTCGGATTTCTGCGTAGGAAACAGATTTCTGCTGTCCACTGTTAATTTCGTATAAAATTACAGAAAATTCAAAATGACCTGAGTTTTTTGTGCGTTATCCTGGGCTATATACGCAAATTTTCTTAGATGACCACTTTTTGATTTGAGCAACAGAAGATTTTCGAAAAAAATCATCTTTACCTTTTGTCCTGTTTTGACAGATTTCTGCCAATAATTGCATTTGCATCTTAATCTCTTTCTTTTGGTGTTATTTTGAGAAAAAGAGTTTTAAAAGAATTTGTGACAGTATCTAATGTTTTTTTTTAGTGTTAGGCTTGTGTTGAAACTGAACCATGTGAATTTATTATTTCGATTGCACTAACGTTGCTAATGAAGATTGTGAGAAGTTAGGTGTGAAGGAAGTTTTCAAGGGTCACGAAGAAGAGGATGATATGACGTGATCAAGAAGAGTGAAGAGCCTAAGCTTGGGGATGCCCCGGTGGTACATCCTAGAAAATTCCAAGATGACTCGAGCGTCTAAGCTTGGGGATGCCAAGGCATCCCCTTCTTCATCGATAAATTATCAGGTCACTTCTAGTGAAACTATATTTTTATTCGGTCATTTTTTATGTGCTTTAATTGGAGCGTATTTTATTTTTTGCTTTCAGTTTGTTTGTATTTTTGCAATTAGCTTGGTTGGACCCTAGCATTCTTTTATTGGAGAGTGACACGCTCCGCTTTTTCATAGGAATACTTTGTATTCTTAATCTTTGGCTGGCTGCTGCATTTATCTAGCTTCTGTTTTACTTGCATCTCTTATCTAAGAGTTGTTAGTTTTAGTAGTGTTATGTGAGTACTCTCATGTTTGCTTGCTGTAGCATTTGAAGAGTATTTTTGTTAAAACATATCTTGTATGGTTCTTGTTGGGAGAAGAAACTGCTGCTTAAAGTAGAATTTTTAATGGTGCAAGTAGAAGCTTGTATAGACTGTGGCTAGAACTTTTTCATATCATGCTAGATGTTATTTTAGTTTTAAATACTTGTGGTTATTGAGTAGAATGATTAGCCTCAAATAGCTGAGAGTGTTTAAGGTGCTATTGAAATATTCATGAGTTGTTCTTGTCATATTAAAGCATAAGTTTATGGTATTCTCTTTTGAATGTTTTATTTGGTTGACTTGGCGCATGCTCACACCATGTTTATGACTATGAACCAGTCACTAATAGCCTCTATGATCATTTAGTTTTTGAACTTGTGATACCGCTTATGCTTTAATTAATGATGTTTATGTCGCTATGCATGATTATGGCTCTTATGCTCTCTTGATTTGTTGCTCCGAGTCTTTTGCTAGCCTCCACTTGTACTGATTATGAGCTCTACTCGTGCATCCAACTCACTAAAACCAAAGTTTTCCCATTGTTTCCACCATACCTACTTACATGTGGTATTTAACTGCCACTCCAAGTAAATTGCTCATGTGTTACCTTTAAAACCTTCAAAAATTACTCATGCTTTATGTTCCTGTTTTTGCTCATGGGGACATAAATAGAGAATCTTTATCTCACTTGTTGATTGGATTTCACACCTTGGACTAGTGGCTTCATCCAATTATCCAAATGATAGAAGAGCTGGCAGTGGGGTGCCCAGCCCCATATTAATACACACAAAATCTCTTCAATATTTTGCCCCTGATTTATCAGTCAAAGCATTATTGTGTAAACAAAAGAGAAAGAGGGGTGACCTTCTACCCATATGCGCCCTTCATATGGGAGCCTCTCTTGTGAATCCAGTTGGCTTGTGACGTACTATATTTTCTGTTTACCATTCGTTGTCATTAGCATACATCTCCGAAAATATAGACACTCCTCCATGGTATGTGATTGTTGGCAGGCATCCGAGGATTCGGTTAGCCATGGTTTGTGAAAGATGGATGGGCGGAGTGTCAAACTTTTAATACCTTTGTTTAATAAAATAAAAAGCTCTAGCACATGAGTGATCCCTGCTTCCCTCTGCGAAGGGCCTTTCTTTTACTTTTATGTTGAGTCTCCATCTTCTAATTTTATGCACAGTTGAGACAACATTTTTTGCCATTCTGAGTTTTATGTGCATTTGTCCCTGAAACATTATTAATTGATTCATGATGTGTTATTGTTTGTTCTAAAATTATTTGCTCTTCTTCCTCATGAACTTTGAAGGTGTCCTCGCATTTATGTTTTGCCCCACTCTTAAGGACTAGTGAAATATCACTTTGCCATGCTTTCTCTATACTTGAAACAAACATATATCTTTCTTTGTATTGTTATTCATGACCTTTTATTTGAGATACTTCTCATAATGCAAAGTGATTTCTATGCTTTATTATTAAAGTTCTATTTATCATGTTTGTGTTAAAAGTTCTATGATCTTAGCTTACATATGCTTTTACATTTTTATGATCAAGTTTATGTTAGTAGCATGTCACCTCAGAAATTATTGTGTTATATCGTTTACGTACTCGAGGACGAGTAGGAACTAAGCTTGGGGATGCTTGATACATCTCCAACGTATCTATAATTTTTGATGCTCCATGATGATATTATGCCAATTCCTACATGTTTTCTCCCTTATTTATGTCATTTTTACACGTTTTCTGGGACTAACCTATTAACAAGATGCCAAATGCCAGTTCCCTGTTTTCTGTTTTTTTTATTTCAGAAAAGTTGTTCTAGAAATATTCTCAGAATTGGACCCCACAAATCCCGAAGTTCCTATTTTCCCCAGAAGCATCCAGAAGACCGAAGATGAGTCGAAGAGGGGCACCAGGGGGTGGCGCCCCCGTTGGCCGCGCTAGGGGTGGTGTGGGGCCCCCAGGGCTCCACCGCCTTTGCCCTTTCGCCTATTTATTCCCACGGGATGGAAAACCCAAAAGACCTGATCAAATATCCTCGAAAAGTTCTGCAGCCGCCATCGTCGTCAACCCTAGATCAAGGGGGTTCTGAAGTTGTCTCCCGGCACCCTGCCGGAGAGGAGATCATCACCGGAGGCCTCTTCATCACCATGCCTGGCTCCGGAGTGATGCGTGAGTAGTTCATCCTTGGACTACGGGTCCATAGCAGTAGCTAGATGGTTGTCTTCTCCTCCTATGCATCAATGTTTAGACCTCGTGAGCTACCTAACATGATCGAGATTGTTCTTATGTAATTCTTTGTGCTGTGTTTGCTGGGATCCGATGAATATTGAACTTATTCCAAGTTGATTATAGTCTTTTATTGCATATGTTATTTGTAATATTGCATGCTTTCCGTTGCTAGTGGTTGCTCTGGCCAAGTAGTTGTTAGTGACTCCAAGAGGGAGTATTTATGCTCAATAGTGGGTTCATGCCTCCTTTTCGCCTGTGCTCAAGTGACAGAAACGTGATGGGGGAGGATGTGCTATTGCCACTAAAGAGAAAACAGCGGTGTGAGTGCCCGCGTGCACAATCATTGCTTACATTACACACATTGCTTAATGCGATTATCTATTGCTTGCAACTTAATAGCTAAGGGGGTTCGGATGATAATCTGAGGGTGGATTATTAGTCATAGCTGCAGTTGGATTATAGTCTATGTATATTGTTGTAATGCACGCACTAAATATCATAGTAGTCAGCATGTCATGAATGTGCAGTACGGTGCACCCTTTATTTGTAAATTGCCTAGCTGTAATTTGTTCACCCAACATGCTATCTTTTATGGAGAGACACCACTAGTGAACCCCTGTCCATTTTCCTACACTGTTAAACAAACCTCTACAATGCTTTCTTTACTTACTGCAAGCATACACTATTTTCCACACTATATGTCTAATCTTTGTTTTCAGCAAGACCGGTGAGATTGACAACCTCACTGTACCGTTGGGACAAAGTATTTTGGTTGAGTTGTGTGCAGGTTCCGTGTTGTTGCTGACATCGATGAGCCATCACCACCGTCAGTGGCATCAACCTTCCGAAGATCCTCTTTCTCCTACTGGATTGATAACCTTGGTTCTTAACTGAGGGAAATTCTTACCGCTGCACTCATCACACCCTCCTCTTGGGGTTCCCAACACACAGGAATTTCTGCAAAGAATTTCTGTCGCCATCACAAGCAGCAGAGTCGTTGTCCATTTACCACTTGTAGTGTTATCTTTGAGGGAAGAAATTTTGATTGCACCCGAACGATACACTTCTTTAATAACATAAGGTCCTTGCCATCGGGAGAGTAATTTTCATGCAAAAAATCATAGACGAGACCGATACAATAGAACTTTTTCACCAACATGAAACTCTCTTTTAAGGATTCTTTTATCATGCCATTGTTTAACTTTCTCTTTTAAGAGATTGGCATTTTCTTAAGCTTCACATCTCCATTCATCTAAATGATTCAAATCAAGCATTCTTTTCTTACTAGCAAGTTTAAAATCTTTATTTAATTCTTTCACTGCCCAATAAACTTTGTGTTCTAATTCTAAAGGCAAGTGACAAGCTTTTCCATAAACCATTTTATAGGGGTACATACCCATAGGATTTTTATAAGCAGTTCTATAAGCCCATAAAGCATCATTCAACTTATCTGACCAATTCTTCCTAGATTTATTAAGAGTCTTTTGCAAGATAGATTTAATTTCTCTATTTGATAATTCTACTTGCCCACTGGTTTGAGGATGATAAGCTGAGGCAATCCTATGATTATCATCATATTTAGCAAGGGGTTTTCTAAAACCACCATGAATAAAATGAGAACCTCCGTCGGTCATAAGATATCTAGGCACACCAAACCTAGGGAAAATAACATCCTTAAGCATTTTTATAGAGGTCTCACCATCAGCACTTTTATTAGGTATAGCTTCTACCCACTTAGTAACATAATCAACAACAACAAGAATATGAGTATAACCATTCGAAGGAGGAAAAGGACCCATAAAGTCAAAACCCCAACAATCAAACAGTTCAATAACAAGAGAATAACTCATAGGCATTTCATTACGTCTAGAAATATTACCTACTCTTTGACATTCATCACACGATAAAATAAATTTACGTGCATCTTTAAAGAGGGTAGGCCAATAGAAACCTGATTGTAGAACCTTATGTGCGGTTCTATCTCCAATGTGATGTCCTCCATAAGCACTACTATGGCACTTCTTCAATATTTCATGTTGTTCATGATCTGGAACACATCTTCTCATAATACATCTACTTCTTCTTTATATAAATGTGGGTCATCCCAAAAATAATGCCTCAAATCATAGAAGAATTTTCTTCTTTGTTGAGCTGTAAATGTTGGAGGCAAATACTTTGAAACAATAAAGTTAGCATAATCAGCATACCATGGGCTATCTTGGGGTTTTACCTTTATTGCAGCCAACTGTTCATTTGGAAAACTGTCATTAACGTGAATAGGATCAAAAGTAATGTTTTCCAAGCTAGACAAGTTATCAGCAACAATATTTTCAGCACCCTTTCTATCCACAATATGCAAATCAAACTCTTGTAAAAGCAACACCCATCTAATAATCCTAGGCTTAGCATCTTTCTTTTGCATAAGGTATCTAATAGCAGCATGATCATTATGAATAGTAACCTTTGAATCAACAATATAAGGCCTAAAGTTATCGCATGCAAAAACTACATCTAAGAACTATTTATCAGTAGTAGCATAATTCTTTTGAGCAGCAACAAGAGTCTTACTAGCATAATGAATAACATTCAACTTCTTATCTATGCGATGTCCAAGAACAACACCTACATCAAAATCACTAGCATCACACATAATTTCAAAGGGTAAATTCCAATCAGGTGGTTGAACAATAGGAGCAGTGGTTAAATCCTTCTTTAAAGTTTCAAAAGCTTCCTTACAATCATCGTCAAAAACAAATGGTACATCTTTTTGAAGAAGATTAGTAAGATGCTTTGGTATTTTAGATAAATCTTTAATAAACCTCCTAACAAAACCAGCATGACCAAGAACACTACGAATGCCTTTAACATCCCTAGGATAGGGCATTTTCTCTATGGCTTCCCCTTTAGCTCTATCAACTTCAATACCTCTTTCAGAAATTTTATGTCCAAGACCAATTCCTTCATTCACCATAAAGTGGCGTTTCTCCCAATTAAGAACAAAATTAGTTTCATCACATCTCTACAAAACTTTATCAAGGTTGTGCAAAAAAATTATCAAAAGAAGTTCCGTAGACGGAAAAATCGTCCATGAATACTTCCATAATCTCTTCACAAAAACCATGAAAAATAGTAGACATGCATCTTTGAAAAGTAGTAGGAGCATTACACAAACCAAAAGGCATACGTCTATAAGCATAAGTACCATAAGGACAAGTAAATGTTGTTTTCTCTTGATCTTGCTTCCTAACAGCAATTTGAGAAAACCCAGAATAACCATCAAGAAAGCAAAAATGAGTTTTCTTAGACAACCTCTCTAACATTTGATCAGTAAAGGGCAAAGGATAATGATCTTTCTTAGTAACTTTATTAACCTTTCTAAAATCAATGCACATTCTATAACCAACTACTACTCTTTCTGGAATGGGCTCATTGTTTTCATTAGGAACAACAGTCGTTCCTTGCTTCTTAGGGACACAGTGCACATGGCTCACCCATCTACTATCAGCAATAGTAAAAATAATACCAGCATCAAGAAGTTTAATACCTCATTTCTTAGCACTTCCTTCATCTTAGGAATTAAACAGCGTTGATGTTCAACTACTGGCTTTGCATCAGGTTCAGTATTAATAGAATGCTGACATATAGTAGGAGAAATTCCCTTCAAATCATCAAGAGTATATCCAATAGCTCCACGGTGTTTCTTCAGAATTCCCAATAATCTTTCCTCTTCTTCACCTGAAAGTTTAGCACTAATAATAATAGGATATATTTTCTTATCATCAAGATAAGCATATTTAAGATCATCAGGCAGAGGGTTTAAATCAAAGATAGGATCCTCCTTGGGTGGTAATGTTGTACCCAAGTCTTCCACGGGTAAAATATGTTTCATTATCACCGGTTAACGAAGAAGAATATCGTCAATCTCATTTCCCTCTTCCATAAAGACATCACTCTCATGGTCCTCCATATATTGCTGCAAAGCATTGTTAGGAGCAAGAACAATAGAAGCAAGTTGTTCAACTTTAAAATTCTCATCGGGCAATTTAGATTCATAAGGTGCTCTAGCAAATTTGGAAAAATTGAACTCATAAGATTTTACATCAAATTTAGTCAAAATATTGTCTCTTTTACAATCTATAATAGCACCACAAGTGTTCAAGAAAGGTCTACCAAAAATAATAGGACAAGTATTACTAGCTCCCTACCAAGTACTAGAAAATCAGTGGGGTATTTAGTCTTACCACACAAAACTTCCACATCTCTAACAATACCAATCGGAAAAACAATTTCTCTATTAGCAAGCTGAATAACCAAATCAATATCTTCAAGCTTACAAGAACCAATTTCATGCATAATTTCTCTATAAATCTCAAAAGGTATAGCACTAGAACTAGCACCAATATCACACAAACCATAATAGAAATGATCACCAATCTTAACAGAAAGCACAGTAACACTAGTTTTCTTAGGTCTATGAGGATGGGAAACAATATCACAAGCATCCTCACAAAAGACAATGTGTTCATCCTCCACATTTCCACAAACAAGATCTTTCACTATTGCTGCTGCAGGTTCAACAGTTATTTTTTCATGAGGTTCAATAGATTTCTTATTACTCTTATTAACCACAAAAGCCACCATAGAGTGTTATTTCACCTTATAAGGGAAAGGCATTCTTTCAACATATGGCTCAGGAACAGCAGGATTAACAACATGCACTTCTATATTACTAGAAGGAACAATATCTTTACAAGGTGCATGGTACTTGTGATAATTATTTTTAGGAATATCAAGATAGGAGGCAAAAGCCTTAAGACAGTTTGCAAAAAATTGAGAATCAAGACCACAAACAGCACTAACATCATAGAAATCATTGGTTCCCATAAAAGATTTAATGCATTCACAATCATAATTTATACCTGACTTTCTACCTTTGTCGTTCTCCCATTGTCGAGACATCGTAGTAGTTTTCATAGACGGGGGTGCCATGAGACTACGGTAGAGACGTGTGGTAACGGGATCGCGTGGTGAACAGTGAACACAGGATTTACCCAGGTTCGGTACGTCGCGACAGTACGACGTGCCTACTCCTGCACTTCTCACTAATCAGGACTAAAGCCTGGATATAGAATTACAATGTGAGGTTTGGATCTAACTATTCGCAGAGGATCAACTTCTCGGCGAGTTAACCTATATCTTCTTCTATGTTATTCGTTATCAAACTTATCTCCCGTCCGGCTTTATATAACAGCCAGATTAGGGCTTACAGAATAGGAAACCTAGAAGACTACGGTAACTATAACTTGGAAAGTAAGGAATCCGTCTTCTCCTCCAAGCCAGATCACGTGGGCCGTGATCCGGGTCCTTCTAGAATTCGGCTTCTGTGCGTCGGGTTACTGGGCCGCCCAATGGACCACAGCCCACTACCGCTTGGGCCACCCTGGTAATCCGGCACTTTGACTACCATCTGATATACCCCTATGCGGTATATATCCGACAGTAGCCCCCAAGAAGGATAAAAACTCTGATTCGCCGTCTTTTGCCAAATGTGCTTTGTCCGAGAAATTTCGATCAGCAGTCTTGATTCTTCTTATTCTTCTTTGAAAGAGATGGTAACGTGAAACTCGGAATCCTGAAAATCTGGCTTTTCTCTCACGATCCTTCGCGGAGAAGGAACTTCCTACGTCAGCGCTTTGATCATGCTGACGTAAGGGTCGTTTGGGTTTCACGCGGGAAAACCAGTAACGTATCTCTGATAGATTCTCACGGGAAACGAGGAGATAGCCATCATTACCCTGTCGTTTCATTTCCCGGATTTTCCGGCGAGTGACACGCGTTGATCATCCAACGGTTAAAATAGCCGTTGGCACGCATCTTGACGGATTTCCGGCTATAAGTAGTCGCCTTCGTCCTCGCTGAATCCCTTCCGCTCTCTCACTCTCCACGCCATTGCTGCGCACAAGCACGCGAGCGAAGAACCGTTCCCGAGCGCACACCGCACCCAGGGCATCACCAGAGACGAACCGCGCCGCCACCCAATGGCATCCTCACCGCCTTCTCCCGCTCACTCCGCCGCGCACACCATCGAAGAAATCATCAACGACCTAGATCCAGAGCTAGGCTCCCCGACGCACGCCGGCGGTGAGCCGGAAAAGACCGCGGCTTCTGCGGCGAGCGGAGGTGATCCTTCCGGCGCCGCGAATCTTGCGGGCACGAGCTCCGCGCCTTCTCCGCCGTTCGCTCCCGAGACGGCGGAGGAGAAAATCATGCTTCTCAGCGACGAGCTCGCCGCTGCTGGAGCTAACGAAGAAACGGAATTTGTCGGCAACTGGAGTCCGAGCAATATTCCTCTTCCCCTCCTTCCACGAATGGCAAGGGAAGGATTAATAGTTAAAGGCAAATGGCGGAACTCGGAAGGTGAATTCGAGCCCAAACCAAAAGACGGGGAACGCGTCCTCCTTACCTCTCACATCGCGAGAGGTATGGGTTTACCTCCTTCCGCCTTTTTCTTAGACGTCCTTAACTATTATGGCGTCCAGCCACATAATCTTACTCCAAACTCCATCCTCTATCTAGCTAGTTTCCAAGCCCTTTTTGAAGGGTATCTCGGGATAACTCCTAGTCTAGATTTTTGGCAATATTGCTTTGAGGTAAAACATAACTTCACAGAAGGTATTTCTCCTATCTGCGGAACTATATCTTTCACCCTTCGGAAGTTCAGAGAAGATTGGTACCCAAATATAAAAATGCCGGAACCTGCCCAATCTTGGCTAGGTTCTTTCTTTTACCATCAGGACATCACATTCCCTGGTAAGGAAACCGGGGTTCCTCCATTTGTTAATTCCGCCGCCATCCCTCGAGAGAGTTGGACAGTTGCAGCAGTACAAACATTGCCGAAAAAACTGATGAAGATAAAACGACGTATCGCCAAGCTTACTTCCTCTCAGCCTTCTTTAACTGGGAAGGATACCGTTTTATGTTGGTTTGGACGCCGTATTCAACCTCTTTCCTTTCGTTCCCGGCTCCTTTGCGAATACAAAGGACCAGAAGATAGCATGAGGGGGACAGATAAGGCTTATACCAAGAATGATTTTATAAAGCGGCTTAACCAACTGGTCGCTACCAGCGATCAAATTGAAGAAAGTCTGGCGATTTATCATGTGGAAAATCTGGCCCCTAAGGTATTTATACTTTCCTTGCTTCCGGGTTTTCTTCAGATTAACTTCTTTCTCCGACTTTCAACATAACATTAATTCTTTCCTAGTTCGACGAACTTCAAGGAGCTGATCTTGCTTCTGACATCGAGCTTAGCGAATTACATGCTAGCTTTTATAATGATCGGAAACGCAAAAGGAAAGTGACTTTCGGGAAAACGGTAACTGTTGACGGAATTCCCATCGCCTCCTCCAGGTATTTTACTGGAGCTTCCCTAGTTATCATTTTCCTTTGGTTCTTCAAGATTTTTATTTCTCGGATATTCTCCTTTCAGCCTTGCCCCAACTCCTCTAAAGACAAAGAAGTTGAAGAAACATAATGATGTTATCAAAGAAGAATCTTCTTCTGCAACCACGGGCGTGAGGGGGAGAACGGAAACACAGATGGGTGGAAATCTCCGGTCATCTGTTGGAAACGAACCCATCTCCAATTTGGACAGTAATATCCGAATAAAGGAAGAACCATTCAACGACCTTGGATATATTCGTCCAGAGGCTAAGAAATTCTTCGCTCCTGCCCCTCTGATTCGCCCTTGACCACAAGGTGGATTAATTGTTCGCAATGATTTCGTATTTTCACCTCGTCAGGTCATACAAGATGGCCTTCATCACGTTGGGATTCTTTTCTCGGACTATGCAAAAGAATTCAACGAGACTTTGGCAAACTTGCGAGAAATGAGCCAGGTAATACTTCGAGCCCCCAAGCATTAAGTTGAAAGCCTGGCTTCTTCTTAATGCTTCTTACTATGCTTGTTCATACTTAAGCATTTGGCTTTCATTTCCGTGTTGCAGCATTCTGCTGATGCCATAAACTTAGAAGTTTTTAACAAGCTTAACATCAAGAATGAAGAAGTTAGAACCCTTCAATCTATTATTGAGTTAAAAAACAACGAGCTGGCATCATCTCAGCTACAGTTATCGGAAACAACAGGTATTTATTCTCTGCATTGTTTATCTGGAAATTTTTCCCGAATTCTTGCAAACTCGGAATATTTTTCTTGCCCTCCAGCTGCTTTAGCTAAAGCCAAAGAATTAGCTGAGGACGCCATCAATGCCTCTTGGCTCCGTGAGGAAAACTCGAACCTTCGTAAGGAGCTTATGAAAGTTCAAGAAAACCTGGAAGCCAGTAATCTGGCCCTTGGGATTGCTCAATCCAAGGCTTCTTTGCAGGCGGCGGAAGATAAGTCTATTATCAATGATTTGGAAAGTATGTTATTCCCGCGCATGAAAGAAGGCACCAAAATCGACAAGGTTCTTGGTAAGTTAGTTCCTTTTACCGATTTCTCCATGTCTTATTTTCCGTGTTTTGTCGCCTAACCTTTTTTTGGTTGCTTTTTTCGAAAAAACAGGAAATTTTCCAGGAATTTCTCGGATTGAGAAAATCCGAGCATTTGGGGAGGTATGGAACGCAATCAGAAATGCGGGAATGCGGTTGATTAACAAGTTCCTTCCCACAAGTACTATAGAATTCTCGGAGGTTTACAAACTTCCGGGTGCCATCATGGAGGTTGCGGAGTCGAAGGAATCCATCCTACGCTCTGCTGCACGAGGTGGTGCGCGCATGGCTCTCGGCCTTATGCGTCTGCATTACCCTGGTGCGAAATCTTGGCGTGTGGCATCCGGTATCCCTCAAGGATATACAGAAAATCAGCGAACCACCATCTTTGATGAAATCAAAGGTCACGCCACCAAGATTGCCTCTATGGTTAACATTTCCATCACCTATCCAGAAGAAGAGGTTCCTGCAGCCCCCGAGGATGATAGCAGCGAAGAGGACTCGGATGCTTGAAGGACTGCACTTGACCTGGATGGTGGATTTGTATAATAGGAGCACTATTTTTACAATGTAATTCATATTGTAATGCTTCTATTCCGTTTGTCGAAACAAGAACTCCGCCTTTTGCAGCTTTGAATTATGAAATTCCTTGCAAGATTTTCGGGTTTTACTATTCCTTTATCTTCTAAGTTCTCTGGCGTATATGTTTTAACTGTCCTTTGTGTTTGAAATGGCTCAATAGCATTATGAAGCGTCATGCCGAGTAACTGGGTATAACCAATCAGTTTTAACTCGGAAACATGGATCATACTAAAGGCATTTTTACTAACTAGTTCCAGTGACCCAACACATACGCAATCAGATAATGCTTAGAGAACGGTAAGGAATTTTTTGAAACTTGGGCACGCAGGCACAATCCGTGTTTCCTTTAGCCGTTATCAGGCTGATAAATCATTCAGTTTTTTAACGCCGAGCACGCAGGCACAATTCGGGTTAACATTAAGTATTTTGTAAGATCGTTGGGAAATAGATAAGGTGGAATCATGCTTTGTACTATAATGAACTTGTAAAAACATGGATATCAGAATTCCGACAACTTTATTTCATGATCTCAAAAGATGTTTACATAGAAATTGAACTAAGTATAGAAGGGACGTAACTGCTGGATGCTCCAAGGCCTCTTTGTCTCTCCTAGCTCAACATCTATCTTTCTCTTTCTTTTGCGATTCGGCTTCTCGGGATCGTCTTCCGTATCTCGAATATCGACAAGATAATACGATCCATTCTTCATGGCTTTACTTATGACAAATGGTCCTTCCCAAACTGGGGCTAATTTGTGCTTCCTTTGCTGCACCAGTCTCAGCACTAGGTCACCTTCTTTAAAAGAACGATGCCTGATTTTCCGACTATGGTAACGTTGCAGACTTTGCTGGTAGATGGCGGATCGTTGAAGCACAAGCTCTCGTTCCTTCTAAGAGATCAACGGCATCCTGTCGTGCTTTTTCGGCATCTGAGTCATCGAACTCTTGCACTCTTGGGCTTTCATGGATCATGTCCTTTGGAAGAATAGCTTCCGCACCATAAACTAGGAAGAACGGGGTTTGCCCAGTTGACCTATTTGGCGTTGTTCGAATACTCCAAAGTACGGAAGGTAACTCTTCTACCCATGCTCCAGCTGCTCTGTGAAGAGGAGATTCGAGTCTTGGGCGTATTCCTTGCAAGATTGAGATATTCATTCTCTCAACCTGTCTATTGGATTGCGGTTGTGCCACAGATGCGAGATCTAGGCGAATTCCCGTTTGTCGGCAATATTTTGCCAACTCTCCAATGGAGAAATTTGTCCCGTGGTCGGTTATTATGCTATGTGGAACGCCGTATCTCATTACTAAGTCAATGATGAAATTTCTGGCAGTTGCACCATCCAGCTTTTTGATGGGTTTGGCCTCCACCCATTTGGTATACTTATCCACTGCTACGAGTAGATGTGTAAGTCCACCTCTTGCAGTTTTGAACGGTCCCATCATATCTAGCCCCCAGACCGCAAACGGCCATGTAATGGGGATAGTTTTGAGTGCTTGGGCCGACAAATTAGTCTGCTTGGCGTAATATTGACACCCAGCGCACGTATTAACTATGTGCTCATCATCTGTCTTGACTGTTAGCCAGAAAAACCCAGCGCGGAATGCTTTTTTAACTATGCTTTTTGATTGAGCATGATGTCCGCAATCTCCGGCATGGATTTCTTCTAGTATTTCTCGTCCTTCTTCTGGTGAGATACACCGCTGAAAAATTCCGGAAGTACTGCGTTTATACAGACAATTGTCAGTTACCACGTATCCTTTGCATCGACGATGTATTTGTCTTTGCAAGACTTCGTCTGATCCCTCCGGGTACTTCTGATTGACTAAGAAGTTTAGATATGGAATTGTCCAGTCCGGTTTGACGAGCATAACTTCAATTGATTCGGAAGCCACAGGATAATCAACATCTCCACCTTTTATGGATGGCTCGTGCAAATGCTGGACGAATACACCTGGCGGTAAGGTTTTTACCCTTTCTGATCCCATGCGGGCTAACGCATCCGCGTTCCAATTTTCCTCCCTTTTGATGTGGAGTACTTCGAATCCAAAGAAACAGATGGCGAACTCGTCCACCGTTCTCCGATATTCGGCCATTATAGGGCTTTTGGCGTCCCAGGTTTGGTTAAGCTGATGCTGTACCAAATCCGAATCTCCGTAGCACAAGATGCGCTTCACTCCTATTTCTTTTCCAATATGCAAGCCATGAAGCAAAGCTTCGTATTCTGCCACGTTATTACTGGCTTTGAAGTGTATTTGCAATACGTACTCCATTGTGTCTCCCTTAGGGGATTTTAAGACTACACCAGCGCCAGCGCCCTCCTTCATCTTGGACCCGTCAAAGTGCATGATCCAGTATTCGGACTCCGGCATTGGTGTTTTCTCCATTGCTTCCGTCCAGTCAGCGACAAAATCTGCCAAAACCTCGGATTTTATTGCCGTCCTTGGCTGATACTTAATGTCGAAGGCTGCTAGTTCGATACCCCATTTGGCTACTCGACCAGTTGCCTCCGCATTGTTTATAATGTCCCCTAGTGGTGCTTTACATACCACCGTTATGGAATGCCCTTGGAAGTAATGGCGCAGTTTTCTAGATGCGAAAAATACACCATGTGCCAGTTTTTGATAGTGTGGGTACCTTTGTTTGGATTCGGAGAAAACTTCACTTATGTAATATACCGGATGCTGGTCTGGTATGCTTTGTTCGTCTTTCTTCCGCTCCACAACGATTACCGCACTAATAACCCTGTTTGTAGCCGTGAGGTAAAATAACATAGGTTCTTCGTCTTTTGGGGATGCCAAAATCGGAGCTTTCATCAAAATTTCCTTTAACTGGGTTAACGCTGCATCAGCCTCTTCTGTCCACTCGAACTTGTCGGATTTTTTCAGCAACTTGTAGAGTGGTAAGGCTTTATCCCCCAGCCGACTAATAAATCTGCTGACGGCAGCGGCGGAACCCATCAATCTTTGGACATCTTTTACACACGTAGGTTTCGAGATGTTCAAGATGGCTTTGATCTTTTCTGGGTTAACCTCTATTCCTCTGTGAGAAACGATGAAACCCAGAAGTTTTCCTGAGGGAACCCCGAATACGCACTTAGATGGATTTAACTTCATCTTGTAGGTGCGCAAGTTTTCGAAAGTTTCTCGCAGATCCTCAAGGAGTGTATCTTTTTCCTTGGTTACGACAGCAATATCGTCCACGTAAACATGAACGTTTTTGCCAATCTGACTATGCAAACAACGTTGCATGCAACGCTGGTAGGTTGCGCCTGCGTTCTTCAGGCCAAATGGCATGGTTACATAATAGTACGTCCCGTATGGGGTTATAAAAGAAGTCTTAATTTGATCTTCCTTTTTCATGCGTATTTGGTGGTACCCGGAGTATGCGTCCAAAAAGCACAAAAGCTCAGAGCCTGCAGTGGCATCTATTATTTGATCGATTCACGGTAACGCGAACCTATCTTTCGGACACAATTTGTTCAAGCCTGTGTAATCTATACACATTCTAAGAGCAGTAGTGTCTTTCTTCGGTACTAATACCGGATTTGCAGACCATTCAGTGTGGATTACTTCCTGGATGAAATCTGCTGCTAAAATCCGGATAATTTCCTTGCCAATAGCCTTCCGTCTTCTTCCGTCAAATCGACGGAGACCTTGTTTGACGGGTTTTGATCCTGGAATCACGTTGAGTTGGTGCTCAGCAAGTTCCCTGGGTACACCTGGCATGTCAGCTGGACACCAGGCAAAAATATCCCAGTTCTCACGGAGGAACTTGATGAGCTCGCCTTCCTATTTGTCAGTCATCCCAGTCCCTATGACGACGAACTTTGTCGGATCTTTGGGATCTAGGATTACCTGTTTTGTATTCTCATACGCCTTGAAGCTGTCTGTTGGCTTCCGAGTTTCTTTTCCTGCCGGCATTTCTGTCGGCGATACCTCCTTGGCTAATTCCTTCAGTTCTTCCTTTGCTATGACCCTCTGAGCGCAAAGGGCGTTTTCTTTCTCCAACTCGTTTGCCAGCTTGAAGTCACCGTCTATGGTGATTACTCCTCCTTTGGGTCCTGGCATCTTCAGCTTGTTATAGATATAACAGGATCTTGCCATGAATTTGGCGAAAGTTGGACGTCCGAGTATTGCGTGATACACGCTTTCGAACGGCACTACTTCGAAGGATACTTTTTCCTGCCGGAAGTGATCTTTATCTCCGAAGGTGACATCTAGGGAAATTTCTCCTAGGGATCGTGCTTGTCTGCCAGGAACAATACCATGGAAGCGTATGTTGCTGTAATTGAGCTGGGACTCGGAAATCTTCAGATGCTTCAGTGTATCCAGGTACATTATGTTAATGCTGGATCCTCCATCCATCAGCACTCTTCTTAGCCTAGTGTTCTGGACAATAGGGCTTACGACAAGAGCTTGTGTGCCGGGTTGAGGGATATTCCCGGGATGATCAGACTGATCCCAGGTAATTGGTGTGTTCGAGTACTTCAAGAATTTCGGGGTTGCCGGAACAACCGCGTTTATTTCTCGAAGTGTTCTTTTGGTCACCTTTGCTGACGGAGTTGCTAGGAATGTTAGCATTGCTTCTCCATCAACTCTCGGAAATTTGGGTTCGCCCTTTCGCTGTTGTTCCTGGATTTTTTTCATCAGTGTCCGATTCACTGTCTTCTTTGTCAGCTTCTGGCTTTTGTTTGGCGGGTTTCCTTTTGGAACCCTTCCCCTTATTTCCGGATCCTGCACTGCCTTTCATGTGCTTATTCAGCCGGCATTGCGCGTTTGTGTGGGTGGGTTTCCCAAATTGTGAATGGTGGACACAGGGTTCCGACTTAATCCTCTCCCACTCCTCTGGAGTGTAGTTGATTGGATCTGGACTGCGTCCTTTCCACTTATTCCCTTTTTCACTTCCAAAGGCTATGTTGACCTCTTTGGGTTTTGTCGTTGTTTCTAGAGTTCCTTTTTTGTCAGAACGAGGAGTTTTCTTGGCAAGTATCCGTGATTCGATATTGCCTCCTCTTGCTCTGATGTCGTCTTCGGCTGCAGCGTGTTCGCGGCGGTTGTAAGCATAGATCCGAGATCTTTGTGCTGTTTGGAACCAACCATGAACGGTACAAGTCCGGATTTCAGGCCATTGACGAAAGCATGCATTGCTTGTACGTCAGTTACTCCAGAACAATTATTCTTCATTGCCGTCCATCTGGAGATGAAATCCACGTATGGTTCATCCTCGAATTGGGTGCAACGGTTCAGCTGGTTGATGCTGTTCGGGCGTTTGTACGTTCCCCGGAAATGCTGAGTAAATACTCTAGCCATATCATCCCAGCTGTCGACAGTTCTTGATGGTAATCCATTGATCCAATCCCTGGCTCCGTCCAGTAACATTAGGGGAAGAAACTTGACAGCTTCCAGGTTTGTCCCATTGTTGATCTGGACGGCTGTATAGTAGTCTGAGAGCCAGGTGTCCGGGTTTGTGCTGCCGGTGTATTTCTGGTACGTTGGACCGACTTTGGCAAAGCCAGAATGCAGGGTTATCCTTCGGATCCTGTCAGTGAAACACTTAGGACCAAAGTATAGATCATCCTTTTCCGCTCTATCAATGTGTGCGGAATATCTTCCAGCTGAAGGGACAGAAGGGGATCTACTCCTTTCTTTTCCATTGTTGCGCGGACGCGCTTTTCCGGGATTGTGTCTATCTCTTCCATGATCACGCCCTTTTGGATTAGGCGGAGTCCTACTCCTGTGCCTTTCTTTATCCTTAGGAGGTGTCCGGGATCGTATATCATCAAGACAAAAAAGCATACATTTCTCGGGACTTCACCAATGATATACCCCTATTCGGTATATATCCGACCCCATCCTTCAGTGTTTTCTTGAATACGGTCAAGAAGATCCCATTTAGCTTCTTCCTTCATACGTATGAATGATCCAGAACAAGAAGCATCCAATAAATCCTTATCATGAAGAAAAAGCCTTGCATAAAAATTATTGATAACAATATTTCTTGGGAGTTCATGAACGGGACATTTAAGCATTAATAACTTCATTCTCCCCCACACTTGGGCAATACTCTCTCCCTCATGAGGCCAGCAATTATAGATTTGATTCCGGTCTTTATGAATCTCACTAGGAGGATAGAATTTAGAATAAAAGAGAGGAACAATTTCCTCCCATCCAATAGAATCACCAGTCTTCAGTTATTTGAACCATTCAGCGCTTTTCCTTTCAGCGATAAGGAAAGTAATTTCCTTTTAACTTGATCATTTGCAATACATGCACACCTGAATAACTCGCATAATTCATGTATAAAGAGAAAATGATCATCGGGATGGACAGTTCCATCACCGTAATAGCAGTTATCCATAACACGTCCAACAATTTTCATAAGTATTTTATAAGTATCTAATTCAGCAGAAGACGGGTTACCAACTACCCTAGTAACAATGGTAGAAGTACCCCTACACAGAGAACCAAAAGTATTCTCCATAATGAAATAAAACAGCAGACAAAAATAAAAACAGTACTCACTGTAAAAGTTTCTCTTACCTATTCCACTTACCAATAGCGCTCCACTCCCCGGCAATGGCGCCATAAAATAGTCTTGATGACCCACAAGTATAGGGGGTGTATCATAGTACTTTCGATAAATAAGAGTGTTGAACCCAACGAGGAGCAGAAGGTGTTGACAAGCAGGTATTCACTGTAAAACTAGCAAACGGGTTTTTGGAGGTTTTTGATGTAGCAGATAAATAAAGTGCGAGTAAATAAAGTGCAGTAAATAATATTGCAGAGACTGGACCAATCCTTTTGAGAGCAAAGGACAAGACGGTTGTGTTACTAATGACTACCAAACGTTCTCGAGGACACATGGGAATTTCGTGAAGTGCTTTCGCTTCGTTACAATTGATTAATATCCATTAGTTCGTAAATTGATGTGTGGGTGAACCTATGCTAATGCACCGCCCAACTAGGACTAATACATACTTGTGATTATACCCCTCGTAAGCATCCACAAATACAACAAAGTAATTAAGATAAAACTAACCACAGCCTTAAAACTCCAGGATTCTACGCTCCCTCGTGCATTGGTTTTCTAACGGGGGTTTAGGTTTCTGTCACTCCGGAAACCCCACAATTAGTAGCCAAATACACAATGCATCCTCCTAGGCCCATAAAGGTGAAGTATCATGTAGTCGACGTTCACATGACACCACTAGAAGAATAGCACCACAACTTAAATACCGAACCACGAGATATTACTTCAATATAACTTCACTACTAACATCCTGACTTCGCCCATGTCCTCAAGAAATAAACGAACTACTCACAAGACATCATATGGATCATAATCAGAGGCGATATAATGGATAATAACAATCTGGTCATAAAGTGCTAACACCGATAAATCTCACAAGCATCAACTACTAACAAGTAATCCACACCGGGAGAGAGATCTAATGTAAAACAACGATAGATGCCCCTAATTGTTACAGCGGGATAATGGTGGATGATGAGGGTGATGGTGCTGGTGGTGATGATGATGACGATCTTGATGATGCTCGGAGTGATGACGGTGACGATGGCGGTGATTTCCCCTCTCCGGAGAGGATTTTCCCCGGCAGATTTCTCCCTACCAGAGAGCTTCTCTCTCGGGTGCTTTTCGTCCCGAGGTGGCGGCGGAATAATTCTTCGATGATGGTCTGGGGCTTAGGGTTCCTTGGGGGTCAAGTACGCGAAAGATGTCGGCCAGAGGTGGGCCAGGGTGGTCACACCATGTGGCGGCGCAGCCAAGCGGGGCGCCACCCCATGGTGTGGGCCCCTGGTGGCCCCCTCCGGCTCTCCTCGTGGCTGGCTCCCTCTTCTGAACTTCTAAGATACCTCCGGTGTCCCCCCCTCTTCTTCTGATCTTCTGAAATAGGGTATCTCGACGGTGCTTTTTCTGTCAGATTTCTGGTCCCGATATTTATTCTCCAAAAATTATGAAACATGCAAAATAAGATAAAATAACATAAGATATGCATCATAACATGAAATATATCGATGAATAACAGAAAATAACAACATAAAACGGTGATGCAAAATGGACGTATCAGTCGACAACAAATCTACCATCGCCCTAATGTAGAACCCGGTTTTCCATGACCAGAGCAAAAACATCTAAACATTCTACCACTTCATTTTTCAGTGTGTTGACGATGGGACATTAATGTTTGGTTCGTGTGCACTGAGGACCAACTATCCGATATCATGACAAGGCACTCGGCAGTGTGCAACTCCAGCAGCTGCATCGTCGCATCGGCATTGTCAAAGTGAAGGACATCTAGATTCGGGGGAGTTTCTCAGTTCATCTAGATGTTAGCATGTCAGTTAAAAGTGCCAGGTCAAGTTTTAGTCGGCGTCTGCTATTTGTTAGGGATAAGCTAGCTAGGTTTCCGTTTCAGTTCTTGGCCTAATCATCGCGGTATTGCTCGGTTGCCTGGACGTGGGATGACACCTCTATTATGGGCATCATGTAACAAAGCCACAATCGTTATCTCGTTCAATAAAAGGAAGTAAAGAAAGCGGAAAAGCTGCAAGTTGCACACGTCACCAAACCCTATATCCACGTATATTTTTCTCTGAATTTCCGAGTTCGTAAGAGAGGGGCGAGAGGTAGAAGGCTACATTATTTCCTTAAATGCGTTGTCACATGAAGGTTGATAGTATGGGAGCTAATTAAGCTCGAGATAGTAGGAAAGTATTCATTATTCTCCATGGGCTTAACGCGGCCAATACACAACAAGGGGCATGCCAGTTTTGGTAAAGAACAAAACTTCATACATCGGAGTTAACCCTCATTCTAGGGTGTGCGTGAAATTTCCATTTTGTGCCCATGGGGTTCTTCCCAAATAGTATGGTGGGAACTTAGTGGTTTGGCAACCTTGTGTATGCAATGGGTGAAAAACTTAGATGATTCATTGAGAACTTCAGATATTAAAGAGCATCTCCAACAACTCCTCTAAATGGACATCCAGAGCAAATATAGATGATGAGGCTCAAAAAATGTATCCACCAACTCATCTATCATGTCATCTATCGATAGATGTTCTCCAAACCCTCATATGCGTCATCAACACTTGGGGGACATAGCCATGATCATCCACAACAAATGTGTGGACTACATTGATGAAACTAATTATTTCTGAACGGGAATGGCCCCAAAGGGCCTGGAAGCTACATTAAAGTGGTGTTCAAATTACATAGAGAACTAGAAAGAAAAAAAGACAATACAATCCAGTCCTCAGACTTTACGAACATGACCCTGAGAGAAAACACAGAAAAGTAATCGAGTCCTTTGTCTTCACCGCAGCATCGCCGGGACCTCTAGCCACAGGCGCCTGCAGTGCCACCGGGGGCGGACCACTTGGGGCACAGCTGGCGGATGCTCCCAGAGCGAGGTCGCACAAAATCCTCCCACAACCGGAGGAAGAAAGAGCTCGGCATGACGCGTCCGAGCGCGGAGTGGCCCCTGTGGCCATGGCTTCGACGAAACAAGGCCTCTGGTTGGGATCTCCGCATGGAACGCAACATCATGTGCACGGAGTGCTCTAGGCTCCCGAGACGCCGTATGTTGGAGCAAACCCGTGGACAGACCTCCTCGGTTACAACACCTCGTTGTAGCAGAGCAGTGGGAAGAACTCCGAGCCAGGACCAAAACACGGCGCCATTGCCATTATTGGGAGATGAATCGCCAGATCTGCTCCCTTGTTAGCTCCTCCAAGAAGAAGCCATATAGAGCATCAACCACCGGAGCGCGCCGTGGCAAGGCATGCCGGATCCTCCCGCGAGCTTATTCAAGAAGGTGCCCACATATCCACTTCTCCACCACCCCTTCCACCATGGAAGCCTCCGAGGAAGAAGCTCGACCAGACCCGAGCCACCGGCCGCAAGCATCTCCGGCCGACACAGAGAGTGGGGGGGGAGGGGTCAAAGCGCCATTTGCCACGTAGGACCAACTAACCCTAGGACTCGATCTAAACCTAAGAGCATCTCTAACAGAGCCCTCAAACCGTTGAACCGTATACTCGTTTTAAGGGTCGGAAAGTGCGTTTTTTTGCGCGAAAACGAGCCATATTCTGTTTTAAGGTTCCGCTTTACGGGTACTGCTATTGCGCGGAACCGTAAACTAGTAAAACATATGTCAAAATGTTCAGAATTTGCATACAGTTTTCAGCATTGCACCAAAGATCATCCATATCACAATAAAAATTAATAGCTCGAGCAATAATCCATATTATTACAATAAAATGTGAACTCAAGAATAATCCAATACAAGAATGGAAACAATTGTTTCAATCATGCATGAATAAAATGAAACGAAAATGAAATGAACTCAAATAAAGAATTACTGGCCGTACAACTGCCATATGTGCTCAACTAGGTCCAGTTGCAGCTGCTTGTGTGTGGCGTCGTTCTCAATCTCCCTGTAAGTCTCAAGAAATGCTTGCACAGAATAAGGGTTTCTAGCAGGCTTCACACGGCTACCAACATTGTCATAGCACAATTCCAAGTTCAGGTCCCTTTCATCCTCAATGATCATGTTGTGAAGAATCACGCAACATGTCATGATGTTTTTCAGAGTTTTCTTGTCCCAAAAACGGGCAGGTCCTCGAACAATGGCAAACCTAGATTGGAGAACACCAAATGCTCTCTCTATATCCTTTCGGCATGACTCTTGTGCCCTTGCAAATTCAATTTCTTTCTTTCCTTTTGGTTTGGATATAGTCTTTACAAATGTAGACCACTGAGGATAAATACCATCTGCCAAATAGTATTCTTGTGTGTACTCATGTCCATTGACAGTGTAGTTGCAAGCCGGAGCATCACCTTCTGCTAGCCTACGAAGTAGATGGGACCTCTGCAAAATGTTGATATCATTGAGGGTGCCCGGCAAACCGAAAAAGAAATGCCAAATCCATAGGTCTTCAGATGCAACCGCCTCTAGCACAATTGTTGACTCACCACCCTTGCCGCAGTAGGACCCGTGCCAAGCCTTGGGACAGTTTTTCCAAGTCCAGTGCATACAATCTATGCTGCCTAGCATGCCAGGCAAACCTCACTTTTCATTAGCAGCCATCAACCTCTTGGTATCATCCTCGTTTGGTGCTCGGAGGTACTCTTTGTCGTACACCCGAATGATTGTTTTCGCAAATGTGCGAACCGATTCAATCGTAGTGTCTTCGCCAATACGAAGATACTCGTCGGCATAGTCAGCTGGAATGCCGTATGCAATCACTCTCATTGCGGCAGAGATTTTCTGATCTGCACTAAATCCTAGCAAACCGGCAGCATTCCTCCGGCGGGTAAAATAACGGCAATTCGCCTCACAATCTCGAACAATCTTCACAAAGAGAGAGCGGCGCATCCGGTACCTTCTCCGGAATATGTGAGCCGGGTACGTCCGGTTCTCGGCGAAGTAGTCCCGCATGAGCAACTCGTTGCCGTAGAAGCGGTTCCGCGGAATGCACAGCCGCCCAGCTTGCGACCCCTGGCGCGTCCTTCGAAAGCGGTCCTCGAACTCCTTCACGGCGAGGACGGCAACCACCACCTGCCGCCTGCGACTCTCGAACAAGGTCTCGTCGTATGAGTCGTCGGAGGAGGATGAATCCGAGAGCATGAACTCCTCGCACAGGGTCAATGACATCTGAAACGCGTACAGGACCTCAAGTTAGGCCTACGAACGACGAATCAACAAGAAATTTCACCGGCGGCGGCGATTTCATGGGCGGCGGCGGCGATTCGACGGGCGCGGCGGCTCCGAAAGGGCGGGAGAGGTAGATCCGGGGGAGAAGAGGGGCCTGTTCTCCGCGACCACTGCAAGCGCGCTCGGAGTAGCCCTAGATCTACGGCGGCGGGGCGGCGGCGAGGGCGACGGCGGAATGGGGGGAGGAGACGCGTCCGGACGGACCTGAAATGTCCCTCCCGCCAACCGCTATAGGGATATACAGGGCCCCGGCGGTTCGGAGGTGAAACCTCCGAATTACCGGTTCGGCGGACAGATTTCCCGGGCACCCTCAAAAAATTTTACGGACCCGGAACTTTTAAGGTTTCTGCTATTTCTTTTTCTACGGTTTCGGAACCGTTTTTGGCGGTTATTATACGGTTCCACGGGGTTTGAGGGCTCTGTTAGAGATGCTCTAAACCTATCGCTACTACCATACAAGAAAAGCCAACCACCTAGCCCATCTCCCTGCCAGCCGGCATAGCCTTCGGGGGGGGAGGGAAGGGGCAGCGGCGAGGAACTTACGACGACTCTCAAGGGGGGCAGACGGAGAGCGGGTCCGATGAAACTTTATTGATAATACTGAATTACGTTGATTAAAAGAAATGGATTATATCACTTGTTGCATACATGTAAAACTAGATGAAAATGAATGAATTACAAAGTTATAAGTTCACTTGCTTCCAAACTTTTGTCAGATGTTATCAGCTAGATCATTTTGAAGCGGGGGAGCTCTTCTGCATGAGCACGGGATAATATTATAATATAGTAGAGAGAATATAAACGTCCTAAATATATAGCGATATAGAAGAGTAAATTTAGGTTAACTCTAACTTCTTTTTCTGAGGGGTTTGATAGGAATAATATATAAATAAGTATTTGTCAAACTTTGAGACAATTAATATGAGACGCAAGGCGTACATGTTTCACTGAAGGGAATAGTACTCTGCAAAAGTCAGCACCGGCTCCTTCGTATCTATCTCCTCCTCAACTGCTCCTCCTGTGCGCCGCTGCGCGGTGGTGCCCACAGAGATCATCGCTTCAAACCTCGACGGATGCCGGCCTAGGATTTGAATCATCGCCTGGTCCGAGAGGACGCGGCATTAAACCCACCTGAGCCCTACGCTGCAAGTTGCCAGTCACCTCCATCAAAATTGCACTCCAACCGCAGCGACCTCGAAACGCTGCTCGCCGTCGTCGGTGGTGACCGGGCCTCTAAACCCCTATAAAACCTCCCACTGCGCAGCAGCAGCGACGCACACACACAAGGCCAGTTTAGCACTTTAGCTTGGACACCCGCGGCGGCATGGCCATGGACATAGCTCACAAAGACCACCTCCTCGCCGCCTTCCACAACCTCCTCCACGCCGCCGCACTCCTCCTCTGCATCCTCACCGAGTTGCTCGTCTTCGCGCTGCGGCGGAGCGCGGCGCTCTACCTCGTCCCCGTCTCCGCGATGCTGCTCCTCAGCCGCTACCGCCGCCGTCGCGCCGCGGACGGTGGCATCGGGCTCGTCGACTTCGCCTGCCTCAAGCCGCCCCGCCGGCTTCGGCTCCCGGTGGCGGCGCTCCGGGAGCACTTCGAGCTCATCGGCTGCTTCGACGGCGACAGCATCGAGTTCATGGCCAATGCCATCCAGTCCAGCGGCATGGGCAACGAGACATACTTCCCGCCCGCGCTGCACTACCTCCCGCCGGCGTCCACGCACGCGCACGCCATCGAGGAGGCGCACATGCTCTTCTTCCCCGCCCTCGACGAGCTCTTCGGCAAGACGCGCGTGCCGCCGTCGGCCGTCGGCGCGCTCGTCGTCAACTGCAGCGGGTTCTGCCCGGCGCCGTCGCTCTCGTCCATCATCGCCAACCGCTACGGCATGCGCGCCGACGTGAAGAGCTTCAACCTCTCCGGCATGGGCTGCAGCGCCGGCTCCGTCGGCGTGGACGTGGCGGCCGGCGTCCTGCGCGCGCACGGCATGTCCTACGCTGTCGTGGTCAGCGCCGAAATCCTCACGGTGGGGTGGTACCCCGGCAAGGACCGCGGCAAGCTCCTCCTAAACTGCAACTTCCGCACCGGCTGCTCCGCCGCGCTCGTGACGAGCGACATGGCGGCAGCGCCGGCGGTGAGGTACCGGCTCGTCAACATGACGCGCACGAACACGACGGCGAACGACCGGAGCTACCGCGCGGGGTACCGGGAGGAGGACGAGGAGGGCATCACGGGCTTCACGCTCGGCCAGGGCGTGGGCCGCATGGTGAGCGAGCTGCTGCGCGCGCACCTCGTCACGCTCAGCCTCTCCATCCTGCCGTGGCGCGAGAAGCTGCGGTACGCGGCCTTGCTGCTCGTGTCGATACGGCGGCGAGGGCAGGACAAGCTCTCCGGGAGTAGCTCCGGCGCGGCGCCGATGCCCGACTTCCGCGCGGCGGCGGACCACTTCTGTCTGCCGTCGTCCGGGAAGCCGATGATACTGCGGCTGGGGAAGGGGCTCGGGCTGGGCGAGAGGGAGATGGAGGCGGCGCTGGTGACGTTCCACCGGTTCGGCAACCAGTCGGCGGCGTCGCTGTGGTACCAGCTGGCGTACCTCGAGGCCAAGGGGCGGGTGCGGAAGGGCGACACGGTGTGGCAGCTCGGCATCGGGAGCGGGCTCAAGGCAAACAGCCTGGTGTGGGAGCGCGTCGCCGTCGCCGACGGCGTCGCCGGCTGGCGCGACGGGAGGAACGCGCTGGGGCCGTGGATGGAGTGCATCCACCAGTACCCCGTGTGGGAAACGTAGGAGCAGTGCAATTCTCGAAGTAGGCAACGTAACAGAATGGAGACCCAAGATCGGGTGCTTTGCTTCGAGTGTTCGACCATTACTGCAAGACGTATCGATGTTGTTCCATTTTTCTTCCAATCATGCTCGATGGGTTCCAATGCTACACTTAAGAAAATTACTTTGTTTATCCAAGTCCTATGAAGCATCAATACTGTCTACTACCATACAGATGCACTCGCTGACCTTGATAGTAGACGTGCATAGGCTGCATTTGTTCTGACGAGAAATGGAGCTGAGTAATCAAGCTGTCAGGTTGCGAATAAGTGTGCATCTGAGGTGCTTCTGCGGTAGCTAGCTAGTAAATGAGGTGGTACACTGGTACGTGTATAGGCAAGCATGCAAGCTTGTACGACGGCATTCATGGTAGCTGACGACGACATCACAGTTGTCTGCGTCGTATTTACAGGTGGGCTTATGCAGACTGACACTGTCGTCGCCAATCAATTGCAGCAATGAGGCAAGGGCTAGCTAGCTTTCATTTGAACAAGTACGTGGTATCTAGCCCTCCGTATCAAAATATAAGATGTTTTAATATTTCCTAGATAACGTAGTAGATACGTTTTAGTGTATACATACATGTGTATCTTACACTAAAACATATCTACATACATTTCAAAATCAGGGAGTATTACACATCGAGATTTGTAACAGGGGCACGCCACTAACTTATGTTTAAAATTTGAAGGAAGTTGTTGTTACTACAGAATTTAGAAACAATATTGTATAACAGAGGAGTAATAGGATATAACATCATTGGAAAGTCCAAATGGAGATCCGAATTAGATGTAGCTCAGTTTTCCAAAAAAAAAAAAGAAAAAAACATGTTTCAAAAACTCAAAAAAAAAACGTAGATGTAAATAATGTTGGGATCTACCATTGTGTAAAATTTCAAGTCAGAATTCTTATCATTTTAGAGTACACAAAAAAGGCAAATTTGGGAAGATTTCAAAATTTCAGATAATCACTAATCCTAGATCTGCGTATTTCTTGTTTTTTGCCCACACTAAAAATATAACGATTTTTCCATTGAAACCTATACTAAATCTACACTAAGTCTGGCTAAGCTTCTGATCTTCAACCCTGTGACTTCACACGTGCAAAACAAACACGAAGACAAAATAAATGGTTTAAGGGGTTGAGATTAAAATGTTTGACTCACTCATGTGAGGCAGATTGATGTTAGAATTCAATGCAATCCTGACTAGGATTAATTTCTAGCCAGGAACTTAAAAACATGGTAGATTGGCAATTTTCAAATATTTTTAACCATCAACAAGAGTCAGATCATGATTTACAAGTAGCCAACAGGGACAGTGAGCCAACCAAACGGACAATGAGTTAATGAGCCAACCAAAGGGACATTGCACGTGACTCATAGTAAAAGGTAAAATCAAACAAGTATAAAACCATAATTGGTGTGAGGAACCAATCATGTTATAAATTCCACTGAAACTAGAATAATTCAAAGCCAATAGACTGGACAAGGCCATCCAAAGCAACACACTAGGTCACATTAACCTTGGACCAATAGCAACAAGCATCCCAATTAGTATTGGACTGATGCTACAATTCAGCCCAAGGAAAGATAGAACAATGGAGCAAAGTAGATCATCAAGCTTACCTCAACTCCAAGCAAACAGCCAAGTTATTTCCATTGCAGCCGCGGACAGAGGGGAATGCATTTCCTAGTGTTGAAACTTGAACCCTAGGGCCCCGGATGCAAACAACATACTCACCAAATGCATGCCGAGAGGTGTCAACACCTCGTATTATCACTAGACTATATAAATACCAAACCTAGCCGCACATCCAAGTTCACCAAGCCGATGTTCATCACAAGAACACCACAAATCACCACATATACCACAAGATTTCTCTATGGCTAGAAAATACACACTACTATTACTGAAGCAGCTAGGAGGAGCATGCTAAGCCATAAGAAGAAGGTTATTTTCCTCCATAAGCTAAAGCGGCACTAAAACAGCAGGTTATCACTAGCTAGTAAGGGAGAGATCATGAGTAAAAGCTCAGGTCACTTCTAACTCTGCTTAGCATGAAACCTTTGATCTACACAATTTTCACAATTTATTTGAGGGGTTATAGGAAGAGATCTGCACAACCTTCTCTTAACACAACCATGTTAATACATGGATTGGCCGTGGGGAGCAGGAGAGTGTGTAGGTATATCTATACTTCTTATAAAGCAAAACCCCACTAAGATGCATTTATGATTTTTCTATCTCAACATGCAAGCTATCCACATCATCCACTCTATTAGCCAATCAATTGTCCATGTCATCTCCACTAACAAATAATTAATAATGTTACATCTTTCATGCAACATATCCATGTCATCTTTTTTCAGTCATACAATTGTCCATGTCACTAATACGCATTGCTCAATTATATAGTAATTTCACACAAATTAAATTTGTTATAAACATTGTTATGATAAATTGAATCTTGGCAGATGAATATTCTGTGTGTCTTATGCGGGCCCATTCCGCAATTTTTTTAAAAAAAATCCCGCCGCAACGCGCGGGGTATTCTTCTAGTTTTCTTGTAAGGTATGACCAAGCCACAAGTCCAAGTGCCCAAGAAAACTTGGTGCCACTGAATCTTGCATAACCAAATATATTAAATCATGGAATAAGCACAAGAAAACATAAGGTGAAGTATATGACTTTACTGTGTGCACTCCTGAGAGGCACCACAGTGTCCCACATCCTAAGCCTAATGCACAAGTGCATAATACACAACACAAGGCTTTATTACACAAAACTAATAGGGGTAAAACACACACACAACTAAAATGAACGGAAGAACGCAAAATAATGGTCTCTGCAGAAGAGATCACATGCTATGGTATCAGCACTGGTACCATATTCTATTTTACAAAGCCGAGAATGTCACAAAAGGATCTACACCATTCACCTCGAAGCTGCAAAGTTGACAAGAGACATTAATCCATTTAATCAACATGTAGAAAGGCAGTCTGGCATCTTTATCTCAACACTAGAGCACTGGGAACCCTAAACCACTATTGAGCACATTGAAATAACCTATGCCCTATGCATGCACAAGAACACTACTTTAACTATAAGCCGAAACCTAGCTACTGTGTAGCTAGATAAAATATACAAAGTTTAGAGAAATAATAGAGAGAGCAATTTCATAGATAAATATAGGAAGAGAGGGCAGAGAGAGGGAAGCAGAGACACAGTACCTGGTGACCATGATCGTAGCTCCAAGACGGCAGGGAAGTACATGTGCTACCTCTGTAGGGGGTCAATGGTGGAAGCGCATACACCACTGGTGCGTGCATTTTAGGTGCTATTTTAATTAATGTGTTATTAATAAGTAGATAGGAAATTTGATATTTTACCGTAACAAAGTGCACCTTTTATGTTTGTGTACGCAGATTGTTGAAATCCCAAAGAGATATTTCGTGCAAGGCATAAATAGGCATGATTGGACACAATATGAGGAGATCGCAACAATTAAGCCCAGTCCAAAGAAGCACAAATTCGCAGAAGCCAAAGGAGAGGCAGAAAATTACTTAACGAGCAACGGTACAGTCAATTACGACCATACCAGCTATGTTCTGCGAGCAAGCAAGGCAGTACCTACGTAACGAGTCACGGTGCGGTCACCTCGACCATACCACTGACCGTACTAGGTGGAATAACTCAAAATGGAGGACGAAATGGAAACTCCGACCATATCAGTCTAAGTCGATAACAGATAACGACTGTGGTACATTGAGTACCTACCGTACCACTCACCGTACCGGAGTGCGATTAATCATGTTTTGACCGCCATATTAAGGAGAAGCTCCCAGACTCGAAGAGAGAGAGGAAGAATAGAGGCACACCAGACGCAAAACCACGAAAATTAACCAAACCCTAGACTCCGGAAGGTGTCTAGAGGGGGAATTCCTAGAAGGGAATCCATCTACATCAAATTCATCATCGTGAAGGCTTCTGCATTGATCTACGTCAGCATCACCGCCATCTACATCTACGTGATATCATCTCTATCCCATCTCACTGTAATTTTAGAACATCTAGTTGTGGATTTGTCCGTGTATTCATCCATACATTCATCCTCTTAAGCGAGGGGGAAAGGGAGACACGCGAGTAAGTGAGCAAACGGGTCGAGTTCGACCCAGTGCTCGTACGAGTTCGACCCGGTGTGCCAAAATGACCAAGGGGTATGTTGGTAATTTTCCACTTACCTCTCTAAAACAAAAATCTAATAATTCATAAAACCTTCAACCAAAATCCCAAAAAAATAATAAAATAATAATTTTGAGTATCTACATTATTTCTTGTTTTTAAAAGTAAATTTTACTATATTTTTTTAAGGTTTTACCTTGTGGTATTAATTTGAGTGAACATTAATTAAAAATAAAGAATTTGGGATTGATCAAAATCCTAAATCAATGATCTTTTCAAAATGGAATAAATCCTTAAAAATAAGGATTTGAATTTTTAATTCCAAATTAACTTTATACATTTTGAGAAATATTCTCAAAGGAAAATTTATATGAAGTTCTTTCATTCCAATTCAAAGGTGATTAATATGATCCAATGTTATCATAAATATTCAAAAATAAAATATTTATCTGATTCAACCCCGTTTTATTTCTTAAATTCTTAGGAATCATGAAAGTTTTGAATAAAATTCATCATATACCCAAATAAATCAGAAATTGATTAAGATCCCTAAAAAACTTAAACCCAAGGTTTTCAAAAACCAAAAAAATCATTTCATGATATACGTAATAGTATGAAATTTAGATCATTATAACAATTTTTATATAGACAATGATGCTTTTGCAGAACACGAGGGTCACAAAACACCGTGAGTTTTAGAATGTGCTACTTGTCAGTCTCAAGGCTGAAACAACATTTCTTACATCCCTAATATTTTGTGTGTTAGTTAACAATACTAGTGATACTATTAACCAAGTGTTAAGTGATGCAGGCTGTTAAATATTATTCATATGCATCAAACATTAAAAAGTGTGAAGGTAGATCAGCTTACTCAGATTCAGAAGGTGACTAGAAATTTCTAGCCGAAAATTTTGTTCCAGCCGGAATATCCGGTTCTGAAAGAACTGGCAAAACGGCTAAGGACCAGAAAGGTTCTGACCCTGGTATGGCAACCGGAATTTCCGGTCAGGAAGAAGAGCTCTACAAAACGGCTAAGGACTAGAAAGTTTCTAGCCCTGGTGAGTGCCAAAAATTTCCAACGGGAAATTTCCTGGGAAACAAAATTTCCGGTAAGGAAGAAGATCCCGAGGTTTTGGCTAATTCCCAGAATTGTTTTGGCCCTAGAGGTCTCCGGAAATTGCCAACCAGAAATTTTGGGCAACTGGAATTTCTGGTTCAGTCAAGCCATTGAAGAACGAAGACCTGGAGTTTGACCAAGCAAATGGAATTTCCGGTTCAAGTTTAAACCGGAATGTCCGGTCCCAATTCTGCACTCCAACGACCATATTTATTTAGTGGGTATAAATATCCCTCCTTCTTCGCCAAATGATCTAGTTTTACCAAGTGTCAAGATACAATTAATTGACCTGGCCAAAAGCTCGATTTCTCCCAATTCCTACACCCAAACTCGTTGATCTTTGAAGGATTGAAGGAGAAGGCCCCGATCTACAACTTCACCAAGCCCTTTTTCATCCCCCCCCCCTCATTTGAGGGATTTGTGTCTAGGGTTTCCTTGTGAAAAATTTAAACTCCATTGTTACTCACTTGTTGTTTGTAGGAGATTGTTGATGTTCTTGGGAGCACCTAATTCGGCTGTGTGTGTGTGCCTCAGGCTCATTCATTGTAAAGGCACCGATTTCCGCCTCGAAGGGAATCAATTTTGGAAGGTGAACTAGGTCTTTGTGGCGAAGTTCATCGGAGAATAGGGTGAGGCCTTTGTGGCATTGAGTAGGCCTTCGTGACGAAACTCATACCCTCCAACTAGACCTACTCCTCTCAAAGGGAGGAGTTCGGGAATACAACCTTGTATCCGCGTGATTCCACTATTGGTTCCTTCTATCCTTTATCTTTACTTTGTGTTTATATCTTGCTTAGTGTTGCTCTTGTCATATAGGTAAATTCACCTTAGTTGCATATATAGAGAATTTACCTGTGTTTCAAGTCTAAATTGAAAAAGAATTAAAATTTTAAAGGTGACTCATTTGGCCGTATATTAGTTTTGTACGTGGTTCTTTATCCATCTGGTGGATTGCCGCGAGTTCATGAATTTTGGTAGCGGGTGTTTGCAGACGGTTGCACCGGAGTTATTAAGTCGACTCGGGTGGCAGCATAATTGGCGGTTGGCATGTTGATACATAGGATTTTTTCTCTCGTTGATCGATGTCTCAACTTTTTGCCACATGTGAGTTGTAATACTTGTTGTAATGACTTTAGCAAAGTAATAAAGCGGTTTAACACGTCATTTTGATGCAGAGGATGGGGTAACCTCATTTTGAAAAAGAAAATTAAGAACATGCATGTTTTTTTTTCCACCGGAGGCATGAAAGTACACGGATGCGCAAATGATGTAGCTTTGTCATATGATTTTGATGTAACTTTCATGATTTTTGACGTGTTTGTTCGCCGGGTTTGTTTTGGCTTATCTGGTTCGTTTTAGCAACTTTGTTTAATAAAACTCAAATATTTCATAGCGCAGTTGCACTATTTTGAGAGAATGACCGCGCAGAGTTGAAGCCTAGCGATACCTCGCGAATGCCCATGATTTCTTCTTCCTCTCTTGGCTTCTCTTGCACCTCCAACACCCACCTATTTAGGCGGCATATGCAAGCAACAAATTTATGGTTAGGGTTGAGGGTCGGGTCTTAGGGTGGGGAAAGTTTGCTGGTGGCGAAAAACAGAACTTGGTGCTGGGACTTAGAGGCATGCCTGGTGGCGGCGGACCGTCAATGGTGATGCTTCGATAAGGACGATGCTGCGAGACGGCGTGGGGGTGCCGTCGGCCGCGGTTGGTGGCGGCAATGGTTTGGCCAGCTGCAGGTGCGAGAGGAAATGAAGTGGCATTGTTGTTGCGGCATCAGTTCTGCTCCCCACCCTCCGGGCGCTTTCCTATGGCGCGCTGAAATCAACGCCCGCGGGGCGGAGTTCTTAGGCCTTTGGATAACGATTGTATCTTGGAACGGTATTATAAGAAAATTGCTAAATGTGTTAATATATTTAAAGAAGAAAAAGAAGGTTGTTGTATCTTATTTAGGATACAACTCTTGCATGATATTATAGTCAAAATAACGTGTTAGACAAATCGTGTATAAACAAGTACAATATTTAACATATAATGCATAATAGTGGTTGTATCGTATAATGCTCTATCAGGATATAACGCTAAGATACCACCATTTTTGTGGCCTATTTTTTTAATAATGAATGTATATTAATATCGCGGAGATACAAATTACACCCAACCTCTGCAACAACGCAATAACCAGAGTCATTATGGATGCACACAGCAGAAAGACAATAAGAATAAGAAATAAAAAGAAAAGTCCTGCTACAGAGTTACAGTCCTTTCAGCAGCCACACAAGCACCACCAAAACAACACCTGATGTTCAGTTCTTCAAAAGTAACGTCTTCAAGAAAAATAATGTCAGACACAACCAATTAAGGCCAGACCTTAGGTTTTCACCCTGAAGATAATCATCTCTCTCAAAACAATAACTCCAACAAGACCAGTATCAGGCACAACTAATTAAGGCCAGACCTTGGATTTTCACCCTGAAAGGTAGGACTTTGGTTCACCTGTGTTGTCGCCCCCATGTGTCGCTGCTACGATTCCTGAAACTCGAAGCAAGTTCCTCAACAGCGCAATGACTCCGAACTCCCTTGCTAGTCCTCCAATCTCGTCTTCCATGAAATTCCCACCTCTGACTTCACCATGAATTTGTCCATGATGGCAACAGAGCATAGGTTCGCACTGGTTCCTCCAATGCGACCGAATCCCACCCGATCCAGCAAACTCCAGGCATAGCCCATGGGAATTCGCCGGCGCAGCCTTCCGGAACCCGCCACTTCGGCCAGATCAAAGAGGACATATATCAGGCATATCTTCGTCCTCGCATGATGTGAAACCCTAGAACCTCCATCATTTATTCATGCCGAACCAGCAGTCCCCACACCACCGGGCAGCTCCCGACGGAAGGAGCGAATAGATCAGGCTCGAAACCACATCACCATAGTAAGCAGCGCCGCTACCAAGGGCACGTGCTTCCCCTGCAGCCTCGCCGCAGCACCGCGATGACCTGCGCCTGTCGGGGGGTTACCCCCGAGTAGGGTAAAGGCAAGTGGTAAAGGCGTCTTACAGAAGAGAGGTTTGGTCGAGTAGCCGACTACCCGGTACTCGCTACCCGGTCGACTGCTACTCGGTCTCACCTCAAGATGACCAGAAGGAGATATCAATCAAGTTCTGTCCTTTCGAGTAGAGGAGTTGGCCCGAGTACAATTGGCGGGAACAATTGGCGGGAACCTACTCGGGCCAGAAAGTCAAAGGAGCCGTTCTGACACAGGATCCCGCGTATCCTGGGTCCGTACTTGGCACTATTCGAACTACTGTTCATCTGGGACCGGCCTGCCTGACAGTGACAGCATGGAAGCAGGCCGTGGCAGGATAAGGGGGGCCTACTCTGTGTTTAGGTACAGTGATACCAGTCTGTCCCCTTGTTTTGCCCAACGACTTTCCAGATGCAGCCAAGATTAGGAACCAAAGCTGTCAGCGGGAACCCGGAAGAAGGACGATGTGCACACTATGTCGACACTTGTCCATGTTTGGACGTATCCGGCTGGGCACCATGTATATAAGGTGCCCCGCCGCCTCCTGCGTGAGGCATTGCAGACATGAACACATAGAAACCCTAGTTCTTGACCTAGTTCATCATCTAGAGGAGAGTGGCTACTCGGTAGCAAGAACTTTGTACTGTGGCTACTCGGTGAGATACCAAAATACACAAAGAAAGGCAGGAGTAGGGGTTTTACCTCCTCACGAGGGCCCTGAACCTGGGTAGATCGTGTTGTTTGCAGTGTTTACTTCGTACCTCACGCGGCTACTCGTCGCGTGATCCCTCCCCGAGCACCTCCAGCGTCCTTCGTCCCCACATCTTTAGCCATCCCATGGCATCTGCCGTGACACCACCACGACAGTTGGCGCCCACCGTGGGGCAACCAGCGGCGCTGGCTGGAGTTTCTGTTCGGACGGGATCTTCTTCAGCGGAGCGCGTGGTCTGTGGCCTTGTCCACAGATTCGGCTCTTTCGACTTCGTCACCGACAACGCCGGCGATTTCGGCGGCAAGGCCATGCCGGAGGGCGGCTCGGTGATCTCCTTCGGCTCTCACCTTGTCTACGTCGCCACCGTCGCCAACCGCGCATATCCCGAGCTGGTGCATGACGCGGAGGATCCTCCCGCGGTGATCGCTGCTCGCGGAAGGCCCGCGTGCCGTTCTGCGAACTGCGCTGAGGTGATGGTGACGGGCTTGGCGGCAAACACTGGCGCAGCCGCTACTAGCGTTGCGGCCGTCGTCGAGGAGACTGACGCACCGGCTGGTGGCAGGGTTCACCGGCCTTACGAGAAGGAGAGCAACTTGCCGCCTTCCACGTCTACGGTCATTCCCGCGTCAGCTACGCGACCTGGCATGCCCACTCCCACCGACCTCGAGCTCCTAGCCGTGAGGGAGCAGCTCGAGCGGCAGCTCCAGGAGTTGCTTGCCGAGCAGGCGGAGTTGGACAAGATCAGGCTTGAGCTGAGTCTAGATCAGCTCGAGTACAACAAGGCTCACGGCTTCACGCCAGTCGCCAGGAGGCCTAGCAGAGTGGGCGCTACGCGGCGCAACTTGGGTGTCGAGATGGCCACGGTTGCGGAGGTTCCCGCTCAGTCCGCCACCGCGAACACCTTCACAAGGCCAAGGTACAACACACCCGCCAAGACACTTAGGGCTGCAGAGGCTGTAGCTGCCGAGTTGCCGCGCCTGGATGGCGATGCGCGGCTTAGGCAGCAGGAAAGGCTCAACGAGTTGGTGTTAGAGGCTGCGAGGCAGAACGAGGAGTTCCGGAAGGCCAACCCGGGTGCTGGGGCTTCACAGGTGGTTCACTCGCACGCGGATAGATCTAACGATCAGGCCTCGTCTCCGCATCCCAGCCGCGAGAAGAGCCGCAGCGGGCGCTCGGGCAGAGACAGGCAAATGCAGGTGTATGACCCGGCTGCTGCCGCGAAACAGCTCGCTGTGCCGCAGCAGCCCGGGCAGGAACACAATGCTGCAAGAGCAGGCTCTCAAGCCCATCAAGCTCAAAGATGTGCCCGAGAAGCTGCTCGCCCAGGTCCTTCTCGGCAACCCGCAGCTCAGCCTACTCGGCAGAGGCAGCAGCCGCGCGCAGTGGCACCAGTCGCCAACCCGGTGGAGCAGCCTGCAGCTGTGCAGGTGGACAGGTATGATGATGGCTACTCGGCTATGGAGATGGCTGGCTATGATATTCATGACCGTGTTGGTGAGCGCGTGCTGGCGCCTGGAGATGCGAGGCATCAGTTGGACCGGATCAGCTTGTCGGCGCGGCTGGAGAGCACGGGTCCTCCTGGCCCCGAGTGCTTTGGCCCGCGCATCATGAACGAGCCGTCCGTGAAGAACTTCCAGCTTGCAAGAGGCACCAAGAGCTACAATGGCAGCACCAAGCCGGAAGATTGGCTCAATGACTATGTCACCGCGGTCCATATCGCGAATGGCAACAGAAGATGGGCTGTGCGTTATGTTCCACAGATGCTAGAGGGTCCAGCCCGCACTTGGCTCAACAACTTGCCCAAGAACAGCATTAACTGCTGGCTGGACTTCTCGGATGCCTTCATCAGCAACTTCACGAGCACATACAAGAGGCCGAATAGGCCACAGCAGCTATCAGCTTGCAGGCAGCGAGAAGACGAGACGGACCGCGAGTATCTTACTCGGTGGAGCACTTTGAGGAACACCTGTGAGGGTGTGAATGAAGCACAGGCCATCACTTGGTTTGCGCAGGGATGCAGGCATGGCAGTATGTTGTGGCAGAGATTGCAGAGGGAGATGCCGAACACTCTGGCGGAGACCATCAAGATTGCGGATCAGTACGCACTTGGTGATCCCACTCAGCCATTGATGGACTCCTCTGAGCCGAGAAGAAACTTCAGCAACAGCAAGCGCAATGAGTTCCGCAACAAGCGCCGAGTAGATAATCGGTATGATCCCGAAGAGGTGAATGCAGTGACTGTTGGAGCTGGTGGCAGCCAGAGGCAGAAACCTGCTAGAGCCTACGGGCAAAACCAGAACCAGGGCCAAGGCAACAAGAAGCCATTTCGCACCTCTCAGTCGGGTAGCGGGAACTCCGAGCAGCCGAAGAAGTTTGTCTTTGATGACATGAAGGATGGCCCATGCAGCTTTCACACTCATCATCCCTCGAGGCCTGCTAACCACACTACTCGGCAGTGCGAGTGGTGGGAGGGGATCAAGAGTGATGGCTTGCCTCCTCCTCCTCCTCTGCCAGCAGCCAATGCCAATGTGCAGCCTACTCGCGCACCCGCAGCTCGGCCGCCAGTGTACCCGAGAAGAGAGAATGTGAACCAGGTGGCTTTAGGAGCCAACCAGAACTTCAACAATGAGAGATACCGCAACAACAACAACAACTACAACCGCAACAACAACAACTACTACAACCGCAACAACAACAACAACAGAGGCAACAACAACAACAACCAGGGCAACAACAACAATGGCAACAATGGGGGCAATGGCCCCAATCAGTACCAAGAGCACCATGAGAGCTACATGATCTTCACTTCTGAGCCGGTCGACAAGCAATCACAGCACAGGCGGGCCATGGAGGTCAATGCAGTGATTCCTGCTGTCCCTCACTACATGTATTGGTGTGACCAGGAGATCAGGTGGATCCGAGCAGATCATCCCAAGGTGATGCCCAATCCGGGTAGCTATGCCTTGGTGCTGGATCCTACCTTCCTGGGTCCCGAGAAGAATGTGAGGTTCAGCAAGGTGCTAATCGACAACGGCAGTAGCATCAACATTGTGTACAAGGACACACTCGAGAAGCTTGGCCTGGCCGAGAACATGATGCTGCCTAGCAAGACCACCTTCCATGGCATTGTGCCCGGGATCTCGTGCAACCCGATTGGCCAAGTGTGGATCGATGTGCTATTCGGTACCCGGGAGAACTGCCGCACAGAGCGCCTGCAGTTCGAAGTGGTGGATCATCAGAGCCCCTATCATGCTCTACTCGGCAGGCCTGCTCTGAGCAAGTTCATGGCCTCTACGCATGTGGCTTATCTGAAGATGAAGATCCCTGGTCCCAATGGCATCATCACCATCTCTGGAGATTACAAGAAGTCCATGGAGTGTGCCTCTGCTAGCTCCCAGTTGGCGGAGTCGATGGTGATTGCTGCCGAGAAGAAGAAGATGTACGAGGTGGTGGCCATGGCTCAGTCCGCACAAGCTGGCGCACAAGGTGTGCCGAGTACCCAGCATGGTACTGCTTTCCAAGCTGCCAAGGAGACAAAGAAGGTCCAGGTCGACCCCGAGTTCCCCGACCGCGTAGCCATCATTGGCTCCGGGTTGGCGGAGAAATAGGAAAGCGAGCTCATCCACTTCCTCCGTGAGAATCGGGATGTATTCGCCTGGTCCAATGAAGATCTACCAGGAGTCCCGAGGGAGTTGGTTGAGCACTCATTACATGTGCGTCCTGACGCCAAACCAGTGAAGCAGGCTATGCGCCGTTTCGGAGATGAGAGAAGGAAGGCCATTGGTGACCAGATCACCAAGTTACTGATAAGCAATTTCATCATGGAGGTGCTGCATCCGGATTGGCTAGCCAACCCGGTCATGGTCGAGAAGAAGAAGGAGGATCCCAAGGCTGCCACTGCATGGCGCATGTGCGTCGACTACACCGACTTGAACAAGGCATGCCCCAAGGATCCTTTCCCGCTACCTCGCATCGATCAGGTGATCGATTCCACTGCTGGTTGTGAACTGTTGTCCTTCATAGATGCCTACTCTGGTTTTCACCAGATTGCACTCAACCCTGCTGATCAAATAAAGACTGCTTTCATTACCCCGTACGGGGCTTATTGCTATCGTGTCATGTGTTTTGGCTTGAGGAATGCGGGTGCAACCTATCAGAGATGCATGCAGAAATGCTTGCACGACCAGCTCGGCAAGAATGTGCAGGTGTACGTAGATGACATTGTCATCAAAAAGAATAAAACACATACTCTGCTTGCCGACCTGGAGGAAACCTTTGCTAACCTACGCAAGTACAAAATGAAACTGAATCCGAGTAAGTGCACCTTTGGTGTACCGGCTGGAAAGCTACTCGGTTTTCTGGTTTCTAGTCGGGGCATTGAAGCCAATCCTTCTAAGATAAAAGCTATTGAGAGCATGTCTTTACCGAGATCACTGAAAGATGTGCAGAAGTTCACAGGGTGTTTGGCATCTCTGAGCCGTTTTCTGGGTCGAATGGGCGAGAAGGCCCTGCCTCTGTACCAACTGATGAAGAAAAGTGACAAGTTTGTCTGGACTCCGCAAGCGGATGTGGCATTCAATGAGCTGAAAGCAATGCTGGCTAGTGCTCCCATCTTGGCTAGTCCGCTACCCAAGGAGCCAATGCTGCTGTACATTGCTGCGACTAACCGAGTAGTCAGCGTGGTGATTGTGGTGGAACGAGAAGAAGAAGGCAAGAGCGTGCAGCGCCCAGTATATTATCTCAGTGAAGTGCTGTCCAGTTCAAAGCAAAACTACCCGCATTACCAGAAGATGACCTACGGCGTGTACCTGGGCGCCAGGAAGCTGAAGCATTATTTCCAGGAGCACCCTATCACAGTTGTGAGCTCAGCTCCCATCTCGGATATCATGGGCAACAAGGAGGCGAGTGGCAGAGTAGCCAAGTGGGCGATTGAGCTAGCCGCGTATGCTCCCGCGTATGCGAGAAGAGACGCCATCAAGTCTCAGATCCTGGCGGAATTTCTTGTGGACTGGGCCGAGGTGCAGTATGAACCTCCTGCTCCAGTTTCCAATTACTGGAAGATGCACTTTGATGGCTCAAAGGTGAAAGAAGGCCTTGGTGCTGGTGTTGTGCTTACGTCACCCAAGCGAGATCAGCTCAAGTATGTGTTGCAGATTCACTTCAAGGCATCCAACAATGTAGCAGAGTACGAGGCGGTGGTGCATGGTTTGCGAGTAGCAAAGGAGGGTGGTGTGCAGCGCATCATATGCTATGGTGATTCAGATCTGGTGGTGCAGCAAGTCTCGGGCACTTGGGATGCTTTGGATGCCAACATGGCATCGTATCGCTTCTTGGTGCAGTCTATGACTGGGTTCTTCGAAGGCTGTGAGTTTCAGCACATTCACCGAGCAGAGAACGAAGCAGCAGATGAGTTATCCAAGTTGGGATCTTCTCGGCAATCCATCCCGACGGGAATCGCCTTGGAGCACTTGAGGAAGCCATCCATCAAGCCTTCTCCCAACTCGGAGTCTATATTTGTCCCTTCTCTGCCAAGTGAAGAATCTGATCCAATGGAGATTGACTGGGAGAGTGCTGCAGGAAACCCGGGGACTGCCGTCCTCTACACGGGGACTGCCGTTCCCTACTCGGGGACTGCCGTTCCCTACTCGGGGACTGCCACTCCCCAGCCGGGGACTGCCACTCCTCACCCGGGGACTGCCACTCCCTACTCGGGGACTGCCACTCCTTACTCGGGTACTGCCGCCCTCAACCCGGAGGCTGTCGTATTCATTGAAGAAGTTCTCGCCAATCGATCTGGGTTGCAAAGAAGCGCTCCTACTCCTCCTGAGCAACCACAAGAGCCTGTCCCAATGGAACTGGACGAACCAGTGTTTCCCATACGGGAGACACCGAGTCGGGCTATGCCCATATTATCCTTTCTAAGGGACGGCACTCTACCTGAAGATGAGGTGACTGCGAGGCAGATTCAGAGAAGATCCAAGGGCTACACTATTGTCCGAGATGTGCTGCACAAGAGAAGTGCCACTGGCGTGCTGCAACGTTGTGTGGATCCAGCAGAAGGAG
Source organism: Alopecurus myosuroides (assembly GCA_028641055.1). Lineage (NCBI taxonomy): Eukaryota > Viridiplantae > Streptophyta > Magnoliopsida > Poales > Poaceae > Alopecurus > Alopecurus myosuroides. The sequence goes on along the minus strand of CM054063.1, from coordinate 325,680,056 downwards.
AAGAGATCCTGACAGAGATACACCAAGGAGAATGCGGGCACCACGCCTCTTCTCGGGCGCTGGTCCAGAAAGCTTTCCGGCATGGATTCTATTGGCTCACAGCACTGCAGCAAGCTGAGGATATCGTGAGGAAGTGCACTGGCTGCCAGATGTTCGCAAGTAAGATTCACATGCCTGCTTCCGAGTTGAAAACAATTCCTATCACCTGGCCATTTGCTGTTTGGTGCTTGGACATGGTTGGGCCTTTCCAACCGGCTAGAGGCAACATGACTCACATCTTGGTCATGGTGGACAAGTTCACCAAGTGGATTGAAGTGAAACCTATTCGGAGGTGTGATGGGGCCACAGCTGTGAAATTCGTGAAGGACATAATCCTGAGATATGGCTACCCGCACAGTATCATCACCGACAACGGCACAAACTTTGCTGAGGGAGCACTGGTGCGGTTCTGCAGAGATAAGCATATCCGACTAGACGTCGCGTCAGTCGCGCACCCTGCTTCCAATGGGCAAGTTGAAAGAGCAAATGGTATGGTATTGGCAGGCATCAAGCCAAGGCTAATGGAGCCACTGTTGAAAACACCTGGGTGTTGGTTAGACGAGTTGCCAGCGGTGTTGTGGAGTCTAAGGACTACCCCTAACCGGTCAACCGGCTACACGCCATTCTTCTTGGTATACGGGGCTGAGGCCGTGTTGCCAATAGACTTAGAGCATGACTCCCCCCGAGTAGCCCTCTACACTGAGGTGGAGGCGAGGGAAGCTCGAGAAAACGACGTTGACCTGCTTGAAGAAGCAAGAGAGCTGACTCTGTCACGTTCGGCTATCTACCAGCAAAACCTGCGGCGTTATCATAGCCGAAAGGTGAACCCAAGGGTTTTCCGAGAAGGAGACATGGTCCTTAGGCTTGTGCAGCGCACGGCCGGGATGCACAAGTTGTCTCCTCCATGGGAAGGGCCCTTCATTGTGAGCAAAGCGCTGCACAATGATGCTTACTATCTTGTAGATGTGCGCCCACCACAGGCGAACAGGGCAGATAAATCTGGAGAGGAAACCAAGCGCCCTTGGAATGTAGCTCTACTCCGTCGTTTTCATTCGTAAGCAAAGATGTGTATGTACCCTCTTATCCGAGTTGAAATTCTACTCTGCAATCTGAAATTGTTCTCGGGGACTGCCCTCGTCCAAAATTGCTCCAAGTGTTTTTACTCGGCTTTACCTTTTGTCTATTCGGTTGCTTCACTTCAGAACTCATAAGCGTATTGAGTACTGTGTTTAAACCTATATGCCAACTCTTCGACTCTGCTGCTGTCCGAAACCCGGCTTCATGGCAAGCAAGAGAACAAGCAAAAGGTCAATGAGCACACGAAAATCGCTAAGGAAGAAAAAGTGCGGGAACCGAGTAGAGTGTTTGTTACTTTTGTTCTCTATTTCGTCTTTTCGGCTAAGTGGTGGGCTGCGTTACTATGATTGTTTCTAAGCGGCTAAGTATTTGCAGCTCTACTCTTTGACTCTTGTGACTCGAATACCAAAAAAGCAACAAGTTGCGGGTAGAGCAGAGATGAAAAGATAGGGTGAATAAGAAATGCAACTCGGGGACTCGCATGGAAACGCAACCCGGCATTGAGCCAGGGCTGCTCAAAATGATTAAATTGAAGATAACAAGTGGAAATAAAATTGAGTAGCAAGAGAAAAGCATAAATAGGTCTGATACATCTGCTCCCGGCATCCTGGGGATCTGATAAATGTTTGAGTAAAAAAGCGTGCAGGATAAGATCATGTCGAAGAGGCGGTGTTCTCGGTGCTCGCCTAGGTTGCTTCACCTTCCTCAGTGGCCTTGGTGGCGTCCGCTTCTGCGCTGGCATCAGCAGTCTTCGATTGCTCGGCGTCAGGCTCGGTGGCGAGCTGCTCAGAGGTAGCAGTGGCCACCGAGATGGGCGCCGTCGCGGAAGCAGAGCCAGTCTCGGGGGGCGCGGGTGCGCACCGTGTCGTCGAGTGCAGCTCCAGATGAAGTACCGAAGTCGAGGGCGGCTGTGTCGATCTCCTCCATCTCTTCGTCGCTACTCACGACGGCGACATTCTTCCCCTTCCCGGCCTTGCCTTTAGGCGAATCGAAGAAGCCGTCCAAGTCGGACTCTGTGTCTTCATCCGCTTCCTCGTCCTCCTCCACCTCGGTGTCGGGCTCGGGGAGGTCGTCGATGAAGACGTCCGTCTCAGCGCACTCCGCGACTTCGTACGCAATCAGCTTGCGCATGGCCACGCAGCTGGGGTCTGTCTCCCACTTGGAATCGTTGCGCTTCCCGCGGATGATCTCCATGTTCAGGTTCTCGTACCAGGAAGCGATGCAGAGAAGCATCAAGTCAGCACCCGCCCGAGCTCCCGAGGCGCGCCATTTTTTCAACTCGGCCTTCACGTTCTGCAGCTTCAGAGCAAGGACATCGATCGTTGTCGGCGGGGCATCCTCAGGCCAGAACAGCTTGTGGAGCGCGAAGCCGACGCGCACCAAGTCGGTGCCCACGCCGGCTAGGCGTTCGAAGTGCCCTTTCATCACCAGCAGGCTGTCCTCGATCTCGGCTCTGGTGTCCGAGGCCTCGCCCTTCTCAAGGCGAGCCGCTCGAGCCTTGACCAAGGCTGGCGCGCAGGCGGACACGAGATCAGGGAAGATTTCTGCATAGAAGCAAGGAAGGAATTCAGTCACGGGAACCGAGAAGAGACAGAACCGAGAAGAAAAGATGCAGAAAGGAGGGAACTTACTGTGAAGCTCGTGGCGCAACTGCTGCAGCTGGATTTTCCACTCCTCCTCATTGGAAATGTGCTTCTCCTCGAGCAAGCGAAGTCCATCCAACTGAGAGAAGTACCCAGCATTGGATTTTTTCAGTGTTTCGCACTCCTGCTCGAGGGCTTTGATCTTGGCATTGAAAGTTGTCTCAACCTTGGCCTTCTCGGCGATAACTCTGTCCCTCTCGGCACCAAGGTCGAGAGCATCTTTGAGGGCTTTCTGCAGCTGGAGTTGCAGCTGCTCCATCTCTGTAGTGTGGTCCTTCAGCAGCTCAACGGCCTGGTCGGACAGCCGGTGCTGCACTTCTTCAGGTTTGACGCAGTCTTGGTGTTCTTCAACAAACAATTTATGATCTTCTGAAAAGAGCAAAGCACGGTTAGCAGAGAAGCAAAGGAAACAGGCACAAGGGCAAACCGAGTAGACGGAGGTTTACCTTCAAGCTTCTTGATGGTGTTCTCGGCATTCGCAACAAAGGTGCGACAGTTCTCGTGCTCGTCAGCCAGGGCCTTCAGTTTCCCTGCAGAGTAGAAAAGGTTAACGCAAGAAAGCAGAAGCGGGCGTAAACAAAAAACGCAAGAACCGCGCGGCTAGAAGCGTACCTTCCATCTCGGACAGCTTCAGAGTGCTATCCTTCGCATCCTTACCGGCTGCCTCCGCAGCTGCCTTCTCTCTTTCCAGTGCAGCAATTCGCCTCCTAGCGATAGCATGATTCCAGAGAAGCTGGCGATGCAGACTGGTACGCTTCAGGACGCTATCCTGAGAAGCAAAAAGAAAACAAGTTAGACAGAGAAGTGAAGATTCAACCCGAGAAGGCGGCTACTCGGAGAGCATCCGCCTACTCGGCCAGAATCTCGGGGACTGGGTGAGGGTAAAGGAAGATGAAGACGGATAGGAGAGAAGAAAAATGCTACTCGGAGAGGACAAGTTAAGACTTACCGCGTAAGACTGCTCCAGATCTTCTGCATTCTTGCGGTGCACGAACATCTTGGCAGCAAGAGTAGCGGTGCTGGAAGAGACGGTCATGGGTTGGTAGCCCAAGTCCACCTTGTTCCAGTCGACCCGCATATGATCGATGTCGCCCAGGCCAAGGCCGTGCCATTTCTCTGTGCCGAGAAGCTTGCTGTCCCACTTGGCGTCGATGAAACCAACCAAGTCGAGTACCTGCTCGAGGCTCTGAGATGATATCACCTGATCTTGAGCTCCCCGAGAGGCAATGGAGACGGGGGCCGGGGGCCTGGAGTCTGTCGCTACGGCCTTCCTTCCTGTTGTGAGGGCAATCTTCCGGTCCTCGACGGAAAGGCCAATCTGGCGCTGTTGGCTGACCCTCACCATGTAATCCGGGTAGAGGGCCTGATCGGCTACAGTAGCGGCGGCAGGAACTGCACTGGGGTTGCGGATGATCAACTGCTTGGACTGTCCAGTCGATGTCGGCGGCGGCATCTGCTCTGTAGCTCGCTTCATCGCCTTTTCTTTCTGAGCAGTTGACTTCTCGCTCTTCTGCTTCTCGGGCTTCTTCCCCTCAATCTTGGTCTTCGCCTTCTCGGCGGCCTCCTCCTCGGCTGCTTTCTTCTCAGCCTCTGCCTTCTCGGCAGCTTCTTTCTCGGCTGCCCTCTTCTCGACCTCCTCCTTCAAAGCATCCAGGGCTTGTTGCCTGGCTTGGTCAGTTGGCGGCGCCAGGGGCGTGCTATCCGGTGCGCCAGTTGGCTGGGCGCTACTCGGTGCGGCGCCCGTTGGCGCGTCGCTCAATGGATAATGGCCTGTCGTGGTGGCATCCGTCATGGTGGCATCTTCCACCCGCTGCTCGGCAGCGGGATTCACTTGGCCTGCAGCGTCCGTGGTTGGCTGCTCCTGTTCAGCCTCTGGCCGCTCGAGGGCGGTGTTATCCTGCATCTCTTCGTCTGGAGTCTCCTCGGCAGTGCTGGCCGGAGGAGAAGGGGGTCTCTCCTGGTGGGTGGCAGTGTCCTGTGCTGCTGAATCCGCACGGGACTGCTTTTCCGAATCTGCTCCTTGAGCATCAGTGCTCTGTGCATTGGCGGTGTCATCCTCGTCATCGTCGAGGTTGATAAGTGGCGCTGCTGGCTTCTTAGCCTGATCGGGCGCGAGAGCAGCGTTCGCGTCCATGGGAGGTCTGCAGAGAAAAAGAAATTCAGAAATTAGAAGAGGATTGGGGAAAATAACATAGTACGAGAAGGGAGACGACAGAGAAGAAACTTACGCGCTGGTGGAGGCGAGCTTTCGCCTTGGTCTCTTCACGACCTTCTTGGTCGCCTTCTCGATCAGTTTCTTCTTCTTGGCGGGGGGTTCTACGGCACCGCTGCCAGTCCGCTTGCGAGTAGCGGGTGCAGCGACAGAGAGAGGGTTGACGACAAGGGCTTTATCGCCCTCGTCCTCGTTCTCGTCTTCGTCCTCATCCTCGTTCTCTTCAGCAACATCATCTGCGGATTCAGGAAAAGAAGAGGAGCAAATCAAAAACAACAAAAAGTGGATTGGTGCTTCTCGTGAACAAGCAAAGCAAGTGCGCAGTTACCTTCAGATTCGTCCTCAGGCCAGTCGCGGAGAGACGTTTCCGCGTGCTGCTTCTCCATGGTGGGGGAACGAGGGAGGTTGATCTGGTCAGCGGTCTCAGAAGAGGCCTTGTCGTCCTCCTCTCGGTCAGGAGACCAGTTGCCTTCAAAACGTTCACAGCTTACTATAAGCTGGCGATTGAGGACCTGAAGAGCGGAGAAGTGTCACAAGTTAGCCGAGTAGCAGGATGGCATCCTACTCGGATAGGCGTGCAAACACAAAGCACACTAAGCCTAAGTATTGTTACCGAATGTTCTACTCGGAAAGGCGTGCAGGCACAAAGCACACTAAGCCTATACAATTCTACTAAGTACTCTACTCGGCACAGACTACGATCGCTAGTCGCGGCAAGAAGAGGAAGTTTCCTACTCGGAATCCATGTACAGAAAGCAGGGAAAGAGGAACGTACCCGCGGAATCGGCTTTGTACGGCTGAATGGGACGAACCCATACTGCCAATGCTCGGCGAGGCTCGTTGTCAGGATGGCCCTGGCGTGCTCGGGAACATCTGCGTTGTCGAGCTCGATGGTGGTCGTCCTGGTGCAGTCACGGGGGCCTCCCATGTAACACATCAGGTGGCAGCGTTCTTGCAGAGGCAGAACGCGTCTCTTGATCCAGCACGCCACAGGATCGTCGCTCTTGAGGCCCTGGTCGATTAGAGCGCCGAGCCGCGCCTCAATCTCCTTCGCGTTGAGGTCGTTGGAGGGCTTCTCCTTCCAATTCTTCTGGGTGGGAGCACGGAGGCTCCAAGCGGGAAGGTTGATTCTATCAGTTACCTGTCCTCCTTCGGTGGCGGGGATGTTCTTGACGTAGAGGAACGTCTTCTGCCACATCCGGACGGACTCCAACCCCTTGATACGGGGGTGATTGGTCCCCGACCGCTGCACCATCATGGCGCAGCCGGTGTCGGTTGCCCGTGGCACCCCCGTGCCTTCCTTCTTCCTGGTGGTCTGCTGGCTGAGGTGGAAGTACCTGAGCCAGGTGTCCGTTGTCGGATGGATGCCGAGGAAGGCCTCGCACACCACGGCGTGGTATGCGAGGAACACGACGGCATTGGGCGGCAGGTGATGCATTTGAAGGCCGAAGTGGTCGAGGAAGCGGCGGAGGAAGTCGGAGGCCGGCAGGCCGAAGCCGCGCTCAAAATGCGCCAAGAACACAACGTGCTCGCCCTCCTCCGGTGCAGGCACGAGCTCGCCCCTTGATGGCCGGCATTGAACACCAGGAGGAACTCTCCTAGTGTTCACAAGCCAGGCGCAGTCCTCGGCGGTGACGTGCGAGCCAGCCCAGCCGGCGCGAGACATGGTTGCGAGTAGGAGGGGTGGAAAGAATCAGAAGGATTTGATTGGCTGGATTGGATTCGCGGCGGCGCAAAAGATTGCGCGGCGGCGGAGAGCTCGGCGGCGGAGAAGGAGAGAGAGATGAAAGAGGAAAAGTGCGAGGAAGGGGAAAAGGAAGTTACCGGCGGGGGTATTTATACCCTCGCCTCAGGCTACCGTTACTATCGGGGAAGTGGGATCGATCGTGGCGTGTGGTGGGATTTGTGGCCGGCTGGAAACGCACACAAGCGCGGGATGCGCGCGTAACGGCCGCAATTGATCCCACCACCAGATCGTGGCCTATTATTACTCTTGATGGGACATGACGCGTGGTGGGCCCACTGCCTGGAAACCAGGCGCGTGGCACGTCGTGCCCTGGGCAACGAGACGACGGTGGCCTGGATGCTTGACACGTGTTCAGTTGCTGTGCGAAGGGCTGGATCGTGCTCTGCGCTGCAGAGGCTCAATTCAAGAAAATTCTCCAAGTCTTTTTACTCGGTCGCAGAGTAGAAGTCATCTGCTATGCGAAGGAGAGGAAACTTAAGGTACTAATCAGAGAGCTACTCGGAGGTTCTACTCGGCATCTTGAGGTTCAAGGGCTGTGTTGCAAAGATTGGTTTTAAGCTGGCAGAGCCTAGTGAACGAGTTCGCAAGACTCAACCAGCTTCGGGGACTGCTGTCGGGGGGTTACCCCCGAGTAGGGTAAAGGCAAGTGGTAAAGGCGTCTTACAGAAGAGAGGTTTGGTCGAGTAGCCGACTACCCGGTACTCGCTACCCGGTCGACTGCTACTCGGTCTCACCTCAAGATGACCAGAAGGAGATATCAATCAAGTTCTGTCCTTTCGAGTAGAGGAGTTGGCCCGAGTACAATTGGCGGGAACAATTGGCGGGAACCTACTCGGGCCAGAAAGTCAAAGGAGTCGTTCTGACACAGGATCCCGCGTATCCTGGGTCCGTACTTGGCACTATTCGAACTACTGTTCATCTGGGACCGGCCTGCCTGACAGTGACAGCATGGAAGCAGGCCGTGGCAGGATAAGGGGGGCCTACTCTGTGTTTAGGTACAGTGATACCAGTCTGTCCCCTTGTTTTGCCCAACGACTTTCCAGATGCAGCCAAGATTAGGAAACAAACCTGTCAGCGGGAACCCGGAAGAAGGACGATGTGCACACTATGTCGACACTTGTCCATGTTTGGACGTATCCGGCTGGGCACCATGTATATAAGGTGCCCCGCCGCCTCCTGCGTGAGGCATTGCAGACAGGAACACATAGAAACCCTAGTTCTTGACCTAGTTCATCATCTAGAGGAGAGTGGCTACTCGGTAGCAAGAACTTTGTACTGTGGCTACTCGGTGAGATACCAAAATACACAAAGAAAGGCAGGAGTAGGGCTTTTACCTCCTCACGAGGGCCCTGAACCTGGGTAGATCGTGTTGTTTGCAGTGTTTACTTCGTACCTCACGCGGCTACTCGTCGCGTGATCCCTCCCCGAGCACCTCCAGCGTCCTTCGTCCCCACATCTTTAGCCATCCCATGGCATCTGCCGTGACACCACCACGACAGCGCCGCCGCTAGGGCTCCGCACCTTCACCAATAGCTGCCGCCCCGCGCAGGATCAGAAGGGCCGGCGCCACCACTAGGGCATCGCGCCGCCGCCATTTGCTTGCCGCGCCCGACCCATGCTCCTTCACGCCTTCCTGTCGTGGATCCGCGAATGCCCCATCGGAGGACGTCGCCGCCCCGCCGGCCAGCCATCATCCGCGCCGTCTTGGGCCGACCTTCCCGCGCAAGGGAAACACCGGTAGGTCGCACGGAGGAGGCCCACCCGCTGCCATTAGGAGGCAAGGCGTGGCCGCCACCGCCGACGCCGCGGCGGCAGCGGCCGGAGAGAGGTTCCGGGATAGGAGTTTTTTAGGGTTAGGGGTGGCGCCTCCGGAGTCGCCCTCGCACAGATGACCCGGGTGGAGTTTTTATAAAAAAATTGTGTCCTATGAAGTGCCCAAAAGTCTTAGGCTTTCTCTGCGGGTCAACGAGAGGCTATTAAATCTGGTGGTTGTCCACAATCCACATACCGCATCGGTCGCGCATCGTTGACATGGATAATGCCAGTACATCATATCCGTACAGTGCGACGGATTCCATCGAAGACACGATAACACCCCCCAAAAAAAAAAAGAGAGAGAGCGGAACATGCTCACTTCTGTCAGACTTTGACTACCAGATCATGCCGCCCTATCCGCCAGGTAATCCGGTACTGCAGCGTTGGCCACAACCACTAGCTGCCGTCGCTCCAACGCCGCACACACGCGCGCGTAGTGTATGGGCATAACTTGGAGTGAAGCTTCGGACCGAAGTCAGCGTCTCCACAGTCCACACTTGCATCATGTCGTCGTTGACATGGAGCTAGCGACAATGCACATGCCACAATAGCATGCCGGCCCGTACAGTGCAAAGGATGCAAGATAACACAAAATAAGATCGATATATACTGGAGTATAACCAGTATAGTAGTCTTTGACTACCAGCCCTATCCGCCAGCTAATAAGCCATTGCACTGATTTTCTGCACGGCGCCACAGCTACGAACTGCCTCGCTCTATCGCCTACAGAGTACACTACAACTTTGTCATGCATGATGCATGATGCATCTAGTTCAAGCGCATGAGAGCATCTCTCTCCCAGGAGCAGGCCATTTGTTTTTCGTCAGCGCCCGTTTTTTCGTCCAGTCGCGCCCCCACGAGGTCAAATAGCGCCAGATTAGGCCAAAATATCGCCCGACGAACCCAGACCAAACCCAGTGCGCCGGGGGCCAACTAGGGCGCCGGATGAAGGGGAAATGTCGCGAAAGAAACTCCCGCGTATTTTTTCGCCACGTGGACCCGCAGTGTCGGCGAGAGAGCGCTTCGCCTTCCTCGGCTCTCGCGCGCGTTAATGTCGTTGCCGCGTGGATTGCCGAATGGAGCAGTCGAATCGATTGCGCGACGACGTAATGGCGGTGCACCGATGCAGCCACCCCCCGCCCGTTCGCCCAAATAAGAACCCTCCACTGTCGTCGTCCTTCTTTGCTCGCCCAAATCCGCTCTCTTCTCGCCCAGATCCCCCTCTACACTCGCCGAAGCCCACTTCTCCCCCGTGATGGCGGCACGCTTCCCCGGAGACGGCACCGTGGCCAACGGCTTCAGGAGGCGGTGGCTGCGCGAAGACGAGGCGATCCTCCTGTACGCGGCGGGCTACCCGGTGCCCCTAGATATGCGCCTGCCCGGCGACTGGAGGTTCAGCGCGGGTGGGCTACTGGTGCCCCCGTCCCTAAAGGAGACGACTTTGTGGCCGCGATCCACGACGAGCGCTCCCGTCTGACGCCGGCGCAGCGCGCCGAGCCGCGCTTCCACCCTGCCAGCTACGGCACATGGGTGGTCTACTTCCAGGAGCGGAGCGGCGACAAACTGGCGGCCTACGAGGGGCCAGCTGCGCCGCCGCGCGGCAAATCTGTTGGTCGCCGCCACTGGTGGGGTGACCTGGGCCGCACCCTCGACGTCGTTCTCACGCACATCGAGAACGGCAACGTCCCTCGCCTGGAGTACCCCCGCCGCGGGTGGCCCCTCGACGCCCTGCGGGTGGCCACTGGGCGGCGAGAAGGATGGCGATAGAATCGTCGTCCTCCTCTTCGCAGTCTTCCGGCGCCGCGCGAATGCCGGAGCTGCGCCCGGTGAAGACTGAGCCCTCCTCTGCGCCGCCTGCTCGCGCCCGGGTGATCGTCATCGGCGAGCGCCGCGCTCCATCACCGCCAAGGGGCCACGTCCAGCTCATCAAGCCGGAAAAGGAGGAGGACGACGAGCTGGAGCTTGACCTGGAGGTGACCTCGCCTGGTCTTGCAAGAACCACATCGCCGGCGAGGTGGCGAAGCAGCGGCGCGCCTTGGAGGAGTTTGCCGCTCGGAGACGCGGTCGCGAGGAGAACGACGTCATCGTGCTGGACGACGACGACGCCGCGACAGGTCCAAGCAACGGCGGTGACCCCGGCCAGGTCTGCAGCTACGTCGTTCGAAGAAGTAGCCGGCAAGCGATTCCGCCTAGTTTCGTAGTTTTTTAAATCTTTGAATCGTCCATGTGTAAATTCGCCTATATTCGGCACTATTAATATAATTCGGCTAAATTTCATCCAAATTTGTTTGAATTTGTCAAATTTTAGTCAAATCTCGCTGTGTCGCCTGGGTACGTGATGATGCAGATCTTGCACTCGTTGGGATACCCCAAGAGGAGGGTGTGATGAGCACAATGGTAGGAAGTTTTCCGCTTAGTTAAGAATTAGGGTTATCAATCCAGTAGGAGAAATAGGACCTTCGGAAGGTTGATGCCATTGACGGTGCTACTGGCGCGTCACCAGTGTCAGCAACAACGTGGAACTTGCACACAACTCAACCAAAATACTTTGCCCCAAAGGTACAGTGAGGTTGTCAATCTCACCGGTCTTGCTGAAAACAAAGATTATACATATAGTGTGGAAAAACAGTGTATCATTGCAGAAAGTAAAGAAAGCAGGAAATTTTTGTGATTTGTTTAACAGTGTGGAAAATGGACCGGGGTTCATAGTTTCACTAGTGGTGTCTCTCCATAAAAGATACCATGGTGGGTGAACAAATTACAGCTGGACAATTGACAAATAAAGGTTGCACCGTAGTGCACAATATGACATGAAGATTACTATGCTATTTAGTACGGGCATTACAACAAGATACATAGACCGACATCCATCTGCATCTATGACTAATAATCCACCCTCAGGTTATCATCCGAACCCCCTTAGGTATTAAGTTGTAATTAAGCAACAGATAATTGCATTAAACAAAGTGTCTAATATAAGAAATGATTATGCACGCGGGCACTCTCACCGTTGTTTTCTCTCTAATGGCAATGGCACATCCCCCTTCACGTTTCTGTCACTCGAGCAAGGCAACAAGGAGCCATGAACCCACTATCGAGCATAAATACTCCCTCTTGGAGTCACTAGCAACTACTTGGCTAGAATAACCATTAGCAACGGAGAGCATGCAAGATCACAAATAACATATGCAAATAAAGACTATAATCAACTTGGCATAAGGTCAATATTAATCGGATCCCAGCAAACACAACATATAAAATTACATAAGATCAATCTCGATCATGATAGGCAGCTCACAAGATCTAAACATGGAGGCATATGAGGAGAAGACAACCATCTAGCTACAGCTACGAACCCGTAGTCCAAGGATGAACTAATCACGCATCATTCCGGATGCAGGCATGGTGATGTAGAAGCCTCTGGTGATGATCTCCTCTCCGGCAGGGTACCGGAAACAGCTTCAGAACCCTCCTGATCTGGGGTTGACGGTGACGGCGGCTGCGGAACTTTTTCGGGGATTTTGATCAGGTGCCTAGGGTTTTCCATCCGGGGGGCTTAAATAGGCGAAAGGGCAAAGGCGGTGGAGGCCGGAGGGCCCCACAGCCATAGCTGGGGCGGTCAGGGCGGGGCGCGCCACCCTATTGTGTGGCCCCCTGCTGCCCCTCTTCGGCTCCTCTTTGGTCTTCTGGATGCTTCCGGGGAAAATAGGACTTCCGGGCGTCGAATTTTCCAATTCCGAGAATATTTCCAGAACAAATTTTCTGAAACTAAAAAACAGCAGAAAACAGGGAACTGGCTCTGTGGCATCTTGTTAATAGGTTAGTCCGGAAAATCGATAAAAATGACATAAAGAAGGGAGAAAACATGTAACAATTGGCATATTATCATCATGGAGCATCATAAATTAGGGATACGTTTATGACGTATCAAGCATCCCCAAGCTTAGTTCTTACTCGTCCTTGAGTAAGTAAACGATAAAACAATAATTTCTGAGGTGACATGCTACTAACACAAACTTGATCAATCTAATGTAAAAGCATATGCACGCTGAGATCATAAAACTTTAAACATAGGCATGATAAATAAAACTTTAATAATAAAGCATAGCAATTACTTTGCATCACGAAAAGTAACTCAAATAAAGGATCATGAATAATAATGTAAATAAAGGTAAACGTTTGTTACATGTATAGAGAAAAGCATGGCAAAGTGATATTTCGATAGTCCTTAAGAGTGGGGCAAAACGTAAATGCCAGGACACCTTCAAAGTTCAAGAGGAAGACTAGAACAAATAATTTAAAAACAAATGATATCACATCATGAAGTAATTATTGATGCTTATGGGACAAATGCACATAGAACTCAGAATGGCAAAAATGCTCTCTCAATTGTGCATAAAGCTAGAAGATGGAGAATCAACATAAAAATAAAAGTAAGGCCCTTCGCAGAGGGAAGCAGGGATCACTCATGTGCTAGAGATTTTATTTTATTAAACAGAGGTATTAAAAGTTTGATATTTGTGTATGCTAATGTCAACGAATGGTAAACAGAAAATACAGTACGTCACAAGTCAACTGGATTCACAAGAGCAGCTCGCATGGTGAAGGACGCAATTGGTATAGAAGGTCATCTCTCTTTCTCTTTTGTTTACACAATTATGCTTTGACTGATAAATCAGGGGCGAAAATAGTGAAGAGAATTTGTTTGTATTAATTTGGGGCTGGGCACCCCGCTGCCAGCTCTTCTATCATTTGGATAAGCGGATGCAGCCACTAGTCTAGGGTGTGAAATCTAATCAACAAGTGAGATAAAAATTCTCTATCTACGTCCTCATGAGTAAAAACAGGAACATAGAGCAGGAGTAATTTTGAAGGTTTTAAAGGTAACACATGGGCAATTTACTTGGAATGGCAGTTAAATACCACACGTAGGTAGGTATGGTGGACACAATGGAAAAAACTTTGGTTTTAAGAGAGTTTGGATGCACGAGTAGAGCTCATACTCAGTATAGGTGGAGGCTAGCAAAAGACTGAGAGCGACAAATCAAGAGAGCATAAGAGCCATAATCATGCATAGCGACATAAGCATCATTAATTAAAACATAAGCAGTATCACAAGTTCAGAAACTAAGTGGTCATGGAGGCTATTCGTGACTGGTTTGTAGTAATAAACATGGTGTGACCATGCGCCAAGTCAACCAAATAAAACATTCGAAAGAGAATACCATATATTGATGCTTTACTATGACAAGAACAACTCATGAATCTTTCAATACATATTAAACACTCTCGGATATTTGAGGCTAATCATGCTACTCAATAACCACAAGACTTTAAAACTAAAATAACATTTAGCATGGCATGAAAAAGTCCTAGCCACAGTCTATACAAGCTTCTACTAGTACTGTTATAAATTCTACTTCAAACAACAGTTTTTGTTTCTCCCAACAAGCACCATACAAAACATGCTTTAACAAAAATACTCTTTATGATGCAACAAGCAAAAATGAGAGTACTAAAATAATACTACTAGAACTAACAAATCTAATAAGAGATGCATGCAAAACAGGATAAATGCAGCAGCTAGACAGAGACTAAGAATACAACGTATTCTCAAGAAAAAACGGAGTGTGTCACTCTCCAATAAAAAGAATGCTGGGGTCCAACCAAGATTATTATGAAAGTAAAAACAAACTTAAAGCAAAAGCAAAAGCAAACTGAAAACAAAAATAAAAGACGCTCCAAGTAAAGCACATAAGATGCGACCGAATAAAAATATAGTTTCACTAGAAGTGACCTGATAATTTGTTGATGAAGAAGGGGATGCCTTGGGCATCCCCAAGCTTAGACGCTTGAGTTTTCCTGGAATTTTCTTGGATGTACCACCGGGGCATCCCCAAGCTTAGGATTTTCACTCTTGTTGATCACATCATATAATCTGTCGGATATATACTGAATAGGGGTATAGAAGATGGTAGACAAAAGAGCCGGACTACCAGGGTGGCCTACATGGTAATGGGCTTAGGTCCATTGGGCGGCCCAGTAGTCCGACGCGCAGAAGCCGGATTCTAGAAGAACCCGGATCACGGCCCACGTGATCTGGCTTGGAGGAGAAGACGGATTCCTTACTTTCCAAGTTACAAGTTAAACGTAGTCTTCTAGGTTTCTTGTTCTATAAGCCCTAATCCGGCTATTATATAAAGCCGGACGGGAGATAGATTATATAGGTTCTAGGTTCTAGGTTCTAGGTTCTAGGTTCTAGGTTCAAGTTTCACGAGCTAAAGCTCTACGCAACTCGCCGAGAAGCTCATCCTCGTCGAGTAGCTAGATCTATTCCCTCACACTGTAACCCTGTTATACGGGCTTTAGTCCCAATTAGTGAGAAGTGCAGGAGTAGGTACGCCGTACTGTCGCGACGTACCGAACCTGGGTAAAATCCCGTGTTCTGTGTTACTACGCTATCCCGTTACCCCACGTCTCTACCGTAGTCTCATGGCACCCCAGTCTATGAAAACTACTACGATGTCTCGACAGTTGGCGCCCACCGTGGGGCAAACGACGTCAGGCGTGAAATTCCGATCTGGGATACTCGGCGGAATTGGAAGATCGATCACTGTCGGAAGCCTGGAATTCGACGACGACGTCGGGCGCTTCCTCGACAACGGATCCTACATACCGGCGCAAAACCACCTGGTAAGTGCCTGCGTGTTACCGATTGGATCTGCTAACATCTTTATCGGGCTAACTGCAGAGGCAATGGGGTTTTGCGGTGGAAGCAAATTTATCCCACCCGCCCTGTACCCAGTCGAAGACGACTATGATGCCGGATTTTGCTCAGATCGCCGACAAAACAGTGATACGCACTTTATCTGCATGGTGCAATCCGAAATCGCTGAAAATACGGATGACGGAAATCCCGTGCAAGAGGCAGATAACAACCTACCCGTCATAGAGACGGAAGAACCAATACCCGTCACAGCGACGGAAGATCCGACATCCGTCAACCAGACGATGAACTCGGAAACAGAGTCCGTGCTTGCCGCCATAGAGGCGAGATTGGAGTCGGAAACCGGATCGGATAACTTCGACTCCGAAGACGAAGACGATGATGCCTTCGTAAGAAAAGTTAAGTCCTTTCAAGAGGGATTCCATGAAGTGCTAATGGCAAAACCAGCTGATACAACGGGTGCTGATAGCCAGGAAAGCCCTAAAACTCCTCCGCCAGTGGAAGAGAGAGAAGACGGGGAAACTTCTCCGATATTCCCTAATGTCAAGGAGATGACAGAAGATGAACCTGTCAAAAAACCTCCTTCTTCCAAGAAAAAGCACCGTGCTTCTAAAAAACTCCAGTACAAACTCCGGAAGAAAAAGTCAGCTGATCTCGCTGATGAAAACCTGGAAGTTGGAGATATTAGTGGCACAAAGCCCGCGGAAAAGAAATCTAAGGAAATCACCGCTCCGCCAATGACAGAACTGGAAGAGCAAGAACTATTACAAACACCAGTGGGACCAGATGAACCCCCTGAGATGCTGGAAGCCAGGAGACAAGCTTTCCAACGGCAACAGCAACATCTGCTTAGATCTCGGCAACACCTCCAACAAACTCATAATGACATCAAAATCATGAAGGAAGAAATAGAGGAGTACGAGAGAAAGCATAGATCTGCCTTAAAACCTACTAGGTTACCCGGAATCGCAAAACCGGAAGAACTGCCGCCAAAAGAAAGGTTTTATAACCCATCTTGGCAAAAGCAGTTAAACGGCAAAGATGCCAAGGGCGAACCAATATACAAAACCGCAGCGGAAAACGCGGAAGCAGCATTCGCCATCCTAAACAACGATCTGTACTCCAACGGGGAAAAACTCCAAGGGGTGTATGCTTTCCTAGGAAAAGCATTACAGCAGCAGCAGCGAGGCCAAGAGCGATCAGGGAGGTTGCATGATAATTCCGCCCTCTGCAAAACAGTTACTTGCGCTGCTGGAGCACCTGGACCGGAAGAACCCGGAGATTCGTACAAAAAAGAGGATCCGAGAAAAGACAAGAAAAACCCCGACAACCGGGACGCAGCGTCTAGAACCGGACCTCATCTCCCGAAAGATGGATATAAACCACACGATCGGGAAGACAAACACCGGAATGACGGCAAAATAATGCCACCTCCGAGAAACCCAGCTGAAAAAGCTGGAAGATACGATACACCTCACAGACGTGAAAGTTCTCGGACACCGCCTAAAGATAAGGAAAGGTACAGGAGCAGGACTCCACCTAATCCCAGGGGGCGTGACAACGGAAGAGATAGAGATAACCTCGGAAAAGCGCATCCGCGCAACAATGGAAAAGAAAGGAGCAGATCCCCTTCTGTCCATTCAGCCGGGAGATATTCTGCACATATTGATAGAGCAGAAAAGGATGATCTATACTTTGGTCCTAAGTGTTTTACTGACAGGATCCGAAGGATAACCCTGCATTCTGGCTTCGCCAAAGTTGGTCCAACCTACCAAAAATATACCGGCAGTACAAACCCGGATACCTGGCTTTCAGATTATTACACAGCCGTCCAAATCAACAACGGGACAGACCTGGAAGCTGTCAAGTTTCTTCCCCTAATGTTGCTAGACGGAGCCAGAGATTGGATCAATGGTTTACCATCAAGAACTGTCGACAGTTGGGATGATATGGCGAGAGTATTTACTCAGCATTTTCGGGGAACATACAAACGCCCAAATAGCATCAACCAGCTGAACCGTTGCACCCAATTTGAAGACGAACCATACGTGGATTTCATCTCCAGATGGACTGCGATGAAGAATAGTTGCTCTGGAGTAACTGACGTACAAGCAATGCATGCTTTCGTCAATGGCCTAAAACCCGGACTGGTACCGTTCATGGTTGGTTCTAAAAAGCACAAAGATCTCGGATCCATGCTTACAACCGCTAATGAGCATGCTGCAGCCGAAGATGATATCAGAGCAAGAGGAGGCAATATTGAGTCACTGATACTGGCCAAGAAAACACCTCGTTCTGATAAAAAAGGAACTCCGGAGTCAACAACAAAGCCCAAGGAGGTCAACATAGCCTTTGGAGGAGAAAAGGTGAATAAGTGGAAAGGCCGCAGTCCAGATCCAATCAATTACACTCCCGAAGAATGGGAGAGAATTAAGTCGGAACCCTGCGTCCACCACTCTCAGTTTGGGAAACCAACCCACACAAACGCGCAATGCCGGCTAAACAAGAATATGAAAGGCAATGCAGGATCCGGAAATAAAGGGAAAGGTTCCAAGAGGAAACCTGCCAAACAAAAGCCAGAAGCTGAAAAAGAAGACAGTGAATCGGACACTGATGACAAAATCCAGGAACAGCAGCGAAAAGGCGAACCCAAATTTCCGAGAGTTGACGGAGAATCAATGTTAACTTTCCTAGCAACCCCGTCAGCAAAGGTGGCCAAGAGAACACTTCGAGAAATAAACGCGGTCGTTCCTGCAACCCCAAAATTCTTGAAGTACTCCAACACACCGATAATCTGGGATCAGTCAGATCATCCCGGAAATATCCCTGAACCCGGTACACAAGCTCTTGTTGTAAGCCCTATTGTTCAAAACACTAGGCTAAGAAGAGTGCTGATGGACGGAGGATCCAGCATCAACATAATGTACCTGGATACATTGAAGCACTTGAAGATCTCCGAGTCCCAGCTCAACTACAGCAATATACGCTTCCACGGCATTGTTCCTGGCAGGCAAGCACGATCCCTAGGAGAAATTTCCCTAGATGTCACCTTCGGAGACAAAGATCACTTCCGGCAGGAAAAAGTATCCTTCGAAGTAGTGCCGTTCGAAAGCGTGTATCACGCAATACTCGGACGTCCGGCTTTCGCCAAGTTTATGGCAAGATCTTGCTATATCTACAACAAGCTGAAAATGCCAGGACCCAAAGGAGGAGTAATCACCATTGCCGGTGATTTCAAGCTGGCAAACGAGTTGGAAAAAGAAAACGCCCTTTGCGCTCAGAGAGTTATAGCGAAGGAGGAACTGAAGGAATTAGCCAAGGAGGTATCGCCGAAAGAAATGCCGGCAGGAAAAGAAACTCGGAAGCCAACAGATAGCTTCAAGGCGTCCGAGAATACAAGACAGGTAATCCTAGATCCCAAAGATCCGACAAAATTTATCGTCGTAGGGACTGGGATGACCGACAAATAGGAAGGCGATCTCATCAAGTTCCTCCGTGAGAACTGGGATATTTTTGCCTGGTGTCCAGCTGACATGCCAGGCGTACCCAGGGAACTTGCTGAGCACCAACTCAAGGTTATTCCCGGATCAAAACCCGTCAAACAAGGTCTCCGTCGGTTTGACGGAAGAAGACGGAAGGCTATTGGCAAGGAAATTATCCGGCTTTTAGCAGCGGATTTTATCAAGGAAGTAATCCATACTGATTGGTCCGCAAATCCGGTATTAGTGCCGAAGAAAGACACCACTGCTCTTAGAATGTGTATAGATTACACATGATTGAACAAATTGTGTCCGAAAGATAGGTTTGCGTTACCGCGAATCGATCAAATAATAGACGCCACTGCAGGCTCTGAGATTTTATGCTTTTTGGATGCATACTCCGGGTACCACCAAATACGCATGAAAAAGGAAGATCAAATCAAGACTTCTTTTATAACCCCGTATGGGACGTACTATTACGTAACCATGCCTTTTGGCCTGAAGAACGCAGGTGCAACCTACCAGCGTTGCATGCAACGCTGTTTGCATAGTCAAATTGGCAGAAACGTCCATGTTTACGTGGACTATATCGCTGTCGTAACCAAGGAAAAAGATACACTCCTTGAGGATTTGCGAGAAACCTTCGAAAACTTGCGCACTTACAAGATGAAGTTGAATCCATCTAAGTGCGTATTCGGGGTTCCCTCAGGAAAACTTCTAGATTTCATCGTTTCTCACAGAGGAATAGAAGTTAACCCGGAAAAGATCAAGGCAATCTTGAATATCTCAAAGCCTACATGTGTAAAAGATGTCCAAAGATTGACGGGTTCCGCTGCAGCCGTCAGCAGATTCATCAGTTGGCTGGGGGCTAAAACCCTACCACTTTACAAGATGCTGAAAAAATTCGACAAAGTCAAGTGGATTGCGGAAGCCTGGGAACGTATAGAAAGTTATGTGCCTTTCCGTACTTAGTTCAATTCTATGTAAACATCTTTTGAGATCATGAAATAAAGTTGTCGGAATGCTGTCATCCATATTCTTCATAAGTGCAAAGTGTTTCCGCCTGATCTATTTCCCAATGATCTTACAAATTTCTCAACGTTAACCCGAATTGTGCTTGCGTACTCGGCGTTACAAAACTGAATGATTTTTCAGCCTGTTAAAGGCTAAGGGAAACTTGAATTGCCTGTGTGCCCAAGTTTCACTTAAAAAACTTTCCTTAAATTCTCTAAGTCTTATCTGATTGTGTGTGTTGGGTTATTGGAACTAGTTAGTAAAAATGCCTTTAGCATGATCCATGTTTCCGAGTTTTAAAAAACTGCTTGGTTCGTCCCCAGTTACTCGGCATGAAGATTCATATTGCTATTTGAGCCATTTCAAACACTAAGGACAATTAAAGCATACACACCAGAGAACCTAGAAGATAAAGGAATGATAAAACCCAAAAAACTTGCAAAGATTTTCATAATTTAAACTGCAAAAGATGGAAGTTTCATTCATATAAAAAGAAGCATTACATTTTGGATTACATTGAGAGAATAGTAATGCTCCTATTGTCTACTTTTTCTATCCAGGTTCCAGGTGACCCTTCAAGCATCTGACTCCTCCTCGGTGCTTTCGTCTTGAGGGATTGGAGGAATCTCTGCTTCTGGATAGTTGATGGAAATGTTTACCATGGAGGCAATCTGGGTAGCGTGGCTCTTGACTTCACCAAAGATGGTGTTTTGCTGCATATCCGTGTATCCTTGAGGGACACCGGACGCCACGCGCCAGGATTTAGCACTAGGGTAGTGCATGCGCATGAGGCCAAGAGCCATGCGCGCACCACCCCGTGCAGCGGAGCGAAGGAAAGATTCCTTCGACTCCGCGACCTCCATGATGGCACCCGGAAGCTTCTCAACCTCCGAGCACTCCCCAGATTTCTCGGGAAGAAACTTGTCTACTAGCTGCGTTGCAGCAGCCTTCATCAAATTCCATGTCTCCCCGAAAGCTCGGATGCCTGTAGCCCGAGTGCCATCTGGGGTATCTCCTGGTTTTTTCCAGTAAAACACCCAAAAGGGTTAGACAGAAAACCAGAGAAAGTAAAACATGGAAAAATGATACATAAGTAAGAAATTTACCAATGAGTTTGTCGATCTCGGAAACTTCCTCCAGGCGAAGGTTCAGAGCATCGGTCAAATCCCGGATGGTGGATTTGTCCTTCTCCGCCTGCTCGGAAGCCTTGGAATTGGAAACTCCAAGGGCCAGGTTGCTGGCTTCCAAGTCTTGTTGAGCTTTCACAAGGTTCTTGTGAAGCTCAACATTCTCCTTGCGGAGAATTTCGGCGTTGCCAGAATCTTCTGCTGCTTGTTTAGCCTCAGCTAAAGCAGCTGAAAAGCAAGGGAAAAATTCCGAGTTAGCTAGCTTCTCGGAAAAAACTTAGGCAAATGATTGAATCGGAAATTTCAAAAGGAAAATGGTCACCTTGTGTTTCCGACAATGCGAGCTTAGCTGATTCCAGCTCTGCTTCCCTTTCTTCAAGAATAGAGAGAAGACTTCTAACTTCTTTATTCTTGATGGTAAGCTTCCGGAAAACTTCCCTGTTGATGGCTTCCGAGGTTTGCTGAAACATGGCAAGGAGAAGAATGAGTACAAAAAGCATCAAAGCAAAAAGCACGCATTTTAATTAATGCTTGGGGGCTAGAGTTATATACCTGGCTCATGCGCTGCAAACCTGCCAAGTTTTCTTTGAATTCTTTCGCGTATTCCGCGAAGAGATTTCCGGCTGCGTCCAAGCCGTCATTGATAGCTTTGAAATCCTTGTCAAAGGTGGGAATTTCCTCGTCGAAAGTCCGAGTTAATTTTTCCACCTCTGGGGCCGCCCTTTCCCTCGTGTCCGGGTCGGACACAATGGGCTGGCTGGGCTCCAGGGGCTTGGTGGTGGGGGCTGCAGTAGGCTCTTTTGCCCTCGTGCTTGGCGTGTCAGGGGCGACGGCAGGAGAAGGTTGGCTGCCTCGGCTGGAAGAAACCTTGAGTTTCTTCAGCTTCTTCGGCTTCAGGCTGGAGGGGGGCAGGCTAAAAACCAAAACCCGGAAAAGGTTAAAACACCAAAGATGGACGAAAAAGATCCCATAAAAGAAAAACCCAGAAGAAAATAACCTGGAAGTGGCGACGGGGATTCCGTCAAGATCGATAATTTCATCCGAGGAAATTATCTTCTTGCGCTTGCGCCCACCTGTAGCGGCGGTGCGCAGCGCGTCCAGCTCAGCCTCAGACACCAAGTCCGAGTCTGAAAGATCCTCGAACTGTCGAATAAGCAAAAACCAAAATCAGAAGCTAGGAAATCCGAGATAAAATAAAACTGTACCCAAATGACTGAAAAATTACCTTGGGAACCGGATTTTCGGCCGTGTACATTGGCCGACTCTCTGTGTATTGGTCGCGCGATGCGACCAACTGGTTGATGCGCCGCCTAAGTTCCTTTGCGGGCCAATCCTTGGCGGATGTCCGCATCGGATCGTTGACTCCCGTGTATTCACACAGGAAACGGCCGCTGTGGTTGGCTAGTGGCTGGATCCGCCTAATCAGCCAGCATAGAACCGTGTCCATGCCGGTTAGAGGCGGATCCATGGAGGTGAGCTTGGCGATGCGCCGCTTGATCTTTAACACATCTGGCGGCAGAACTTGGACGGCTTATGTTCCCCAGTTATCCTGGGGAACGGCGGCAGAGTTCACAAAAGGTGGAACCCCGACGGCCTTTTTAGGAAAGGGCACGTCGGGATGATAGAAGAAAGAACCCGTCCAAAATTTGACGGATTCTGAGGTCTTAATCTTGGGGAACCAATCCTCTCGGAATCTCCGAAGAGTAAAGGATATGGTCCCGCAAGTTGGGAGTGCGCCCTCCGAAGAGTTCCGCTTAACCCCAAAGCAGTACATCCAGAAGTCTAGCCTAGGTTCTATCCCTAAGTAGCCTTCAAACAGGGCCTGAAAGCCGGCCATGTAAAGAATAGAATTGGGGGGAAGATTGTGGGGCTGGATGTCGTAATGGGAAAGAACTTGGAGGAAGAAAGAAGAAGGTGGAAGCCCCATACCCCGCAGGAGGTGGGAAGTGAGAAGTACCCGTTCGCCGTTTTTCGGCGTTGGCTCGGTCTCTTCCTCCGGGAGCCGCCATTTCTTCTTAAGTACCAGGCCCTCCTTCTCCAGGTTTGGAAGGAGAGCCGGAGGAATACTACAGGCAATCCAGTTGCCTGCAGATTCAGCTTCCTCCTCCGCTCCGGCGGTGGCGGCAGCGGCGGCCTCCGCGGCGGCGAGCTCGTCGCCGAGGAGCTCGATCTTTTCCTCCACCGTTTCAGGTGCAAACGGTGGGGTTGTCGCGGCGCTTGACGGTGCTATGTCCGCGGCGGCGGAAATGTTCTCTCCGCCCGCCGCGGAAGCCGTGGTCTTTTCCGGCTCACCGCTGGTGGGCTTTTGCGCTCCCGATTGCGGATCTAGGTCGTTGACGAGCTCGTCGATGGCGGCGCGGGTCGGTGAAGGTGGCGAGGATGCCATCCTTTGGGGGTGAGTTTTGGTGCGTTCTGCGTGCTTGGAAGCTGAGTACGCTTGGGGCAGGAAACTTGCTCTCGAGCTCGCGTCAATGGCGTGGGCAGTGTGGGAGTGAGGAAAGTTTCGGAGGAGGACGATGATGGCTATTTATAGCCAGATATCCGTCTAGATACGTGCCAACGGCTCTTTTGACCGTTGGATGTTCGACGCGTGTCGCTCGCCGGAAAATCCGGGAAACGAAACGACAGGGGAATGATGGCTATCTCCTCGTTTCTCGTGAGAATCTGTCAGAGATACGTTGCAGGGTTTCCCGCGAGAAACCAAGCGGCGCTTGCGTCAGCATGATTAAGGCGCTGATGTCATAAGTTCCTTTTCCGCGAAGGATCGCGAGAAGAAAAGCCGGATTTTCATAGTTCCGAGTTTTATGTTACCATCTCCTTCAAAAGGAAAGAAGAAAGAATCAAGACTGCTGAATCAAGTTTTCCCGGACAAAATGTATTTGGCGAAAGGCGGAGTATCAGAGTTTTGATCTTTCCTGGGGGCTACTGTCGGATATATACTGAATAGGGGTATAGAAGATGGTAGACAAAAGAGCCGGACTACCAGGGTGGCCTACATGGTAATGGGCTTAGGTCCATTGGGCGGCCCAGTAGTCCGACGCGCAGAAGCCGGATTCTAGAAGAACCCGGATCACGGCCCACGTGATCTGGCTTGGAGGAGAAGACGGATTCCTTACTTTCCAAGTTACAAGTTAAACGTAGTCTTCTAGGTTTCTTGTTCTGTAAGCCCTAATCCGGCTATTATATAAAGCCGGACGGGAGATATATTATATAGGTTCTAGGTTCTAGGTTCTAGGTTCTAGGTTCTAGGTTCAAGTTTCACGAGCTAAAGCTCTACGCAACTCGCCGAGAAGCTCATCCTCGTCGAGTAGCTAGATCTATTCCCTCACACTGTAACCCTGTTATACGGGCTTTAGTCCCAATTAGTGAGAAGTGCAGGAGTAGGTACGCCGTACTGTCGCGACGTACCGAACCTGGGTAAAATCTCGTGTTCTGTGTTACTACGCTATCCCGTTACCCCACGTCTCTACCGTAGTCTCATGGCACCCCAGTCTATGAAAACTACTACGATGTCTCGACATAATCCTCTTCTCTTGACCCTTGAAAGTTTCCTTCTCATCAAAATTCTCACAATCTTCATTAGCAACGTTAGTACAATTGAAATAATAAATCCACAAATTTCAGTTTCAACACAAGTATAACACTCAAAAACACATTAGCTACTGTCACAACTTCTTTCAGAACTCCTTTTCTCAAAAGAACAACAAAAAAAGAGATTAAGATGCAAATGCGATAAATGGCAGAAATCCGTCAAAAAAGAACAGCAGGTAAAGATCGATTTTTTTCAAAAATATTCTGTTGCTCAAATCAAAAAGTGGTCTTCTAAGAAAAGTTGAGTATATAGCTCATGATTAAGAATAAAAAAGCTCAGGTCATTTTGAATTTTCGTGATTTTTAACGGAATTAACAGTGGACAGCAGAAATCTGTTTCATGCGCAGAAATCCGAAATATAGGCTCAACTTTCCCCTAGAGCCTTTACTTGGCTAAAAAAAACACAAAATAAAAGGTACAGAGGGGTTGCTAAGGAAATAAACAACACCCACATGCAAAGCACACCAAAAAAAAAAACAAAGGAAAACTGAAAGAAACAGAGAAATAAAACGGGTTGTCTCCTGGTAGGGCTTTTGTTTAACGCCTTTCAGCTAGGCATAAAAAATCAACTCAAGTATTTTTAAAGTAAAGAAGCATCAACATCATATTTTGCTTTAATAATAGATCCGAAGGGCAGCTTCATCTTCTTTCTAGGAAAGTGTTCCAAACCTTTCTTGAGGGGAAGTTGATATTTAATACTCCCCTCTTTCATATCAATAATAGCACCAACAGTTCTAAGAAAAGGCCTTCCCAAAACAATAGGACAAAAAGCATTGCATTAAATGTTCATAACAACAAAATCAACAGGGTCAAGGTTATTATTAACCATAATAAGAACATCATCAATTCTACCAAGAGGTTTCTTCTTAGCATTATCAGCAAGATGAACATCCAAATAACAGTGTTCCGGCGGTGGTAAATCAAGCATATCATAAAGATTTTGAGGCATAAAAGAGATACTAGCACCAAGATCACACAAAGCATTGCAATCAAAATCATTTATTTTTATCTTAATGACAGGCTCCCAACTATCATCTAATTTTCTAGGGATAGATGTCTCAAGTTTCAACTTTTCTTTCCTAACTTTCATGAGAGCATTGGTAATATGTTTAGTAAAGGCCATATTCACGGCACTAGCATTGGGACTTCTAGAAAGCTTTGTAGAAACATAATAACTTCAAACATATTGAAATCATCAAAATCAATATTATTATCATCAAAGTAATGGAACCATTATCTCCCATATCTCTAAAAATTTCAGCACTTTTATCAGAAGCAATTTCAGCAGTTTGAGGCAATTTAGCACGTTTCACCAAAGGAGTAGGGACTTTATTAACACCAACTACTTTACCATTGATACTAGGAGGTTTACTAGCACTTGGAGCTTCAGTTTTACTAGTGGTTGTGATAGTGCAAACTTTAGCAATATTATTCTTTTTAGCCAATTCATCTTCTCTTTCCCACCTAGCACGTAATTCAGGCATCAATCTAACATTATTATCAATTCGAACTTGGATGGCATTGGTTGCAGCAAAAGGATTACCTTCAATGGTTTCAGTTTTAGCAGCCATTTCATTTATCAAACAAAATTGTGCCGGTGACAGGGCTGAAATACTAATCTCAGCACTAGAAATTTTACCTTGCAAACCAGAAATTTCTCTATTCAAATTTCCAATTTGTTGGCTAATAGTTCTCAACATAGCAGATTGTTCTTCCATAGTTTTAGTAAACAACTTATTTTGTTCATATTGCATTTGCATAAAGTTCTTAGTTGCTTTTTCAACTTCTACAATCCTTTCCTCACTAGGCATTACAGATCTACCATAAGAATAACCACTACCACTATTAGGAGGATAGGGCTTATAATTGTTTCCACGAAAATTATTTCTATAAGCATTGTTGTTAAAATTATTATTTCTAATAAATTTTAAATCAACATGCTCTTCTTGAGCAACCAAAGAGGCTAAAGGAACATTATTAGGATCAACTTGAGCTTTACCATTAACAAGCATAGACATAATAGCATCAAGCCTTTCACTTAAAGAGGAGGTTTCCACAAAAGAATTTACCTTCTTACCTTGTGGAGTTGTCTCAGTGTTCCACTCTGAATAATTTATCATCATATAATCAAGAAGCTTTGTTGCATTGCCCAAAGTGATGGACATAAAGGTACCTCCAGCAGCTGAATCCAATAGGTTCCTTGAGGAGAAACTCAGCCCTGCATAAAAAGTTTGTATAATCATCCAAGTAGTCAGTCCATGAGTGGGACAATTCTTCACCATAGTTTTCATTCTTTCCCAAACTTTAGCAACATGTTCATTATCAAATTGTTTAAAATTCATTATGTCACATCTCAGGGATATAATCTTAGCAGGAGGATGATATTTTCCAATGAAAGCATCTTTACACTTAGTCCATGAATCAATACTATTTCTAGGCAAAGATAACAACCATTCTTTAGCTCTTCCTCTGAAAGAGAAAGGAAATAATTTCAGTTTAATAATATCTCCATCCACATCTTTATATTTTTGCATCCCACATAGTTCAACAAAATTATTAAGGTGGGCAGCAGCATCATCAGTACTAATACAAGAAAATTGTTCTTTCATCACAAGATTTAATAAAGCAGTTTTAATCTCATAGAAAGCAGGAGCAGGAGCAGGTGGAGCAATAGGTGTGCAAATAAAATCATTGTTGTTTGTGCTAGTGAAGTCACACAACTTGGTATTCTCAGAGGAACTCATTTTAGCAGAATAAAAGCAAGCAAGTAAATAACAGCTATGAAGTAAACTAATCGTTTGTGTTTTTGATATAGAGAAATAAAAACAAGACAAAAATAAAAACAAGACAATAAACAAAATAAAGAGATTGAGAGTGAGAGACTCCCCTTGCCAGAAGACTTCCTTCTCCCCGGCAACGGCGCCAAAAAAAGTCCTTGATGGTGCAGATCTTGCACTCGTTGGGATACCCCAAGAGGAGGGTGTGATGAGCACAGCAGTAGGAAGTTTTCCCCTTAGTTAAGAACTAGGGTTATCAATCCAGTAGGAGAAAGAGGACCTTCGGAAGGTTGATGCCACTGACGATGGTGTTGCCGCTTCACCGGCGACAGCAACAACATGGAACCTGCACACAACTCAACCAAAATACTTTGCCCCAACGGTACAGTGAGGTTGTCAATCTCACCGGTATTGCTGAAAACAAAGATTAGACGTATAGTATGGAAAAACAGTGTATGCTTGCAGAAAGTAAAAAAGCAGGAAATTGTCGTGGTTTGTTTAACAGTGTGGAAAATGGACCGGGGTTCATAGTTTCACTAGTGACGTCTCTCCATAAAAGATAACATGTTGGGTGAACAAATTACAGCTAGACAATTGACAAATAGAGGTTGCACCGTAGTGCACAATATGACATGAAGATTACTATGCTATTTAGTGCGGGCATTACAACAAGATACATAGACCGACATCCATCTGCACCTATGACTAATAATCCACCCTCAGGTAATCATCCGAACCCCCTTAGGTATTAAGTTGCAAGCAACAGATAATTGCATTATACAAAGTGTGTAATGTAAGCAATGATTATGCACGCGGGCACTCTCACCGTTGTTTTCTCCCTAATGGCAACATCACATCCCCCCTTCACGTTTCTGTCACTCGAGAAAGGCAAGAAGGAGACATGAACCCACTATCGAGCATAAATACTCCCTCTTGGAGTCACTAGCAACTACTTGGCTAGAATAACCACTAGCAATGGAGAGCATGCAAAATCACAAATAACATATGCAAATGAAGATTATAATCAACTTGGCATAAGGTCAATATTCATTGGATCTCACCAAACATAGCATATAGAATTACATAAGATCAATCTCGATCATGATAGGTAGCTCACGAGATCTAAACATGGAGGCATATGAGGAGAAGACAACCATCTAGCTACAGCTACGAACCCGTAGTCCAAGGATGAACTACTCACACATCATTCAGGAGGCAGGCATGGTGATGTAGAAGCCTCTGGTGATGATCTCCTCTCCGGCAGGGTGCCGGAAACAGCCTCAGAAACCCCCCTGATTTGGGGTTGACGGTGACGGCGGCTGCGAAATTTTTTCGGGGATTTTGATCACGTGCCTAGGATTTTTTATCCGGGGGGCTTAAATAGGCGAAAGGGCAAAGGCGGCGGAGGCCGGAGGGCCCCACGCCCTTAGTTGGCGCGGCCAGGGGGCCGCGTCACCCTATGGTGTGGCCCCCCTACTGCCCCTCTTCGGCTCCTCTTCGGTCTTCTGGATCCTTCCGGGGAAAATAGGACTTCCGGGAATATTTCCAGAACAACTTTTCTGAAACTAAAAAATAGCAGAAAACTAGCTCTGTGGCATCTTGTCAATAGGTTAGTCCAGAAAATCGATAAAAATGACATAAAGAAGGGAGAAAACATGTAGCAATTGGCATAATATCATCATGGAGCATCAGAAATTAGGGATACATTTATGACGTATCAGTACGCCACTGGGAACTATCGCCCCTAGGGCGAGAATAGCGCCGGATAGCCCCCAGGATCCGCTATTTTTTATGCTGAAAATTGGGCCGCGGGGCGAACGGCTGGAGATGCTCTGAGAAAAGGCCAATGTTAAGCGTCCTCACGAGGACGTGGGGCAATAATCCTCCTCTTCGAAATCCTTTCATTTAATTAGGCAGCCCAACCTTTTTCTATGCTGTGATTTCTAAGGCCTGGTTTATGTTGGGTACCATTTTAAATTGAATTTCCAGGTACGGGAGCTGACACGTGTTTAAATCCAATCTCAAATTCCGCTTTTGTTGCTATATATAAGCAGAAAACCAGTTCATTAAAATAATATTTGTATTATTGTAGCTAATTCGTAAATCCTTTACTTCTATGAAGTAAAAAGTGGTTCATTAAAATAAAATAAAAACAAGGCTATTGTAACAAAAAAGGTCTATCCGCATAAAAATAAAAATAAAGACCCGCCAAACATATGACCCGTCGAAGACTTCGTAGCAAACACTTAGTACTACTATATAAAAAACTCGAAACAATTGCAGAAAAATAAATTGTGCTATTGTAGCTAAAAAATACGGACTTTACTTTACTGGAGACATCACCGGAGATATTGTAACAAACACTTTATACTACTACCTCGGATCCGAATTAATGGTCGCACATTCATACAAGGCTTAGGCAAAACTTTAGGTAACCCTCCGACCATTAATTCGGATCGGAGGGAGTACTATAACAAATTCAAAAGATAATTATAGTAAAAAGTAATTTATGCTATTGCGTGCCGAGAGTTGCTCGGCCGAAATGCAGCGAGGAGGTACAGCCGTACAGCAGCTAGACATGCCAGAAGCAACTCAATTTTTTTCTAGTCATGGTGCTGCATATGCAGGGCCCCCACCAGATGTTGTCCGGAGCAAAGAAGCCAGCGTGCGTCACCCGGAGGATCGGTTCTCCGGAGGGGACCTCCTATGCGTCTCTTCACGCGAGTCGTAGCCCCGACTCGCCCCCATTTCGCACACTGGCTCACCTATATGGGCCGGCCCAAAAAATATAGGTACGTAGCTTAGTTGGAAAGGCACGCTCACCGTACGTACGTTAGTTTTTTCTTTGCACTGGTAGGTACCTTAGGGCATGTACAGTGGTAACCACCGTTATCCACTGCCCTAGGAAAAAAAGTTGCTCCAAGCATTCGTTTTAGTTTTCTTCTCCCAGCGCAAGCATCAGCTCAACAAACTAAGTCTGATAGAGAATAGCACAAATAGACGTCACAGCGAGCACATGCATATCTCTAGCCGGACCACGCTTTTCTCTGGAGCACCCGTCTCCTGCAGAAGAGCCACTGACACCCTGCGAGGCAGCATCCTTGACAATCCGAGCCTAGCTGGCCTGTGGAGCGACTGGTTGGGGCGACGCGTTGTACGTGCTCTTAGTTGAAAAGCCACTGTACCTGTTAGTTTTTTTTCACTGGTACGTACCTTAGTTGAAAAGGTTAGCCACGTTCCAAGTAGAAGTAGGTACTTTCACAAATTTTGAAAATGAACAAAATTTTGACTGAATCGGGATAAATTATGAAAATAAAAGAAACTTTAAATCAGAATATTTTTGTAAGGTGAACTATTTTTTTAAGTGGTGAACATTTTTTGTAAACGAACAAATTTTGAATCCGAAGAGATTTTGAATCGGGACAATTTTAAAAATAAACAACTTTTTAGAATGATGAACAATTTTGAAAATGAACAAAATTTGAATCAGAACAAATTTTGAAAATGAACAAAGTTGAAAGGGATGACAACAGATTTATAAAATTGTGAACAATATTTGAAAATGAACGAATTGTCAATTTTAAACAGATTTAAAAATGTGAACTTTTTAAAATCTGAACAATTTTTTAATTTGAACAATTCTCATTTTAAACAGATTTAAATATAAACGGATTTTATATCTGATCGTATTTTTATTTGTACATTTTTTTAAAATAGAACAAATTTCAAAACAAATATTTTCGGACAAAATAAAAATAAAACTAAAAACAAATAATAAAACAGAAAAAGAAACAGAAAAGAAAGAAATACAACAGAAATAAAAAACAGAAAATAGAAAATAAAATGCGAAAAATAAGACAATAAAACGGTAAAAGACGGAAACACGAATCTCTTCCTTGCCGTAGCGGTTGCCTTCTCATGATCGATACCAGCAGGTTTCAGGTTCGAATCCCGCCCCTACTTATTTTCTCGGCCCGAATTAATTAACGGGCCGGCTCGTTTGCAAGTCGCGTACGGGCAAGTCCTTGTGTATATAAGCGTTATATAGGGTCTGCGCTCTGGAGGAACCAACAAGCAAACGAGATAGCCCAGCTACTCCGCGCTGCAGGCTCTGGCGGCCCGATGGGCTTGGGGCAGCACGGAACAACCCTGGTGTCGTTCGAATTTGGGTACCGTAGCCCGGATCGAGACCAGAACAAGGGTCAAACGCACCATGGTAGACTGCATCGGGATGGGCAGGACCCAGGCAGGAGACGCATGACCGAGTCGCAGGGATCCAAGGATTTTTGCTGCTCACGCAGGTCCCCGTTTCTTTCGGGAGTTTGGCATAAAAAGGCGAAACTAAAAGCCCCCAAAAAGTGGAACTCCACGTATGGCACGGGAATTCAAAATTTGAGGTCGTTTTAAAAGGTAAGCTGCGTATGTTTTGTGGCATACAAGTTCCCTTGACAAATCAAGCTATCTCTTCGTTTTACTTTTACCTCACACGTCAAAGAGGAATCGCGAATCAAACGAATTTTAAATAGTGTGTACAAAGGAGAGTTATACTCCCTCTGTTTTTTATATACATGATCACTATCAAAATTACAATTTGCATCTATATAACGCCATTATCTTTTTCTTTTACATTATTGTCTCTTATGATGGTGCTAACTAATGCAAACCATGCATGCATGCATATAGAAATAGACATCACATACAACATAATTAATTAGTCTAGAACACAAGAGAATTTCTACACAACTAACCATGTGATTTATTAATTGGTTTTTCTTTATCCTGACATGTTTCTAAACAATGGGTATGAATTTCAATCCTCTAACTAGTTTTGTCCCTTTTGACTGAGTTTTACCTTGACATACCATATATTGAATATACAAGGTAAATGTCACTCGTTACTTTGCTATCTATTGTTTGCCATTCTAAATCCTCGTCGTTATTCATACCATACCTCAATCGATAGTTTTTACAAATTCTAATTTTAATCTAGATACATGTATGTTACAAGTATTATGCCTTTGAGACCACATTATACGATTAATGTTCTAATTTAGAAAAAATTAAACTTATATGATTGATTTTGTTTTGTTTGTATGACAAATAAAGCCAAGAGAGAGAGAGAGAGGGGGGGGAGAGAGAGGGGTAACAACATATACAAAAGAAATGACGTTCCATCCTCGTATGATGGGAAAGTTTGGG
The DNA here is from genome assembly GCA_028641055.1 of Alopecurus myosuroides. Taxonomy (NCBI): domain Eukaryota; kingdom Viridiplantae; phylum Streptophyta; class Magnoliopsida; order Poales; family Poaceae; genus Alopecurus; species Alopecurus myosuroides. The sequence continues at coordinate 325,647,608 of CM054063.1, read as the reverse complement.
AGACTAAGAAATTGTAGTAGAAACGGGAGGAAGAAACACAGTGTGCCTGCCTTCAGCTATGAATTGATCCGAAGAAATAAACTTGTCGCATAAGAAACATAGAAGAAACGGAAAACGGAAGGGAAGAAGTTAAGGCTACCACAAGTTAAATCCTACAATTAATCGAACATAACACCGCCAAAGCTAATAGCCTGAGGCGGCACGAAATTACAGAGATTTCCATATAGCATGGTGCCAAAGCTAACAATCGTATACAAAAGAAATTATGTTTCATCCCGATGTGATGGAAAAGTTTGAACGACAAAGAAACTGTAGTAGGAACGGTCCCGCATAAGAAACGGAAAAGAAACTAAAGACGGAAGGGAAGAGATAAACACTACCAATCGTTAAAATCCTAAAAGTACAGTTAATTGAACAAATGCTGCCAAAGATGCCACGAAATTGCGGAGAATTCCTTATAGCAGTGGCGAAGCCAGCCCAAAACCTATATGGTCAGCCACCTTTTATGAAAAAGGTGTGGGGTACACGTTGCTCCGCCCACTACAATGTGTTAGCGCAATCTTGCATGTCCAATAGTCGGATATTTAGCCCCAACCCAAGATATGAAGCAACATGTCTAAAAAACGTGTGAAGTGGTCATTCTTAGGATCTACATACTCGCATGTCATCTCCTACTTGACATGTTCCCAGCTTGTCAGTTCACTGTTGCACTAGTGTTGCGGCCGGTAGTAGCAATTTTGATGTTGCCAAAGTTGATAAGCTATACACACTATATTATATCTCTACTATATAGTTTCTGATACAGATGGTAGCGTAGGCGTACGGGTACGTTCTAGGTAGCGATGGATCCATCAACTAAAAAAATCCTGATTGCTTGGTCTATCTGGGCTGGCCCAATCAATCTCCCACGAGGCTACGATCCTGATGCCATAGATCGATTGTTTTTTTCGTTTTTATAAGCCCTCAACTTTAGCAGACGTGAGAATCGTCCTGGATGTCTCGGCGGTACACACAACATCACCGTTGCCATTGGCAAACAAGCACCTCGCCGCCCTCCTATAGAGATCGCCGATTGGAGCCAAGAGGGCCAGGTTGGGGTGTCTACTGCAGGCACGAGCGGCACTGGACAGCAGGACATAAATGTCGGGCAAAGGAATCTCTTCCGGGAGCTTCAGCCTTCTCCGAGGCATATTGAGAGAACAGAGAGAGGAGAGGTGTCCAAGACTCATCTTCGACGTATCGGTGAGGGGCATGGCTGCACCGGCCAGGGCATGAGAGGAGGGAAGGGGTCGGGTGACCTCGCCATGCCTGGGAAAAGCGGAGAGCTGGCCTGCCCCCGCGCTTGAGGGAAAGTGGAGGGCCACGGCTAGGTGAGCACATGAGGGTGTGCCATGTCGCTCCATGGGTTGTTTGTGTCTAGAGGGGCGGAGGGCCGGCCGTGGAGATGGAAAGGAACGGGAGGAGAGGAGGATTTTCTCCATTCCGCGGTGTTGGCCGTCGAAATTAAGCTGATGGATCTGGTGGTCGTGAACCGGGTGTCGCTCGGAGTGTCCTTCTGGCGTGCGGCCGCGTGCATGGGCTGACGGAGGTGAATGAGACGGCCAGGAAGGATTATGAACATATCCGAGGGGTTTCAAAACTAGAGCATGACTTCATCTCCTCGCTACCAAACCAAAACTGGAGCTTGGGGTGAACCATCGATACCCGACATACGCATGTATCCGCGTACGACCTTGAGATTCAGCACGTCCCCATGCTTGGGAGGGCCATATAATTTCGACCAAACTAGATGAAGGTATACTCGTTAGGGAGATGAGGCGGGAAGGACATGAGGTTAAAGTGGGTGTGGCGCTATTGTTTGCAGAGAACTCTGTGCGGGTGCATGTTCTGTATTCAGGCAAAAACACAATAGTGTTCACTGTGAGGTCATGGAGTCAAGGATGTCTAGGATATTCACCGACAAGTTTAATAGTCGATGCTTATATAGGGTCTTGGTTGGTTTATTGTTCGGTTTTCATAACAATAAGTTTTTTTTTTCCAGATACCTCTTTACTAAAAAAAAACTAACAAAGTTTTTATACATGTCCATTCCATTGTTTTCCAATCATGTAAGTTGAACACGATTAACTGCTATTTTACGGGGGAGCAAATAAAAACTACACGTGATAAGCGTTTTTCATTCATTTCATCAGCACTGGTTGTATTTATATTATTTAACTTAATGGGTTATTGTGCTAGACCATATTTGTGTATCGTTACTATTTTACACCCTCTTCCAGTATATCACCATTAGAGAATAAAATTATTTAACCTCCATATTATTTTAGTCCGTCCGACTCTATCACCATTGATCGAGAAAACAATTATTTGTTCTCCCTCTTCCTATTTAAAAATTGCTAAAGCAAAAAATTATTTGATCTAGATAGCCCGTAGCAATGCACGGGCATTTCAACTAGTAATCATAATATCTGCTTATATTTGATTTCATCTTAGCAATTTGACAATATAATAATTTTTCTTGAGGTTTCCTACATGATTCACGGGGTCTCTTGGTTCCGGCAAACATCCGTTTTAAGTTCCGTGGCCGTGTCGTATTCGTTCTGTATCTGCTTCCGATAATATCTATTTTCGTATTTGTTTCCGGGGTTTCTGTATTCGTTTCTGCTTTCGCACAAAAATATGAAAACAAATGTGGCACCACTCACTTCCGTCCGTATCCACTCTGTTTTCATTCGTGCCTTCAGCTATGAATTGATCTGAAGAAATAAACTTGTCGCATAAGAAACATAGAAGAAACGGAAGATGGAAGGGAAGAGGTCAAGGCTACCAAAAGTTAAATCCTACAATTAATCGAACAAAACACCGCCAAAGCTAATAGCAGATTTCCGTATAGCAGGGTGCCAAAGCTAACAATCGTATACAAAACAAATTATGTTTCAACCCGATATGATGGAAAAGTTTGGACGGAAAAGAAACCGTAGTAGAAACGGTTCCACGGAAGAAACGGAAAAGAAACCGAAGAAAGAAGGGAAGAGATAAACGCTACCAATAGTTAAAATCCAAAGATGCCACGAAATTGCGTAGAATTCCTTATAGCGGTGGCAAAGCGAGCCCAAAAACCTACGTGGTCAACCAGCTTTTATAAAAAAGCTATGGGGTGTACACGTTGCTCTGCCACTACCGCTATAGCTATTTTTATTTGACTATTTACTTGTACTCCGTCTGTTATATTACTTTGCTAAACCGGAAATATGTACTCCGTAGAAGATTTGTGGGGATGTTTTGAGACAACAAAACGCAAGAGTCAAAGCTTGTTGTACGGACGACCACAAAACCTTTAGCCTCTCTCAAAAAGTTCTTCAGCCTACAGAGGTCAGCAAAAACAAGTACTCCATAAAAGATAGTACAACTGGACAATCACCAAAAAACAGAGATACACTGTTACTGTGTGTAGCAGGGAAAAAGGAGAAATTTTTAATAACTTTTGGGCATGTTAATTTTCTGCTCACCGTCGACACTCGCTACTTTACCAAAAGGAAATACTCCCTGGTTCTCACCAGTCACCACCATCATATATGAGATTTTGCACAGATAGAGAACAGAAAAATAAACAAATAAAACCTAGTCTTCGATTTGAGTTTTTTCTATGACTATGCGGCGTAGCGTCCCGTGCTACTCTTCGGAACTGGAGTCCGTCAGGCCGTCGCCGTCGTAGTCGCCATCAAACCCCTGCTGCTGCTCGTCGGCGCTCGCACTCTGGCCACCGGGTTGCTGGTCCTGTGAATCCCCTCCGGCGACGAACGGCATCGGGCTGTAGTACGCCTGGGGCTGGTAGCTTGCAAAGTTCATGGCTTGTGCGCCGGGGAAATTCATCAGTTCTGGGTTCGTTTGGATCGCCCAGTAGTGAGTCGGCTGGTTGGCCGCGCCCGCGGCGGCGGGCTGCTGCGGAAGCATCTGCATCCACATCATCTGCTTGCCGTCGCCGGCCGCCCCGGAGGCTGGCGCCGGTATGGCGAAGAACGGGATGGCGCCTCCTGCAGGCGCCGCCACGGAGGCTGAGACAGGGGCGAAGCCGCTGGACATCGAAATCGCGCCGCCGCCGCCGTTGCCTTGTAGGAGCGGGTCCGGGGCGACGGAGTAGAAGGTCGAGGTCGGCGCCGTGAGGAGCGGTGGCGTGCTGGCCGCCGCGCGCGTAGGCTGGAGCTTGCGCCGGCGCTTGGGGGCCGGGTCCGCGCCGGCGGAGGGCGACTCGGTGGGGATGCGGAGCACGCCGTCGACGGTGGTGGCAATCGCGGGCACCGTCCCCGTGCCGGTGGCGGCGACGATGGCCGGCTCCGACTGCTGGAGCAGCCAGCGGATGGTCTCGCCGTCGGACTTGTGCCCTAGCTCGCTCGTGAGCCGCGCGACCCTCGCCGCGCAGGGCCCCGCCATGCGGATGCGCCGCCCGCGGCCCTCCACCTTGGTGTGCCGGTCGCGGTTCCGCGGCGGGAGCGCAACGGCGAGCCCGAATTGACCCGGCGCCTCCTCCGGCTTCGGCACGACGGAACCGTGGGCGGCGGCGGGCGCCGCCGGTACCATCGATATGGCCAGCGCCGCGTTGCCGGGGTGGTAGTGCGCGTCCGTGTCCTGCTCGCCATTGCCCTGCAGATGCGACTCCATGGATGGGAGATCGGAATTTGGGGGAGTTGTGCTTCGCTTGGGCTCCCTCGCGTGGTGTACGGATTGGCGGCGGCGGCGTCTCTTGGCTTCCTCGCCGAGTTCCTCGGCTCAGAGTTTATCGCTGGGCGGTGGGTCCAGCGGATAGGGTTTAGGGGCCACCGCTCCACCGAGCAATGGGGCCTGCTATTGCTGGTGGGGCCTGGACGATTCGGCCCACCACAAAATCTACGGTTACCACGTTTTTTTCTGGCTTGGCCTTTTTTTCCTTAGGCATGTACATTAGTTTTCTTTTTTGCAGGGAATGTACATTAGTTTAGACGGTACGTGTCTCTAACACGTATCCACGTCATACATAGGTGTACTTAGCACTATAGACACATGCTACACTGGGTTGTCTTTTTTGGCCGTCTAGATCGTGACTGCATGAAATACATCGATACAGTAGAGAAAGACACGGTAGATGACCGGTAACTGCCCAGCCCATGACCCCACAATGTGTGACGATTTGCGTACAATGGGCAAAAAGGCCATCGTTAGGCAGCGTTTATTACGTAAAATAGATCGTCGATATTTTTGTAGACGGCTTGGTGGGTTTTTATTTTCTTTTTCTTCAACGTCATTAATATATCTAGATGGCATGCGTTCTAGACGGCTCATTGCGTACCATTGTACGCCCTTATGGGAAACTAGACGATACGCGCGCTTCGCCGCACCGTCTGCTTCCCGTGCTTGTATGGTGTGGCAGCGTAAATCCTATTTGCCGCTCGTCGGCGGCGCGATTTGGCCGCCCCGCTTGGGGGCCCTTTTTTTTTGGTTTATTTGCAAAAAAAGTTTGTTCAAATTATTTTTAGAACCTTTTTTTTTAGAACTTCTTCTGTTCAAATTTTTTTGTTCAACTTTTGTTTTGTCTAAATTTATTTATGTTTACTTTTATTTTTGTTCAAAAAAAATGTTCAAATTTTTTTTGCTGAAGGGGTGGGGAGAGGCATAGTGGGCCGGCCCATTTGCCGCGCCCCGTCTGCGGGGCGGCAAATAGGAGCCCCGTGCGGCAGTTGCGCTCCAGGCGTTGTCATATTTTTTTAGAAAAACTTAAAAACCATTATATAAGCTAGCCAGCCGACTCATTGAAAACCTTTCACTCCATTTCGGCACCTGGTAATGAAAAGAGTACGTTCGAAACTTGCTGTGTCCCCGATATCAAAGAACAGTTACATTGTTTGCTATTACAGCTCTAATAGAAAGAGCGGGGCCCTATGCCAGGTTGCATGGTTTACCTCATTTAATCTACCCAGAACATGAGCTAACGTATTGACTTCCCTAGGACAATGAAAAAAATGACACGAATAAAATTGCGACAAAGAAATGTGCACTCTTCGTAGATAGTTGTCGTCGCTCCAAGGGAATTGCCTCCATCTTGCATGGTCTCGGTAACCTCCATACATTCAGATTCGACCAACAATTTGTTGCACCCCACCTCTCCTGCAAGAATGAGACCATTACGTAGTGCGCACGCTTCTGCCGTGGCCGCATCTTCTACTACATGAAGGTCCCATCTTCCTCCAGAAATAAAGCTTCCGAGGTGATCTCTCAAAATTGCACAAGTACCAGTCGAACATGAGTCAATGAAAAAAGATGCATCAATGTTAAGTTTGACAATGCGGGTTTTACCCACCCGTGCCTTGCTATCGGATTGTGCCCTGACTTCTTAGCTCTTGAGTAACTGAACGCTAGGGCAAGGATCGTCTGGGCTGATCGCATAGATGATTGGATTTGCTTGCCGTGTGTCACTTTTCTCCGCTCCCTCCACACGTACCAAGTGGTCACAGCCCCGATGTCACATATTTTTAATTCAAGTTCCAAAGTTAATGCCTTTTCAATCTACAAGATTACCCGAGAGCATGCCAGATTTCGGAGACTCTCGAGCATTTAAAAGCGCCTGAGACATACCGATACTGGTTCGATGTCAGAATGTGCCTTGGCTAGAACACCGGCACACGGTATAGCTCCCATGATTTATCGCCAAGCATGGATTTATCAGTAGTGTGTTATTAACAACTTACTTTGGTGACGTGATCAGTCGTAGCACGACACGCTGTGCGTAGGGACAGACATTGCAGTATGTCGTTGTTAACACGTGGTATGCACGCGGCAACCAATGATAAGAGGATAACACTGGCGAGGATAACGGGGATGAAAGACCTTAACAGTAACAACATGGTAAGGTTCTGTTTATACTAAAACTGAACACTTTTGATGTTCGCCGGGCACGGGCATGGTCTGTCATACGTAAACAGAACATAATACAGATTCTAACGGGTGCATTACAAAATTTGATCGCCCGTTGCCTGGCAGTTTGCTCTGTCCAGACAATTCATTTGTTTCTTTCCGGACATGTGGACTGGCATACTGGAGACATGATCTTGTAGTCCTGTGGTTTTACATGTGAAAGAAACAAACGATCAATAGATAAAAACCGGGAATCAAAGTTTATTTGGGAACAAGCGCTAATATAATTCTTGTAAGTAAATTCTACACGTTTGTACCTTACGAAGAAGCAGCCTCTCAGTCGTTTGTCGTTTCCTTGTGATGTAACAGCTTTGTGGTACCGAAAGCGAACTAATCCCATGGTGAACATGGCAGAGATGGATTTGCGAACTTTTCCAATGGCAGCACCTTGCGAATTCATCTCGGACAGACTACCACACTGACATTCTTAACGTTATTGGACTGAAAGTGGCATCCGCTCTCCGTCATAAGTTCAACCAGGTGAAGAGATCCCACCAGCTTGCATCTTATTATGATGCAACAACAGAAAAGAAACGATCAGCCTACACAACAGCAGAAAACAGAAAATTACCATCTACATAGAAATTTTCTTAGACGTCTAGAAAACCCTTATAAGCAAAGAAAAACAGAGGATACCAGCCTATAAAATGTTTCCCAGTTGGCCGCACAAAAAAAACAGGCATTCACTAATCGAACAAAACAATCCATTGGCCAAAAGACCCCAATAAGTAGGCACAAAATGACAATAGTCTCCGGGCAGAGCAGAGCAATATTCGTAAACAAATCGACATCGTGCACATAGTCCCACACAATGAGCATGTAAATATAAGTGCAGATAGCAACAAACCAAGCTCTCCAACTTGTGAAAAATCGAAAACGTGAACGTTCAAACAAAGAAATAACGAAACTACTTTATGGCCCGAGTGTGAGATTGATTGAACATTGAATCAACCATGTAACCATGTAGAAAGGAGATATCTTACAAATCTGCAACTACTGATATACTGCAGATAATGAAATCAAGTGAAATAACGCTAAAATTAAACTAAGAAGCATAGTATCTGAACGATGAAAACAGAAATTTAGCAAAGCTACATGTGTACCAACTCTAAACTAACTGACTCCAACTTGCACACCATTAGTTATATGGTTACATCAACATAAAAAATAAAACTAAGGCAAGATCATATAATAGCATATTTCTGGATTAACTGAGCTCTAATAGGCCAATTTCTAAATGGACTTTTGCATGTCTTTCAAGAAATCTTGTACCTTTTTACAGCACCTATCAGCACTATATAGCTTGATAAGCAGAAAATTAAGCATGCATTAAACTAATACATGTCACGGAGTTCACATGCCAGAAACAAATATAGCATAAAAGAAAAGTATAACCAAGGAAGAGCACTTGCTAGATAGGTCTTATCACCTACCCGTACTTGCAATAACTCGATCTTGTAGGCATACTGAGGTAGACTCTCAGGGATATGAGCCATCTCAGTTATCTGTGTCCATTTCGTCCATTTCGTCAGACATGCCTCAAAACAATGATCCACGGCACGAAAAGTATCTCTCGCTTGCTTGACCTCCAGGTGCAAGTACTAAAGCATTCCCTTCAATCATCCTCCCACTGCATATTTATATGAGCCTTTGATATCAAACCTTGCATAGATTAACCCTACAAGCAAGAAAACATGCAAGTCAACCGTGAATAGCAGACCCAAAAATTATATCCGTGAAAGGATTCTTACTGGTTTCGGATAGTTAAGAAGCAGGGCAGACAAATAATCTCAAGTTCGCATTTACACTTTTAAGTATTTACATCAGTGGAAACAGTATTCAATGAACAACAAGAATTACCAGAGAGCGACAATGCCAAGAACGAAGAAATAGGCGGTTAGAACCATGTTGACCAAATCCTTGGAGAGAAACTTGAATAGAAGGAACATCGAAAAAAGCATAGCACTCCTGACCAAAGGGAACCGGATATCATGCTCTTTTGACATTGTTTCCAGCGTAAGAAGAAATTATCGAAGTAAATTGGTTAGAGCCATACACAATGATTCGCGGTTAACCTATCCCCATTGTGACCAACCACGAGATACGTTAACATTTAAGGATTAGAGAGAGGAACAAGTTGCTAACAGAGGGTGGAGTTGACTTGAAAGAGTGGTAAACAGTAAGACATGCTGTCAGTATCACATTTACATTTGGGTTCACGTTGATCACAAGCTCACAAGCGGTGCCAAGCTCAAACCTGCACATGCCAAAATATACATTAGGACTACAAGTCAGCACATACGCCATGAGGACGTCAAAATGGTATTAACAGACACCGTTCAAGCATGAATTGTCAAGAAAATGTACCAGCAAGGGCCAACTTAGCTGCACGCTCATGCGTTTTCATCCTCAGGGCACGATTGGGAAGACAAGCTGGATGGTTTTGGTCCCTCCAAATTAGCCCAGGTGCTTCAGAGTACCTGCCCGAACAAAAAAAGAAAGTAAGCGATGCGATGAGTGACCCATTGGCGGATCTAGACGGTGTGCCGGGTGTGCGGTGGCACGCCCAGTAGTGTGGAGGAACCCTAGTGGATTTGACTAAGAGAATCGCTGGATAAAACAGAGTAAATTGCGGTTTCCTCTACTGCCATACCACCCCTCCCTTAGATCTTCTCCCTCGTCTTGTGCTGCCACCAAATCGCAGAGGATGAGCAGCCGCGGGGGGATCGATACACCGACGGTGACGCTAAGATACGGCACGGCGGCAGCAGACGTAGGGCACGGTAGCAGACTATCGATTTAGAGACGCAACGGTAGATCGAGATTCAGAAGCTAGGATTTGTCTTACCCACACAACAGAGCAGCGGTCCGGCCCACGAGCTTCGACGGCGGAGGGGTCCCGTCGGCGCCGGCAGCGGAGTGGAAGGATAGGTGGGGGATCCGGCTGGTTCACGCGTGACGCGAGAAATTTTTTGTGAGGAGGGACGAGGGGATCAGTAGCAGTACTGCAGTAGGACGGTGGTATAGTATCGCCGCCGGGAACTACAGCCAATGACACCATGGGCCCACAGACGAAGGGCCACCAAAAGTAAACCGTCAGAGCCCAATAACTACACCCGCACGACAAGAAGTTCCACATGCCACCGCACACGCACCGGAAGGAAAACGACCCACATGCATGCAACGACATCAAACATTGAAGGTCCCGCAAGAAGTCACACAAAACGGGGCAAGTGGCCTGAAAATGCTCACATTCTACCAAACTTACAGCTAAAGAGTATGTCCGCTCGGCGTAAAAAAAACAGTTTGAGAATGAATGAGGTTTTTACTGTCCGCTCGGCGTAAAGGGTGCTAGTGGCAACGAAAGCACGTCAAGAAGCCTGGCTTGAGAGTACAGTTGAGTTCAGTTCGTGAGCAAAAATGTTCAACCAATTTGTGGGTTGTTAATGTGCAATCAAAGCTTAAGATTTTCTTATGGAGGTTGGCGTAACAATCTTTGCCTTCAGCCGACATTCTGCATCATCGTAACATGTCCACCTCGAGTGCGTGCAAAATATTTGGCAATGGAGATAGCTTGAGACATTCTTTACTTGGGTGTCACATGTCAAGATGTGTACGGGCTATTGCGGATCAAGACTTGGTTGAGCATATGAACACGACCGAACCAGATGCCAGAAGATGGATTTTTTCGATGATCGAATGTCGCATGCTCAGTTTATAGATACGGTTGTGACCTTTGTGACAATCTGGTATGCAAGGATCCCAGAAAAAAAAATCTGGTCTCCAAGGAGGAAAGCTATCCATAAAAATGAATTTTAGAGCCCGTTGTCCACTCACCTTTTCGTGAAGAGATTAATAGCTGAACGTGAAGTATGTAAACCCTAAAAAACTTGACGTACACATGTTGTACCAAATGCAGAAGCTAGCGCTCCAGTTTGGATTCTTCCTCCGACTGATTGTCCAAAACTGAAGGTAGATGGACAAGTAGCGCCGAATCTGAATGTTGAAACTTATAGTGCGATATGTGGGAACGATATTGGTCTCCACTGTCGAGGTGTTACTGATCCAACTATTCGGGTTGTTGTTGCGTCCGATAGCAAGACATTGGTTGATGATATACAACAAGGAACAGGTGGCCACATGGTGTTATCTTTCAAGTAATCAAGTTGATGATGAGGGAGTTCATATATTGCTCACTTATCTTTGAAGGTAGAACTTCAAATCATGAGGCACATTATTTAGCAATGCACACTCTAAATTTAGATACGGGGCGCCACATGTGGCCGATGAATTCTCCTAATTATATACCTATTTCTATGATTATTGGTGATCTATAGATAAAATGTGTTTTGCCCTAAAAAGTACAAAAACGGTAATTGTCTTTTTTCTAAAAAATATTAACCGTCCAAATTGTAAAAAAAGTAAAAGAAGACTAACGTCCAACAACGAGACATTTCAAAATAAAAGGTCTTAGAATGAGTTGTTGCCTCCCAAACACGAGGATCCGAACACTGATAAGGTATCATCAAGATGGTGTCGACCAGTGTATGGATCCGCACGAGACTAGTAATATACCTTACGGAGGATGAGACCCCCCCGGCTCCCAAACACAGTGGGGCCCACCCGTTTTCTCATTAATTTTGTAAGTTTCATCCATAAGTGTAGCATTACTCGCGTGAGACAGGGGAACAACCTGGTTCATCCTTGCTGGCATGAGAGGGAATGAGCTAAGAAGAATTGTACATTGCTTCAGAAGTATGTCCCAAATTGTTAGAATTTTCATGGAAGGCTAGCACATCCAACAATTGGGTGAGCTTGTCTTGTAGAGTTGTGATGCGCGTGTAACACATATTCAGTGGGAGACCCCAAGAGGAAGGTATGAAGAGCACATCAGTAAGTTTCTCTCAGAAATAAACCAAGGTTGAATCGACTAGTAGGAGAAAGAAATCACTTCTCAAGGTTGATGCAGCAGAGGTGGTAGGACGCACTACTGATTCAGAAGCAACGTGGAACCTACACAACACAATGGAATCACTTTGCCCCAACGAAGCAGTGAGGTTGCTGAACACAAAGAGGTTAAACGTACCGTGTGGAAAATAATATTTGTTTATAGTAGATGAAAGAGAACAGTGATGGCAGTAGTAAAACAGTAGCAACAATATAAAAACAGAGATTGCAGTGGTTGTATTATTAGTATGAGGAAAATGGACCGGGGTCCACAGTTCACTAGAGGTGTCTCTCCCAAGATAGATAGATAGCATGTGTGGTAAACAAATTACAGCTGGGCAATTGACAGATATAAAGGTTGCACCGTAGTGCATATGCATGACATGATGATTACTATGTGATTCATGCAAGCATTACAACAAGATACATAGACCGTCATTCAACTGCATCTATGACTAATAATTCACCCTCAGAATATCATCCGAGCAAATCTTGGGTATTAAGTTGCAAGCAACAGATAATCGCAGTAAACAAAGTGTGTAATGTAAACAATGTAAACATCGTTGTTTTCTCCCTAATGGCAACAACACATCCTCCACTCGCCACGTTTATGTCACTCGAGCACAGATGCAAAGGAGGTATGAACCCACTATCGATCATAAATACTCCCTCTTGGAGTCACTAGCATCTACTTAGCCAGAGCATCTACTAACGACAGAGAGCATGCAAAATCATAAATAACATACACATGAAAGGAACATGATAGATTGATAATCAAGAGACATAACATTCAATATTCATCGGATCCCAGCAAACACAACATGAGGCATTACAATAAGATGATCTTGATCATGTAGGGTAGCTCACAAGATCTAAACATGAGGTATAAAGAGGATAGAACAACCATCTAGCTACTGCTATGGACCCGTAGTCCAAGGATGAACTACTCACGCATCATTCTGGAGGCCGGCATGGTGGTGTAGAGCCCTTCGATGGTGATTCCCCCTCCCGGCAGGGTGCCGGGGAGAGCTCCAGAACCCTCCCGAACTAGGGTTGACGATGACGGCAGTTGCGGATGTTTTTCGTGGAAAATGCTCTGGTCTTTAGGGTTAACCCTTCGAGGAGACTAAATAGGCAAGAGGGCAACGTCGGTGGGCGAGCAGGGGGGCCACACCATCCCTCAACGCGGCCAGGGTCACGCCCGCCCATGGTGTGGGCTGATGGTGCAGATCTTGCACTCGTTGGGATACCCCAAGAGGAGGGTGTGATGAGCACAGCGGTAAGAGTTTTCCCCTTAGTTAAGAACCAAGGTTATCAATCCAGTAGGAGAAGGAGGACCTTCGAAAGGTTAATGCCATTGACGGTGGTGCTGGCGCTTCACCGGTGTCAGCAACAACGTGGAACCTGCACACAACACAACCAAAATACTTTGCCCCAACGGTACAGTGAGGTTGTCAATATCACTGGTCTTGCTAAAAACAAAGATTAGACGTATAGTGTGGAAAAACAGTGTATGCTTGCAGTAAGTAAAGAAAGCAGGAAATTGTTGTGGTTTGTTTAACAGTGTGGAAAATGGACCGGGGTTCATAGGTTCACTAGTGGTGTCTCTCCATAAAAGATAGCATGTTGTGTGAACAAATTACAGCTGGGCAATTGACAAATAGAGGTTGCACCGTAGTGCACAATATGACATGAATATTACTATGATATTTAGTGCGGGCATTACAACAAGATACATAGACCGACATCCATCTGCATCTATGACTAATAATCCACCCTCAGGTTATCATCCGAACCCCCTTAGGTATTAAGTTGCAAGCAACAGATAATTGCATTAAACAAAGTGTGTAATGTAAGCAATGATTATGCACGCGGGCACTCTCACCGTAGTTTTCTCCCTAATGGCAACAACATATCCCCCCCTTCACGTTTCTGTCACTCGAGCAAGGCAACAAGGAGGCATGAACTCACTATCGATCATAAATACTCCCTCTTGGATTCACTAGCAACTACTTGGCCAGAGTAACCACTAGCAACGTAAAGCATGCAAGATCAAAAATAATATATGGAAATAAAGACTATAATCAACTTGGCATAAGGTCAATATTCATCAGATCCCAGCAAACACAGCATAGAGAATTACATTAGATCAATCTCGATCATGATATGCAGCTCAGGAGATCTAAACATGAAGGCATATGAGGAGAAGACAACCATCTAGCTACATCTACAACTCATAGTCCAAGGATGAACTACTCACGCATCACTCCGGAGGCAGGCATGGTGATGTAGAAACCTCCGGTGATGATCTCCTCTCCGGCAGGGTGCCGGAAACAGCTTCAGAACCCCCCTGATCTAGGGTTGCCGGTGACGGCGGCTGCGGAACTTTTTCGGGGATTTTGATCAGGTGCCTAGGGTTTTCCATCCGGGGGGCTTAAATAGGCGAAAGGGCAAAGGCAGTGGAGCCCAGGGGGCCCCACACCCATAGCTGGCGCGGCCAGGGGGGCCGCGCCACCCTATGGTGTGGCCCCCCTGCTGCCACTGTTCGACTCCTATTCGGTCTTCTAGATGCTTCCGGGAAAATAGGACTTCCGGGCTTCGAACTTTCCAATTCCGAGAATATTTCCTGAACAACTTTTCTGAAACTAAAAACAGCAGAAAATAGGGAAATGGCTCTATGGCATCTTGTCAATAGGTTAGTCCGGAAAATCGATAAAAATGACATAAAGAAGGGAGAAAACATGCAGCAATTGGCATAATATCATCATGGAGCATCAGAAATTAGGGATACGTTTATGACGTATCAAGCATCCCCAAGCTTAGTTCCTACTCGTCCCCGGGTAGGTAAACGATAAAACAATAATTTCTGAGGTGACATGCTACTAATATAAACTTGATTAATCTAATGTAAAAGCATATGCACGCTGAGATCATAAAACTTTAAACATGGGCATGATAAATAAAACTTTAATAATAAAGCATCGCAATTACTTTGCATCACGAAGAGTAACTCAAATAAAGGATCATGAATAATAATGCAAAGGAAGGTTGATGTTTGTTTTAGGTATAGAGAAAGCATGGCAAAGTGATATTTCGATAGTCCTTAAGAGTGGGGCAAAACATAAATGCCAGGACTCCTTCAAAGTTCATGAGGAAGACTAGAAAAATAATTTAAGAAAAAAATGATATCACATCATGAAGTAATTATTGATGCTTATGGGACAAATGCACATAGAACTCAGAATGGCAAAAAATGCTCTCTCAATTGTGCATAAAGTTAGAAGATGGAGACTCAACATAAAAGTAAAAGAAAGGCCCTTTGCAGAGGGAAGCAGGGATCAATCATGTGCTAGAGCTTTTTATTTTATTAAACAGAGGTATTAAAAGTTTGACATTTGTGGAGGAATGCCTATATTTTAGGAGATGTATGCTAATGTCAACGAATGGTAAACAGAAAATACAGTACGTCACAAGTCAGCCAGATTCACAAGAGCGGCTCCCATGGTGAAGGACGCAACTGGGGTCAGAAGGTCATCCCTCTTTCTCTTTTGTTTCCACAATTATGCTTTGACTGATAAATCAGGGGCAAAAATAGTGAAGAGAATTTAATAGTAACCAATTTTGGGGCTGGGCACCCCGCTGCCAGCTCTTCTATCATTTGGATAAGCGGATGAATCCACTAGTCTAGGTGTGTAAAGTCCAATCAAAAAGTGAGATAAATATTCTCTATTTACGTCCTCATGAGCTAACACAGGGGCACAAAACAGGAATAAATTTTGAAAATTTTAAAGGTAGCACATGAGAAATTTACTTGGAGTGGCGGTTAAATACCACATGTAGGTAGGTATGGTGGACAAATTTGGTAAACTTTGGTTTTTGGGAGTTGGATGCACGAGTAGAGCTCATACTCAGTACAGGTAGAGGCTAGCAAAAGATTGGGAGCGACAAATCAAGAGAGCAATAATGGCCATACTCATGCATAGCGACAAAAAAATTATGAATCAAAGTATAAAGGTTATTAAAATTTCAAAAACTAAATGATCATAGAGGATATAAGTGACTGGTTTATAGTCATAAACATGGTGTAAGCATGTGCCAAGTCTACCAAATAAAGCATTCAAAGGAGAACACCACAATTTCATGCTTCAATAGGACAACAACAACTCATGATTCTTTCAATGGCACATTAAACACTCTCAGCTATTTGAGATAGGTCATGCTACAATAACATCTACTAAGCATAGAATTAAAATAACATCTAGCATGACATGAAAAAGTCTAGCCACAGTCTATACAAGCTTCTATTTGCACCGTTATAAACACGAAAACTGTACTACTGCTTTCCAACACCAAACATTTTATACTAAACAAAAAACTCGCCAAGAGATATAGCAATGAAACACAAGAGTACTAACACAACTATACTACACCTAACATCTCTGAATAAGAGATGCATGAAAATAGGAGCTAAAAGGGAATTTTGCAGCAGCTAGAAGAAAAATTAAGAATACGAGCATAACGAGTATTTATATGAAAAAGCGGAGCGTGTCTCTCTCCCACACAAAGTGCTAGGTTCCTACAATGTTATTTCAGAAAGGAAAACAAAATAAAATAAAATAAAAACAAACAGATGCTTCAAGTAAAAATTCATATGATGTGACCGAATAAAAATATAGTTTCACTAGAAGTTGACCTAATAAATTGTTGATGAAGAAGGGGATGCCTTGGGCATCCCCAAGATTAGACGCTTGAGTCTTCTTAGAACTTGCTAGGATGAACCACGGGGACATCCCCAAGCTTTGATCTTGCACTCTTCGTGATCACATTATATCACCCACTTCTCTTGACCCTTGAAAACTTCCTTCACACCACACTCAATGTAATTCGTATTAGAGGGTTAGTAAACAATCAAAAATTCACATGCTCTGCAAGGACACAAGCATTATCGATACTTTTAAACATTAGCTACAACCACTAATGTTTTGTGGAGCAAAGAAATCCACTCGACATAGTAAACGAGAGAATGTAAGTAAAAATGCAGAATTTGTCAAAACCAGAACAGTTTGTAAAGACGATTTTTTTCGGGGCACTTTAGTTGCTCAGATCGAAAAACGTAAAAATCGAAAAGTTTTTGGAATTATCTGAGGAATAAGCACAAAAATGTTCAGGTCATTTTGTTCTTTCTGTGAATTATGCGATTTTTTACGGTGGACAGCAGAAATCTGTTTCCTGCGCAGAAATCCAAAACCAACTCCAACTTTTGCTAGAAACTTTACTTGGCACAACTAATACATGAAAATAAAGATACAAAGGAGTTGCTACATAAGTATACAACCCCTTGACTCAAAGAAATCAAAGAAAAACAAAGCAAAAATAAAACCATGGATTATCTCCCAAGAAGTGCTTTTCTTTAACGCCTTTTAGCTAGGCCCAGAAAAATGGAGTCAAGTGTTTTCAAGTGAAGAAGCATCCAAATCTATAATTTCCTCCAAAAAACCACTCATAGCAATTGATACTTTAGGTACCCCTGAACATGATTCACCATGCAAATCACTTTTAGTTTCACTAAAAGTTTTATTAATTTAAAGCACATTAGGGGGTTTTGGTTTAGGCACCTTGGGGACACACATATTTTTTTTTTTCTGTTTTCCCATAGAAGTTTTCTCCCTCTTAAACTTAAGAGAAGAAAAAGTTGAGCATAAAGTTTCCATAACCTCGTCTAATTTACCAATCATCATGTTTTGACTATCATGGTATTGCTAGCCTCTAGAACAGTAATTCTCTTGTTGATACTTACTATTAATTCATTAACTTTGCTAGCATTGTCAAAAAGAATTGGCAAATTTTTCTCCACACAGTTTAGCTTTTTAATAACATCATCTAAAGTGATCTCAGTTTTAACAACCTTAGTAGGTGGTGTTCTAACTAAACTTTCAATTAAAATACAGACTTCCAAAGCAGGAGTTCCCAGAAAATTACTTCCTATAAGAGTGTCTAGAACATACCTATACAAGCTAGTAATGCCAACATTAAAATTCCTAAGAAGGATTAAAGTGTAATATTCCTTAGTGCATCTATGATGAGCATCACTTATTCTATACCAAGCATCTTTAAAACTTTCTCCCCCTTGTTGTTTAAAAGAACGAACCTCAACTTCAGGAACACTTATTTTAGCAAGATTAAAAACAGGATAAAAAAGGACAACTAGAATAAGAACTAATCTTTTTTGTGTTTTTGATAAAGAGGAGAAAACAGGACAAAATAAAATAAACTAAACAAAACTAAAACAAAGCAAAGAGATTATAAGTGAGAGAATCCCCTTGCAGAAATCCTCTTTCTCCCCGGCAACGACGCCAGAAATTTAGCTTGATGCGCGTGTAACACACGTTCGTTGGGAGACCCCAAGAGGAAGGTATGAAGAGCCCGCAGTAAGTTTTCCTCAGAAAGAAACCAAGGTTGAATTGACCAGTAGGAGAAAGAAATCACTTCCGAAGGTTGATGCAGCTGAGGTGGCAGGGCGCACTACCGGTTCAGAAGCAACGTGGAACCTACACAACACAATCGAATCACTCTGCCCTAACGAAGCAGTGAGGTTGTCAATCTCACCGGTTTTGCCGAACACAAAGAGGTTAAACGTACCGTGTGGAAAATAATATTTGTTTGCAGTAGATGAAAGAGAACAATGATAGCAGTAGTAAAATAATAGCAACAGTATGAAAATAGAGATTACAGTGGTTGTATTATAAGTATGAGAAAAATGGACAGGGGTCCATAGTTCACTAGAGGTGTCTTTCCCAAGCCAGATAGATAACAGGTGTGGTAAACAAATTACAGCTGGGAAATTGACAGGTATAAAGGTTGCACCGTAGTGCATATGCATGACATGATAATTACTATGTGATTCATGCAACCATTATAACAGGATACATAGACCGTCATCCAACTGCATCTACGACTAATAATCCACCCTCAGAATGTCATCCGAGCAAACATTGGGTATTAAGTTGCAAGCAATAGATAATCGCAGTAAGCAAAGTTTGTAAAGTAAACAATATAAACATCGTTGTTTTCTCCCTAATGGCAACAACACATCCTCCATTCGTCACGTTTCTGTCACTCGAGCACAGATGCAAAGGAGGTATGAACCCACTATCGAGCATAAATACTGCCTCTTGGAGTCACTAGCATCTACTTGGACAGAGAATCTACTAACAACAGAGAGCATGCAAGATCATAAATAACATACACATGAAAGGAACATGATAGATTGATAATCAGGAGACATAGCATTCAATATTCATCGGATCCCAGCAAACACAACATGGTGCATTACAATAAGATGATCTTGATCATGTAGGGTAGCTCACAAGATTTAAACATGAGGCATAAAGAGGAGAGAACAACTATCTAGCTACTATTATGGACCCGTAGTCCAAGAATGAACTACTCACGCATCATTCCGAAGGCGGGCATGGTGGTGTAGAGCCCTCCGATGATGATTCCCCCTCCCGGCAGGGTGCCGGGGAGAGCTCCAGAACCCTCCCGAACTACGGTTGACGATGACGGCGGCCGCAGATATTTTTCGTGGAAAAGGTTCTGTTCTTTAGGGTTAGCCCTTCGAGGAGACTAAATAGGCGAGAGGTCAATGTCGGTGGGCGAGCAGGGGGGCCACACCACCCCTGGCGCGGCCAGGGGCGCGCCCACCCATGGTGTGGGGCCCTGATACGTCATTAACGTATCCTTAATTTCTGATGTTCCATGTTGTTCTCTTATTGTTTCCCACATGTTTGCTATACACTTTACGTCTTTATCGATTTTCCGGACTAACCTATTGACAAGATGCCATAGAGCCAGTTCCATGTTTTCTGTTGTTTTTAGCTTCAGAAAAGTTGTTCTGGAAATATTCTCGGAATTGGAAAATTTGAATCCCGGAAGTCTTAGAATTCCCTAAGATTCCACGGAGTCCCGAAGAGACCCGGAGGGGGGCCTCAGGGGGCCCACACCATTGGGCGGCGTCCCCCTGGCGCGCCAGGGGGTGGTGTGGGTACCCCAGGCCTCCACCGCCTCTACCTTTTTGCCTATTTAATCCCCCCGAGACATAAATCCTAGGGGGATCCTGCTTTTTCCCGAGAAACAACTAAGGCCGCCTTCATCGTCATCCCGAGATCGGGAGGGTTCTAGGGCTCTCCCCGGCACCCTGCCGGAGGGGGAAATCATCACCGGAGGGATCTACACCACCATGCCCTCCTCCGAAGTGATAGATGAGTAGTTCATCCCTGGACTACGGGTCCATAGCAGTAGCTAGATGGTTGTTCTCTCCACTTTTTACCTCATGTTTAGATCTTGTGAGCCGCCTATCATGATCAACTCATCTTTAATGCTACATGTTGTGTTTGCTGGGATCCGATGAATGTTGAATGCTATGTCTTCTGATTATCAATCTATCATGTTATCTTCATGCTTATGTTATTTATGATCTTGCATGCTGATGGTGCGTGTTGAGAACCCCAAGAGGAGGGTGTGATGAGCACAACGGTAGGAAATTCCCCTTAGTTAAGAACCAAGGTTATCAATCCAGTAGGAGGAAGAGGTTCTTTGGAAGGTTGATGCCACTGACGGTGGTGCTGGCGCTTGACTGGTATCAGCAACAACGTGGAACCTAAACACAACACAACCAAAATACTTTGTCCCAACGGTACAGTGAGGCTGTCAATGTCAGCGGTCTTGCTGAAAACAAAGATTGGACGTATAGTGCGGAAAATAATGTATGCTTGCAGTAAGTAAAGAAAGCAGGAAATTGTGGTGGTTTGTTTTAACAGTGTAGGAAAATGGACCGGGGTTCATAGGTTCACTAGTGGTGTCTCTCCATAAAATATAGCATGTTGGGTGAACAAATTACAGCTGGGCAATTGACAAATAAAGGTTGCACCGTAGTGCACATTCATGACATGATGACTACTATGATATTTAATGCGGGCATTACAACAATATACATAGAACTTAATCCAACTGCATCTATGACTAATAATCCACCCTCAGGTTATCATCCGAACCCCCTTAGGCATTAAGTTGCAAGCAACAGATAACTGCATTAAACAAAGTGTGTAATGTAAGCAATGATTGTACACGTGGTCACTCTCATCGATGTTTTCTCCCTAGTGGAAACAACACATCCTCCCCCGTCATGTTCCTGTCACTCGAGCACATGCGAAAAGGAGGCATGAACCCACTATCGAGTATAAATTCTCCCTCTTTGAGTCACTAGAAACTACTTAGCCAGAGCAACCACTAGCAACGAAAGCATGCAAGATCACAAATAGCATATGCAATAAAGACTATAATCAACTAGGCATAAGTTCAATATTCATCGGATCCCAGCAAACACAGCACATAGAATTACATAAGATCAATCTCGATCATGTTAGGCAGCTCACGAGATCTAAACATGGAGGCATATGAGGAGGAGACAACCATCTAGCTACGGTTATGGACACGTAGTCCAAGGATGAACTACTCACGCATCACTCCGGAGGCAGGCATGGTGATGTAGAGGCCTCCGGTGATGATTTCCTCTCCGGCAGAGTGCTGGATACAGCTTCAGAACCCCCCTGATCTAGGGTTGACGGTGACGGCAGCTGCGGAACTTTTAGGGGATATTTGATCGGGTATCTAGGGTTTTACATCTGGGGGGAATAAATAGGCGAAAGGGCAAAGGCGGTGGAGCCCTGGTGGCCCCACACCACCCCCTGGCGCGGCCAAGGGGGGGGGCGCCACCCCATGGTGTGGGCCCCCTGATGCCCCTCTTCGACTCCTCTTCGGTCTTGTGGATGCTTCCGGGGAAAGTAGGCACTTCGGGCTTTGTGGGGTCCAATTCCGAGAATATTTCCAGAACAACTTTTCTAAAATAAAAAATAGCAGAAAACAAGGAAGTGGCCCTTGGCATCTTGTTAATAGGTTAGTCCCGAAAACGTGTAAACATGACATAAAGAAGGGAGAAAACATGTAGCAATTGGCATAATATTATCATGGAGCATCAGAAATTATAGATACGTTGGAGACGTATCAAGCATCCCCAAGCTTAGTACCTACTCGTCCTCGAGTAGGTAAACAATAAAACAATAATTTCTGAGGTGACATGCTACTAACATAATCTTGATCATAAAAATGTGAAGGCATATGTAAGCTGAGATCATAGAACTTCAAACACAAACATGACAAATAGAACTTTAATAATAAAGCAATGCAATCTCTTTTCATCATGAAGAGTATCTAAAATAAAGGATCATGAATAATAATGCAAAGAAAGATAAATGTTTGTTTCAGGTATAGAGAAAGCATGGCAAAGTGATATTTCACTAGTCCTTAAGAGTGGGGAAAAACATAAATGCCAGGACACCTTCAAAGTTCATGAGGAAGACTAGAGCAAATAATTTTAGAACAAATAATATCACATCATGAAGCAATTATTGTTGTTTATGGGACAAATGCATATAGAACTAAGAATGGCAAAAATGCTCTCCCAACTGTGCATAAAGTTAGAAAATGGAGACTCAACATAAAAGTAAAAGAAAGGCCCTTCGCGGAGGGAAGTAGGGATCAACTCATGTGCTAGAGATTTTTATTTTATTAAATAGAGGTATTAAAAGTTTGACACTCCTCCCATCCATCTTTCACAAACCATGGCTAACCGAATCCTGGGGTGCCTGCCAACAATCACATACCGTGGAGGAGTGTCTATATTTTGGGAGATGTATGCTAATGTCAACGAATGGTAAATAGAAAATATAGTACATCACAAGCCAACTGGATTCACAAGAGCGGCTCCCATGTGAAGAATGCATCTGGGTAGAAGGTCATCCCTGTTTCTCTTTTTCTTACACAATTATGCTTTGACTGATAAATCAGGGGCAAAAATAGTGAAGAGATTTTGCGTGTATTAATTTGGGGCTGGGAACCCCGCTGCCAGCTCTTCTAACATATGGATAAGCGGATGAAGCCACTAGTCCAGGGTGTGAAATCCAATCAACAAGTGAGATAAAGATTCTCTATTGACGCCCTCATGAGCAAAAATAGGAACATAAAGCAGGAGTAATTTTGAAGGTTTTAAAGGTAACACATGAGCAATTTACTTGGAGTGGCAGTTAAATACCACATATAGGTAGGTATGGTGGACACAATGGGAAAAACTTTGGTTTAAGGGAGTTGGATGCACGAGTAGAGCTCATACTCAGTATAGGTGGAGGCTAGCAAAAGACTGAGAGCGGCAAATCAAGAGAGCATAAGAGCCATAATCATGCACAGCGACATAAACATCATTAATTAAAGCATAAGCGGTATCATAGTTCAGAAACTAAGTGGTCATGGAGGCTATTCGTGACTGGTTCATAGTCATAAACATGGTGTGAGCATGCGCCAAGTCAACCAAATAAAACATTCGAAAGAGAATACCATAAATTTATACTTCCTTATGACAAGAACAACTCATGAATCTTTCAGTGACATATTAAACACTCTCGGCTATTTGAGGCTATTCATGCTACTCAACATCACAAGGCTTTAGAACTAAACTAACATTTAGCATGGCATAAAAAATTTCTAGCAACAGTCTATACAAGCTTCTACTTGCACCATTATAAATTCTACTTTAAACAAAAGTTTCTTGTCCCAACAAGCACCATACAAGATATGCTTTAACAAAAACTCTCTAAATTCTAAAGCAAGAAAACATGATAGTACTCACATAACACTACTAAAACTAACAGATCTAATAAGAGATGCATGAAAAACAAGAGCTAAATAAATGTAGCAGCCAGACAAAGATTAAGAATACAATGTATTCCCATGAAAAAGCGGAGCGTGTCACTCTCCAATAAAAGAATGCTGGGGTCCAACCAAGATTATTGAAAAAGTAAGAACAAACTGAAAGAAAAAATAAAAACAAACTAAAAACAAAAATAAAAGACGCTCCAAGTAAAGCACATAAGATGTGACCGAATAAAAATATAGTTTCACTAGAAGTGACCTGATAATTTGTCGATGAAGAAGGGGATGTCCAGGGCATCCCCAAGCTTAGACACTTGAGTCTTCTTGGAATTTGCTGGGATGTACCACCGGGGAATCCCCAAGCTTAGGCTCTTCACTCTTATTGATCTCGTCTTATCATCCTCATCTCTTGACCCTTGAAAACTTCCTTCACACCAAACTTTTCACAATCTTCATTAGCAACGTTAGTGCAATCGAAATAATAAATTCACATGGTTCAGTTTAAACACATGCCTAGCACTCAAAAACACATTAGCTACTTTCAAAACTTCTTTTTAAACTCTTTTTCTCAAAAGAGCACCAAAATAAAGAGATTAAGATGCAAATGCAATTATTCGCAGAAATCTGTCAAAACAGGACAACAGTTAAGGATGATTTTTTTCCGAAAATCTTCTATTGCTCAAATCAAAAAGTGGTCAAGTAATAAAAGTTGCGTATACAGCCCAGGAATATGCACAAAAAAACTCAGGTCATTCTAAATTTTCTGTGATTTTATACGGAATAAACAGTCGATAACAGAAATCTGTTTCCTGCGCAGAAATCCGAAATATAGCCTCAACTTTCCACTAGAGTCTTTACTTGGCTCAACAAAAACACAAAAGAAAAGATACAGCATGGTTGCTAAGGAAATATACAACACCCAGGTGCAAAGCAGACAAAAGAAAACAAAGGAAAACGGGTTGAAAACAACGAAATAAAATGGTTGTCTCCCGGTAGCACTTTTCTTTAACGCCTTTCAGCTAGGCATAGAAAGCAACTCAATTATTTTCAAGTGAGGCATTCAAATCAAGATTTGGAAATTCTTTAATAATGCATTGTATTTTATCTAAGTGAGTTTCATAGGCTCCTCTCTTAGTACTTTTAGGCTTACTATCTTCATCAAATAAATTCTCAGGAACAACCCAATCAAAATTCTTTTCTTGGGCTTCGTGCAGTGCCACTAATTTAAAGGGGATTGGTATTTTATCCTTGTTTTCATTATTAGATTCATTTTTTCTAGAGAACCAACAATGTCTACACATGAGCCAAGCATATTGAAACGATCAAAGACTTTTCTAGCTTCTATAGCAACATCTTCAAATTCTTTAAGCATAGTTTCTAAGATGAAGTTTCTTTTATCAACGTCTTCAATGTTATTCAAGTTGAGGAACATATGTTGTATTATGGGATGGAGGTTGACAAACCTAGCTTCTAGCATGTGAACTAAAGAAGTTGCAGCAGTCTCGTAATTGGGAGCAAGTTCTACTACGGTTTTTTCCTCAAAGTTATCATGCTTACTAACCCGATCAAAGAATTCTTTGATAGTGTCCTTTCCAAGTATAGAACCACATCCTACCGGAAAATCTTTCAAGGTAAACTTAGCAAACAACATGATGAAAAATAACAACGTAGCGACAAAAATAACAACTAGAATAAGAACTTTTTTGTGTGTGTTTTTTGATAAAGAGAAGAAAAACAAGACAAAAATAAAAAAAGACAATAAACAAAATAAAGAGGTTGAGAGTGAGAGACTCCCCTTGCCAGAAGACTTCTTCCTCCCTGGAAACAGCGCCAGAAATTTCCTTGATGGTGCGTGTTGGGAACCCAAAGAGGAGGGTGTGATGAGCACAGCAGTAGGAAATTCCCCTTAGTTAAGAAACAAAGTTATCAATCCAGTAGGAGGAAGAGGATCTTTGGAAGGTTGATGCCACTGATGGTGCTGCTGGCGATTCACCGGTCAATGTGGAACCTGCACACAACACAACCAAAATACTTTGTCCCAACGGTACAGTGAGGTTGTCAATCTCACCGGTCTTGCTGAAAACAAATATTAGACGTATAGTGTGGAAAATAATGTATGCTTGCAGTAAATAAAGAAAGCAGGAAATTGTGGTGGTTTGTTATAACTGTGTAGGAAAATGGACCGGGGTTCATAGGTTCACTAGTGGTGTCTCTCCATAAAAGATATCATGATGGGTGAACAAATTGACAAATAAAGGTTGCACCGTAGTGCACATTCATGACATGATGACTACTATGATGAACGTAATCCAACTGCATCTATGACTACGAACCCCCTTAGGTATTAAGTTGCAAGCAACAGATAACTGCATTAAAAAAAGTGTGTAATGTAAGCAATGATCGTACACGCGGGCACTCTCACCGCTGTTTTCTCCCTAGTGGAAACAACACATCCTCCCCCGTCACGTTTCTGTCTCTCGAGCAAAGGCGAAAAGGAGGCAAGGACCCACTATCGAGCATAAATACTCCCTCTTGGAGTCAGTAGCAACTACTTGTCTAGAGCAACCACTAGCAACGGAAAGCATGCAAGATCACAAATAGCATATGCAATAAAGACTATAATCAACTTGGCATAAGTTTAATATTCATCGGATCCCAACAAACACAGCACATGGAATTACATAAGATCAATCTCGATCATGTTAGGCAGCTCACAAAATCTAAACATGGAGGCATATGAGTAGGAGACAACCATCTAGCTACTGCTATGGACCCGTAGTCCAAGGATGAACTACTCACGCATCACTCCGGAGGCAGGCATGTTGATGTAGAGGCCTCCGGTGATAATTTCCTCTCCAGCAGGGTGCGGGAGACAGCTTGAGAACCCCCCTGATCTAGGGTTGACGGCGACGGAGGCTACGGAACTTTTCGGGGATATTTGATCAGGTATCTAGGGTGTTCCATCAGGGGGAATAAATAGGCGAAAGGGCAGAGGCGATGGAGCCTTGGGGGGCCCCACACCACCCCCTGGCGCGGCCAAGGGGGGGCACGCCACCTCATGGTGTGGGCCCCCTGATGCCCCTCTTCGACTCCTCTTCGGTCTTCTGGATGCTTCCGGGGAAAATAGGCACTTCGAGCTTTGTGGGGTCCAATTCCGAGAATATTTCCAGAACAACTTTTCTGAAATAAAAAGCAGAAGAAAACAGGGAACTCGCACTTGGCATCTTGTTAATAGGTTAGTCCCGGAAAACATGTAAAAATGACATAAAGAAGGGAGAAACCATGTAGCAATTGGCATAATATTATCATGGAGCATCGGAAATTATAGATACGTTGGAGACGTATCACATGCTCTCCGTTATTAGTAGATGCTCTAGCCAAGTAGATTTTAGTAACTCCAAGAGGGAGTATTTATGCTCGATAGTGGGTTCATGCCTCCTTTTCATATGTGCTCGAGTGACAGAAACGTGACGGATGGAGGATGTGCTGTTGCCATTAGGGAGAAAACAACAATGCTTTGTCTAAGGATGATGTTATTGTTTACATTACACACTTTGCTTACTGTGATTATCTGTTGCTTGCAACTTAACACCCAACGTTTGTTCGGGTTATATTCGGAGGGTGGATTTTTAGACATAGATGCAGTTGGATGACGGTCTATGTATTTTGTTGTAATGCCCGCATGAATCACATAGTAATCTTTATCTATTGTATATGCACTACGGTGCAGCCTTCATTTCTGTCAATTACCCAGCTGTAATTTGTTCACCACACATGTTATTTATCTTTCACGGAGAGACACCACTAGTGAACTGTGGACACCGGTCCATTTTCCTCATACTGATAAAACACCAACTACTTTCATACTGCTCTCATACTATTCCTAATGTTTTCCACACCATACGTTTAACCACTTTGTGTTCACCAAAACCGGTGAGATTGATAACCTCACTGCTTCGTTGGGCTAAAGTGATTTGATTGTGTTGTGTAGGTTCCACGTTGCTTCTGAACCGGTAGTGCGTCCTGCTATCTTAGCTGCTTCACCTTCTGAAGTTACTCCTTCCTCCTACTGGTCGATTCAACCTTGGTTTCTTTCTAAGGGAAACTTGCCGCTGCACTCTTCATACCTTCTTGTTGGGGTCTCCCAACGAACGTGTGATCACACGCATCAAGAACTTTTCTAGCGCCGTAGCCGGGTAGGAAGAGAATTTCTGCAGGGGGGTCTCTCACTTCCAATCTCTTTACATTGTTTTTGTTTTTCTTAGTTTATTTTGTTTTGTCTTGTTTGCTTCTCTTTATAAAAAAACACACACAAAAAATAGTTCCTTTTCTAGTTGTTATTTTTTCTTTATCATGCTTGCTATCAATGTTTGATGCCTTTGAAACTAGATCTTATAGGCAACATGGGTTCACAGATGAAAAAAAATATTATAAGGAACACCGCTTGTCACAAAAAGGAATGCACTTATGGGAGCAAATTAATAAATTGCATGACTATGCTAAAAACTTGTGCTCTACTTATAATGTTACTTATTGCTTTGATAAATCTTGCTGCTGTAGGAGGTATAAACACCTCCCTTTTCAATGTGAGTATAATGATAATGTTACCATATCTTCTTATGTTAGGGGAAATTATGAATTATATGATGTGGAACAAATTGAAGAATTTATTGCTTGGAAGGGTGCATTCGAAATTGCCTATTTACTCGAAAGTATTGATGATGCACCTTATAAATACGAGATTTATGCTATACTTGAATATTGCTTTGATAGTTACAAGGATTGTAATTACTACATAATGTAATATCTTAATAAATTCTCTCAACCTAAGGAAGAGACTAATGCCTTGCAGGAACCTATGGAAGGAGAAACTGCTGAATCTGGAAGCTCATTGGATGAAAAAAGAGGAGGAGAGTGATGATCAAGAGGAGGGAGAATGGAGCTACCCATGTCTACCTCCCAATGATAGTAACTCTTTAACTCATACATTATTTGATGAAATTGATATTTTCTATACTTGTGACCTTGATACTACTATGAATGAAACTTGTGAGAATGATATTGCTACTGTTATGTATGATAATCCAAGCTACTTGGATAAATCTTATGATAATGCTCTTGATGATGGTCCTATGTTACTTGATGTTATAAATTATAATGCTACTGAAAATAGGAATGCTATAATGTGTCCTATACCTTTTATGAGTGATCAATTATCTTGTTTTGCTATTGCTAAAAGTGGGAAGAAAGAGGAGCTTAGTTTAAATTTTGATCCCACTTTTTTGGAGGTTGATATGAATTGTGTGCTTTTAGGCCGTGATAAACATGCTTTATGTGATAATTATGTTGTTGAGTTTGTTCATGATGTTATTGAAAATTATTCTGATAGAGGGAAATATGGTCTTAGGAATTTTCATGTTACTAAAACACCTCTCTTTTTGTTGAAAGTTTTGAAGTTGCACTTGTTCTACCTTCTCATGATTTCTAGTTTGAGATTCTTTAATTTATTTCTTTACAAGATTCCTATGAATAGGAAGTGCGTTAGACTTAAATTTGTTTTATACTTGCTTCCAGATGCTCTCTTTTCCTTAATTCATATTTCTTATGTGAGCATCTTCTTCACTTGAAAATACGTGATTCCACTTTTCTGGGCCTAGCTAAAAGGCGTTAAAGAAAAGCACTTCTTGGGAGATAACCCATGGTTTTATTTTTTGATTTGTTTTCTCTGTTTTATTTCAGTAAAGGGGTTGTATTCTTCTGTAGAAACTCCTTTGTATCTTTCTTTTCATGTTTTAGTTGTGCTAAGTAAGGTTTCTGACGAGAGTTGGAGTTGGTTTTCGGATTTCTGCGCAGGAAACGGATTTCTGTTGTCCACCGTAAAAAATCGTATAAAATCCAGGAAGATCGGAATGATCTGAATTTGTTTGTGCTTATTCCTCGGCTAATTACGATTTTTTTAAGTAATTTAAGTTTTTCGATCTGAGCAACGTAAGTGCCTCGAAAAAATCGTCTTTACAGACTGTTCTGGTTTTGACAGATTCTGCCATTTTTCTTGCATTTGCTCTTTTGCGATGTCAAGTGGATTTATTTGCTTCATGAAATATCGGTGGTTGTAGATAATGTTTAAAAGTATCAATAGAACTTGTGCCATACAGAATCAATAGATTTTTAATTGTTGCACTAACCCTCTAATGTGAATTACTGTTTGAGTGTGGTGTGAAGGAAGTTTCCAAGGGTCAAGAGAAGAGGTGATATATGTGATCAAGAAGAGTGCAAGGTCAAAGCTTGGGGATGCCCCCGTGGTTCATCCAAGAATATTTTTAGAAGAATCAAGCATCTAAGATTGCGGATGCCCAAGGCATCCTCTTCTTCATCAACTATTTACCAGGTCACTTCTCGTGGAACTATATTTTTATTCGGTCACATCATATGAAGTTTACTTGGAGCGTCTGTTTTTTTCTTTTGTTTTCTTTTGCTTTCCTCAGTTTTCTCTTGTTTTCCTTGCTGAAATAATAACGTTGGATCCTAGAATTATTTGTTTGGGAGAGAGACACGCTCCGCTTTTTCGTTTGAATACTTTCTATGCTAGTATTCTTAGTTTTTCTTCTAGTTGCTGCAAAAATTCCTGTTTAGCTCTTGTTTTTATTGCATCTCTTATTCAGAGCTGTGAGTTTTAGTAGTGTTATATTAGTACTCTCATGTTTGATTGCTGTAGCATTTAGATAGTTTTTCTTAAAGCATGTTTTGTATGGTGCTTGTTGGGAAAAGAAAATGCTGCTTGAGGTAGAATTTTTAACGGTGCAAGTAGAAGCTTGTATAGACTGTGGATAGAATTTTTCATATCATGCTAGATGTTATTTTAGTTTTAAAGCCTTGTGGTTATTGAGTAGCATGATTAGGCTCAAATATATGAGTGTGTTTAATGTGCCATTGAAAGAATCATGAGTTGTTCTTGTCATATTGAAGCATAAATTTGTGGTGTTCTCCTTTGAATGTTTTATTTAGTTGACTTGGCACATGCTCACACCATGTTTATGACTATGAACCAATCACGAATATCCTCCATGATCATTTAGTTTTTGAACTTGTGGTACCACTTATGCTTTGATTAATGATGTTTATGTCGCAATGCATGATTACGGCTCTTATGCTCTCTTGATTTGTCTCTCGCAGTCTTTTGCTAGTCTCCACCTGTACTGAGTATGAGCTCTACTCGTGCATCCAACTCCAAAAAACCAAAGTGTTTTCCATTGTGTCCACCATACCTACCTACATGTGGTAATTAACGGCCACTCCAAAGTAAGTCTTTTGCTAGCCGCCACCTGTACTGAGTATGAGCTCTACTCGTGCATCTAACTCCAAAAAAACCAAATATTTTCCCATTGTGTCCACCATACCTACCTACATGTGGTAATTAACCGCCACTCCAAAGTAAATTTCTCATGTGTTACCTTTAAAACTTTCAAAATTACTCCTGTTTTGTGCTCCAGTTTTAGCTCATGAGGACGTAAGAGAATCTTTATGTCATTTGTTGATTGGACTTTCACACCCTGGACTAGTGGCTTCATCCACTTATCCCATGGTAGAAGAGCTGGTAGCGGGGTGCCCAGCCCGAAACTAATAAACACGAATTCTCTTTACTATTTTGGCCCCTGATTTATCAGTCAAAGCATAATTGTGTAAACAAAAGAGAAAGAGGGATGACCTTCTACCCAGATGCGTCCTTCTATGGTAGCCGCTCTTGTGAGTCTAGTTGGCTTGTGACATACTGTATTTTCTGTTTACCATTCATTGACATAAGCATACACCTCTCTTAAAAAGTTTTTATACCTCTATTTAATAAAATAAAAGCTCTATCACATGAGTGATCCATGCTTCCCTCCGTGAAGGGCCTTTCTTTTACTTTTATGTTGAGTCTCCATCTTCTAACTTTATGCACGGTTGAGAGAGCATTTTTACCATTCTGAGTTTTATGTGCATTTGTCCCAGAAACATTATTAATTGATTCATGATGTGTTATTGCTTGTTCTCTAATTATTTGTTCTTGTCTTTATCATGAACTTTGAAGGTGTCATGGCATTTATGTTTTTCCCCACTCTCAAGGACTAGCGAAATATCACTTTGACATGCTCTCTCTATACTTGAAACAAACATATATCTTCCGTTGCATTGTTATTCGTGATCTTTTATTTGAGTTACTTCTCATGATGCAAGGTGATGATCAAGTTCTATTTATCATGCTTATGTTTAAGTTCTATGATCTCAGCTTACTTATGCTTTTACATTATTGATGATCAAGTTTATGTTGGTAGCATGTCACCTTAGAAATTATTGTGTTTTTATCGTTTACCTACTCGAGGACGAGTAGGAACTAAGCTTGGGGATGTTGATATGTCATTAATGTATCCTTAATTTCTGATATTCCATGTTGTTTTCTTATTGTTTTCCACATGTTTGATATACACTTTATGTCATTTTTATCGATTTTCCGGACTAACCTATTGACAAGATGCCATAGAGCCAATTCCCTGTTTTCTCCTGTTTTTAGTTTTAGAAAAGTTGTTCTGGAAATATTTTCGGAATTGGAAAATTCAAAGCCCGGAAGTCTTCGAATTCCCGAAGGTTCCACGGAGTCCCGAATAGACCCGGAGGGGGGACTCAAGGGGCCCACACCATAGGGTGGCGCCCCCTTCCTTGGCCGCGCCAGGGGGTGGTGTGGGGACCCCAGGCCTCCACCGCCTCTGCCCTTTCGCCTATTTAATCCCCTCAAGACATAAAACCTAGGGGGATCCCACTTTTTCCTGAGAAACACCCGAGGCCGCCGTAATCGTCATCCCGAGATCGGGAGGGTTCTGGAGCTCTCCCCGGCACCCTGGCGGGAGGGGAATTCATCACCGGAGGGGTCTACATCACCATGCCCTCCTCCGAAGTGATGCGTGAGTAGTTCATCCCTGGCCTACGGGTCCATAGCAGTAGCTAGATGGTTGTTCTCTCCACTTTGTGCCTCATGTATGGATCTTGTGAGCTGCCTATCATGATCAAGATCATCTTTATGTAATGATACATTTTGTGTTTGTTGGGATCTGATGAATGTTGAATGCTATGTATTCTTATTATCAATCTATCATGTTATCTTTATGCTTATGTTATTTATGATCTTGCATGCTTTTCGTTATTAGTAGATGCTCTGGCCAAGTAGATGCTAGTAACTCTAAGAGGGAGTATTTATGCTCGATAGTGGGTTCATGCCTCCTTTTCACATTTGCTCGAGTGAAAGAAACATGACGGATGGAGGATGTGTTGTTGCCATTAGGGAGAAAACAACAATGCTTTGTCTAAGGATGATGTTATTGTTTACATTACACACTTTTCTTATTGCGATTATCTGTTGCTTGCAACTTAATACCCAATGTTTGTTCGGATGATATTCGGAGGGTGGATTTTTAGACATAGATGGAGTTGGATGACGGTCTATGTATTTTGTTGTAATGCCCGCATGAATCACATAGTAATCTTTATATCTTGCATATGCACTACATGTCGATTAGTCATCGCAACAGGTCCCTCGGCTGATCTGCTAGGGTTTTGATTTAGAGAACGTAAAGGCGCTGGTGACGATCGTCGGCTAACAGGGGGCACGATTTACCCAGGTTCGGGGCCCTCGTAGAGGTAAAACCCTTACTCCTGCTCTTTCGATCTGTATTATAAGTAGATCGGTTGCAATGTGGGGGTGCTCAAGTCGATAGTACGATCTCGAGCTCAAGTCTTGTGGTGGTGAAAAGTAGATTGGATCCCACCTTGGTGGTTCTCCTAGCCTTATATAGGTGGCTAGGTCTCAAACCGTGTCCGAGGGGGTTGCAAACCCTAGTTCGAGGTCGGTAGGAGTTTCCTTCTTGACCCGCAAGTTTCGTGGGTGGGCCCTCGTTGGGCCTTCTAGTAGCGCAGGATAACACCTCTCTTTGGGCTTGGGTCTTGGGCCTTGGACCGGGTAGGCTCACCCGATAGGTCCAGGAGTCATCCCCACGTCACTACTGTGCAGCCTTCATTTCTGTCAATTAACCAGCTGTAATTTGTTCACCACGCATGTTATTTATCTTTCACAGAGAGACACCACTAGTGAACTGTGGACCCCGGTCCATTTTCCTCGTACTGATAAAACACCTACTGTTTTCATACTTCTCTCATACTGTTCCTACTGTTTTTTACTCCATACGTTTAACCTCTTTGTGTTCAGCAAAACCGGTGAGATTGACAACCTCACTGCTTCGTTGGGGCAAAGTGATTTGATTGTGTTGTGTAGGTTCCACGTTGTTCTGAACCGGTCGTGCGCCCTGACATCTCATCTGCTTCACCTTCTGAAGTTACTCCTTCCTCCTACTGGTCGATTCAACCTTGGTTTCTTTCTGAGGGAAACTTGCCGGTGCACTCTTCATACCTTCCTCTTGGGGTCTCCCAACGAACGTGTGATCACACGCATCAGGCCCCTATGGCTCCCCTCCGGTTCTCCTCCGGACTCCGTGTGCGCAACAACTTTCTAAGACTTTCGGGCTTCGAATCGTCTAATTCTGAGAATATTTCCAAAAGAACTTTTCTGAAACTAAAAACAACAGAAAACAGGAACTAGCTCTATGGCATCTTGTCAATAGGTTAGTCCTAGGAAATCGATAAATATGACATAAAGTGTAAAGGAAACATGTAGCATATGGCATGAAAACAACATGGAACATCAGAAATTAAGGATATGTTTATGACGTATCAAGTTGCAGGGCACTAATAAGTAATGATATTTTCCTCAAGACTGTGTCAGTCTCCATAATGGGAGCATCTAGCTAGATTCACACAATAAAAAAATGTTATTAGAATTACAAAGTAGTAGCCTAGGTGGACACTTAGAGTTTTGCATGCATGTCACAAGGTGAAGTAGCAGTTTGTTTCTGGCATGGAGTAAAACAACATGTGTAAGCATTTGTTCAACAGTGCGGGAATTTCCAACAAGCCAAAAGTGACGACAATCAAGCTCTGGCTTTGCTAGAATCTTTTACATATCCCTCTTGAAACTTGGGATACAATAAGTGCTGGTCTATGCTACAAAATTTAAAAAAAAAATCTCTACGTAGTCCGCCTAAATAACTATGCAGATAACGAGGCATGCTCATACATGCGAGGATCAGAAAACGACTCACCGGGCAGCAAAATCGATATAGTCGTAGAAGAGTTCTGAACAATTGTAGATCCTCACAACTAGGCCTAGTTGCAAGGATATCGCTAAGTCTTCCATCCTTAGTATCACACATGTAATCCCTCTTATGGCGTGCACGCGTACGCTCGTGTCAACCCGTCAGCGCACCGCCGTTCAGGACTTGGCACCGACGGAGAGAGACGCCTTCCGGAAACTGAAGTTCTCAACACTTGAGAGATAAAATAATTAGAGCTAGGTCTAATCGGGAGAGTATAACTCAAAAATCAAACTAGAAGAGACTCTAATCCTATTAGAGATGTTTGTAATTAGAAGGTCTAATTCGGTTAGAGGTTCTCTAATTGGACTTATAATTAGAGGCTCTAATTCTAGATGCCCTCTAATTATATCTCTAATTCTATGAGAGAGAAGGCCAAAAGGCTCAATTGATGTGTTCTCCAAAGAGAAGGGGTGGGTATTATATATGTATAGCTAGGAGGGAACCTACCAAAGAGGGGGGTGTCTGTTTCACCCTCCTCTTGCTTGGCCGCACCACCCTCCTAGGAGGAGTCGGATTGGACTCCCTTGTGGAGTCCAATGCCTCCACCTCTTTTTTTTTCTTCCTTTTCCCCTCTTTTTTATGTATCCAATAAATTTAGGAAAAAATACTTATAGAAACCTCGTGCACTTTGTGAGACTATGGGCCCCACCCGACATTCCCTAAATATAGGTTTTTCCCCATAGGGGGAAAGTTGCCCCCCTCCGGCACTGCTTCCTTATAAGGAAAGTCCCCCAAAACTCTTCTGGAACTCGTTACACCTATAGGTAAAATCATCGATATTATCTAACGATGTTAGAAACACATTTATAACACCCCGAGGCATCTCACGTCTTCCGTATCTTCTCATATAAATTATACCAAACACCGATATAATTTCTCTCTTATAACAACTTCCCCAAAACCATTCCGATTGACACCGGACTTGTATCTGTGATATCGTAACGACACCAACCATTCATAAAATCAATAACAACATATCATTTCTCTCTTTAAAAGGTTGACATAGCTTAAGGATGTGACCAGTAAAGCCTCCATAACACACAGACATGTTCGGGCACTTACCGAACAATAACCAACAGTTGACTATGGACATCCATGATGACTCCTGTGTGTGTCCCGATGTATGAGGGAACCTTATAAGTTACTCACTTATTCCCTTAACTTCATTATACCAATGATATCATGAGGTGAGACTATGTGATCTAGTCTGATCAAACTCTTTGATCATAACACATATAACTCGTTTATCGATATCGTTCTCTTTTCTCATTCATATCCCTGATGACCTTGTGATTAGATCACACTGTGTCTGGCCATAAGATATGCCATTGGTGATACTGAGAGGGCCCAAAAAATGTATCTCTCTATCATCTAGAAGAGTTAAGTACTAGTTTTGAATGATCTTAGTTCCATTGCACTTTCTAGGTCATACCCAGACATCACCGTTATAGGCCTCAGTTACGACAAGACGATTGATGATATCTACAGTATAACTTTCGATCATGCGGTCACGAGATGTCCTCATAGTATATGAATTATAGCCAATGTTAGCTTAATATGCATTCGCTAATACACATGATTATTGTTTAGTCTCCTTTAGCAACAACATACACTTGGGTCGGTTCAGTACTATTGTTACCCTACCAATAAACTATTATGTTTTGCTAGACTGTCTTCTAAGTCAATGATCAGGAAAATATGATCATCCTACAAAACACAAGATAATCTTAAAGACGGGATTAGAAACTCTTATTTGTTTATTTATTCACATCCGCACAAAGATTTTCCCTTGAAAACTCACTTTTCAAGTGGTATAGCAGTTATAGCATGATGACATAAAATTAATTACGAACTTGGAGATAGAATAAGAACGGAATATTATTGTCTCTAGGGAATACCTCCAACAATAAGCATGGACCTCATAGAATGGTTGCCATTGCCTCTTCGGGTTAACACCATACTACTAGTGATTTACAAATTTAGGAAATAAGGATGTTTCATTCTCCTAAAATATGAGTTACAACAACAATAGTGGCTCGGATATTTCTGGATAATTTATATGATTTGCATGGCATGACAAAAGTAATTATTTCAGATGGGGATCAAGGTGTTCATCAACTCTCCTTCTGACAACAATTATTCAAACCTAGAGACACAACACTTAATCTCAGTTCATTGTATGACCCCCATACAGTTGCGGAGTCTAGTTCATGCAAATCCACAAGCAATTGTCCAAGTGGATCTTCCAGGCTGAATAACGACAGAACAATATGTTTCATTCAACGTTGTAGTTCTTCGTTTATGGTCTTATATGGCGCAAGCCAAATCATGTTGGGTTGCATTTGGACGATATCCCTGCTAACCCGGATATAGCTCAGTGGCTTATAAATTGACTCCCATCATTAAGCAACGCCCAGAGCTCGCACAATCCAGAATGACTATTCAGCCAAAGAAAGAAATACACAAAGTGATATTTAAAGATGTGCGGGACTCGGTGTATCTCCGCCTACAATCCTATGCCCAACAGTTAGATGTTATCCACATCCCAGAAGTAAGGATTCAAGTACTTTGGATCAAGAGGATGGGGGTGCTGCTTACAAGATGCAATTTTCATACACAACATGTATTTGTCATCTATTGCATGGTTTTCTCCTACAATAGGTGATCAAGCCAATCAACCAGACAGTTACCAAATTGTCGGTGCTCTAGATGTACAGGTGCCACCAGAGTTAATGGTTGAAAAACGACTGAATAAATGTGGGAGCTAGATGCAACCTCAAGTATGAGTGCGATGGAGCCCTTTGTGGAATGGCTTTTGCACTTGGGATGATGTCCATGTGTTGTTGAATGATTTATACTAGCATATGGACAAGCTAAAATTCAAGGAGAGGTCCTTTTTCAAGACCAGCTATGTGGACAAAACGCTAAAGGTGAAGAGGACGACGAACGAGCTACTGCCAAGGAAAGACATGAGAGGTTGGCCTGACCGTACTTAGATACAACTCTATGAGTGACTATATGGGAGCTCTTGATGACGATTAAAGTGGTGATGGACAATAATCTCGAAATTCGAAGAGCTCGTGGGCGCTCACTAACTCAGGTTGCTATGCTTGATGAGTTTTGTGCCAATGCATTGTTTATTGACACTGTATCACAGGAGTATTAAAAATTTAAGAATCTACTTGTCCAATGCATTGTCTCTTGACACGGTATCATAGGTCGTATCTAAATTTAATAAAATGGTGCTCATGCATGTATATGATTAGACAATTAGCTATTTTTGCCTATGGTGACGTGCAAAGATTGTATCTTAGCTAAGATACAACCCCACCCTCTCTCTTTATTAAATAGTGTGACACATCAGCAAATTGCATATGAAACTGTGCTAAGAAACCCCCATTGGCATAGGCCTAATGAGTTGATCTAACTTGCGCTTGCGAGTAGTTCATCAAGTTCGCTATTTGGTAGCAGCCGGGCAGTCTAGTTTATCTAGATCTCGGCCCATTGGCTCATCGAAAATCATATAACCGAGTCATGTAGGAAATGCTCGTTGTTCTCCCTCATCCATGAACTTGGGTACATCGGATTCCGTCTTCCTCGGATAACATTGGTTATTGTATCGTGATATGTGTGCGTGAGAAGAATCGTGTACCGTAAGGCTATGTCAGCTACTAGGAAATAAAAAAACATCGATAAATAATTAAATATGCATATAACTTAAGGAAAAAAATAGCGTGCTATGAGAAATAGAGACATCCTACTCCAGATGCTATGCACGCTATAGCGTGATAATAGCGTGCTATATCAAAATAGCATTTAAAAAAAACTATCAAATATATCTCAAAAATTGAAAATTTTGGACAATAATAAATAATATAGTCCAAAAATATCAGAACAATATATGTATAACCACATAAAAATTGTTCTCTATTTGGTTAGATCCTAACATCGACATCCGCGGAGCAATAACACTGTATAAATTACTTATTCAGAATTATAATTAAACCTAGCGATTTTATTCAGAATTATAAATCTAACGATGTCATCTTCATGATTGTTTTTCATCGCCACGAAAAATATGAAGCAACTTTTCCTTCTTCCTTAGACGGAAAAACTCGGCATTTGGCCCGATTGGCTGGAAAATAATAGCGCGCTACAATGTTACATTGTTTTAGTGTGATATAGCAATGCTATTTCGTAAATAGCGCAATAGCGAGCAAAAGTGTTAAAATTTAGCGTGGACCCATCAGATATGCTATATCGTGTTATTAGCGCCGAAATAGCTATTTTAGTTTAATTTTATGCTCGAACAACAAAACTAGTTAGTAGTGCAAACATCGGAACGAAATTTGCACCTAATTTTTTTCTAACTAGCTAGTGTCATGAGTCTTTGGGTTCCACTGTATCATCATCAACCGGTCATCTCAAATCCTCCCCCTTCTTGATCCTCCTCATCCTCGCCATCACCTCGTCAAAGGCTATGTCGAAGGCATCCCTCATGAGGAAAATAATGTAGTTTCTCTTTCGTTGTAAAACTTGTGTTTTGGGCTAATTTGTATGCCGTAGCATGTCTTAATCTTATGGTAAACCTGTGCGGCTTTATTAATTTAAGGTCGTACAAGTCTCGAGCTATTTCTTCTTCCTCATCCATGAACTTTGGTTCATCAGATTCCGTCCTCTTGGGCACGACGACTAGAATTGTATCGTGATCTCCGTGTGTGAGAGGAATCATGTAACGACAGTCAGCGCCTAGGCTATGTCGGATATCAGGAAATGAAAAAAGCCATTTATAAAAATGCAGATAAGTACTTTTAGTTTAACTTTATGTTCCAGCAACAAAACTAGCTAGTACACTAGGAGCATTGAAACAAAATTTGCATTTTTTAGCTAGCTAGTGTCACGAGTCTTTGGTGCCACCATATCATCGTTAACAGGCCATCCCAAATCCTCTCCGCTCTTGATCCTTCTTATTCTCGCCATCGCCTCATCAAAGGCTATGTCGAAGGCATCCCTCATTTCCCCCTGGAAATTCACCCCGGGGTCCTTGTACAGAAATCTGGGGATCATCTTGATGACCTCCTCCCTCATGTCGGCCACCTCGTCGTCAGTGTACCTGGTCAGCACCTCCTCGATGTCCACCTTCCCTTGGAGGACCTCGTCGGAGTCGATGAACACCCAGTAGGGCCGGTCACCGCCGTCCGGGTCCGGGTGGTGCCAGCGGTACTGCTTCTTGAACGTGGACTCGTCGTGGAAGAAGACGGGGATGCATCCGGCCATGATGGAGTCCACCGAGGAGCGGCGCATGAAGGAGTCTCCTTGCGGCTGCAAGCAAAAGCGGGACGAGGCGAAGACGGAGACGATCCTTCGCGGTGAGTGGCAGGTGAGGAAGCCCTCGAAGCCGTGGCTGCAGTCGACGAGCCCGCACCGGCTCGACGAAGCGCAGGCGTCGATGATGCGGTCGCGGATGGCCAGCACCCCCTTGGCGCGCCGCGCGCCGGCGAAGGCGAAGAGCCGCGGTCTGTCCGCGGCGCGGACGCGCGCCTGCCACGCGGCCACGGCGTGCGCTGACGCCGGGTGGAAGTAGCTCGGGTACGGCACGGCAAAGTCCTGGCGCGCCCAGACGTTTGACTCGTAGGTGAGGACCGTCATGTTGCCGGACTCCGGGTGCTCGAGGAAGTTGTTACCGCACACCCTCTCGGCGCCGGCGTCGCCGTCAAGCTCGTTGTGCCGGAACATCCACGTGGTCTTGGCGGCGACCATGAAGTGGTCGCGGCCCCTGAAGGCTGCCCAGTGCGGTCGCGACGACAGCCAGCGGAGGAACTCGGACGAGGGACCGTTGCGCACCGTGGCGTTGAAGCCGCAGCGGTGCTGCTCGACATCCAGAGCCGGGTAGTAGGGGACGTACACGGCCGTGGCCGCAGCCGGGTCGTCGGTGAGGCACTCGTACCGCAGCATCCGGTTGTGCACGATCACCTCCAGGGCGTACTGGTCCGTGTTGTACCTGCGGCCCCGCAGCTTGCACGTAAGCACCATATGATGTGTGGATGCGGATACTTGTAGGATTTACGAGCTTACCATCCGGTGTTGGGGATGACGCCGGTGTCACCGTCGCTGCCGTCGCCGCTGGCGGGAGTGAACACGGGGCCCATGCCGGCATTGGCCATCAGGGAGCACATATGGTACTCATCCTGAAACAAATGGGAGCCCTCGACGCAGTGCCTGAGAACATCGAACCGCGACGGCACATCCACCATGTACACGAGCCTCCCGTCGCACGACGGCGATGCCGCCGATGAAAGTCGTCGTAGAGCGCCATCCTGATCATTCATGGGTACAGAAAGTGGCAGGACGGCGAGCGAAGCACCGGAGTCGTGAGAGCGAGACGTGAGGAGGTTGAGGTGGATGAACTGGAAGTGGAGTAGGCAGGAGATGAGCCATGAGTCAAGGATGAGGACGCCGAAGAGGACGTACTTGGGGTAGTGAGCTTCCATGGCTGCCTAGCTAGCTTGATGAGGAGTGGATAGCACGCATCTGGTTTTAGGTCGATATATGGCTGAGGGGTTTAGAAGGGGATTTGTGAAGCAAGTTGTATCAAACACAAGTGGTAAGTTTAGTATACTTAGTTTATACTCCTAGCTACTAGCATTAAGTTTTGACCTTTGACCATGATAAATTAAGTATAGTAGAGAAATTTAGTTATTTTGGGCTAAGCTAGTTGTGGGTATCGGTGTGCGTACCTGGTCCCTGACCTGTGCCCAAGTCAACTTGTTGATGGTTATTGCAAAGCGCTTTGACAGCGAGCTTGAAAAAATGTTACAAGTTTATATTTTTCGAATCATATAGTTGGTGTAGGTTTTACTGAGATCAGTTCTATACTACTGTACAAGGCTTTTTTTTTCTGGAAATTCTCGTGCGTGAAAGTTTTAATGAACAGTAGAAATGCTAATAGTTTTAGCAGATTTATCTGGCAAGACGATATTAAAAGCTTTCTTACAAAATTGAATAGCATGCTCATACACATTTTTACCTATAAATATTTAGCCATAGGCCCGTAGCTATTTGGCGTTAAACCTTGATTTGATCTTCGGTGTATGAGTTTTATTATTAATTTTTATTTAACACAGTTGATACCATAAAATGTTTCTTAATCCTAAATTGATTTTGAAAAGGCTTATGACAAAGTTAGATGGCCTTTTCTTCAGCAGGTGTTGCGGATGAAGGGATTCCATCCTACGTGGTGCG
This sequence comes from Alopecurus myosuroides, assembly GCA_028641055.1. NCBI lineage: Eukaryota > Viridiplantae > Streptophyta > Magnoliopsida > Poales > Poaceae > Alopecurus > Alopecurus myosuroides. The sequence goes on along the minus strand of CM054063.1, from coordinate 325,605,474 downwards.
ACTGGGTAGCTAAATTCATTCAGAAAGGTAGTGTGGGCATTCGTGTAAATGATGACATTGGTCATTATTTCCAGACAGCAAAAGGGTTGAGGCAAGGAGATCCACTATCTCCGGTTCTTTTCAATTTAGTGGCTGACATGTTGGCCATTATTATTGAGAGAGCCAAGGAGGACGGTCAGGTTGGTAGTTTAGTTCCCCATTTAGTTGATGGTGGGGTATCGATTTTACAGTATGCGGATGACACCATTCTTTTCCTTGAACATGACCTTGATAAGGCAGTGAACATGAAGCTCATTCTATCCTTATTCGAGCAGCTTTATGGACTTAAGATTAACTTTCATAAAAGTGAAGTCTTCTGTTTTGGGAAAGCATCAGAACATCAGGATGAGTATAAAAATATTTTTGGCTGCGAAAGTGGGGCTTTACCTTTTAAATACCTTGGTATTCCAATACATTATAGGAAACTTCTCTTAAAAGAGTGGAAAATGGTGGAAGATCGTTTTGAGCAGAAGTTGTCATCCTGGGCGGGGAAACTCTTGTCTTATGGAGACAGATTAGTACTCATTAATTCGGTTCTCACTAGCCTTCCAATGTTTTTCTTGTCCTTTTTCGAAATTCCGGTGGGAGTTAGGAAAAGGCTCGATTACTTCCGCAGTAGGTTCTTTTGGCAAAGTGATCAACAGAAGAGAAAATATAGATTGACGAAATGGAGTATTGTTTGTAGACCAAAAGACCAAGGGGGGCTAGGAATCGAATTGTTAGACATTAAGAACAAATGCTTGCTGAGCAAATGGCTCTTCAAACTTCTTAATGAAGATGGTGTGTGGAATGAACTGCTCACTAACAAATACCTAGGGGACAAAACTCTAACTCAGGTAAAACCAAAACCAACGGATTCCCCATTTTGGCGGGGTATCTTATCGGTTAGACATGATTTATTTTCCTGTGGATCTTTTATTGTGGGCAATGGTCTACATACTAGATTCTGGGAGGATATCTGGCTTGGGGACAAAGCACTGGCTAATCAATACCCCAGACTATATAACATTGTCAGAAACAAAAATGTTCTTGTGGCTGATGTGCTGTCAAATGCACCACCAATAAACATTCAGTTTAGGAGAAATCTGTTTGGAAATAGTTGGAATGATTGGTTGCAATTAGTTCAACAGGTGATGCATATTTCTTTGTCCAATGACGAGGATTCCTTTATTTGGAAGTTGAACCAGAATGGGACATTCTCTGTTCGATCCATGTATATTGACTACATGAATGATCAACCCCCTTTTCAGCACAAGTATCTATGGAAAATGAAAATACCACTCAAAATTAAAATCTTCATGTGGCTACTCAATAAGCGAGTGATTCTCACTAAAGATAACCTGACCAGGCGCAATTGGCAGGGCTGCACTAAATGTGTGTTCTGTTCTCTTGATGAAACAATAGAACACCTGTTTATTTCGTGTCCTTTTATTATTAAAATATGGAGATTGCTTCATTTTACTTTCAATATTCCTCCCCCTTTGAGTATGGACCATATGTTTGGTGATTGGCTTCATGGCATTGCTAAAAATGATAAACAACGAATTAGGATTGGCGTTTGCGCCTTTGTTTGGGCTGTATGGAATTGTCGTAATGACGCAATTTTTAACAAGATACAACATGCTCATTTCTTACAGGTGGTACACAAGGCTATCTATTGGATTTCTTCATGGTCCCTCCTTCTACCACAAGACCAGCGCCATTTTATGGAGGCTGGATGCAACCGGTTACTGGCTATAATACGGGCTATCCTCTTCACCAACGGGTGGCAGCATGATCGAAGAATTACTTCTTCGTAGTGAAGCTTTAGAGTGCACGTCTTTTTTGCTCCATCTTTTTTGTACTTGATCTTTTGATCAACAGATTATGTAATACTTGGATTGTGTTTCTTTGGTATTAATAAGAAGCCGTATGCATCCCTCCGATGCAGAGGCTGGGACTTTCCCCCTTTTCAAAAAAAAAACAGGAATATATGGTTTCTCAATAGGTATAACAGAATTAACAGTGTGAACTTGTAATTATATTATACTTAAACTGTCTTTAAATGGCTCATGATAATTGTCCCGCTTTTTTACCTAGGGATATTAATATAAGAGGCAAAAGATTTACATAATTCAACAAACATTTGAGAGTCAAGTCCAAACTTGGCACTAAGTTGATTAAAACTGGTAGTTTCAACAAAATACTTTTACCTTTGTCAACCTCTCAATTTTCAACGTTGCGTTGCATCCTTTTAATAAGATCTTATTTAATCCATTTACTTGCTTGCTTATAAAAACACTATAATAAACATCCAACATTTTCTTGTCTTGGTGAGAAAGCCTTATAGTATAAAAATATAGCAGTTGTCTCTTCAGAAAACTCATGATTGGGACGTTCGAGCATTAATAATTTAAGTCTCCCGCAAACTTGAGCAATGCTCGATTTTTTTTATAAATATAGTTTCTATCCTAATAAATTCATGACTATAGTTTCTATCCTAATATGGCGATTCCTCCGCCGCAGGCGATTCCCCCGCCGTGGCCCCTCTCCTCCCTGTGTCGCCCTTCCCCGAGTCGCCCCTCCCCGTGCCGCACCCCCTGCGCCGTCTCTCACCGTCTCCGTTGCCCCACCCCTCCCCGATGCGGCCGTCCTCGTCGGGCGATTCCCCCGCGTCGCCAGTCCGCTGCGTTGGTGACGTCGAGGGTGACGCTTCTGATGAGGTCGACCGGCTTTCGTGCGCGTCCACGCTCTCTGGCGGAAGCTCCCCGCCCCGGTAATGCGAGGCCTCTGGTGCTGGTTTCTCGGCGAGGGATAGGGGCAGAGTCCTCCCAATTTGCGCTTCTCAGTCAGGTTTCACCTCGTTGTCAGGGCCGCACTCTCAACTTCCAGTGCTGGATCGAGATTCGGTGGCGGTGGGAGCGTTTCGGATTGACATCCAGTGGGCAGCGGCCGGTCCGGCTCCGCCATGGCCATGCGATCGCGCGGCATTCCCGTCTCTCGACGATGGTGTATGCGTGGATGCGTCGAGCACGGTGGGACCAGGGCTGTGATCCTGCTTGACCCCACATGACAGTGATAGTGGGTTCGAAGAGGACGTGGTGGAAGAGATTTTTGACCAGCTGTGGGCATTTCCGTCTTATCGTCGCAGAGGAGATAATCCTCGAAGCTTCCTACGCTGGACCCAAAAGGGTATCAGAGACTCCGAGGGCTCCATCTCCGATTGTTTCACTGCCCCTAGATCCTCTCTCCTCCGCCATCGATCTCGCCCCTTCCGGCCGTCACCTGCCTCCGGATCCTCCTCGTTTTCTCAAGCTCTTCGTCATCAGATGCAGGCGTCCCGTTCCGGTAGGGGGCGCGGCCGCGGTCAGGGTGGCTCGCACCCAACCGCGACGGCACCTACCCCGCATACTCAGGCGGCATCGACGACGGCTGCGACCTCTACTCAACATGCCAAGCCCCATGCCCCCCCAAGCGAAAGGTCCTCATGAAATTTTTAAGGTATCAGCGATTCCCTCAATGATATCGGACTTATCAGTCGCGCAAGCCCAATGCTCCGATTGCGCAGCAAGCTGGTTCTAGTGGTCAACAAGGTGGATTAGTTCCTGCTGGTCCTATGTCTCAGCCTCAACCTGCTCTGTCTGATGGATCAGCATCATCCCATTCTGCTAGCTCTGAACTCCCAGCTATGCCTGAGCAAGTTCTTGACCCTAGATACAGTAAGGTGATTTGTATCAATTGTGGCGATCTAGGGCACTTTGTTGGAAATTGTGTCAAGCCTAAGGTTTGCTTCATTTGCAACCTACCTGGCCACCGGTGAGTGCCTATCCAGAATGGAAGAACATCCCACTGCAGATTACTTTGAGGGTGGAAATCCTGGTCTGGGCTTCACATTGACAGTCCGGATACAGACTCAACTAGATGGCTGAATTCTGCCAATTGTGGTGTTATTAATGTGAAGAAAGGAACATTGTGCCTGGTGGAGCTTGAAGCTAACTTCAACTCAATTTTCTGCAAAGACAGATCCTGGCCGTGGCAGATCACGGAGCTGGATACAAACTCTTTCCTGGTGAGGTTCCCTCCTTGGAAGAAAGTATCTGACTTAAGTGAGTTTCCAACGTTGACCTTGAGAAAGAAGGAGTTACTGTCAAGATCACTTCCTAGGATGGTGAGGTCAAGGAGTACGGTTATTGATGGTGTAGATCTTGCACTCGTTGGGAGACCCCAAGAGGAAGGTATGAGCACAACATCAGTTTCCCTCAATAAGAAACCAAGGTTTAATCGACCAGTAGGAGGAAGGAGTAACTTCAGAAGGTTGAAGCAGCTGAGATGGCAGGACGCACTACCGGTTCAGAAGCAATGTGGAACCTACACAACACAATAAAATCACTTTGCCCCAACGAAGCAGTGAGGTTGTCAATCTCACCGGTTTTGCTCAACACAAAGAGGTTAAACGTATGGTGTGGAAAACCGTATGAAAGTAGTAGAAGCAGTATGAAAGCAGTGTGTGTATTATCAGTATGAGAAAATGGACCGGGGTCCACAGTTCACTAGTGGTGTCTCTCCGTGAAAGATAAATAACATGCATGGTGCAGCCGGGAAATTGACAGAGATGAAGGCTGCACCGTAGTGCATATGCAAGACATAAAGATTACTATGTTATTCATGCGGGCATTACAACAAAATACATAGATCGTCATCCAACTACATCTATGTCTAATAATCCACCCTCCGAATATCATCGGAACAAACGTTGGTATTAAGTTGCAAGCAACATATTATCGCAGTAAGCAAAGTGTGTAATGTAAACAATGTAAACTAAGTAAACATCGTTGTTTTCTCCATAATGGCAACAACATATCCTCCATCCGTCACGTTTCTGTCACTCGAGCACAGATGCAAAGGAGGCATGAACCCACTATCGAGCATAAATACTCCCTCTTGGAGTTACTAGCATCTACTTGGCCAGAGCATCTACTAATAACAAAGAGCATGCAAGATCATAAATAACATAAGCATGAACATAACACGATAGATTGATAATCAGAAGACATAGCATTCAACATTCATCAGATCCCAGCAAACACAACATGTAGCATTACATAAAGATGATCTTGATCATGTGAGGCAGCTCACGAGATCTAAACATGAGGTACAAAGTGGAGAGAACAACCATCTAGCTACTGCTATGGACCCGTAGTCCAGTGATGAACTACTCACGCATCACTTTGGAGGAGGTCATGGTGGTGTAGACCCCTCCGGTGATGAATTCCCCTCCCGGCAGGGTGCCGGGGAGAGCTCCAGAACCCTCCCGATCTCGGGATGACAACGACGGCGGCCTCAGGTGTTTCTCGGGACGAAGTGGTATCCTTTTAGGGTTGATATGTCGGGGGGTATAAATAGGCGAAAGGGAAAAGGCGGTGGAGGCCTGGGAGCCCCACACCACCCCATGGCGCGGCCAGGGGCGCGCCTCCCTATGGTGTGGCCTCCCTGTGGCTCCCTCCGTGCCTCTTCGGGACTCCGTGGATCCTTCGAGAATTCTAGGACCTCCGGACTTTGAATTTTCCAATTCCGAGAATATTTCCCGAACAACTTTTCTGAAACTAAAAACATCAGAAAACAGTGAACTGGCTCTGTGGCATCTTGTCAATAGGTTAGTCCGGAAAATCGATAAAAATGACATAAAGTGTATAGCAAACATGTAGGAAACAACATGAAAACAACATGGAACATCAGAAATTAAGGATACGTTTATGATGTATCAACATCCCCAAGCTTAGTTCCTACTCGTCCTCGAGTAGGTAAACGATAAAAACACATAATTTCTGAGGTGACATGCTACCAACATAAACTTGATCATCATAATGTAAAAGCATAAGTAAGCTGAGATCATAGAACTTCAACACAAGCATGATAAATATAATACTAACAATTAAGCATAGCAATCACCTTGCATCATGAGAAGTATAACAAATAAATGATCATGTATAACAATGCAACGAAAGATATACGTTTGTTTCAAGTATAGAGAAAACATGGCAAAGTGATATTTCGATAGTCCTTAAGAGTGGGGCAAAACATAAATGCCAGGACACCTTCAAAGTTCATGAGGAAGACTAGAAAAAATAATTAGAGAACAAGCAATAACACATCATGAATCAATTAATAATGTTTCTAGGACAAATGCACATAAAACTCAGAATGGCAACTATGCTCTCTCAGTTGTGCATAAAGTTAGAAGATGGAGACTCAACACAAAAGTAAAAGAAAGGCCCTTCGCAGAGGGAAGCAGGGATCAACTCATGTGCTAGACCTTTTATTTTATTAAACAGAGGTATAAAAGCTTGACACTCCTCCCATCCCTCTTACACAAACCATCGCTAACCGAGTCCTCGGGTGCCTGCCAACAATCAGATACCGTGGAGGAGTGTCTATTTTTTTAGAGAAGTGTATGCTTATGTCAACGAATGGTAAAAAGAAAATACAGTACGTCACAAGCCAACTAGACTTCACAAGAGCGGCTCCCATAGAAGGACGCATCTGGGAAGAAGGTCATCCATCTTTCTCTTTTGTTTACACAATTATGCTTTGACTGATAAATCAGGGGCAAAAATAGTGAAGAGAATTTGTTGTTATTTTTTGGGGCTGGGCACCCCGCTGCCAGCTCTTCTATCATTGGATAAGCGGATAAAGCCACTAGTCCAGGGTGTGAAATTCCAATCAACAAGTGAGATAAATATTCTCTATTTACGTCCTCACGAGCTAAAATAGGAGCACAAAACAAGAGTAATTTTGAAAGTTTTAAAGGTAACACATGATCAATTTACTATGGAGTTGCAGTTAAATACCACCTGTAGGTAGCTATGGTGGACGCATTTGGTAAAATTTGGTTTTTGGGAGTTGGATGCACGCGTAGAGCTCATACTCAGTACAGGTGGAGGCTAGCAAAAGACTGGGAGCGACAAATCAAGAGAGAAAAAGAGCCATAATCATGCATAGCGACATAAACATCATTAATCAAAGCATAAGTGGTACCATAAGTTCAAAAACTAAATGATAATAGAGACTATAAGTGTCTGGTTCATAGTCATAAATATGGTGTGAGCGTGCGCCAAGTCAACCAAATAAAACATTCAAAGGAGAGCACCACAAATTTATGCTTCAATATGACAAGAACAACTCATGATTCTTTCAATGGCACATTAAACACTGTCGGCTATTTGAGGCTAATCATGCTACTAAAAAACCACAAGGCTTTAGAATTAAATAGCATCTATCATGATATGAAAAAGTCTAGCCACAGTCTATACAAGCTTCTCCTTGCACTGTTATAAATTCTACCACAAGCAGCAGTTTCTTTTCCCAACAAGCACCATACAAAACATGCTTTAATAAAAACTCTCTAAATGCTAACGCAAGCAAACATGAGATTAACAACATAACACTACTAAAACTAACAGCTCTGAACAAGAGATGCAATTAAAACAAGAGCTAAACAGGAATTTTGCAGCAACTAGAAGAAAAAGTAAGAATACTAGCATAGCAAGTATTCAAACGAAAAAGCGGAGCGTGTCTCTCTCCCAAACAAGGAATTCTAGGGTCCAACTATATTATTGCAGCAAAGAAAACAAAAGTAAAACAAACAGACGCTCCAAGTAAACTTCATATGATGTGACCGAAAAAAATATAGTTTCATTAGAAGTGACCTGATAGATTGTTGATGAACAAGGGTGATGGGGGGATAGTAACCCGGTAGGCCCACTTCAAGGTATAATCCGGCCCGAGGTGAGCTGAGCAATACCCGGATAGGGGTAAAGAGGTTACTAGAAGGCCCAAAGGCTTGTGAGATTCGTAACCCGGCTTGTGGGTTGCGATAAGGAAAGTTAGGCTTTGTATGTGGGGTTCGAGTAGGACTCAAGATGTGCCTTGAAGGGCAAGTTAGGGGTGTACGGGTGCTTTATAAACCGGCCCCTAGGTTTAGTTTGCCAGAGATTCAAGCCATAGTTGTAACACCTGTTATCAAGTATCCAGCATTATTGATATCGAGATCCGGCGAGTTATTCCCCGGTTCTTAGATCGCTTTCGCCATGTCTTCCTTTGAGCTAAACCCTCTCCCGAATACCTGTGTCGACTTGCCCCAAGATCAGTTACCCCAGGTAACATCTGCCGTGATTATCCCACGACAGTTGGCGCCCACCGTGGGGCCTGCGTCCAAAGGTGTTTACATCACGGGAGAAGCTCGGAAGAGCATGAAGAACCTCATCGTCGAAGAAATCTACGTCAACAGCAAAGGAGAGAAGATGGTAGACGATTCTGGCTGGGGGCCAGAGTCGGATCACCTCGAAACCGGATCCATCGTGACAGTCGGCAGCATCAACGTCTTCATCGGTATGGTATGTACTTCCAGTTCGAATTGTGATAATATTGGATCTGATTCTGTGTCAGGGGAAGACACGTATGTCCGATCGGAAAAAGAAGAGTCGATTGGAACAACGGGTCAGATAGAGAGGGAGGATGATACCGAGTCCATACGGGATTTATTGGAGGATCGATATGAAAAGGAAAACAGCGAGGAAGAACAATACGAATCTACACCGGGCATCATGCGCCGGGTTGCAGTTTATGCGGCTCCCGCGACCAATCTCAATCAAGAAAGCGCGGCCGCGGCGCCAGCCGGGGCGGTTCAGGCAGCGGCCCAGCAGCAAGGAGCAGTCGACCCGGTCTTGGCCCAGGTCGATGGAGAGTCGGCGTCTGTCACCAGTCGCCCAGCAGACGAGGAGCGACACGCAAATATGTTCGGGTTCCAAGCAAACCGGACACCGGGGGCGGGCCCCTCAAACCCGCGTCACCCGGCTCTGTTTGATAATAATTTGATTTTGGACCCCACAGTCTTGGCCACAGTTATTACCCCGGAAAACGCGGCAGAGCGTGTAAGAGACCTGGACGTGGCTCGTCGTGCATTGGAGCAGCAAAGAAGGCAAGTGGAAGCAGAAAGGCAGGGGATGGTCGCGCGGCAGCGCGAATTGGATGACCGAGAGACCCGGCTCCGGGAGGAAACGACAAGGATACACCAAAGGCACCGAACTATGCTGCCGGCAACAGGAGGGGTTATTAACCCGACTGCCCTGGTGTTCACGCCTCAAGATCAGCCGATTCCACCGACGAACCAAGGGACCATACCGCGACCTTCAACGGGAGCACGTCCGGTGAACGCGCCAGCCGGGTTACCTTTGCCACAGACGGGGGCGACAGCCGGCAATACCATGCCGCCACCACCATCGCGATTCCGCACACCAGCAGGTCATTACAACAACCCCATGGACAACGTGTACGCAGCAACGCTCGCATTAAACCAGATTCCTGTGGGAGACTCGCCTCATGCGGAAGGAACCCGACGAGCAATCGATCTGCTACATACCGCGGTAGCACAGCAAGCCAATTATCCGGATCATAGAAGCGGGATGCATGGGACGCCGTACGCCAGTCAGCAACAGGGCAATGTCCAAACAAGTGCGGCACAACGAAGGGAAGAGCAGCAGCAAATGCCGCCTCCACCGCGTATCCAGACAGTACCAGTAGTATCAGCAGCGCAGGCGGTGGTGGACAGTTCCAGAGCCAGAAGAGCCGGGGCCGGGTCTGCAGCACACGAGTTACCGGCGGTGCCGCACCCCGCGGTACCCCCAGCCGGGTCACGCGTTTCCCGGGCAAGACCAGCCCCAACCACCCTTGCGGGACCAAAGTGCCTCTCGGACGATATCAGGGCAGAACCTTACCCGGAGAAGTTCAAAGAACCGGGGAAAGTAGTGAATTACGAGCCAACAATGGATCCGGAAACGTGGTTGAGCAGCTACGAGATGGCAATGTCAATTCGCAATGCATCCGAGAATCTCCAAGCCAAGTTCATGTACTTAATGATGTCAGAGGGAGCAGCAAAGTTGTGGTTTACCAATTTACCGGAGAAGTCGATCAAATCGTGGGAGGAGCTAAAAACCGCATTTATCAAGCACTTCCATGGGACATGTAAGAAGTTATTTACTATTGACGATTTAGAAAGATGCGTTCAGAAGAAAGGAGAATCAGCACGCAGCTGGGTACGCCGGGTTATGGAGATACTCCACTCGTCTACAGATATCCAACCAAAGGACGCGCTACAAGCCATGGCGAAAACATGTAAGTATGTTCCCTTAGTGCAAAAGCTAACCCGCATGAAATCCAGTAGAAATGCAGCGGAGGTTACGATGGGAGAGTTAATGGATGCATGCAACAAGCACGCTGCAACGGATACTACAGAGGAGGAAGTTGATGACAAGAAGGCAAAAGCAAACGCAAGTAACAGTGGGAAAACCGGCAATGGATCGGCGCCAAACAATAATGGAAGTAACCAGAACAAGCGCCCGTTTGAGGGGAATTCCGAGTTTGTAGCCAATACGGAGGCCGGGTCTTCAAGACCTAGATCCGAAGGGAATTTTAATACTGGAAATCACAATGGGGGACACTACCAAGGACCTCCAAGACCAAGCAACAGTTGGGACATATTTAGGATGGCGTGCCCGAAGCATAGCAGGAATGGCAAGCCGGCCAATCATTCATTGGAGCAATGTGCCGACTTACAAAGGTGGAAGAACGAGGAAGTGAACAGAGCTATGCGAGGTGCGGGCCGAGGAGGAGGTCCGGGTCTAGGTGGAAACTTGGGTAACGGACCGCACCCAGCCGGCAATCCGCCAGCTGGAAGTCAAGGTAACAATCAAGGTGGAGCAGGAGGTTTTCAAGCTAACCCCAAGCAGCTGGGTCAGTATCATGTGCACACTACCGGAGGCTCTAGCAAGGATAAGAAGATACTGAAACAAGCAGTTAATTCGGTCTCTTCCGCTGTTCCAAGATATTTGAGGTGGTCAGAACAGGAGGTAACATGGAGCAGGAGAGATCACCCGGACAGGATTGATCACCCGGGAGTCTTAGCGTTGGTAGTAGCACCACAGGTCAATGGTTACGAGCTAAAGAAAGTCTTGATGGATGGAGGGAGTAGTATTAATATCCTATACTGGGAAACTTTTCTGCGCATGGGCTTAAAGGAATCACAGCTGCAAAAAAGCACAACAGTTTTTCACGGGATAGTGCCAGGTCATTCGGCATGCCCCGAAGGAAAAGTGGCATTGGAAGTAGCTTTCGGGGAGTCAAAGGACAATTATCGAGTCGAGTGGCTTACCTTTGAGGTAGTAAAGTTGCGCAGTCCTTATCATGCATTGTTTGGAAGGCCGGCTTATGCCAAGTTCATGGCAAGACCGTGTTATGTGTACCTACAGCTGAAGATCCCGGGTCCTAAGAAGACCATAACCATACATGGAAATCGAGATATAGCAGCTGAATGTGATGAGGGAGATGCGGCAATGGCCGAGCAAGCTTGCAGGAAGGAAGAGCTCAAACATTATCGTTCTAAGGTGGACCTAGAAGAGAGGGCGACGTCAAAAAAGCCAACCCCTGAAGGGGACAAAGCAGAGATTAGGGCAGAAAAGGACCTTAAGATGGTAGGTTTCATCAGGGGCGAACCTTCCAGATCCCCTAACAGAGAAGAAGACGTACTGCCACACGCAGCTGATCACGCTCCAAGGACGGTATACCCGGATTGGCTAGCAAAGCCGATACTCGTTATGAAAAGGCCAGGCGAATGGAGAATAAGCATCGGCCACGCCAGTGTGAGGCCGATTCCCGAGAATAACTAAAGCAGTGTAATCGACGGCGGGTTTCATACGCACTCTTTTCCTTACCAGGGTACCTACGGGGACTGGAAGGTTTTTAATGAGGCGGCCTGCTGATTCAAAAAAAAAAAAAAAAAAAAAGAAATTTTTATCAATAAAAGAAGATGGTTTCAAGTCTTATCATGGTCTTTGCTTCAGTTACAAGTAAGTAACATTGTTATTATCAGTACATCAGTATCATTGAAATACATTGCGTGAATATAGGTCTCCGGGGGTGATCTGCTTCAATAAGTAATCACAAAACCCGGAGACCCGGCCATGATGCCTATGAGCTATGGGGGCTGATTACTCGTAGAAACGGGTGCGGCTGCAATCCTATAACTGGACGAAGGAGCCAAATTTCTTGATTATTCTTACTTAAGCTCGGTGTGACTCGCGCTAAAGTGGCATGATCTGTTCACTTACGATTACAATCAAACTATGCAGCCCAAAGGGGCTTGCTTGATCTTGTTTTTCGTATAGATGCAACGACATGGTATCCACGCGAAAGCCGGCTTATAGTACAAGATAATCAAAAGGGTCATCTAAACCACAAGTCTATGCAGAGTATAAGGCTAAAATAGCCGGAAACTCAACAAGTATTAAGCATGACTTCAGTATTTATGCGAACAGCTATTGGTCTTCAGCTTGGTAAACAGCAGTGTGTCATCTGAGAAAGGCCACGCCCCCATAGCTCGTACTTTGGGTCATGGGGGCTGGGGACTTCGAAACAGAAACAAACTGTTTAACTACTAAAGCCTGTAAACCTTAGTTTCCGAGTATTGGGGACTTAAAGAAAAGTCCGTCTATCAAAACCTCCGATACTCGGTTAGCCGAGTCTCGAAAGGGCATCAAAAACAAAAATTCAAAGTATCGAGAATAAGCTTATACGAAACACGAGGATCGAGATTATCAAAAGCCAGGGGAGGCAAAGAGTTATCATAAGTTAACAAGCATACAGTCATAGTATCAGCATCAATGGTGCACAGGCGCACCGCAAAAAAATCATATCAGTCTCGAGAAACGCAAAGCACTAGGCAGCGTCCTACTCGGCGTCCTGAGAGTGGTCCTCCGGGTCTAAGTCTTGGACTTGCTCCTTGGCCTTGCCAGCAGTTTTACCCGGGCTCTTCACATCTGGACGAACAGGCGGAGGCACGGCTGGGGTAGAGGTAGACGGCTTTACGCCCAGCTCTGCTTCCCTCTTTGCAGCCTCTTCCTTCCTCCTAGCCAGATCAGTCGACCATTTGTCCAACATATCAATAGGGGGGGGTGCCTCCACCAGGATAACCTTGCCCTCAGAATCATACGAGCTCATAATCGTGTTTAGATCCATCTTGTCGGCCAAAGCTGTGGCTGAAGGACGTATCGCAGATTGTATAGCTTTGAAATCCTGGGGCTTGAATTTGGATCCGTCAGCTTTAAACTCTGGGAACCCGGATACTATCTTCGCCGGGTCAAGCTTTGGAAAATAAGCCTTCGCCAGCGTTAAAGCCCGGGTCATACCAATTCGGCAGGACGAACGCTTCAGTATTTCAATCCATCCAGGTGCTGTGGAAAAGGCCTGTATAAGGTTCTCCTCGCCCGGGTATACCTCAGAAGGCCACTTGATAGCATCCAGCAAAAGTTTCGTGCCGGCAAAAAACGTCCGGAGCACAGTCTTCAGAGTTTTAACTTGAGTAATGGCATTCTCCTCCGGAGCAGCAAGGTTAGCACCTGCAATCGAAACATGCAAAAGCATATCAGTAATATTGGTTATTACAGCGGCAAGATAGAGATACGCAAATTAATCGCAAATAGCAAACTTACTTAGCAAGATACGGTAAGTGTCCGTAAGCTGAGTCGACAGGTTATTCAGCGAGGACTGGGCAGCATTGTACTTCTTCTTGTATGTGGAGACATCTTTTTTCAAAGTCTTTATCTCCGCTTCAAGGGCCTCCCTACGCTTAACTTCAGCCAGCAAGAGCTGCTCAGCCTTAAGTAACGCTTCATCTGACTGAGTAATCTCTGCCTGCAAAAGCCGGGTGAAGCTGTAAGCCGGATATCACGAGAGTATTTCATCTGAGGAAATGATTACCGAAAAGTATTATGCGAAGTACCGAGGATAATTAAAAAAAAATTATACTCGGGACTTGGGGACTGGATGTATAATAAGGAGTATCAAGTAAAAGTTACCTGATGTGCTGCAGCCATACGTTCTAAGACAGTCCCTTCTGAAGCTTTCATGGCGAGAAGAGCGCTCATCAGCTGGTTAAAGTCAGCGTTATCCGAGTTAGATGGCTCGGGTACCTGGAAAGTGGGAAAAGGAGCATTTCTTGTAACAGGAGGTGGCACCCGGGTCATCCGAATGTCGGAGTCTGGTCCCCCTCCCGCGCTTGAAGCTGCTCCCTTCTCCTTCTCGCCTGCGTGTGAAGCGATTGGATACTCGGCGTCATGCCTAGCTGGCTCCGGTGGCGACACTTGCTCGTCGCCAGCCGTGGTGAAGGCATCATCAGCCGGCTCGTTCTCGACCCGGACCTTAGCCTCGGTGTCCTCCTGGTCGCTGCTAATAACCGTGGCTCTGAAGAAGGTGCAAAGGCGCAATTAATCTTTGGTTATGAAAAGAAAGGGGATGAAAGTTCGGTATAATATCAGGAAAAGGCGCTTACCCGGTGTTTACTGGGAAGTCTGAAGGAAAGCCGCTGCTAGACCCGGAAGATACTGAAAAATGCCAAGCAAGGTTTGAGATCATGTTGCAAAGGAATGTTCGGAAAGAGTTTCTATTTACGATATAAATACCAGGGTGTCGGGCTGGGGACGATGAAGTGCCCGGGTTAAGGGCCTCGTTGCCCGGATGGTTCCGGGTTACTCGGCGCCTAGTCGCGGGTGGCTCCTTCATTTATGATCAAAAGGGGTGAAGGTGGGGTTAGCCCCGAAATGACGTTATGAGAACAAAAATTAAAAGTGCAAGGGAGCGGAATAAAAACCTGGAGGGCGATTCTTTGGGATTTCCTTTTGGATCCGGCTTTGGTGGCCGGCTCCGGCTCGTCCTCCTCGCTGGCGGATTCTTCCCAGCCATCTGATTCTTCTTCTTCGTCTTGGTCCTCTCGTTCTGAAAGGTATTGAAGATATAGCATGAGGAGAAAGAGGAGACAGGATATAATGTACGCAAGGGGGTTAAGTACGCACCTTCATCCGAATTAACGGCGTTATCTTCTTCCTCCGCGTCTCCAGAATTGGGAGGAGTGTCGATTGTCCAAAAGCCATTATCGGCCTGAGGTGAAAATGCCAGGATAATGGTTAGTATCGAATCATGAAAAGCGGATAAAGGTAAGCTTGTTAAAATCCAAAATCAAGAGGCAGAAAGCTTACAGCGGGGGCGGGGTTCTCAAGTGTAAAAGGTTCTAACCCGGCGATGCTCCGGATTACCTCGAGCTTCTCCGTTAAGAAACCCTTGATCGTTTTGTTCATGTCATTAGGGGCAAGGGTGCTGGCAGAGTACCGGATCGGGTCCGTGGTTTGACCCGAATATTCACACATCAGCTTCTCACGAATGGAGTTTGGCTGGATGCGGAAGTTAACCCAGGTCTTCACCAAGTTTAGCCCGATGAGGCCTCGGGCTGATAGGATGGGGATTTTAGCCAACGAAGGCAAGATCGCCTCCCTGTCCGAGTCAGAGGCGAAGGCATTGAAAGATTCGGAAATGTCGAGCTGACCTTCCGAGTAACCCGGTAATTTCTTCTCACCGGGTGGGGAGGTGTCCTGGCAGTAGAAGTATGAGAGCTGCCAGTGCTTTACATGAGAATTGAGAGTGAGGGGAGGCATCAAGGAATTCTTGCGGCGCTGGATAGAAACCCCGCCGCAGGTGAGAAGTGCGCCGTCACCGCTTTCGCGGCACGGCTTACACTGAAAGAGTTCAACAAAGAGAGCCAAACTTGGCGGAGTGCACAAGTAAGACTCGGAAAGAACGATAAAGTGGGTGATGTTCAGAACGGAGTTTGGGCCTATATCGAAAATACGGAGATTATAGTGATCTAGGACGTCACGAAAGAAAGGGTGACCCGGGGGCCTGAAGCCTCGGGTCACGTGTTCGACAAAACATATTACCTCATCCGTTGCTGGAGAGGGCCGGGTTTCGTTGCCAGGTACTCTCCAGTGGATAGTTTCCTGGGGAGGAAGGATTCCAAGCTCCACTAACTCCTCCAGTTTGGCCTTGGTGACGGAGGATCTCCCCCAATTGGCTGAAATGGAGTTAGTGGGCTTAGTTTTAGCCGGCTGTTTCCCCTGCCTCTTGGGAGCCATAGGATTGACCTGGTAAAACATTGAAGGAAAGGGCGTAAGAAACAAAAACTCGGAAGTTAGTAGATAAGCAGTTACCGGCAATTTAAGCACAAACCGGGTATTGCCTTGCCGAGTCAAGTATAATGTGTCCGGGTATTGTGTGCTATCACAAAATCTATGGAGCTTTCCGTAAAAGCAAATGTTTGGAGAAGTTATGAGGGTGTTTATATGCCTACCATCTGCGAATGATCCGGAGAAGTGAGATTTTCTGAGGAGGGAGAACAAGGGCGGAAATTTTATATGGCCCGAGCCTAGATTGGGGATCCTATTTCTAAATTTATGGCCATGTTAATAACTACTGGAGTTAGGAGAGTAATATAAGCTATGAATCCTATCTATGGGGATGTCTATGGAAAGTATTATTGAGCTAATCCGGCGCGGCCCGAGAAATCGCGGACTACTTGATTCAGATCTGATCTGAGGAAAAGATGAGAAATTGCGAGGATGAGCTGAGGGATACGAGGAACTTACCAAAGGGGATTGAAGTAGAGCTTTGCGGAGACAGATGGCGCAAGATTGATGTCCTTTCGAGGTTGTTGGTCGGCGAATCGGGCGCTTGGCGGCGGATTTGGGAGTTGGAGTGAGTCGCGCGGTGGCGGAGCGCAGGCGACGGCGGATGGGCTCCGGCGAGGTGCGTGGGGCTTCCGTGGTGGCACTCCGCGAGCTCAGATTTGAGAAGAAGTGAAATGGGGAGAATGAGCCGTTAAGAGTTGGGTTTGTTCCCTGAGCCCTATTTATAACCGCCCGGGTGGAAAAGCCTAGCTTAACGGTCGAGACCCGGGGGGTGCGGAGTGATAATTGGCCATTTCGAAATTTGAAAGGCGCATTCCATGCACAGACCAATATGATCCCGAGAAAAGGGAAGGGGGAATTTCCTTCCTAGTATCAGCGACAGTTATTGAGGAAGATGTGAAATCATCAAGTTTCCTATTAAGACTCAGGTCTGGAAGATTGAGGGAGAGCCTTTGAGGGGAAGCCGGGTTGCTACCTGATCCCCTGGGTGTCAATCCCAGCCGCTTGTCAGCATATTGTATCTTGATCTTTATGTATTCTTGTATCCAATATTTCTGCAGGGAATAGCCAGCACTTCGAAGAGTAAATCTTGGAAGCCCAGGCTATTCTGGGGACTACTGATGGGGGGATAGTAACCCGGTAGGCCCACTTCAAGGTATAATCCGGCCCGAGGTGAGCTGAGCAA
Source organism: Alopecurus myosuroides (assembly GCA_028641055.1). Lineage (NCBI taxonomy): Eukaryota > Viridiplantae > Streptophyta > Magnoliopsida > Poales > Poaceae > Alopecurus > Alopecurus myosuroides. The sequence goes on along the minus strand of CM054063.1, from coordinate 325,588,206 downwards.
TACCCGGATAGGGGTAAAGAGGTTACTAGAAGGCCCAAAGGCTTGTGAGATTCGTAACCCGGCTTGTGGGTTGCGATAAGGAAAGTTAGGCTTTGTATGTGGGGTTCGAGTAGGACTCAAGATGTGCCTTGAAGGGCAAGTTAGGGGTGTACGGGTGCTTTATAAACCGGCCCCTAGGTTTAGTTTGCCAGAGATTCAAGCCATAGTTGTAACACCTGTTATCAAGTATCCAGCATTATTGATATCGAGATCCGGCGAGTTATTCCCCGGTTCTTAGATCGCTTTCGCCATGTCTTCCTTTGAGCTAAACCCTCTCCCGAATACCTGTGTCGACTTGCCCCAAGATCAGTTACCCCAGGTAACATCTGCCGTGATTATCCCACGACAAAGGGGATGCATTGGGCATCCCCAAGATTAGATGCTTGAGTCTTCTGAAAATATGCTTGGATAAACCACGGGGGCACCCCCAAACTTTGACCTTGCACTCTTCTTGATCATATATATCACCCTCTTCCCTTGACTCTTGAAAACTTCCTTCACACCACACTCAAAGAGTATTTCGCATTAGAGGGTGAGTGCAACAATAAAAAAAATCCATGGGTTTTGTAAGGGCACAACTGCTATTGATACTTTTAAACATTAGCTACAGCCACTGATGCTTCGTGAAGCAAAGAAATCCACTTGACATCGTAAAAGAGCAAATGCAAGAAAAATGGCAGAATCTGTCAAAACCAGAACAGTCTGTAAAGACGATTTTTTGGGGGCACTTACGTTGCTTAGATCGAAAAAATTAAAGAACGAAAAATTTGCGAAATTAGCCAAGGAATACGCACAAGAAATATAAGGTCATTCCGATTTTTCTGTGAATTATACGATTTTTTATGGTGAACAACAGAAATCGGTTTCCTGCGCTGAAATCTAAAAACCAACTCTAACTCTCGTCAGAAACTTTACTTGGCACAACTAAAATGTGAAAATCAAGATACAAAGGAGTTTCTACAGAAGTATACAACCACTTGACTAAAAGAAAATAGAGGATAACAAAGCAAAAATAAAACTATGGGTTATCTCCCAAGAAGTGCTTTTCGTTAACGCCTTTTAGCAAGGCCCAGAAAAGTGGAATCAAGTGTTTTCAAGTGAAGAAGCATCCAAATTGTTACAAGGCTTACGTTTACCTTTCTTACCCTTATTCTTGCTTTTGGGGAACTGATGGTCTGCACATTATTTTGGAGTAAAAGTCGTGGTACCTCTCCCCATATCAATAGTTGCTCCTAAGAGCTTCAGCAAAGATCTTCCAAGAGTAATTTGGCCCTCTCCTATACATTCAATAACAAGATAATCAGTGCATACCATTATTCCTAGGATTTTTTTAAATATTCCCTCAGCTATCCCAATGGGAAATATAGTGGTGTTATTAGTGAGACGTATTTCTTCTCCTCCCTCAGTAACTCTCCAAGTATTCAAAGATTCATAAATTTCTTTAGGCATAAGACAAAATTCAGACATAATATCACAACGAGCATGAAAAGTTTCACCATTAGTAGCAACCTTCATAGTAGGGATTATATTTGAGGCTTCAGAGTTTATCGGAACATGATCAAGGTGCTCATGAATCCGAATATGACCCTCACTTAAGCAAGAAACATGTGTCTCAAGAGTATTCAATCTAGCATAAATACTTGCAAAGGCTTTATCAGAGCTACTCGGTGAGTTGTAGGTGGAAATTAATTTTTTTATAGCATTAAAAGCTTGATCTCCATCACAATGAAGGAAATCTCCTCCTACCACAGTATCCAAAGCACATCTATAGTAAAGAACAAGACCTAGATAAAAGCTACGCAGAAACGGGCTTAGAGTCATTTTAGGTTCAATTTTGCAACGGGAATAAAAAACTCTAGACAAAGCTTCCTTGAAACTCTCATCATTCCCTTGTTTCAAAGTAAAGATCATTTCCTCATGTGACAAGGTAACAGGAACATGAGTATTCATCTTAACAAGACTAAAAACAGAAATAAAACAACAACTAGAATCAGAGCTATTTTTTGTGTGTTTTTTATAAAGAGAAGCAAACAAGACAAAATAAAATAAACTAATAAAAACAGAAACAAAGTAAAGCGATTGGAAGTGAGAGACTCCCCTTGCAGAAATTCTCTTCCTCCCCGGCAACGGCGCCAGAAAATTAGCTTGATGGTGCAGATCTTGCACTCGCTGGGAGACCCCAAGTGGAAGGTATGATGAGCACAACATCAGTTTTCCCTCAGTAAGAAACCAAGGTTTAATCGACCAGTAGTAGGAAGGAGTAACTTCAGAAGGTTGAAGCAGCTGAGATGACAGGGTGCACTACCGGTTCAGAAGCAACGTGGAACCTACACAACACAATCAAATCACTTTGCCCCAACGAAGCAGTGAGGTTGTCAATCTCACCGGTTTTGATGAACACAAAGAGGTTAAACGTATGGTGTGGAAAAAACTAGGAAAACAGTATGAAAGCAGTAGGAGCAATATGAAAGCAGTGTGTGTATTATCAGTATGAGAAAATGGACAGGGGTCCACAGTTCACTAGTGGTGTCTCTCCGTGAAAGATAAATAACATGCGTGGTGAACAAATTACAGCTGGGCAATTGACAGAAATGAAGTCTGCCCCGTAGTGCATATGCAAGACATAAAGATTACTATGTGATTCATGCGGGCATTCCAACAAAATACATATATCGTCATCCAACTGCATCTATGTCTAATAATCCATCCTCCGAATATTATCCAAACAAATGTTGGGTATTAAGTTGCAAGCAACAGATAATCACAGTAAGCAAAGTGTGTAATGTAAACAATGTAAACTAAGTAAACACCGTTGTTTTCTCCCTAATGGAAACATCACATCCTCCCTGATGGAGGGATGATAACCCGGTAGGCCAACGCCAAGGAGTAACTCGGCCCAAAGGATGCTGCGCAAGACCCGGCTTAGGATAAAGGAGTTTCCAGAAGGCCCAGGAACGTAGGCCTCGTAACCCGGATTGTGGGTTCCGATAAGGATGTTTAGGGTTTGTAAGCAGTGTCCGGGTAGGATTTAGAGTGCGCCTTGGAGAGTAGGCCAGGGGGTCCAGATATTATATAAGCCGGCCCCTAGAGTTAGACCAAAAGAGATCCAAGAGTTCGAGCAATATCGCTAGGTATCGAGTATCCAGTGTAACACGAGAGTTGAGATTAATATATCGAGATCGGAGACTCGGCGACTTGCTTGCCGGCTACCAGATCGCATATCATCATGTTTTCCTCTGAGCTAAACCCTCTCCCAAACACCAGTGTCGTCTTGCCCCAAGATAAGTTACCCCCGGTAACGTCTGCCGTGACTATCCCACGACAGTTGGCGCCCACCGTGGGGCCTGCGTCCAAAGGTGTTTACATCACGGGAGAAGCTCAGAAGAACATGGATAATCTTGTCATCGGCGAGATCTACACCGACCGCGAAGGAGAGAAGATGGTGGACGATTCCGGCTGGGGGCCAGAGTCGGATCACCTCGAATCCGGATCTATCGTGACAATCGGCCGGATCAGCGTCTTCATCGGCATGGTACGTACTTACGATTTAAGAGGACAATATCATGTGCATACTACAGGAACTTCTAACAGGGATAAAAAGACACTGAAACGAGCGGTAAACTCGGTTTCCTCGGTTGTTCCGGGACACCTGAGATGGTCAGAACAGGATGTAACATGGAGCAGAAGAGATCACCCGGAAAGGATAGAACACCCGGGAGTCTTGGCGTTGGTAGTCGCACCACAAGTTAATGGTTATGAGTTGAAAAAGGTCCTAATGGACGGTGGAAGTAGCATCAATATCTTATATTGGGAAACCTTTTTACGCATGGGTCTCAAGGAGTCTCAGCTACAGAAAAGCTCAACAATTTTTCATGGGATAGTGCCGGGTCACTCAGCGTGCCCCGAGGGAAAAATCGCATTGGAGGTAGCTTTTGGAGAGTCAAAGGACAATTATCGAGTTGAGTGGCTCACTTTCGAGGTGGTCAAGTTGCGCAGTCCTTATCACGTGCTGTTCGGAAGGCCGGCTTATGCTAAATTCATGGCTAGGCCGTGTTATGTGTATCTACAGCTAAAAATCCCGGGTCCTAAGCAGACCATCACCATACATGGAAGCCGGGATATAGCGGCTGAGTGCGATGAAGGAGATTCAGTAATGGCTGAGCAGGCTTGCAGAAAAGAGGAACTCAAGTATTACCGGTCTCAAGTAGACCCGGATGACAGAACATCATTGAAAAGGCCGAATACCGAAGATGAGAGAGCAAAATTCAAAGCAGCGCAGGACACCAAGATGATAGCTTTTGTTGAAGGTGATCCCTCTAAGCAGTTTGCTATAGGGTCTAACTTGGACAGCAAGCAGAAGAAGGCACTTGTGGAGTTTATCCGTTCAAATGCGGATGTGTTCGCCTGGACGCCTAGCGACATGCCGGGTATCCCCACAGAATTGGCAGAGCACAGTTTGCACGTAGATCCCAAGTCCAGGCCTGTGAAGCAGGGCTTGAGGAAGATGAATGAGGAAAGAAGGAAAGCAATAGGAGAAGAAATTGCTCGTTTGCTAACAGCCGGCTTTATCATGGAAGTATTTCACCCGGACTGGTTAGCGAATCCGGTTCTCGTAATTAAAAAGACCAATGAGTGGAGGATGTGCATTGATTACACGAGTCTTAACAAGCATTGCCCAAAGGATCCGTTCGCGCTACCGAGGATAGATCAGATCATAGACGCAGTGGCTGGAAGTGACCTATTATGCTTTCTGGACGCATATTCCGGGTATCATCAGATCAAGCTCAAGAGGGAGGATTGGGAGAAAACATCATTTATAACCCCTTTTGGAGCCTTCTGTTACAAAACCATGACATTTGGGTTGAAGAACGCTGGCGCAACTTATCAACGGTGTATTCAGAAGTGCTTCGAGGACCAAATTGGACGCAACGTCCACACTTATGTGGATGATGTTGTTATCAAGACCAGGAAGGCGGAGACATTTATCGATGATCTAAAGGAAACGTTCAAGAACTTGAGGAGGTATCAGATGAAGCTTAACCCGACAAAGTGCGTGTTCGGAGTTCCAGCTAGGAAATTACTCGGCTTTATCGTTTCCGAGAGAGGAATTGAGGCAAACCCGGATAAAATCAAAGCTATCCAAAGTCTGAAAAAGGCAGAAAATTTGAAGCATGTTCAAAAGCTCACGGGCTGTGTAGCAGCCTTGAGCTGATTTATATCCAGACTCGGAGAAAAAGCAATACCCTTGTACCGGCTCTTGAAGAAGTCCGATAAATTCGTGTGGGATCAGGAGGCGGATGAGGCGTTCGAGGCACTAAAGAAGCAGTTATCTGAAGCACCAGTCCTAGCGGCCCCGGGTCCTAAAGAGCCTATGTTGCTATATGTAGCAGCCGGACCCCGAGCCGTTAGTGCGGTAGTTGTTGTGGAACGTAAAGAGGATGGGAAAGGTTACCCGGTTCAGAGACCGGTCTATTACGTCAGCGAAGTATTATCAGAGGCAAAGCAGCGCTATCCGCATTGGCAAAAGCTGGTTTTCGGGGTCTTTATGGCCAGCCGGAAACTGAAACCGTATTTCCAGGAACACCCCATAACAGTGGTTAGTTCGATACCGATGTCGGATATCATCAGAAACTCGGATGCAACAGGAAGAATAGCCAAATGGGCGATAGATATGGGGGATTATCACATCAACTACGAGCCCAGGTCAGCAATCAAATCTCAGGCTCTGGTCGATTTCGTTAACGATTGGACGCACACAGGCATGCCCACCATGACTCCAAACTCCGAGTCTTGGATCATGCACTTCGATGGATCCAAGCAATACGAGGGATCAGGAGCTGGAGTGGTGCTAACATCACCAAAAGGAGACAAATTGAGTTACGTGCTACAAATTCACTTTGATTGTTCCAACAACGTGGCCGAGTATGAGGCCCTATTGCATGGCTTAAAGGTAGCCAAGGAGATGAACATTAAGAGGATACGATGCTTCGGAGATTCGGACCTTGTGGTACAGCAGGTCTCAGGAACATGGGATAGAAAAGACGCAACTATGGCAGCATACCGCAGAGAAGTTGATAGAGTTGCCGGATGTTTTTCCGGGTATGAGGTGGAGCACATAGACAGAAGAAAAAATGAGGCAGTGGATGCACTCGCCAGACTCGGCTCGCGTAGAGAGCCGGTTCCACCCAATGTTTTCCTGGATGAACTATGGCGACCATCAGTTAAAACCGAGTCTGAGGAAGAACTGGCAAATCAAGACCCGGATTTGGAGCTCGTGGCCACAGTGCGCGCTGTTCCCGAGTGGACAGAGCCGTTCTTGGCCTACCTATCACGGGGCGAGTTACCACAGCAGGAGGTATTAGCAAGACAAGTTTTGAGGCGAGCAAAAGGTTATTCTATCATCAATGGGGAGTTATACAAGAGAAGTGCAGCAGGAGTGTTTTTGCGCTGTGTAGCACCAGAAGAAGGCCGACAGATTCTCAAGGAGATTCACGAAGGCGATTGTGGGCATCATGCATCCACAAGATCCCTTGTGGCCAAAGCTTATCGACATGGATTCTTCTGGCTCACGGCCCTAGCAGATGCGGAGCGTTTGGTGGCAAGTTGTGACGGATGTCAAAGGTACGCTCGCCAAACCCACGTACCGGCTATGGAATTACGGACTATTCCGTTAACTTGGCCGTTCGCTGTTTGGGGTATGGATATGGTTGGCCCCTTTCACATGTCACCTTGCAAGAAGACACATCTTTTGGTGGCTATTGATAAGTTTACCAAGTGGGTTGAGGTTATGCCAGTTACAAATTGTGAAGCAGTTACAGCAGTTAAGTTCCTGAAAGGAATTATCTATCGGTTCGGGTATCCCCACAGCATAATTACCGACAATGGAACCAACATGTCCCTTGGTGAGATGGGGAAGTTCTGTGGCAACAATGGAATCCGGCTTGACGTAGCATCAGTGGCTCATCCACAGGCCAATGGACAAGTGGAGAGGGCAAATCAGGAGTTGCTTCGTGGACTAAAGCCACGACTGCGAGTCCCGTGCATCAGAGCTGCTGGTGCATGGGTTGGAGAACTACCTTCCGTGGTTTGGGGTATCAACACTACACCTAACAGATCTACTCAGATGACACCGTTCTTCATGGTTTATGGTGCGGAAGCGGTGTTGCCGAGTGATATTATTCATGATTCACCTCGAGTATCAGCTTACGTAGAGGTGGAGAACGAGAAGACCCGGCAGGACGCCGTAGATATGTTAGAAGAACAAAGGGAACAAGCACTGGAAAGATCAGCCATATATCAGCAAGATTTACGGAGGTATCATAGCCGGCGCGTGAAAACCCGGGTCTTTCAGGAAGGAGACCTGGTTCTACGCCTGGTACAGTCAAACGAAGGAAAACACAAGTTATCACCTCCATGGGAAGGACCATTTATCATAAGTCGGAATCTGCACAACGGATCATATTACTTGATAGACGCAAGGGAAGAGTCGGCTACAGTTAACGACACCGCTCATACCACTTCATCTATGCAAGAAAGAGACAGACCATGGAACGTGGCTCAGCTACGTCCCTACTATACTTAGTATAGACCATATTGGCAAGTGGAATTGCACGATGTAACAGGCAGCAGGTTTCAGACGCACTCTTTTCCTATCTAGGGTACCCTTGGGAGCTGGATGGGTTTTTAATGAGGCGGCTTGCTGACCTAACTTTCTCATATCAAATAAAGAGGTGGTTATTCGTATGTTCTTCACTCTTAGTATGTTGCATATATTTAGGTCTTGGGGGCTGATTGCTCGAATAGCACAGTTATAAACTCAATGACCCGGCCTTGATGCCTATGAGTTATAAGGGCCGATTACTTGCAAACGAGTACGGCTGCAATCTTATAACCGGACAAAGGAGCCAAATTTTCTTGACTTTTCTTACTTAAGCTCGATGTGACTCGCACTAAAGTGGCATGATTTGCTCGCTTACGATTACAATCAGCCATGAAGCCCAATGGGACTTGCCTGACCCTATTTTCGTATAGACGTAACAACATGATATCCACGCGAAAGCCGGCTTATAGTACAAGATAGTCAAAAGGGTCATCCAAACCACAAGTTATGCAGAGTACATGGCTAATAGCCAGAAACTCAACGTTTATCAAGCATAACTTCAATACCTATGTGAAACGGCTCCGGGTTTGGGCTTAGCAGCCAACAACTTGTTCTCTTGGAAAGACCACACATCCCAGACTCGGAATTTCGGGTCTTGGGGACTGAGGATTTTGAAAAAGAAAAAGTTTCTCAGTTGTTAAAACTCAAAAAACCCAAACATCCGAGTCTTGGGGACTCGGGGACTTAGAGAAAAGTCCGCTTGTCAAAACCGATGAAACTCGGAAACCGAGTCTCACAAAAGGAACCATAAAGAAAGTCGGATATCAAGAACAAGTGGGCTCAAAAGTAGATAAATTTAAAATCATCCAAACGTTCAGAAGAGGCACAAGGTGTATCAAGAACTTAAAGTGCATTACAAATTTCGGTACTAGTATCAAAGGTGCACAGACGCATCATCAAAAAATGATTGTTTAAATGGCCCATTGGCCGATTGACGCATACGAAACGGCATCAGGTAGCAGGTATCACTCGGCATTCTGGGCTGCGGCGTCCATCTTCTCCTTGCCCTTGCTATTACTCTTGGTAGCAGCAGCACCCGGATCAGCAGCAGTGCCGTCTCGCGCAGGAGGAGGGACGACTGGTGTGGAGGTAGCAGGCGCAGAATCGGCTTCAGCCTTCTTTTTTGCGGCTTCCTCCCTCAACTTGGCAGCTTCCTCCTTCCATCGGGCTAGCATATCGTACGGCTTGGGAAGATCCGACTTAACCGCTTCACCATCAGCATCATATGCAGGGATAATGGAACTGACATCCAAGCCGTCAGCAATCACGCTGGCCGGGTAACGGACTTCCTTCTGGATGGCCTTGAAATCCTTCGCGGAAAACTTGGACCCATCACGGTTGAATTCCGGAAACCCGATCATCAGCTTGGCCGGCTCAAGCTTAGGAAAGTAAGCTTTAGCCAGGGCAAGCCCCCGGGTTACCCCAATCCGGCAGGACGAACGCTTCCAATGCCAAATCCACTCGGGAATAGTGGAGCAGGCGTCCAGCATCCTTTTCAGGTCGACGTGCCCAACACCCGGCCACCGTAGTTCCTGAAGGATCCATTTGGTTCCGGCACATAGCTGCCGGATAACGCTCTTGATGGTTTTCAGCTTGGCAATATCATATTCGTCCGGCATTACTTCATCCGGACCTGCAGAAAGAAATGAGAACACGAGTAAGGAAACCCAGCTATTTATCAGAAGGATAACTCGGATTATGAATATTGTGCTAAGAATCATACCGATCAAAGCGCGATACGTATCAGCAATCTGAATAGAAAGGTTCGTTAGATTATCTTCTGCTGCATGAGCCCTCCTCCTATACTTCCTCGTGATCTTCCCACTCCTCCTGGCCTCAGCTTCGGCCGCCTCACGCAGAGCCACCTCCTTCTCAATGAGCTTGGTGGCCTTTGCCAATTTCTTCTCAGATTGGGTCACGAAGGACTGCACGGACGCAAGAAAGGATTATCCGGGTAAAAGGCAAGCTATCAGTCGGTTATACCGTAAAGTTCCAAGCAAATTATCAATCAATTCACTCGGAACTTGGGGACTAGATAAGGACACAAGCAATATTATTCGGGTTTACCTCGTGTTTGGCTATTAAAGCCTCCAAGATATTTTCTTCGTCAGCCCTCAAGGTGTGCAGGGCATCGAGCATCTGGGCAAACGTCATGTCTTCGGGCCGGACACCAGAAGAGCCGGCAGCTTGGCCGCTTGGCCGGTGAACTTTCCCCGACTTTGGGGTCGAGACCCGGACCGTCTGGGTATCCGGGTTTGGAGAACCCATCCTCGTGTCCAGGACCTCAATCTCCTCGTCCACGGCTTCGGATGACTTTGGAGACCCGGCGGCTTGGTGAACTGGGTCGCCCAAGGGGCCTTGTTCCTGGTTGTTTTCAGCCTCACCGCCAGTCGCGGCGTCCACATTATCAGTCGGCCCCTTCGTCCCCCGGTTATCTGTTTCCATGTTCTCCGGGTAACTAAGTGTGACTTGGGCGCTAAGGAAAAAAGAGAGAAGCAGTTAGCAGTAGTAGTTGAAAGTTATCAGGTATGTAAGGGTATCATGTAGCAAAGACTTACCCGGCATTCACAGTGTAATCTGGTGGAAGCTCGCTGCTGGAAGCGGACGAAACTGTTACAGGAGCCGACAGTGGGACTCGGAACTGCCCGGCCAGAGGATGGTTGGGAGAAGGGTGGCGCCGAGGAGAAGTGGAAGGACGAGGCGGAGGAGTACTGGCACGATGGACTGGGGAGGTGGAGATGCCCGGGTTAAGGGGATCGTCACCCGGAGAACTCCGGGTCACCCTACGCTTGGCCGGAAGAGGATCCTTCAAGTGTGACGAGTGTGACAACTGTTGGTTAAGTTTACGCATGTTATCGAAGGAGTAAGGTTCAGAGGACATAGAAGAGAAGGGAACCTTGGATACCACCCCTCTGGCCTTCCTCTTGGCCCCAACTGTTACTTCTTGATCAGATTCGGTGGCCTCCGGGTCATCCTCATCCATCTCGTCTTCGTCCTCCAGCCCTGCAAGCCGAGTATGTATCGATGGAAAAAGTTAAATGAGTGAGGAAAATTATGCAAGTGAAGATGACACAAGATCCGGATAAATACCCTCATCATTGTCAGCCGGCTCGTCTTCTTCTTCCGGGTCTCCGGTAGTAGGAGAGGTCTCGACGCTCCAGAAAGGGTCGTCAGCCTGAGATAAAAGCATGGACGCAAGAATTAGTGGCTGAGTCAAGTTGAGCGTGAGAATAGGCCTACAAGTATTGGGTCTCACCGATGGAGCCAGATTCTCCCGGCTGAACGGCGGTAACCCGGCGATGTTCTTGATCACCTCCAACTTCTCCGTCAAGAATCCCTTGATGGTCTTGTTGGTGTCGCCGGCTGCGTAGTTCTTGGTGGAGTATCGGAGCGCGTCCGTGGTGTGCCCCGAGTAATCGCACATCAGCTTAGTGCGAATAGAGTTGGGTTGGATCCGGAAATCCACCCATGTCTTGACCAGATTGAGCCCAAGGAGACCTTGGGCGGATAAGACAGATACTTTCAAGAGAAGGGGCTGGATTGCCTCCCTGTCCGAGTCAGGGGCGAAAGCGTTGAATTTCTCGGAAATGTCGAGGAGGCCCTCCGAGTAACCCGGCAGTTTCTTCTCGCCGGGTGGGGAGGTGTCGTGGCAGTAAAAGAAGGATAATTGCCAGTGTTTAACGTGGGAATTCAGATTAAGGGTTGGCATTGGTGAGTTCTTACGGCGCTGGATGGATACCCCGCCGCAAGCGAGAAGTGCTCCGTCACCGTTTTCGCGGCACGGCTTGCACTGGAAGAGTTCAATAAAGAGAGCCAAACTTGGCGGAGTGCACAAGTATGACTCGGACAGAACAATGAAATGGGTTATATTCAACATAGAGTTAGGCCCTATGTCGAATACCCGGAGGCCATAATGGCTCAGGACTTCACGAAAGAAAGGGTGACCCGGGGGACGGAATCCCCGAGTCACGTGTTCGACGAAGCAAATTACCTCGTCGTCGGCAGGCGTGGGCCGGGTTTCGTCACCCGGCACCCTCTAATGGATATCTTTTTGAGAAGGGAGAACCCCTAACTCGGCCAGCTCTTCTAGCTTGGCCTTCGTGGCCGTGGATCGCGCCCAGTTGGCGGATATGGAGTTGGAGGTCTTGGCCTTGGCTGGCTGCTTCCCTTGCTTCTTGGGAGCCATGGGATCAACCTGCAAAACACAAGGCAAAAAGGTACGAGAAGTAAGACTCGGAAACCATGAGCTATCCGAGTATTTGCGAGTGGTATCAAGAAAGCATGGAAGTTAAGAATTATCCGGGTATCACTCTACAAAGCAAGGTTACAAGTTATCCGGGTATCAAGCATCATTATAAAAACTATGGGGTACTTACGTATTGAAAGGTGTTTGAGGAAGACGGATGATTGCCCATGTATCTACTGCAAGCAAAAGAACCGGAAGAAGAGGATTTTCCGGGTGTCAATGACAGGCGCGGAAAATTTTGGCGAAATGGATCTAGATTCGAAAAGTTGCGGACGATTCTACGGAGAAATTGATGATTGGTGATGATAGGAGAGTGGTGTGTGACCATCAATCAAGCTATTGGAGGAATTAGCAAGCATCTAAGCGACCTAATCCGGCGCGACAAGAAAAATGGCCCGCGGCTTGACCTAGATCCAATCTAGAGTAGATCGAAAAATTGCGAGGTTGAATTGATGGATACAAGGAACTTACTGAAGGAGATTGGAGTAGCACGCGGCGGCGGCAAATAGCGCAGTCTGAATGTCCCTTCGCAACTCCCGGCGGGCCAGACGAGGGTGTGGCGGCGGAGCTTGGCGGCGGCGCGGAGCGGTTCGAAGATGAACGTAGCCGGTGGCGGTTTTGCTCCGGCGGTGAGCTTGAGGTTCCCGTAGTGGTGTTGCGCAAGCACGAGAGATGAGGAAAGAGGAGGAGCTGGAATGAACCGTTGGGGGTTAGGTTATCTCTTGGGCACCTATTTATAAGGTGCGGGCGGATAAACCTAGTCCAACGGACGGGAACCGGAAATTTCGGAATAACGGATACCTGCCTGGATTTGATGAGATATGCTTTAAGTGCTGGACGAGATATCCGGACAGAGATAAGGAGGAGATCTTCTCCGCAATATCAGGATCAGTTATCGAGTAAAGTAAGCCGGATCTTTGACATTCTTATCAGAGCGTTGACCCGGAAAGAGTAAAGAAGGACCTAGAGAAAGCCGGGTTACTATATGGCCACCTTGGAGTTAGGCCTAGATGTTTATCAAAGCACCTTAACCCGGCCTCTTTGAATTTGTACGTCTGATATTTTTACAGGGAATAGCAAGCGCTTCAAGGAGGATCCCGTGAAGCCCAGGCTATTCTGTGGACTACTGATGGAGGGATGATAACCCGGTAGGCCAACGCCAAGGAGTAACTCGGCCCAAAGGATGTTGCGCAAGACCCGGCTTAGGATAAAGGAGTTTCTAGAAGGCCCAGGAACGTAGGCCTCGTAACCCGGATTGTGGGTTCCGATAAGGAAGTTTAGGGTTTGTAAGCAGTGTCCGGGTAGGATTCAGAGTGCGCCTTGGAGAGTAGGCCAGGGGGTCCGGATATTATATAAGCCGGCCCCTAGGGTTAGACCAAGAGAGATCCAAGAGTTCGAGCAATATCTCTAGGTATCGAGTATCCAGTGTAACACGAGAGTTGAGATTAATATATCGAGATCGGAGACTCGGCGACTTGCTTGCCGGCTACCAGATCGCATATCATCATGTTTTCCTCTGAGCTAAACCCTCTCCCAAACACCAGTGTCGTATTGCCCCAAGATAAGTTACCCTCGGTAACGTTTGCCGTGACTATCCCACGACACTCCCTCCGTCATGTTTCTGTCACTCGAGCAGAGATGCAAAGGAGGCATGAACCTACTATCGAGCATAAATACCCCCTCTTGGAGTTACTAGCATCTACTTTGCGAGAGCATCTACTAATAACGGAGAGCATGCAAGATCATAAATAACATAAGCATGAAGATAACATGATATATTGATAATCAGAAGACATAGCATTCAACATTCATCAGATCCCAGCAAACATAACATGTAGCATTACATAAAGATGATCTTGATCATGTGAGGCAGCTCACGAGATCTAAACATGAGGTACAAAGTGGAGAGAACAACCATCTAGCTACTGCTATGGACCCGTAGTTCAGGGATGAACTACTCACGCATCACTTCGGAGGAGGGCATGGTGGTGTAGACCCCTCCGGTGATGAATTCCCCTCCCGGAAGGGTGCCGGGGAGAGCTCCAGAACCCTCCCGATCTCAGGATGACGATGAAGGTGGCCTCGGGTGTTTATCGGGACGAAGTGGTATCCTTTTAGGGTTGATATGTCGGGGGGTATAAATAGGCGAAAGGGCAAAGGCGGTGGAGGCCTGGGGGCCCACACCACCCCATGGCGCGGCTAGGGGGCGCGCCGTCCTATGGTGTGGCCCCCCTGCGGGCCTCTTTGGGACTCCGTGGAACCTTCGGGAATTCTAGGACCTCCGGACTTCGAATTTTCCAATTCCGAGAATATTTCCAGAACAAATTTTCTGAAACTAAAAACAGCAGAAAACAGGGAACTGGCTCTGTGGCATCTTGTCAATAGGTAAAATCGATAAAAATGACATAAAGTGTATATAAAACATGTAGGAAACAACATGGAACATTAGAAATTAAGGATACATTTATGACGTATCAGTTATCTCGATGAGCTATGGGTGAAGATCAAAGGTATACCTTCGAAGTGGTGTGCCTGGAAGACATTTGCTCAAGTAGCCTCTATCCTTGGTGTTCTGGTAGATATTGATTGGTCTCTCATCTTTAAATCCCTCTACTCTGAGGTGAGAATGTTGGTGTCAGTTAAGTACAAAGATAAAATTCCTTCTCAAAGGGTGGTGGAGATGAATCAAACCCTGTACCTGCTTCACATCAATGTTGAGCCTGAGGTGTTGAGTTCTTCTTCCCATGGAGATGGTCCTGATGGTGAAAACCTGTGCCCAATTGAGATGACATGGAAGCTAATCATGCTTTTCCTTCTGGCAAAAAGGTGATGGAAAATGACTGTAGGAGCTGCCCTGAGCTGCACTCTGCTTCACACTACAACAGCCCCCTTGGGTCTCTTCCTCATAGATTGTAACTACATGTTGTGTTTGCTGGGATCCGATGAATATTGAATGCTATGTCTCATGATTATCAATCTATCATGTTCTTTTCATGTGTATGTTATTTATGATCTTGCATGCTCTCCGCTGTAAGTAGATGTTCTTCCCAAGTAGATGCTAGTAACTCCAAGAGGGAGTATTTATTCTTAATAGTGGGTTCATGCCTCCCTTTCACTCACGCTCGCGTGATAGAAACGTAAACGTGTGGGGGATGTGTTGTTGCCATTAGGGAGAAAACAACAATGCTTTGTCTAAGGATGATGTTATTGTTTACATTACAAACTTTGCTTACTGCGATTATCTGTTGCTTGCAATTTAATACCTAAGGTTTGCTCGGATGACATTCTGAGGGTGAATTATTAGTCATAGATGTAGTTGGATGCTGGTCTATATGTATCGTGTTGTAATGTCCGCATGAATCACATAGTAATCATCATGTCATGCATATGCACTATGGTGTATCCTTTATATATGTCAATTGCCCAGCTGTAATTTGTTTACCACACATGCTATCTATCTGTCTTGGGAGAGACACCTATAGTGAGCTGTGGACCCCGGTCCTTTTTCCTCATACTGATAATATAATCACTGCAGCCATCACTGTTCTCTTTCATCTACTGCAAACAAATATTATTTTCCACACAGTACGTTTGACCTCTTTGTTTTCAGCAAAACTGGTTAGATTGACAATCTCACTGTTTCGTTGGGGCAAACTGATTTGATTGTGTTGTGTAAGTTCGACGTTGCTTCAGAACCGGTAGTGCGTCCTGCCACCTCAGCTGCATCAACCTTCGAAAGTGATTTCTTTCTGCTAGTGGTCGATTCAATCTTGATTTCTTTCTGAGGAAAAACTTGCTGTTGTGCTCTTCATACCTTCCTCTTGGGGTCTCCCAACGAGTGCAAGATCTGCACCATCAGTTGGCCTCTTGGATCAAAAGATATCATGTTGATTCAGAGAAAATTTGGAAGAAAAATATTGATTATAAATATGACCCTAGCCCTAATGTGTTCTCAGCTGCCTAATGTTATTTCACCTTTTTGGAAGGGTGTAATGTGGGCAGCCAGAGCTGCTAAATGTGGTTATCGGTGGTAACTAGGAAATGGTAGGAAAATCAAGTTTTGGAGTGATCTTTGGGTAGGTAATTGTAGCCTAGTTGTTTGCTACTGGGACCTATTCGAAATTTGCAATGAGCAGGATATCTCTATGGCTAATGCCTATCAAGATCATGAGCTTACGCTCACATTTAGAAGGAACGTTTCCCCTGAGGGATTTGCTAGATGGCCAGACTTTCTTGGCTGGTGGGAACTTTTGCTCTTACAGATGATGAAGATGTTTCAACGTGGATGTTCCACTCATCTGGAATCTATAGCGACATGTCTTTTTACGGCTTTGTGAATAACATGGGTATTGTCCCTGTCCACATTCTAGCTGTTTGGAAACTCAAAGTCCAACCTAGGCTTCACTTTTTTTTATGGTTGTTAGCTAATAACAGGCTTCTTACTCGAGATAATTTGGCTAAACGGAGACCTGTTGTGGACGGGTCTTGCCTTTTCTGTTCTGAATTTGAGTCATGTCACCACTTATTCTTTGAGTGTTTTGTTGCCAAGTTGGTCTGGCCTGTGATTTCAGGCATTCTGGGGATTGAGGTTGGCAAGGATTTTGAATCCATTGCGAGATGGTGGATCAGTGAAGATAAAAACTCACATGTTAATTCACTCTATGCTGCTATCCTTTGGGCGATTTGGAAATTGAGACATGCTACGTGTTTTCAGGATTTGGTCTGGCCAGGTGTTCAGGACATCTGGAGGAGGGATGCGTCCGAGCTGGAATAATGGAAGATATTGGTGCCTCCTTCGACATCCCACCTCCTCGCCAGGAACGTCCAAAAGCTGAACAAATTGCGCGGAGAACTTTTGTGGATCGCTTGGCCTTGATGGCGCGCTCGGGGGGGGGGGGGGGGGGGGTTCCCTGACCTTGGGAGGCCACCAGCCAGCGTCTCCTCGCGATTTTTTTTCTTCTAAATCTCCGTAATTGGCGAGTGAGTTTGGTTGTTTACCCCATGGCTGTTTTCTTTTGAACTTGCTGCTGTTGTAGCTTAGACTACTTCTCTAGATGCACCACTCTGGTGGTTGCTCGTGTGCCGTAAAACTGCTGTAAAAATCTGTTGGCCATTTTGATTTCAATGAAACCGGGGGTCGCCCCTTTTAGTCTAAAAAATTAAAGTAAAAAAAAATTAAACTCTTTTGATTTTGACAAATGAAAATTATCGAGAAGGCTAAACCATTTCAATGCTCTTCTTTCCAGAGATAAATAAAATAACTTTCTTCTAACTTCCTCCCTTGACAATTTGACATACATTAAAGTGAGAACGTGTGCTAACTTTAGGGCTCCTTTGACTTGTAGAAAAAACTAGATCATGTAGGCGCGCGTTGCCGCGCCCGTCCATTAGAATCGTAGAATGTTATGAACTGAGGAATATATAATTGTAAGTTAATTGAGAAGATCGATATGCATACATATAAAAAAGACGAATAAACAACTCATTTACAATACAACAATTCAAACATGTGAAACCCAAAGAACTAATATGTTATTGTAGTCCTTTTTCAAGAATCGTCCTTGGCAGTTTATTCCATAGATGATTCATCTTGATTGTACACGTCAATCGGAAGATCAGGGGTATCTCTGAAGTACATAGATGCAAAATAAACGTGATGGTTTATTTTCTTCTTGTCGGTACAACACAGAATGACTCGCTGGAGGTTGGAAACGGATTTATTTCATCTCCATGAAGAAGTGGACACCGGACGAGTGCTACTCCAGTTCACGGTGCCATGAGATGATCAAAGTATGGCAACCAGTTTTCGATCAGTACTCTGTCGTACCCATTTGCTGTCGCCAAGAGAATAACATCTCTGCATGCACATAGTTTAGCGATGGATGGGTCACATTCATATCCTTATTGCATCCTATATTGCAACCAACAGTCCATCATCACTCTAGGCAACAACTCACGACCTTGTGTAAATTGAGCGGTTGCCAATAGCACCATAAGTGTTAAGTTAAACCCACTCAATTTCAGGCAAGGGCATTAAAATTCTTCAGCTACTGTAGAAGGCCAATTGATGTCTGGAAATTTAGTGATTTTACCAAATTCGCCAACAAGCTACATGGACCTATGGGGCTGGTACTGTACTTATCCATGATTATATTAATTTCTTCTCCCAAAAATAGACCACAAAACTGATATTGCAATCGTTGGATCCTTCTTCTCCAAAAATGAATTATCCAGTAAATCTGTTGCACAAGTGGCCGAGTTCAGTCTAGGCATCTCCAAACAAAAAACTTCTAAGTCATGTGTTATGGTTGCTAGGGTTTGTCGCACCCAGACTTCTAGAGGATACACACAGCCCGCTAAACAGTAGATAAATGGCTTACGGGGCCTACCTGCACCCGCATCTCAATATGAGTAGGCCAACACGTAAACGTGTGACAACCATCCTCTACTATTCATCGTCTGTGAAACCATTCAATAGAAATCCGAATACTTCCATTGACGTACTTCATAACATACACACATGGTACGTCAACGGCATTTGAACAAGTGATATCACAACAAATCTCTAAGACACAAAGAAATAGAAATAAGTGGCAAAAGCTCTCACTAGAGCAGAGATAGCAAATACAGTCATACAGAGGACACATGTCCCAACAAGTCATCATTACATCACAGCGGAAGCATCCAAAGTGTCTGAGTACAGACAATATCCAAATAGGCCTAAGAGGCCGGAAACGAAAGAACGGAGCCCATCCACGAAGTCTTGGATTCTGCCCGGGTCCGCTATCTACTCGTCAGCAGCCTCGTCATACTCCACGTAGTAGCCACCATGGGGATCCTCGGAAACGTAGTCTGCAGAACACGCAGCCCCAAAGGGGTCAGTACAGACGAGTACTGGCAAGCAAGACGCACAAGATACCAAAGTGTACCCGACAACGCCAAGTACAGATGCTTTGGGTTCAACGGAAGATAGGTGATACAAAGGTGCGGCAGCGGGCTGCACTAACCAACTACAGAGACACGCTACAACATCCGGCTAAAAGAAGGGGATAAGATAGCGCATCGGAACCAACTACCACTAACCTCAAACAAACCCATCCTGGATCTCGCCCCTTATCCAAAGAAGCAACCCGAGGATAACCCACACAGTTGGATTAATGAAGGTTCAAGTTATTGTGTCAATAAGCCTATTACTAGCCAAATTATTATTACTTAGGTGTAAGTTGTCTAATCCTTGTTAGCCAGCCCTATCACCAAGTCATCCATAACCGCGGACAACACGGCTTCTCGAGAAGATTTAACCCTGCAGGGGTGCACCAATTTGGCCGTACACGTAAGAATATCCCGCCAGACGGGGATCAAACCCACCAAGCGAAGCACTCAACACAACCCAACTCTTCTTCGCATCAAGCCCAAAGAACCACGTGCTGTGCGTGCGCGGCTAATCGAGCCCCCACGAAGAAAAGGGGGACCCTCATAGCACTGGAAGACCACGCCGCCCTAAATGCCGACTACAAAAGTTCCACCCTGGCGCCAAGGGTTCGTACCTGCATATGCGTGCATCAAATGGAAAGCCCGAACTAAGTGTGGCGATTTGGACGAGATGCGAATCGAATCAGAGTTGCGGGGGGCGCCCATACACGCTTCCCACATGCTGTTAGCGCGCTCAACATGGATCCAGAGGACAAGAACTTTTCCTGAGTTCGACACTAGCAGGCCTCAAAACCATACCCGGCCTCCTGCCGGTGCCTTATCATCAAATTATTATTACCTCAACATTAACAGGTTGTTGTTTAAACATCGAGCCCCAGAACATAGTAAATATGGTAACAGAAATAACGGACATCAGACTCGAGCATAAACAACCCTAAGCATGCTAGTAAGACACAGGCAACAAGCAACGGGGTTATAGGTGTGGAGGATAGGCTATATCAGGGTTACAGGATAACATGGGATAGGATCGGAACACAAGCAACGAATCTTAAGGCTAGCAGGTTAGACAACAGAAAGTATCGGTATCCAGTGTGGAAAGGACACAATGGTTCAGGTGAGTGAATACTTGCCTGCAAACTCAGTAGCCTGGTACTGGGCTAACTCCTCTGAAGTAGTGTCGTAAACCTCGTCTGTCTCAACGTCGCCGTCTATTCGAGAAGAAGCAAACAAACAACGCAGAGAGACAAACAATCAATAACATGGCATAATGCACAAACATGGGATGATGCATATCATTTTAATTGATGCATCAAAGATAAGCTAGTTGACATTGTAACATAATTAAATGGGCCCATATGCAATTTGGGTTGCATATAGAAAGGCCCAAGAATTAAAGTTGAATTAGGTGATCTACAAATAACTATCATGTGAAAGTTGATTAGAATGATGCATGGATGATGAAAACAATAAGAAAACAACAATAGCTTCAATTTGAAATGTTGTTTACCAAGTTTGGAATTTTATTTATTAAGTTATGAAATTTGGCTTCTTAAAAGAGTTACACAAACATTTATTGTTTTCACCCATTTGAATTGTTCAAAATAGATAAAAAAATTCATATTTGGAAAGAACACAAAATTTTAGATGGAATACATATTTCATTTGTTGAAAATGGATTTAAAATGAGCAAGTTATTAATTTGACAATTTTTTTAAATGCATTAATTAAGAAATAGTTGTTTTCAGCAATTTAATTTATTTAAAACAGAACACAAAGTTGATATTTGCAAAGTTCATGAAAAGAAATGGAATGGAAAACATATTTTATATGTTCAAAAGAATTTAGTTTGACCAAGTTATTAATTTAGCAATTTTAAATGAGTTAAACAAGATTTAAATTATTTAACCAATTTTAATTATTCAAAATAGGAAACAAAGTTTAGATTTGGAAAGCTTGTTCAATTTTGCATGGAAAACATATTTTACATGTGCCATTTGAATTAAATTTGAATTAGTTATGAATTTGACCAAATTTGAAAGAGTTGTTTGAATTTGAATTTTTGAAACCATTTGAAAGGTTCAAAACAGTATACAAATGGTTTTAACATGTAGAGAATTTAATTTGGTATGGAAAACATATTTTATTTACTGAATTTGGATTTGAGATGCAAAAGATATTTGAATTTGAAATCTGGGGGCTAATCTGCAATTTTAAAAGTTTAAAAGTTATTACAGGGGCCTGAGTGCCAAATAGAATTTTCCGAGAGGCCCCTGGAATCTTTCGTTACGCAGGGCAGGCGTGCCCTGGGTCACTGGCCAGTGCCCAGCTGGCGCCTGCGTGGCTGCGGGTGGAAGCTGGCGTGGCCTCCACCATCAATGACAGGTGGGGCCCGCATGGTTGCGTGGCAAAGCGGGCAAAAAGGGTGGATTTATTCCGCTGCGGGGAGGGATCGAACCCGTGTCGTGGGCGTGCGCGCGTGTGCCTCTGGCCACTGCGCTGTTGCTGCGATTCGTGACAGAACAGGGGAAGGTGGGGTTTTGAGGTGCTGCTTCGTCAGTTAACTGAAAAATTCAGTTAACTGAACTTTGCAGGGAGGACGGTGGACGCCGGCGACGAGCCGCTCGCTGCTGCCGTGCGTGCCCGTGGGTGTGTGCAGGGGTGCAGCGCGTGCGGGTAACAGGAGGGAACAGAGGGGGAGAAGAAGGTGACGCTCACCGTGGGGAAGAGGAAGGAGGAGGGCTCGACGAGGTGGCGGTGACCGGCGACGTCGATGAAGCGGTGGTGGCGATTGAGCGCCTCCCTAGCCTAGTCGAGGAATGGAGGAGGGAGAGGAAGACTCGGGGGTCTCGTTCCCGCGCAGTGTAACCCTCGACGGCGACCACAACCTCTACCCCACCCCCGTCAAGCTCCGGCCATGGCGGTGTTGCAGAAATTCAGAAAAGAAACGGAAGAAAAAGGAGGGGAATCGAGAGCGAGAAATGGAGGTGGCGGCGCAGGGAGGAAGAGAGGAGAGATGGCTAGGGTTTGGGTGCTCTCGGGGAGTAGATAAGGAGGAGGGGAGGAGCAGGTGGAGGTGCGGTGGTGCGCTGCTGCGTCAGCGGCGTCGTCAGCTGTACGGAGGAAGGAGAAAGGGGGAGCGGGCCGCGTGCTGCACGCGCGCGCTGGCTGGGGGACTGGGCCGGCCCAGTTGGGCTGGCCTGGTTGCTCCCCTCTGCCCGTTTTTTTTCCATTTTTTATTTCTGTTTCTCTCTTTTTTTTTGTAGAAAAGAAAAGGGAAGAAAAGAAAAGGTTTTTGGCTTTCAAAATTTTTGGTGATAATTTGTATATGCTCTTTATTGTAAAAGCCCAGTTGTGCAAACTTTTATTTTCCAAAATTTTAAATTTTGCTGCTGTTTGAAATTTAAATGAATTTGATTGAATTTTGCAATATATGAAATATTGAAACTTAAGCAAGTTAAAAGTATGAAAATTCAAGTTTATTGGAAACAAATAAATGGTTTGATTTGAATGTTTTATTTGGAAAGATTGTAACAGACCAAGTGTGAAACATAATGGTTTGAAATTTGATTTGAAATTCAAATGGAAAACAAGTGAAAAAAATGCAATGCTAATGATGGAATGATGCAAACTGAAATTAAACAAGGAGCAAGCATTCTAAGGTTGTTTTTCATACTTGGGATGTTACAGGGTTTGAGCGGGAGAGAGAGAGCTGCGAGGGCGCGAGAGAGCCGGCCGTGGGGGTCCTTTCCCACGGCCGGGCAAGAGGGGAAAGGTTTTTCTTCTTAATTCTTGCTTGATTAGATTGATACATCTCCTCTCCATATATAGAGAGGTTTACTTGACTCCCACGCACGGCTTACTTGACCCATAAGCACACCCTAAGACTAACGGGCCCCGACCACTGGTAGAAAATAGGCCTATAGTCCCGGTTCGCAAAGGCCATTAATCCCGGCCGCGCAACCGGGACTAAATAGGCGCGACTAAAGCCCCCCCTTTAGTCGCCCCTCTTACGAACCGCTGCTAAAGGCCCGTGCACGTGGGCGGGTGGCGTGCGCCGAGAGCGGAGGACCTTTAGTCCCGGTTGGCCACACGAACCGGGACTACATGCTATTTCGTTATTTCTTTAATTCATTTGGGTTTCTAATTATTTTTCACTCCCTTTTTTTCACTCCAATTTTTCAGTCCCTTTTTTTTTCAGAATTTTTATTATTTGCTTAGTGTCTAACTACAATTATCTCTAGTCAAATTTCTTACTCGTGGTCAAACTTCCCGCTCGGTCACCCATCCTCCCACTACTCTAGCACTAGCACGCTTAACTTCCGACTTCCATCCCGTCCCGCATCCAAGTGTTTCGCACGCATGTATGTGAGATTAGTATCATATCAATCCTATTAACATGTTGGTCGATGCCACATTTCTTTATTGTCTGAATTTCAAATAAATCTTTTAATAAACAAAAGTAATGATGTAATTAATAATTTTGAATAAATAAATAAACATTAACTTTTTAATTTGTATTATTTCTAAAAAATATTCAGAAAAATAAAACTAATTCATTTTGAAAATCTTCAAAATACAATTAATATATCAAAATATTCAGAAAAATAAAACTAATTCATTTTAAAATCTTAAAAGTACAAATAATATATCAAAATATTCAGAAAAATAAAACAAATACATTTTAAAATCTTAAAAATACAAATAATATATCAAAAAATTCAGGAAAATAAAACTAATTCATTTTCCTTTTCCTAAATGCAAAATAAAATCTGATAAAATTCATGAATCAAACCATATAAAATTTGCAGATCCAAGTTTCGACTATTATTTTGGACACAAGAACTGTTTTGGCAATGACTATCTGTGAGAATGATTTGAACCTAACTTTTAAAATACATAACCAAAATGGACAAACTAAAATGTTCTGGATAGATATTGAAAAGATCTATCCATAGCACTTAGCCTCACATCAAGGTCAACAACCAAATGAAAATACCATCCTTTTTAATAAAAGACCAGTAGGCTCTTCTATGATTTTTAGAATGAGTTCAAAAATGTATTTTGAAGTAAATCCAACTGCATGAGTTTGGTATTGACTAGATCTATGTTTTCCTGACTTAGATTAATTTTTGGACCTCTAGATTTATTTTTGGTGAACAGATATAGAAACAGTAGTTTTTGGTGAACAGATATAGAAACGGTAGTTTTTCTGTTTTGTTTTCTTGATGTGTTTTTGTTTGTTTTCTTGATGTGTTTTTGTTTGTTTGTTTTGAAATGTGTGTTTGACATAATATAGCTAGGAATTAATATATAAATTCATAGAAAGACATATATCCATTACATATATCGAACGCAAGATGCGGTACACAAACAACATCTACTCGAGCTCCGAAGAGTAGATGCGGAACAACTCGTAGGCAACGTATGCATCTATTGCTGCATAGTCGAGATTGATCCGGTCCAGTGGGTTCTTCCCCCAATATATGTGATTCTTGGAGGGGAAACGAGACTTCATGGTTTTGTAGTCGCGTGGATGAAGGCAGTTGCCATCGGGGCCATCCCGGTCGTGCCCGTACAACTCATCAAAATGGATAAGGTCCTGAAGATCAATGTAGTGATCTTCAGGTATCTCAATACCCAAGCGCATCAACTTCTGCCGGTCTTGAGTGATGTCAACGCTACAGAAGTCGTACCCCTTGTTGACAAGAAAATCAACAAGTTCCGGAGATTGCTTTGAACTACTGCAACAACAAAAATAGAACACGTGTTAGATATGTTGCAACACGTGTATTCTTCCAATGCAACAAACAAATCGAAAATGCAACACTATCCTACAAGAGAGATTGTACGTGTGCGTTACCTTGCCCATTGGAAGACCAAAACGATCTCCTTGAGGCAATCTGGATGACGGCAACATCCCGTTGATTCGCCGTATACTCTAGATCAAGCCCGAAGAACTTATGGTGTTCATCGGCTTCTTCGTAGAGATTGCTCAAATGCTTAAGAGCATCGGGGAGCCTCTCGCACATATTGGTGTAGGCCACGTCGAGACTCTTGCGGCATGGTGTGGCCACACGGAGAAGGTTCCAAACGGGAGAACCCATGGGTGCTTGGTGGAGGAAGAAGAGAAGAGAGGAAGAAGAAACAGAGACTCTCGGGTGCGCACTGTAGCAATGGCCTTCTGCCTCTCGCTCGCGAAATAAAACCGCCGCGCGGGAGGCGAGCAGTTTGTATCTTTAGTCGCGGGTGGCCAGGCCAACCGGGACTAAAGACAGGGAGTGTCGAGACATCGTAGTAGTTTTCATAGACGGGGGTGCCATGAGACTACGGTAGAGACGTGGGGTAACGGGATAGCGTAGTAACACAGAACACGGGATTTTACCCAGGTTCGGTACGTCGCGACAGTACGGCGTACCTACTCCTGCACTTCTCACTAATTGGGACTAAAGCCCGTATAACAGGGTTACAATGTGAGGGAATAGATCTAGCTACTCGGCGAGGATGAGCTTCTCGGCGAGTTGCGTAGAGCTTTAACTTGTGTCTAACTTATGCTTAGAACTTGTCTAATCTATCTCCCGTCCGGCTTTATATAATAGCCGGATTAGGGCTTACAGAATAGGAAACCTAGAAGACTACGTTAACTTGTAACTTGGAAAGCAAGGAATCCGTCTTCTCCTCCAAGCCAGATCACGTGGGCCGTGATCCGGGTTCTTCTAGAATCCGGCTTCTGCGCGTCGGACTACTGGGCCGCCCAATGGACCTAAGCCCATTACCATGTAGGCCACCCTGATAGTCCGGCTCTTTGTCTACCATCTTCTATACCCCTATTCAGTATATATCCGACAGTAGCCCCCAGGAAGGATCAAAACTCTGATTCTCCGTCTTTCGCCAAATACATTTTGTCCGGGAAATCTTGATTCAGCAGTCTTGATTCTTTCTACTTTCCTTTTGAAGGAGATGGTAACATAAAACTCGAAACTATGAAAGTCCGGCTTTTCTTCTCGTGATCCTTCGCGGAAAAGGAACTCATAACGTCAGCGTCTTAAACATGCTGACGCAAGCGCCGCTTGGTTCCACGCGGGAAACCCCTCAGCGTATCTCTGACAGATTCTCACGGGAAACGAGGAGATAGCCATCATTCCCCTGCCGTTTTATTTCCCGTAGTTTCCGGCGATCGACACGCGTCGAACATCCAACGGTCGAAAGAGCCGTTGGCGCGTATCTAAACGGGTTTCTGGCTATAAATAGCCATCATCGTCCTCATCGGCAACTTTCCTCACTCCCTCACTGCCCACACCATTGACGCGCACGCGAGCTCGAGAGCAAGTCCTTGTCCCAACGCACGCATCCTTCGTACGCCGAACGCAAAGCACCACCAAAAGATGGCCTCCTCGCCGTCGTCACAGACCCGCGCCGCCATCGACGAGCTCGTCAGCGATCTGGATCCGCAGCCAGGATCGCCTAAGCACGCCGGCGGCAAGCCGGAGAAGACTACGGCTTCCGCGGCGGGCGGAGAAAACACTTCCGCCGCCGCGGATATTGCGGGATCGAGCTCCGCAGCACCCCCTCCGTTCATCCCAACGACGGCGAGGGTCAAGATCCATTCCCGTGGCGATGAGCGCTTTGTCACCGGAGCCAACAACGAAACAGAAATTGTCGGCAATTGGAGTCCGAGTAATACTTCTCTCGTCCTTCTTCGTCGGATGTCAAAGGAGGGATCCATAGTTAAGGGCAAATGGCGAATCTCGAAAGATGAACCCGAGCCCAAGCCAGAAGTTGGAGAACGCGTCATCCTTACCTCTCATGTTGCGAGAGGTATGGGTTTTCCCCCTTCCGCCTTTTTTCTAGACGTCCTTAACTTTTATGGCGTTCAACCACACAATATTTCTCCGAATTCCATCCTCTACTTAGCCAGTTTCCAAGCCCTTTTCGAAGGATATCTCGGGATAACACCTGACCTAAATTTCTGGCAATATTGCTTTGAGGTAAAGCATAACATCACAAATGGCCTTTCGCCCATTTGCGGAACCGTATCTTTCATCCTCCGAAAATTTAGGGAGGAATGGTATCCAAAAATAGAAATGCCGGAACCTAACCAATCTTTGCTAGGTTCTTTCTTTTATCATCAGGACATTCCATTCCCAGGCAGGGCAACCGGGGTTCCTCCCTTTGTTAATTCTGCCGCTACTCCTCGCGAGAGTTGGACAGCCGCAGTAAGGGAAAATTTGCCAGAAAACCTGATGAAAATAAAGCGGCGCATCGCCAAACTCTCTTCCTCTCAACCTTCTTTGGTTGGGAAGGATACCGTTATGTGCTGGTTTGGACGCCGTATCCAACCTCTCTCTTTTCGTTCTCGACTTCTTTGCGAATACCAAGGGCCAGAAGATAGCATGAGAGGAACAGATAAGGCCTTTACCAGAAAGGATTTAATAGGACGACTTCACGAACTGGTCGCCGTCAGTAGTCAGATCGAGGAAAGTCTGGCGATTTATCACGTGGAAAATCTGGTCCCTAAGGTATTTATCTTTCCTTGTTTCCACGTTTTTCTTCAGATTATCTTCTCTCTCCTCTTTTTAACATATTGTTAACTCCTTCCCAGTTTGATGAACTTGGAGAAAATGATCTTGCTTCCGACGCTGAACTCAACAAATTACATGCCGAGTTTCACAACAATCGGAAGCGCAAAAGGCAATCAGCTACCAGAGAGGAATCTATTCCCAACCTGGACGATATCCGGATAAAAGAAGAACCATTCGACGAACTCGGATATATTCGTCCGGAGGCAAAGAAATTCTTTGTTCCTGCGCCTCTGATTCGCCCTTGGCCACAAAATGGATTAGTTGTTCGCAATGATATCGCATTTTCGCCTCGTCAGGTTATACACGATGGCCTTCATCACGTTGGAATTCTCTTCGCGGAATATGCCAAAGAATTCAATGAGGTTTTGATCGATTTGCGAGAAATGAGCCAGGTAATACTTCTAGCCCCCAAGCATTAAGTTGAAATATGAATTCTTCTTAATGTTTCTTCATATGCATGTTCAAACTTAAGCATCTGGCTTTCATTTCCATGTTTTAGCATTCCGCAGACGCCATAAACTTGGAAGTTTTTAAGAAGCTTAGTCTCAAGAGCAGAGAAGTAAAAACCCTTCAATCTGTTATTGAGTCTAAAAGCAACGAACTAGCGTCATCTCAGCGGCAACTATCAAAAGCCACCGGTATTTTATTTTGTACCATTTGTTTTCTCTGGAGAATTCTTCGGAATTGTTTTGTAAACTCAAATTAATTTCTGCCCTCCAGCTGCTTTAAACAAAGCCAACAAATTAGCAGAAAACGCTGTCCATGTTTCTCAGCTTCGTGAGGAAAACTCAAACCTCCGAAAGGAACTTCTGAAAGCTCAAGAAGACCTAGAAGCCAGTAATCTGGCCCTTGGGATTGCTCAATCCAAGGCCTCTTTACAGGCAGCGGAAGACATATCTGTTATCAATGATTTGGAAAGTATGCTACTCCCGCGCATGAAAGAAGGCGACGAAATTGACAAGGTTCTTGGTAAGTTAACTTCTTTTTACCAGTGTATTCATGTCTTATTTCTTGTATCTTTCCACGTAACCTTTACTTTTGTCGACAAAGCAGGAAATTTTCCAGGAATTTCTCGGACTGAAAAGATCCGGGCCTTTGGGGAAGTGTGGAATTCAATCAGGAATGCAGGAATGCAGCTGATTAATAAATTCCTTCCCACAAGTACTGTATGCTTTTCGGAAGTCTACCGACTTCCGGGTGCCATCACAGAAGTAGCAGAATCGAAAGAATCCATCCTTCGTTCTGCCGCATGAGGTGGTGCACGCATGGCACTTGGCCTTATGCGTCTACATTACCCTAATGCCAGATCTTGGCGCGTAGCATCCGGTATCCCTCAAGGATATACAGAAGCGCAACGAAATGCGATTTTTGATGAAGTTAAAGGGCACGCTTCCAAGATTGCCTCTATGGTCAACATTTCCATTACTTATCCGGAAGAAGAAGTGCCCGCAACCCCCGAGAATGATAGCAGTGATGAAGACTCGGATGCTTGAGGGAATACACTCGACCCGAATGATGGATGTGTATAAGAGCATTTTTACAATGCAATTCATATTGTAATGCTTTTATGTCATTTGTCGAAACAAGAACTCCGCCTTTTGCAATTTCAAGTTTCTTGCAAAGTTTTTCCGGGTTTGACTGTTCCTTTATCTTCTAAGTAATCTGGCAACTGTGTTTTAACTGCTCTAGTGTTTAAAAATGGCTCAACTAGCAATATGTATCATCATGTCGAGTAACTGGGGACGAACCAAACAGTTTTAAAACTCAAAACATGGATCATGCTAGAAGCATTTTTACTGACTAGTTTCAGTAACCCAACACATACACAATCAGATAAGATATAGAGAAAACAAGGAACTGCTTTGAAACTTGGGCACGCAGGCATAATCCGAGTTTCCTTTAACCTTTAACAGGCCGAATCATTCAGCTTTTAAACACCGAGCACGCAGGCACAATTCGGGTTAACATTGAGTATTTGTAAGATCATTGGGAAATAGATGAGGCGGAAATATTTTGTATTTATAATGAAATATGAATGACAACATTCCGACAACTTTATTTCATGGTCTCAAAGATGTTTACATAGAAATTGAACTAAGTATAGAAGGGACGTAATTGCTGGATACTCCAAGGCCTCTTTGTCTCTCCTAGTTCATCATCTATTTTTCTCTTTCTTTTGCGATTCGGCTTCTCGGGATCATCCTCCGTATCTCGAATGTCGACAAGATAGTATGATCCATTCTTCATGGCTTTACTGATGACAAATGGTCCTTCCCATACTGGGGCCAATTTGTGCTTCCTTTGCTGCACCAATCTCAGCACTAAGTCACCTTCTTTAAAAGAACGATGCCTGATTTTCCGACTATGATAACGTCGTAAACCTTGCTGGTAGATGGCAGATCTTTGAAGCACAAGTTCTCGTTCCTCTTCTAAGAGATCGACGGCATCCTGTCGTGCTTCTTCGGCATCCGAGTCGTCAAAATTCTGCACTCTTGGGCTATCATGGATCATGTCCGTTGGAAGAATAGCTTCCGCACCATAAACTAGGAAAAACGGGGTTTGCTCAGTTGACCTATTTGGCGTCGTTCGAATACTCCATAACACGAAGGTAGCTCTTCTACCCACGCTCCAGCTGCTCTATGGAGAGGAGATTCGAGTCTTGGGCGTATTCCTTGCAGGATTGAACTGTTCATTCTTTCAACCTGTCCATTAGATTGCGGGTGTGCCACAGATGCAAGATCTAAGCGGATTCCCGTTTGTTGGCAGTATTTTGCCAACTCCCCAATGGAGAAATTTGTCCCGTTATCAGTTATTATGCTATGTGGGACGCCATATCTCATTACTAAATCAATAATGAAATTTCTGGCAGTTGCACCATCCAGCTTTTTGATGGGTTTAGCCTCCACCCATTTTGTATACTTATCTACCGCTACGAGTAGATGTGTAAGTCCACCTCTTGCAGTTTTGAACGGTCCCATCATATCTAGCCCCCAGACCGCAAACGGCCATGTGATAGGGATAGTTTTAAGTGCTTGGGCCGGCAAATTGGTCTGCTTGGCGTAATATTGACATCCTTCGCATGTATTCACTATGCGTTCGGCGTCTGACTTGGCTGTTAGCCAGAAAAACCCCGCCCGGAATGCTTTTTTGACTATGCTTTTTGATTGAGCATGATGTCCGCAATCGCCGGCGTGGATTTCTTCCAGTATTTCTCTTCCTTCTTCTGGTGAAATACACCGTTGAAAAATTCCGGAAGTACTGCGTTTATACAAGTGGTCGTTGATCACCACGTATCCTTTGCACCGACGCTGTATTTGCCTTTGCAAGACTTCGTCTGCTCCTTCCGGGTACTTCTGATTGACTAAGAAGTTTAAGTATGGAATTGTCCAATCCGGTTTAACGAGCATGACCTCGATTGCTTCAGATGCCAGAGGGTAATCAACGTCTCCACCTTTTATGGATGGTTCATACAAGTGCTGGACGAATACCCCTGGTGGTAAAGTTTTTACTCTCTCTGATCCCATGCGGGCTAACGCATCCGCATTCCAGTTTTCCTCCCTTTTTATGTGAAGGACTTCGAACCCGAAGAAACAAATGGCAAACTCATCCACCGTCCTCCGATATTCGGCCATTATAGGGCTTTTCGCGTCCCAGGTTTGGTTGAGCTGATGTTGTACCAAATCCGAGTCTCCATAGCATAAGATGCGTTTTACCCCTATTTCTTTTGCAATATGCAAGCCATGAAGCAGAGCTTCGTATTCTGCCACGTTGTTACTGGCGTTGAAGTGTATTTGTAACACGTACTCCATTGTGTCTCCCTTGGGAGATTTTAAGACTACGCCAGCCCCAGCTCCTTCCTTCTTCTTGGATCCGTCAAAGTGCATGATCCAGTACTCGGATTCTGGCATCGGTGTGTTTTCCATTGCCTCTGTCCAGTCGGCGACGAAATCTGCCAAAACTTGGGATTTTATTGCCGTCCTTGGCTGGTACTTAATGTCGAAGGCTGCCAGCTCGATGCCCCATTTAGCTACTCGGGCGGTTGCCTCCGCATTGTTTATAATATCCCCTAGTGGTGCTTTACATACCACTGTTATGGAATGCCCTTGCAAGTAATGGCGCAGTTTTCTGGATGCAAAAAATACGCCATATGCCAGTTTCTGGTAGTGCGGATACCTTTGTTTGGATTCGGAAAAAACTTCGCTTATGTAATATACCGGATGTTGATCTGGTATGCTTTGTTCTTCTTTTGTCCGCTCCACAACGATTACCGCACTAATAATCCGACTTGTAGCCGTAAGGTATAATAACATGGGTTCTTCGTCTTTTGGAGATGCCAAGATGGGAGCGTTCATCAAGGTTTCCTTCAACTGGGCCAACGCTGCATCAGCCTCTTCTGCCCATTCGAACTTGTCGGATTTCTTCAGCAGCTTGTAGAGTGGTAAGGCTTTATCCCCCAGCCGACTGATGAATCTGCTAACGGCTGCAGCGGAACCCGTCAATCTTTGGACATCTTTTACACATGTAGGTTTTGAGATGTTCAAGATTGCCTTGATCTTTTCCGGGTTAACTTCTATTCCTCTATGGGAAACAATGAAACCCAGAAGTTTTCCTGAGGGAACCCCGAATACGCACTTAGATGGATTCAACTTCATCTTGTAAGTGCGCAAGTTTTCGAAAGTTTCTCGCAAATCCTCAAGGAGTGTATCTTTTTCCTTGGTTACGGCAGCGATATCGTCCACGTAAACATGAACGTTTCTGCCAATTTGACTATGCAAACAGCATTGCATGCAACGCTGGTAGGTTGCACCTGCGTTCTTCAGGCCAAAAGGCATGGTTATGTAATAGTACGTCCCATACGGGGTTATAAAAGAAGTCTTGATTTGATCTTCCTTTTTCATGCGTATTTGGTGGTACCCGGAGTATGCATCCAAAAAGCATAAAAGCTCGGAGCCTGCAGTGGCATCTATTATTTGATCGATTCGCGGTAATGCGAACCTATCTTTCGGACACAACTTGTTCAATCCTGTGTAATCTATACACATTCTAAGAGCAGTGGTGTCTTTCTTCGGCACTAATACCGGATTTGCGGACCAATCAGTATGGATTACTTCCTTGATGAAATCCGCTGCTAAAAGCCGGATAATTTCCTTGCCAATAGCCTTCCGTCTTCTTCCGTCAAATTGACGGAGACCTTGTTTGACGGGTTTTGATCCGGGAATAACCTTGAGTTGGTGCTCAGCAAGTTCCCTGGGTACGCCTGGCATGTCAGCTGGACACCAGGCAAAAATATCCCAGTTCTCACGGAGGAACTTGATGAGCTCGCCTTCCTATTTGTCAGTCATCCCAGTCCCTACGACGACGAATTTTGTCGGATCTTTGGGATCTAGGATTACCTGTCTTGTATTCTCGGACGCCTTGAAGCTATCTGTTGGCTTCCGAGTTTCTTTTCCTGCCGGCATTTCTTTCGGCGACACCTCCTTGGCTAATTCCTTCAGTTCCTCCTTTGCTATAACTCTCTGAGCGCAAAGGGCGTTTTCTTTTTCCAACTCGTTTGCCAGCTTGAAATCACCGGTAATGGTGATTACTCCTCCTTTGGGTCCTGGCATCTTCAGCTTGTTGTAGATATAGCAAGATCTTGCCATAAATTTGGCGAAAGCCGGACGTCCGAGTATTGCGTGATACACGCTTTCGAACGGCACTACTTCGAAGGATACTTTTTCCTGCCGGAAGTGATCTTTATCTCCGAAGGTGACATCTAGGGAAATTTCTCCTAGGGATCGTGCTTGCCTGCCAGGAACAATGCCATGGAAGCGTATATTGCTGTAGTTGATCTGGGACTCGAAGATCTTCAAGTGCTTCAGTGTATCTAGATACATTATATTGATGCTGGATCCTCCATCCATCAGCACTCTTCTTAGCCTAGTGTTTTGAACAATAGGGCTTACAACAAGAGCTTGTGTGCCGGGTTCAGGGATATTTCCGGGATGATCAGACTGATCCCAGATTATCGGTGTGTTGGAGTACTTCAAGAATTTTGGAGTTGCCGGAACAACCGCGTTTATTTCTCGAAGTGTTCTTTTGGCCACCTTTGCTGACGGGGTTGCTAAGAAGGTTAACATTGCTTCTCCGTCAACTCTCGGAAATTTGGGTTCGCCTTTTCGCTGTTGTTCCTGGATTTTGTCATCAGTGTCCGATTCACTGTCTTCTTTTTCAGCTTCTGGCTTTTGTTTGGCAGGTTTCCTTTTGGAACCTTTCCCCTTATTTCCGGATCCAGCATTGCCTTTCATATGCTTGTTTAGCCGGCATTGCGCGTTTGTGTGGGTTGGTTTCCAAAATTGCGAGTGGTGGACGCAGGGTTCCGACTTAATTCTCTCCCATTCTTCGGGAGTGTAATTGATTGGATCTGGACTGCGTCCTTTCCACTTGTTCACCTTTTCTCCTCCAAAGGCTATGTTGACCTCCTTGGGCTTTGTTGTTGACTCCGGAGTTCCTTTTTTGTCAGAACGAGGGGTTTTCTTGGCGAGTATTAGTGACTCAATATTGCCTCCTCTTGCTCTGATATCATCTTCGGCTGCAGCATGCTCATTAGCGGTTGTAAGCATAGATCCGAGATCCTTGTGCTGTTTAGAACCAACCATGAACGGTACGAGTCCGGGTTTTAGGCCATTGACGAAAGCATGCATTGCTTGTACGTCAGTTACTCCAGAGCAACTATTCTTCATTGCAGTCCATCTGGAGATGAAATCCACGTATGGTTCGTCCTCAAATTGGGTGCAACGGTTCAGCTGGTTGATGCTATTTGGGCGTTTGTATGTTCCCCGAAAATGCTGAGTGAATACTCTCGCCATATCATCCCAACTGTCGACAGTTCTTGATGGTAAACCATTGATCCAATCTCTGGCTCCGTCTAGCAACATTAGGGGAAGAAACTTGACAGCTTCCAGGTCTGTCCCATTGTTGATTTGGACGGCTGTATAATAATCTGAGAGCCAGGTATCCGGGTTTGTACTGCCGGTATACTTTTGGTAGGTTGGACCAACTTTGGCGAAGCCAGAATGCAGGGTTATCCTTCGGATCCTGTCAGTAAAACACTTAGGACCAAAGTATAGATCATCCTTTTCTGCTCTATCAATGTGTGCAGAATATCTCCCGGCTGAATGGACAGAAGGGGATCTGCTCCTTTCTTTTCCATTGTTGCGCGGACGCGCTTTTCCGAGGTTATCTCTATCCCTTCCGTGTTCACGTCCTTTAGGCGGAGTTCTGCTTCTATGCCTTTCCTTATCCTTAGGAGGTGTCCGGGATCTTTCACGTCTGTGAGGTATATCATATCTTCCAGCTTTTTCAGCTGGGTTTCTCGGAGGTGGCATTATTTTGCCGTCATTCCGGTGTTTGTCTTCCCGATCGTGTGGTTTATATCCATCTTTCGGGAGATGAGGTCCGATTCTAGACGTTGCGTCCTGGTTGTCTGGGTTTTTCCTGTCTTTTCTCGGATCCTTTTTTTTATCTGAATCTCCGGGTTCTTCCGGTCCAGGTGCTCCAGCAGCGCAAGTAGCTGTTTTGCAAAGGGCGGAATTATCATGCAGCCTCCCTGATCGCTCTTGGCCTCGCTGCTGCTGCTGTAATGCTTTTCCTAAGAAAGCATACACCCCTTGGAGTTTTTCCCCGTTGGAGTACAGATCATTGTTTAGGATGGCGAACGCTGCTTCCGCGTTTTCTGCTGCGGTTTTGTATATTGGTTCGCCCTTGGCATCTTTGCCGTTTAACTGCTTTTGCCAAGATGGGTTATAGAACCTTTCTTTTGGCGGCAGTTCTTCCGGTCTTGCGATTCCGGGTAACCTAGTAGGTTTTAAGGCAGATCTATGCTTTCTCTCGTACTCCTCTATTTCTTCCTTCATGACTTTGATGTCATTATGGGTTTGTTGGAGATGTTGCCGAGATCTAAGCAGATGTTGCTGTTGCCGTTGAAAAGCTTGTCTCCTGGCTTCCAGCATCTCAGGGGGTTCATCTGGTCCCACTGGTGTTTGTAATAGCTCTTGCTCTTCCAGTTCTGTCATTGGCGGAGCAGTGATTTCCTTAGATTTCTTTTCCGCGGGCTTTGTGCCGCTAATATCTCCAACTTCCAGGTTTTCATCAGCGAGATCGGCTGATTTTTTCTTCCGGAGTTTGTATTGGAGTTTTTTAGAAGCACGGTGCTTTTTCTTGGAAGAAGGAGGTTTTTTGACAGGCTCATCTTCTGTCATCTCCTTAACATTGGGGAATATCGGAGAAGTTTCTCCGTCTTCTCTCTCTTCCACTGGCGGAGGGGTTTTAGGGCTTTCCTGGCTGTCGGCACCCGTTGTATCAGCTGGTTTTGCCATTAGCACTTCATGGAATCCCTCTTGAAAGGACTTAACCTTTCTTACGAAGGCATCCTCGTCTTCGTCTTCGGAGTCGAAGTTATCCGATCCGGTTTCCGACTCCAACCTCGCCTCTATGGCGGCAAGCACGGACTCTGCTTCCGAGTTCATCGTCTGATTGACGGATGTCCGATCTTCCGTCTCTGTGACGGGTATTTGTTCTTCCGTCTCTACGACGGGTAGGTTGTTGTCTGCCTCTTGCACGGGATTTCCGTCATCCGTGTTTTCAGCGATTTCGGATTGCACCATGCCGATAAAGTGTGTATCACTGTTTTGTCGGCGATCTGAGCAGAATCCGGGATCATAGTCGTCTTCGACTGGGTATAGGGCGGGTGGGATAAATTTGCTTCCACCGCAAAACCCCATTGCCTCTGCAGTTAGTCCGATAAAGATGTTAGCAGATCCGATCGGTAACACGCAGGCACTTACCAGGTGGTTTTGCGCCGGTATGTATGATCCGGTGTCGAGGAAGCGCCCGACGTCGTCGTCGAATTCCAAGCTTCCGACAGTGATCGATCTTCCAATTCCGCCGAGTATCCTAGATCGGAATTTCACGCCTGACGTCGTTTGCCCCACGGTGGGCGCCAACTGTCGAGACATCGTAGTAGTTTTCATAGACGGGGGTGCCATGAGACTACGGTAGAGACGTGGGGTAACGGGATAGCGTAGTAACACAGAACATGGGATTTTACCCAGGTTCGGTACGTCGCGACAGTACGGCGTACCTACTCCTGCACTTCTCACTAATTGGGACTAAAGCCCGTATAACAGGGTTACAATGTGAGGGAATAGATCTAGCTACTCGGCGAGGATGAGCTTCTCGGCGAGTTGCGTAGAGCTTTAACTTGTGTCTAACTTGTACTTAGAACTTGCCTAATCTATCTCCCGTCCGGCTTTATATAATAGTCGGATTAGGGCTTACAGAATAGGAAACCTAGAAGACTACGTTAACTTGTAACTTGGAAAGCAAGGAATCCGTCTTCTCCTCCAAGCCAGATCACGTGGGCCGTGATCCGGGTTCTTCTAGAATCCGGCTTCTGCGCGTCGGACTACTGGGCCGCCCAATGGACCTAAGCCCATTACCATGTAGGCCACCCTGATAGTCCGACTCTTTGTCTACCATCTTCTATACCCCTATTCAGTATATATCCGACAGGGAGGTCAGTAGTTTGGATCATTAGTCGCGGGTGGCCAGGCCAACCGGAATTAAAGCCCTCCACGCGCTTCCCAAACCGCGACGCATGACCTTCAGTCGCGGGTCGCCTCCCGAACCGGGACTAAAACCCCTTTAGTCACGGTGCGCATAATTTGGGGACTGATGGGGGCGTATGGAAGGCCTTTTTTCTACCAGTGGACCCATCACGCACTCTAACACTACACCCCACCTGGACATGCAGCTCGTCCTCGAGCTGCAACCTAACGACGATTCGACCTTACACAAACCTAACGCCTAAAAAAACAAGCCTTTTACATCTCGGCCTATTGTATTGACCTGAAATAAGCTAACCCGAATGAGACTTAGACTCTTTATTTTTGACTCCGAACGATAAGGCGAGAATCCTCCACGCACCGAACTTGTGCGTTTGTAGCCCCCTGGATCCCAAGGACACCATTGGAACCAAGGGAGCCCTCGCGGCGGCCGGCGGCGGAATGCAGTGGTGCTACGCGGTGCGCTCCTGTCGGTGACACTATGTCTTCTCCCCGCCGGCTGACTATGGATGTCGCAGACTTGGAGGTCCCCGCCCGTGGAAAAAACAGCATGCCCGCCGCCCATGGGGGAAACCGCGTGCCCAAGATCCCCCACGCAGCGGACGAGATCGAGGTCCATTGCACCGCGAAGCGCAACTTGGAGGAGCTGCAGCTGCAAATCATGCATCTCCCGCACATGCCGATGCGCTAGGAGACCGCGCGCAGCAGCTTGCAGCCTCACCGCCGCCAACACGTGGTGGGTAGCGATCCAAGCCCGAAGCGGTGACGGCGAAGACTGGAACTTGATCTGTTGGATGGGATTGTCCTGGGACGGCGGTGGCGCTGCTGGGAACGAGGTCATCGCAGTCCCGTCGTAGGAGATCCCATGCTGGAACGTGATGACCGGCGCCGTGGTCGCGGCCGAGGGCGGCGGCGGCGGCCGTGCGGGTGTCGGCGCCGGTGCTGTGACCATGGAGGACCCCCCGTGGAATGGCGCACCGTCCGGACCCACGTAAGGACCGGCGAAGCGGGAGGGCCCGCCGTATTGTTGGAGTGGCGCCGGTGGCGACTGGATGTGCGGCGGAGCCCAGGCCGCCGTATAGATCGGCCCGGGGACGGACAACGGCAACGGCTGCTGCAGCAACCTGGCGTCGAGTGGCGGCGACGACAACAACAGTGTCGGATGCCACGGCCCGGCGATCGCGGCGGAGGCCGCCTGGTGCGGCGGCTGCCACGGCAGCCACGCCGGCCCGTAGGCGGCGACTGATGGCGCGGCCGGCGGCGGTCCGTAGGTACCGTCCAGGAAGAGGCAAATCCCTTGGACCGCGGTGACGAGGTCGTTGAGGACCCTGGTCATCTGCTCGGGGGTGTAGACGACAACGGCCGACCCGGGGAAGGACGCCGCCATGGTGGCGGTGGCCGCAGTGGAGGCCAACGGCGCCGTCAGTTGGGGCGGTGGCATGGTGGTGGTGGCCGGCGATGAAGACATGATCGAACAAGGGCAATCTGATACCAAATGTTATGGTTGCTAGGGTTTGAGCGGGAGAGAGAGAACTGCGAGGGCGCGAGAGAGCCGGCCGCGGGGTCCTCCCACGGCCGGGCAAGAGGGAAAGAGTTTTCTTTCTTAATTCTTGCTTGATTAGATTGATACATCTCCTCTCCATATATAGAGAGGTTACTTGACTCACAAGCACGGCTTACTTGACCTCTAAGCAAATCCTAAGACTAACGGGCCCGGCCCATCACGCACTCTAACATCATGTGTGATAACTCCAAGAATTATGTTCTAATTAGCTTCCCAATATAGTATTCAGAAAACATGGAAATAGTATGGAGGGCTGAATTTCTGTTAAATACGTAATAGTTCATATGCCAGCTCTTTAACTATTTTCTTGTATAAATTTGAAATCTCTTTGGCATACGCAGATAGCATCAGCTCTAGGTCTACCATATGAAGCCTGCAAAAATGATGTTGATACAGTAATATACGATTAAATAGTGATGGTTTTTTTATTCCGACATTTTTAAACTTGAATGAATTAAACACACAAATGTTAGCTGGAAGATGTGACAATTACAGAAATTATAGATCATATAGGAAGCAGAAAAGAACTGAAAAGCCAAATCACTGTGCGACAAAAGATATCTGCTACCTCCAAAACGTTAAGCTTTCATATCTGAATGTTAGATACTGACAAGAGTAAATTGCAAATTTAAGTTAAATTTCTAATTCTACAATCTAAAAACATAGTTAATACTCACGAGCCGTTGATTAAAAGAACCACATTAAGGGAATGGGTCTCGTGTTCACTATCTAGATCTCTGATAATTTGAACTGTTCAGTAATCAGTACAATGTTTCAGTATAGTATATACTGCGAGATTTTTCTTCAAATATTTAAGGATAAAACACAATCACACATGATATTTTAAGATTACATTTTATGTACACACATATTGGTTGGCAAGGAGGAGGAAAAAATAGCCACAAGTCCAGAACCTTTAGTACCTTAAGGGCAACGACTGTTTATATACACTGAGCATTGTAATAGTAAGGAATTTATCTGGGCCTCCCCAAATGTAAGCATCGCACTATCATCCAAATGGAAATTAGATCTGTACAACCAAGATAGATATAACAAAAATGAATATGCAGCATAGGCACAAAACTTTCCTAATTTCTATAGGAGGGTCTCAATGACTTTAAAAAACTGTAGGTCAAGCAGTGTTAATACATTGTACTTCACTCAACCTATGCCATGAAATAAGAGAAAAAATCATTGCAAGATATGTGCAGTCACCATGTAGTCCTCCATGATGAACACACAATTTCTCCATTATACTACCGATGGCGCACTGGGATCAGTAACACGAACACCCATAAAATACACTGTCATAAATTATTTTGCATATATGGGCGGTCCCTTCCGCTGTCTAGTCTGGTTGGCTGCAAGAAACATGGAAATGAACGACAAGAGAAGGTCAGCGGACCTTTGATCTGGAAGCGAGCACGGCGAGGTATCACGAGACACCAATTATTCTTTCCTTATCTTCCATCATCCTGTTGCACCACGGCGAGAAATGAATTGGAAAGTTATTACGACTTCAAAACGCGATGAGGGGTATTGCTAGAGCTATACTTTACCTGGTCGATCCAGAGCGTTTCCTGGCTGTTGTAGTGAGGAGGTTGGCCGACGCCACTGCCATGGAATGGGAGAGACTTGGAGCTTGGCAAGTAGTGCCCGGGGAGGATGCATGCCTGCGGCAATGAGGAGGCGGCACACACTGTACATATTTACTCGGCGAGTTAAGTGGCCGCGGGCTTGGTACGATCAGTAGCACTTGCTAGGAAGCCTTCGTGGAGGCGGCTGCTCATGCAGTGCACGGGGAAAGGAGGCCAGCAATGGGATATGGCAGAGACACCTAGGGTTTACCCTATGACGCGCGAGGTAGGCGAGCGTCAAGGGATCTATTGCGATGTAGACCGCTTCTCGAAGTCTGGGGGAGGCACCGCTGTCGAGATCTTGGTCTGTAGCGGCGGCGGTAGGAGGGAGGCGACACAAGAGGCTCCCAAAAGCACTCTAGGAGGAGAGGAGACGTTGGGGAAGAAACGGCGAGAGGGAGAGAGGCTCGTTGGCTTCATTTGGCTGAGATGGTTCGTCTACTTTCGTGGGCTGTAGTGCACGAATGCAGCCCAATTAACCACAGTGACGCGATTTGTTCTCCAGAATAGCTTCCTAGGGATAGTTCGGCTCAGTGCGTAGATGCATGAAGATCAAACGGAGCAAAAACGTCTCGCAGGCTGATCGGACGGCTGGAAACGTACAACACATGAGAGAGCTCCCTTTTGTCTTAGTTTTAATACCCCTAATAATAGAGGGAATACATAGTGTTGGGAAATTTTCCCTAAATCACACTATTCACTCCTTTGATTGATTTGTGGGAACGGTGTAAGGGAAAACTAAAAGAAAAATTCCAAAAGTTCTCTCATTCAACACAAAACGTACATGAAAACAAAATGTACTCGGACTTTATTTTTTCAATCCTATGCACAAGAAACTAGGAAAATTTTACACATTATTTTTTCAATCCTATGCACAAGAAACTAGGAAAGTTATACACATGTCATCCTTTCTCATTCCTATTCCTTTCCATTGTTACTACTCTCTCCGTCTCAAATTAATTGACGCAAAGTGTTGTGACAATTAATTTAAGACGGAGGGAGTACACTACTAGTAGTATGAAGCAAAGAGGCCCTTAGGGTTAGGGTTTAGGATCGATTCGCGTTTTTTTTTTAAACCCGTAGGATCAGCAGTTCAGCACCAAAGATGCCAGCGAAGATACTGCACGGGTGTGCCCACGTGTCGCAAGTCGTAACGCCAGTACGGCGGCGCCTGCGCCCCTACAGGGAACCCGGAGCAGATCGGACTCCGTACCGTCGGCAGCCAGGCTATCCTTTCCCCTTCCCACCTTCTCCTTCTTCGATTCAGTGCCGGTGGCTCGTCGGTTTCGCCTTGCTATATACTCGGATCCCTGGTCTCCCCTCCCTAGTTCAAGAACGCGCCTAGGACTAGGAGGCCGGAGCAGCCGGAGAGAAATCGGGGTGAGCGATTTTTGCTGCTGCCCCTATCCGATCTGTATTGTTGGTCGCCGCACTTCTCCGCGGATAGAGGAGATTGACGGGCGGGGGTTTCGTTTGGGAAGAAACGACACAAGTTCGCGTCTTGGCCTGTTGATCTGTTCCTTGGGTGGGTCATGGCCGTGATAAAGATGCCAGTGAGCAAGATTAATCGCCGGAAGGCAAAGGGAAGCCAGCCGGAGAGCAATCCAAATCCAAAGGGTGC
Source organism: Alopecurus myosuroides (assembly GCA_028641055.1). NCBI lineage: Eukaryota > Viridiplantae > Streptophyta > Magnoliopsida > Poales > Poaceae > Alopecurus > Alopecurus myosuroides. The sequence goes on along the minus strand of CM054063.1, from coordinate 325,546,322 downwards.
CAGCGGTGAGGCACCTGTTCCCCAAAAGAAAAAGGTACCAGGAATTCACCAGATAGCCTAATTTGCTGCTTGTTCTGTCTGTCTAGAGCTACATTATTCAGTTATTTGCCTTGCTGGCTATCGCGGATCTAGTGCTTCTGCAAATGCCACACAAGAAGACCAGCTATCCTTGTGCACGTGGGTGTTAATTTAGGTCATAATAAATTTCTTCTCTTGTTGGTGAGGAGTATACATGGCCGCAGCAGACTCATTTCACTGATTCTTTTGTTCTCTAATACTCCCTCCGTTCAACAATAGATGACTTGCATTTGTCTATATATGGATGTATCTAGACACTAAAATATGTCTAGATACATCTATATCTATATATGTGGAAGTCATCTATTGTTGAACGGAGGGAGTAAAAGCTAAGCAAATGTGCTCACATGTAACCATTTATTGGTTTGTTCAACTATTGGTGAAAAAGGGAATCGGAAAATTTGTTGCCTTATAGTATTGCATGCTTGGGAGAACCAATTTACCTTTGCGTCACAAAACATTACCTTTTTGGGTTAATTCCAAAATGGCACTGCAACTTCATGTAATAAAAATGACACCACCGAAAAAATGGGTTAATTAACTCGGAAAATGCCATTACTGTAATGCAAAAATCCAGGTGTTTGAAGTGTTTTTTTTTTTTACATTGGCACTTCTTTAACAAGCGAAATTGGCACTGGCATATCGCATTGACTCATTGTTTCTTCAGCCATTTTCCCAGCTTTTTGGCTTTTTGTTTAAAATCAACGTTTGTTTCACCGGAATTTATGTACATGTAGTAGCATATTATTATTACACATATTTTTCTTTTCTTAAACCAGTTCACAGTTTTTTTTTTCATATTTAAATAATTAGCCAAGTTTTTTTTATTCATATTCAATCCTGCACAGCTAATATAATTTTGTTTTATGCAGAGGGATATTTGTGTACTTTGCGATGACGGTGGTGATTTACTCTGGTAGGTGTACTCACAATCAAGCTTCAGTGGCTTCATCTATAATAAAATGTGCATTTGTGGTTGCTAATTAACTGTCTTTCTTTAAGTTTGCCCTCCCATTGAAAATCTTATCAACACTACATAGGAATTTATTTTCTTGACATATACACAGCTAGTGATTGTGTAATATTGCAGTTAATATGTATTCTGTTAGCAATAGATTTCATGTTTCGTTGACTAAACTAACAACACTAGAAGATTATATGCTGCATTTATCTACCCTGTTAGCTGATCTTCATATGAATAGTTGCTTCCAGATAGATAGCACATTCGCTACGCTCAGAAGTTCTTCTGCTATTCAGTCCCACAAATATTTGATGATAGGCATCATCTTTGAAATGAAATAGATAAATCTTCTTCAAGCTTGTCACCAAATGTGTTTTTAGCACACCTTTGAGTTATGGTGTCCTGTGTTACAGATGCAACATGTAGTGCTTCCTAGTTCCCAACATGTTTCGTAAAGTTTGTCGAATTACCTTTTGCTATGAACAAAACATATACGTTACTTTATCTCAATGTTCCTTCTTACCTTGTTTTTTTAGCTGTGATGGTGTATGTCAGAGATCCTTTCACCCAACCAAAGAACATGGTGAAGACTCAATGTGCACAACCCTTGGGCTAACTGAAGAACAGTGGCAAATGCTTGTAGCATTAGGGGTATATTTTGATTCAGTTTCTAGTTTCTTTCCGTTTCACGCTTGTTTTCTTTATGCATAGCAGTTGACATTTTGTTTCATGTTTGTCGATGGTAATTCAGGATGCGGACATGTATATCTGCAAGAACTGTGAGTATAAGCAGCATCAATGTTTTGCTTGTGGCTTGTTGGGGTCTTCAGACTTAACATTAGGACCTGAGGTATGCATAACAGATACATTTCATTATCTTTCATTGATACTTTCCATCTTGGTTTCTTTCAGAAGATCTGAAGAAATGAAATTTAGTATTTATTAATCAGAGTTAGAAGAAATAGGAAGTATCTTGAGATCCCTTTTTCTATTATAGCATTTTCTAGTCAAATTTAAGAAACTAGCACAATATCCGTGCATTGCTGTGGATAAAAAAAAAGAGAACATGTTTAAGAACTTCCTAACATTCATGTCAAATAAGATATACATATCCCATCTCACCTCAAGCGGTTGCGTCAAATCTAACATGTGGTGTAATCAAAGGTGGATGGACCGTCGCCACAAATTGACATCTCTATACTTACTAGGTGTAATGTTTGTGGGCTCGCATCTAAATATATCTAATTATCTGTCAATTTGGTGATGGCTTTTCAGGTGTTCCAGTGTAAGCACGATAGGTGTGGGCACTTTTACCACCCTAATTGTGTTGCCAAACTACTCTGCGCCGGTAGCAAAAGCGAGGCCGTACTTTTTGAGCAAAATGTTGCTGCTGGACTGGAATTCCATTGTCCTATGCATCAATGTAAACGGTGCAAGGGAGCAGAGAGCAAGGATGATAAGGAGATGCAGTTTGCAGTGTGTAGGCGCTGTCCAACTGCATACCACCGGATGTGCTTGCCAAGGTTCGCCTTTGATTTGGAGAATGGAGATGGACATGCCCTTTGCCATTCTCCACGCCTGTCTCTTTTTGGTTATATCTGCTTCATCCATTAATTGGTGTAAGCAAGATTCTGTTTCCTCACAGCTACGTACTTGTTTTGCAGTGCTATCTCCTTTGAAGAGGATGAAGAAACGGGTATTCCGCAGAGGGCGTGGGAGAAAGTCCTACCCAACAAAGTTTTGATCTATTGCATGTGTGTGTTTTAACTAATCTCCCACTATTTCCATCAACCACACACGTCTCCGTTTCCTGTGTATATTCAGACCTGACAAATTCTAAAAAATATTTGCAGGAAGCATAGGATTCAACCGGAGCTGGGAACGCCCAAGAGGGACCATATTGTCTTTCCAGACGCAAGGAATGATATACTCGGCGATGATGACATGCTACTCGACCGCCCCTCGTCCTCCAGACCGTCTTGGTCTCCTGGGCCGGCAGAAACTGGGCACGACGGCCACTTTGACCATGTGCCAGGACCATCTCAGCCGGCAGAAAGTGGGGATGATCGGGTGAAGGCGATTGATTCGTTTGCACCAGCGCGCTTGTTCCTGCGTCCTCAACCAGGCTCCTGCGGTTGGCTCGATGAGTGACCGACATCAATTCATCTTCTCCAATCCTACCTGGCGCTACGGATAAAACTAGCAGGCTAGCGGCAATAGGGGTTCCATCTGAAATACTATGTGATGGTTGCGCAGGGGCCTGTTCCTGCGGCCTTGCGGGCATATAGTGGATGTGAGATCTGAACCTGAGATGAAAAATGTTAAACAGAACACAAAGATCTTAATGAACTAGTGTTTGTTTGTGTACGTCAACGGAGTATATCAAATGCCAAAGTTTATTTCCGCTGTGTTGTAATGTCACGTAAGCATTGCTCGTGCGCCTGTCGGGAGAAAGCCCGCTAATCGTCATTATCAATTGGCCTTACACGGCCGCTTATCACCCAAAACTCAGTTTATCATTTTGTCGAATCTTAACAAGAGGTGAAAACAAAAAAGAAAAGGTGAGCTTGTGCTGGTAACTGCTACTACTAGAAGTGAGAGGGGGTCCAAGAGTTCAAGGCTGCCTCTGAGCTGTTGATGGCCATGGAATCTGTTCCGCTCCACCATCAGTCGTCCGTCAACTCCTCGATCTGGAATTCGCACCGGTTTCTTTATTAATCGAAACACGTATAGAATCTTACTCCGGTACGGAGTGCTACTAGTCTACTTGGAATCCCGAGGAGCAGATCTTAATGAGCAGCTCAAGTCAATTTGCAGGCCAGGGTTTATACAATGCATGGGGACGCCAAAGCTGGGTTTTAACAACACTGCTAGAGGTGCATCAGAAACAACGGTAGTGGTAGTGCTAGTACTAATGGTTTCTTGGAGACAGCTCGAGTTAATTTGACCTGTTTTTGGATCCAACAAATTAAAGCTTTTACCCTGGTTTTTCTCGAGGCTGCGTTCCGTGCAGTCGAAGCAGACGATTAGCACAGCACCCTAAGTAATGAATGAAGTGTCCCTGAAGGAAGATAGATTAGCTGTTCCAGGAAGTTCTAATTAGATATTTTTTACGGTGAAAAGGCACGTAATTAGGCATTTCTACATTTCCATTTACTCTTGACCCCTCTGTTCCATAATTTACAGAGAAAACGATTGCTACTCCCTCCGTCCTAATTTATAGGGCACATATAACAAATCTCTATTACCAAGGTGCTAGTTGATTGGGGGTAATATCTTGCATGCATTGGTGGAGAGGGATGAAGAGAGGAAACCACCCACTAATTGGAAGAGAATTAATGCAAAATATGCCTAAGAGGCGGGACAACGTGGTTTTGAGATTATGACCTACAAACCAGGACAGAGGGAGTACTACATTTCTACATTTTGGTGTAAATTGACCGGACTGAAGAGGCACGGTCAGACTACTCACTCCAATTTACACCAAAATGACACACACCGCAAACTAGAGCTAGCTAACCCGGATCTAACTAGATCATGGTCAAAAGTCAGAACTTGACGCTATAAATTAAGCAGGATTCACTAAAACACTCTTACTATATAATTACCACTTGGTTCACCAATCCCCCCACTAAACCCCTCAGCTATCGATCTAAAGCCAGATGCGTGCTTTTGCCTCATCATCAAGCTGCTGCCAAGCTAGCTAGCTCCGCAGCCATGGAAGCTCACTACCCCAAGTACGTCCTCTACGGCGTGCTCATCCTTGGCTCATGGCTCATCTCCTGCCTTCTCCACTTCCAGTTCATCCACCTCTCGCTCTTCGCCTCTCGCTCTCACGACTCCTCTCCGCCGCTCATCGTCCTGCCCTTATCGGTCCCCGCACGCTTACAGAAGCTTGCGGCTCCCCCCGCCATCGCTGAACCTGAGCAGGATGGCGCTCTGCGGCGGCTCTCGTCGGCGGCGTCGTCGCCGTCCTGCCAGGGGAGGCTCGTGTACATGGTGGACGTGCCGCCGCGGTTCGATGTTCTCAGGGACTGCGTCCAGGGCTCCCCTTTGTTTCAGGACGAGTACCACATGTGCTCCCTCATGGCCAATGCCGGCATGGGTCCCGTCGTCCCTCCCGGCAACGGCAGCGACGGCGACATCCCCAACACCGGATGGTAAGCTCCTACACAAGCATTCGCATAAACGCATGTCACATGGCGCTTACGACCACGCTGCTGGCAGGTACAACACGGACCAGTACGCCCTGGAGGTGATCGTGCACAACCGGATGCTGCAGTACGACTGCCTCACCGACGACCCGGCCGCCGCCGCGGCCGTGTACGTGCCCTACTACCCGGCGCTGGAGGTGGAGCAGCACCGCTGCGGCTTCAACGCCTCGGTGCGCAACGGCGCCTCCACGGAGTTCCTCCGCTGGCTGTCGACGCGGCCGCACTGGGCGGCCTTCGGGGGCCGCGACCACTTCATGGTCGCCGCCAAGACCACCTGGATGTTCCGGCACAACGAGCGCGACGGCGACCCCGGCGCCGACAAGGTGTGCGGCAACGACTTCCTCGAGCGCCCGGAGTCCGGCAACATGACGGTGCTCACCTACGAGTCGAACGTCTGGGCGCGCCGCGACTTCGCCGTGCCGTACCCGAGCTACTTCCACCCGACGTCGGCCCGCGCAGTGGCCGCGTGGCAGGCGCGCGCCCGCGCTGCGGACAGGCCGCGGCTCTTCGCCTTCGCCGGCGCGCGGCGCGCCGAGGGAGTGTTGGCAATCCGTGACCGCATCATCGACGTGTGCGCTTCGTCGAGCCGGTGCGGGCTCGTCGACTGCAGCCACGGCTTCGAGGGCTTCCTCACCTGCCACTCGCCGCGGAGGATCGTCTCCGTCTTCGCCTCGTCCCGCTTCTGCCTGCAGCCGCAGGGAGACTCCTCCATGCGCCGGTCCATGGTGGACTCCATCATGGCCGGATGCATCCCCGTCTTCTTCCACGATGAGTCCACCTTCAAGAAGCAGTACCGCTGGCACCACCCGGACCCGGACGGCGGCGGCGACCGCCGGTACTGGGTGTTCATTGACTCCGAGGAGGTCCTCCAAGGGAAGGTGGACATCGAGGAGGTGCTGACCAGGTACACCGACGAGGAGGTGGCCGCCATGAGGGAGGAGGTCATCAAGATGATCCCGAGGTTTCTGTACAAGGACCCCAGGGTGATTTTTGAGGGGGGCATGAGAGATGCCTTCGACATTGCATTCGATGAGGTGATGACGAGGATTAGGAGGATCAAGACCGGGGAAGATCTGGGATGGCCTCTTGACGATGATATGGTGGCACACCCAAAGACTCGTCAGACTAGCTAGCTAGAAAAAACATTTAGGCGCAATTTTGTTCCCATAATTATTGTACTAGCTAGTTTTGTTGTTGGAACATAAAGTTAAACTAAAATTAAGTAGTTAACTGCATTTTACCAATGGCTTTGGTCATGTATGGAGGAGCTTGGAGGTGGGGATTCCGGAGAGGATAAGAGAAAAGGAAATGTGGACTCGTTCTTTCCATGAGAGGAGCTTTGGAGAGGATGAGAGAAAAGGAAAAGGAAAACTCCTCCCGGGTCCCTCGCGCGCGGGCTGCGGAGGGCAACCAAACCCTAGGTTAGCCGCCCCCATCCAACCTAGAGATCCTAAGCCGCTGCTACCGCCGGTGACGGCGCGGTGGCGGCACCCTGCCTCCAAGGTGGAGGGAGGAGAGAGCGGCCATCACCATCATGTCTTCGCGCGGAGAGGTGAGGGATCGGTGGGCGCGGCGCCGCCGTCTGTCCATGGGGCAGGGCGAGGCAAGGACGTCACGCGGCGGAGATCGGAGGGGGTTGCGGCGGCGCCATGGCTGGAACCGGCGGTTCCAAGGCCGACTTGGCCTAGGGCCACGGCTGCAACACGACTAGCATGGCAACGGCGTCCCTCCGGCTCTTGCTGTGACCAGGCCACGGGCAGCGGTGCTCGTCGGCCTGTGAGGGAGGCAACGGCGTTCGACAGCTCATGGCGAGGAGGCGGCGGCGCGAGAGCTGAGGTGGGCATCGATGATCCGGAGGCGACTACATCGGCCTATGGGGTGCGGTGGTCTCTTGGATCTGATGCTTACTCGGTGGCCAACCAAGGTTCCGCGGGGATGATGTTGGCCTTCTTGTTCCGTTCGCCGGGAGCCGACCGGCAGTATGGGGGCTGCGAGCTCTGCCCTTTAATAATGGTGGTTGATCCTGCAAGTTCTTCGAGCGTCATGGTGCCGATCTACATCAGTCGGACCTCCTCGATTGAGTCACATATGTGTTCCGGTCTTCCTATCAGTGATTCTGTCGTTTGGCGCATGGCGCCACTGGATTTCTAGATTGGAATCGATCCGATCATGCGCTCCCCTAGATCATGCCAATTACGTCATGTGGGAGTGGCGTGAAGCTTCGCTTCTTAACGGTGCTACGGGACATATAATTGGATCTTCATGTCAGAGATGGAGAAAGTCATGGTGTTTTCGATCGGAGTTTTGACTTGGTGGAGAGGTGTAGTGGTTGCGATGAAGGATGGCGACACAGGTTCTTCCTGTGTGTCGAGTGTTGGGCACTTGCAACAGCAACCTTGGTAAGAGGGGGAGACAACACATGTGGACTGCTTTTGTGGCGGTACTTTTTGAGTACCGAGTGGCGGATTCCAGGATAAAAGCCCAAGGTCTGGCCTTAATTGATTGTGACTGGCAATGGTCTTGCTGAACACATTCTTTTTGTGGACTCGGACTTTCTTTAGGGTGAAAGTTTAAGATCTTTGATCGGGTGACGACAACGCTTGTGCTTTGTTTCCTTCTTGAAGGCGTCGTCTTTGGAGAATCTCATCTGCGGTTCAGGTGTTTTATTCGGTGGTGGTTAGAGTGTTGTTGTTGCGTGTGTTCCATCACCGCGACGAGGTCTTTGTTTTTATTTCTCTAATTTTTTTTCTTCGATGTGTGCATCCGAGTTGTCCTCCGACAGCTAGTTGGTGCAAAGGTTGGGTGTAATTGTATCTTCGATATTAATATATTCTCTTTAACATAAAAAGATGAGAGGAGATTTGAAGTGGGGATTGAAGAAAGTATGGAGGAAGAAGGAGATGTGGTGAGGTAGACAGGTTCTCTCCATGAGAGAAGTTTGGAGGTGGGAATTCAGGAGAGAATAAGGAAGTAGAGGTGGCTTCGTGGTCATGTGAGATAACTCCATCCATGTGCTAATGAGTGTGAGACTAATCAACACCCAAAAAAGAAGATGTACCAACCAAACACCGTGCCAAAAGTTACCCGTTTTCTCATGCAGGCTAACAAACAACATGCAGAACGTGTATACGTATCATCTATATCCGGCCTGCCCCGCTGCAGCCTACCAAACGCGCATCTTACTTTTCACTTTTATTGGTCCAATGCACATATGGATGCAGAGATGACATGTGCACGTACGTACATAGCTGGTTTTATTTGATCAGGCATCTACCCTAATGGAAATACTGATTGAAAGAGTTGTAACTCTTTTTAAGTTGCAATATAGAACTCATTTTCTTTTCTAATTAGTTTCTCCTTTAAATTTAAAAGTTATTTCAATAAAATAGAGAAAATGCAAAAAGGTTGAAATTAAAATGGAGAAATAGAAAAGGCCTTTTGGATTTATTGGAAAAAGGAGATTAATTAATTGGATCTATCGTGTAGCTTTGAAGGCCAACCCACACGCATTTTGCCTCCTGCTCCCCCCATTTCATTAAGGAAACTATATCTTGTTTACAGCCAAAAACATTCGAAATGCAACTCAGTTTTCCTGATTTAGAACACCGACGAGTAGAGAAGCCTCTTTTACAAACAGAAAAGAGCATCTCAAACTACACTAAAAGATACTTTAAAGCAATCAACCAACGTCAGCATCCAACGCGCTTCACTGTGATTCCCTTCGGTCAAACTTGGTCCAAGCACCCCATCCTGCTCATCTTCGTCCTCAGTATGTCAACCTAGGTGCTCATCTTTTTCCTGCTCCAAAAACTTCCTTCGCAACTTTCTCTAGACATTAGTGTAGAACTAGCAAAAATGCCCGTGCGTTGCGACGGGTCGATGCGATCAACTAAGAAAATGTTGCACCTAACAGCCGGGAGAGCGTGTGCCGAGACTTGAGGAAAGCCAAATCTTTGTCTTCGCCCCAAGGAATTCATCCATGCAAACTCTCCTGACCTAAAAGACCGGATAAATAATGATTTAATTTTTTTTTACTATACTTTAAAGAAATATTGAACTTATAGTACTTAAAATATGGATAGTAATAGTCCAATCTTGTTTATGTTCGTTCCCAATAACCTTTTGATGTGAAGCACTTCAAAAAAATTAATGCACGATGTAAATATAAGGAATGAAAAAACATTCTTAGCCATTTGCATATCCAGCTTACAGCAATAAGCACTGATTACGTTGTTAACTGTAAGTTACGCGAAAAAAAGAAGTTATTAACTGTATCAGCTGTTGCCGAGTACCCTGATTCAAAATTTCATCAATTTTTCGAAATAGTATTAGCAGCAGTATACATTTGTTAGGACCTTCAAGTCTCATTTCTACCACAAATAATTCGCTCCAAACAATAAGTAGCAATCAGTACCATACCAGTAGTTGTCTCTCCAGGAGCTTGTCCAGGCTATCGTAACGTTTCTCCTCTCTAATCTTCTCATCTTTATTCTTCTCCACGGACGGACGGACCAGACCACAATATTAAAGTAAGGGATGCTCGTGTATTCATATAGTATAACAGTTATCTTAGAATTACGGTAAGTTCCATTCCTTTTCCGTTTACACTGACATGAGTAAAAGACGATGTAGATCTCCATGATCAGCGTGCATGTACCACTGATATATACGGTCTGATAGATATGCATTTGCTCATGCACCACTAATATGGCGAAATAAGTCAATTGGAAATATCAAACAAATTGAAAGAAAAAATGTCAATTTGAAAAGGCCAACAATTGTCATGGCGAAATATATCCCAAAACAAGTCAAATCAACTCAACGAACAATGAAAGTCCATCTGGGTCGCTGAGACGAATGAAGGCAACCCTGAAAAGTGGTTTTCCAAATCCAAATTAAACTCATTAAAATGTCCACTCTCAACTAAAGGGCTAAACACGCTACACGAGGACATTGTTAGATTCTTTCCAAGGGACTAACTGATACTATAGAGGTCAGTAATCCAAGCCGTTGTTAGTGATAGCAAGTCCATTGCCATATCCTTCAGCTCATAGGTGATGCAGGCATCGCATGGCAGCAAGTTCCATATTCATCTTATGAAGCCAATATGTGCAATCTTTCATTGTTCTGGGCCTAGAGAACCTGACACCATGTCACCAACGCACAACAGTCCCTTGCAAATATATTAGCAGCACCGCCACCACACAAGCCTCGTATGAACTTGTCACCGGAATCGCATCAGAGCAACTGGGGCGACGGCGACACACCCAACCGCCATGACACTCTGGACGCAGAGCTAAGCCTCGAGCTGCTTCACACAGGACGACGCCAGCAATAGGGGTATCACCATGTCGCACCCGGACTTCTAAAGGATACTCGCCGTTCCGTTGAACAGTAGTAGATTGGATTACGGGGCTTACCGGCACCCGCGTCCTCTTACGAGTAGGCCAACACACGTATGTGTGACAACCAACCCCTATCTGTTCAGCGTCGACGTAAACTATCCCATAGAAATCAGGATACTTCCATTGACGTACTTCAAACCATACACACATGGTACGTCAACGGCGTTTAACAATTGATATCACAACAGATCTCTACGACACAAAAGATTGAAATAAGTTGCAAATGGCTCTCATTAGAGCAGAGATAGCAAATACAATCATTCAGAGGGCACATGCCCCAACAATACATCATTACATCACAGCGGAAGCATTCAACATGTCTGAGTACAGACAAGAACCAAATAGGCCTAAGAGGCCGGAAACGAAAAGACGGAGCCCATCCACGAAGTCTCGGATCCTGCCCGGGTCCGCTATCTACTCGTCAGCAGTCTCGTCAAACTCCACGTAGTAGCCACCATGTAGATCTTCGGAAACGTAGGTCTGCGGAAACCACAGCCCCAAAGGGGTCAGTACATAAACGTACTGGCAAGCAAGACTCACAATTCACCAAAGTGTAACCCGTCAACACCAAGCACAGATGCTAGATCTTCGGAAACGTAGGTCTGCGGAAACCACAGCCCCAAAGGGGTCAGTACATAAACGTACTGGCAAGCAAGACTCACAATTCACCAAAGTGTAACCCGTCAACACCAAGCACAGATGCTTTGGGTTCAACGGAAGGAAGGGGAATATAAAGATGCTGCAACTGGCTGCTCTAACCAACTACAGAGATTCTACCACTTCCGGCTAACAGAAAGGAGATAAGATCGAGTATTGTAACCAACTGAAAGATAACTTCAAGCATACCCATCCTGGATCTCGCCCCTTATCCAAAGAAGCAATCCGAGGATAACTCACACAGTTGAGTTAATGATGGTTCGTATTATTGTGTCAATAAGCCTATTACTAGTCAAATTGTTAACCATTGGGTGTAAGGTTGTTAAACATTAGGTTTAAGTTGTCCTGAGTACTTGTTAGCCAGTACTTTCACCAAGTAATCCATAACCGCGGAAAACACGGCTTCTCGAGAAGATTTATCCCTGCAGGGTTGCACCAATTTGGCCGTACACGTATGAATAACCCGCCAGATGGGATGCCTGCCACCAAGCGGGGCACTCAACACAACTCAACTCTTCTTCGCATTAAGCACAAAGCACCACGTGCTGTGCGTGCGCGGCTAATCGAGCCCCACGAAGAAAAGGGGACCCTCATAGCACTGGAAGACCACGCCGCCCTAAATGCCGACTACAAAAGTTCCACCCTGGCCTGGGCTCGCAAGATCATGCATGCAGCAAATGGAAAGCCCGAACTACGTGTGGCGATTTGGACGAGATGCGAATCGAATCAAATTGAGGGGGGGCGCCCATACTCGCTTCCCACATGCGGTTAGTGCGCTCATCATGGATCAGTAGACAAGACCCTTTTCCTATTAGGGTCGATACTAGCAGGCCTTAAAACCACCCTGGGCCTCCTGCCGGTGCCTTATCATCAAATTATTATTTAACAATAACATTAGCATGATTGATTGATTAAACATCGAGCCCCCAGAACATTCTAAAATAGTAACAGAAAGTAACGGGTAACAGACTCGAGCAAAACAACCTAAGCATGCTAGTAAGACACGGCTCAAACAATGGTTATAGGTATAGAGGTGAGGCAATATCAGGGTTAAAGGATACATGTGATAGGTTCGTAACAGAAGCAACTAATCATAGGGCTAGCAGAATAGACAACGGAAAGTATCGGTAACCAATGTTGAAAGGAACACGATGGTTCATGTGAGTGATAACTTGCCTGCAAACCCAGTAGCCTGGTACTGAGCTAACTCCTTAGAAGGGATGTCGTAAGTATCGTCGGTCTCAACGTCGTCGTTTATCCGAGAAGAAGCAAACAAACAATGCAGAAAGATAAACAATCAATAACATGGCATAGTGCACAAACAATGGGATGATGCATGTCAATTTAATTGATGCATAGAAATAAACTAGTTGACAAGATAACAACATGATTAAATGGACCCACATGCAATTGGATTGCATATGAAAAGCCCATGAATTATGGTTGAATTAATTGTTTTACAACTAACCAACTTGTGTAGGTGAATTAGCATGATGCATGGATGAAGAAAACAATAAAATAACAACAATAGAATCAAATAGAAATAAGGTTTAACAAGTTTGAAAATTTGTTTATTAAGTTAAGAAATTTTGGTTACTTAAAGGTGTCACACAAGCATTTTTTGTTTTCATCAAGTTTAATTGTTAAAAATAGATAAAAAAGTTTATATTTGATAAGAACACACAATTTTAGGTGGATTGCATGTTTCACTTGTTGAAAAAGGACTTCAAATAAATTATTTATGAATTAAACAAGTTTAAGCAAGAATTAAATGAATTTAATTCAAACATGAACTTATTGAATTTTTATTTGTTCAAAACATTAAGTGAGATTCATATTTGCAAAGTTTGTACTTTTGTGGTTGGAAAACATATTTTATATGTCCCAAAAGAATTTGTTTTGATCAAGTTATGAAATTAACAATTTTAAATGAATTAAACAACGTTTAAATTATTTAACCAATTTCAATTATTCAAAACATGAAACAAATTTTATATTTGGAAAGGTGGTTTAATTTTGCATGGAAAACATATTTCATTTGTTGAAATTGGATTTAAAATGAGCAAGTTATTATTTTGGCAATTTTAAATGCAATAAACAAGAAACAGTTGTTTTCAGCAATTTAAATTATTCAAAACAGCAAACAAAATTTATATTTGGAAAGTACATGAAAAGTTGATTGGAAAACATAATTAGTTTGTGGAATTTGGAATTTTTATGAACAAGTTATGAATTTTGCAAGTTTAAGTGAATTTGACAAGTTTTCAAATTTTGCACCAATTTAAAATATTCAAAACAGTAAACAAATTTTATATTTGGAAAGAACATTTAATTTGGGACAGAAAACATATTTAAAAAGTTAAAATTGGAGTTGGGATGAATTTCTTCTGCAATTTACAAAATTGGGTGCAATTCTGCCATTTTTAGGGAACCAGGGGCTTAGAAAATATTTTCCAGGGGCTAGAAATAAGTTAGAAGGGCCTATTTGTGATTACCAGGAAGTTCTGTGACCAAAACATGGAAAAATAAAAAAGGTGGTTTATTGGTGGGAGGTGGGATTCGATCCCCCCACCTCCTGGCTGCGCAAGGGAACCCGAACCGGATGGGCTACTGCTCTGGTTGGTAACAGAAGGGGCAGCGGTGGGGGTTAAGCTGTTGCTCGCGCTTATGTTTCTGAATTCTAACTGAACACGAACAGGTACAGAGATCGACAGGGGCAGCGATCAGAGGTTGGTGGCGATCTGCTGGGCGGCGCTCGCGGTTGGCCGTGGGGGCGCCGGGCGGTTGCGTGCGGTTGGAGGAGATGAGGGAGGGGAGAGGGAAAGGAGGCGAGAGGAGGTGCGGCCTCACCTTGAGCCAGGAGGAGGCGGACGGGTTCAGGTGCAGCAGGTCGAGCAGCAGGCGAAGCAGGGCGCCGGCGGGCGATGGTGGAGATGGCGCCGACGATGGGGTTCGTCCCCGCCCAAACCGAGGGGATGGGGAGGAAGCCCATCGAACACCGTTTCCATTCCCGGCGTCAGGGAGCGAGGAGGAGGCCTTCCCGGCGGCTATCACCGGAGCCAAAAGGGGGAAATTTTCGGTCAGTTAGGTGGAGTTACAGAGAAAAAAAAAGAGAGCAGAGGGAAGGGAGGAAGAAGAGATGGCGGCTGGGGGAGGAAGGAGAGGCTCCTAGGGCAGAGGGGAGAGGTGGTCGTTTTATGGGGAGCCCTAGCTAGGTACGGCTGCCATCGAGGAGGGGAGGAGAGGATCGTGTGGTACAGAGGAGGTTCGTACAGTTGGAGGAGGAAGACGACAAGGGGGGAAAAAGGTATCGGGCTGGAAGAGGTAGATGGGCTGGGGGAGAAATTGGATGGGGTGGGCTTGCTGCTGCTCCTCTCCTCTCTTTTTATTATTATTGGATTTCTGGTTTTTTTTTGTACCAACTAGAAAATGGAAGCAAAAGATATGTTTTAGAGTTTTAAAAATTTAGGGAAAATTCATGTGGGGTTGTTAGCTCATTATCTACCATAATTTCAACTTGGTTCTTGAAAAGTCAAATTTATTGCTGTTTTGCAAAATGGTTTGAAATTGGATGAATTTTGGTTAATAACTTGGTTATTTAAAACAACGTTTTTAATTATAGAAAACCAATGAGTTTAATTGGAAACAAGTGAGTACATGTGTTTTGTAATTTCATAATTTTCATCAATGGGTACTGTTGAATGATCTAATAATTAATTGATTACTATTGGAAACAATGTTTTTATTAGGGTGACCCCTATTGAATAAATAGAACAATTGGTTGTTTGTATTTGAAATAACATTTTGGAAATTGTAACATCACAAGGATGAAACAAAAGGTTTGAAGTTTTGGTTTGAAATTCAAATAGAAAACAAAGGAAAACAAATGAAAACAGAGAAAAACAAATGGAAAACAAACAAAACAAATGCAATCAACATGATGCCATGATGCAAAACATAAAATAACAGAGAGCAAAACATTCTAATGGCTATTTTTCAGACTTGGGATGTTACAAAACGCCCCCCCTTGAAGGAATCGCGCCCCGAGATTCCTACTGAGAAAAGAAAAGGTCCGGATACTTCTTGGGAAGATCTTCTTGAGCTGTGATACGTGAAACACATCATGCACCTTGGATAGACGTCAGGGAATTTGCAAACCACCGGAACATTTTCAAGTAAAGGGAGAGGTTTTGTATTGAGGGTGTATAGTTGAACAGAACTTGATTCATTTGGAGAATAGATTATCTGGAATGTGGTGCTTCAGGAATGATTCCTCGAAACAACCCCAGGTGATAGGAATGCCAGCTCTCATAGCCTGGAATCAACAACAACAACAACAACAACCTTTCTGGCCAGATAGAATTGATATTTGGGAAGTTTTGATTAGACGCCGGTAGAAGAATTGGAATGGAAAGCAACAACAAGATTTCAACGGGCGAAAGGGATGTTGAGAAGAACAGGATATCAACATCGGGGAAAACGAGAACAACCCTCCTGAGGTACTACGGAAAACCCATCCGGGCTTCTAAAGGATCAATATCTACTGCTTAAGGAATAGAGGATTTGCTTCCGGGGCTTACACGCCTCCGTTCTCAATCGTGAGTAGGCAACATGATAAATCATGTCACAACCACCTCCATTCCTATGGTCTAGTAGGTATAACCATCCTAGAGAAACCAGGATTCGTGAAATCCTAACTTGAAAGTTTAGATGAGAACTGAAAACAACGTTGCACTTCCTTACCAGAAAAGGGTGGGTGGGTGGGGAAAGAAATAAAAGAACAGAATTCCTACTCTCACGTTTCATTTTTCCTATATAGCTACAAAATAGTTTCTAGACTCAACTGCGACCAGTAAAAAGGGATCCTACAGGCAGACAGGCTCTGATACCATTTGTCGCACCCGGACTTCTAAAGGATACTCGCAGTTCCGTTGAACAGTAGTAGATTGGATTACGGGGCTTACCGGCACCCGCGTCCTCTTACGAGTAGGCCAACACACGTATGTGTGACAACCAACCCCTATCTGTTCAGCGTCGACGTAAACTATCCCATAGAAATCAGGATACTTCCATTGACGTACTTCAAACCATACACACATGGTACGTCAACGGCGTTTAACAATTGATATCACAACAGATCTCTACGACACAAAAGATTGAAATAAGTTGCAAATGGCTCTCATTAGAGCAGAGATAGCAAATACAATCATTCAGAGGGCACATGCCCCAACAATACATCATTACATCACAGCGGAAGCATTCAACATGTCTGAGTACAGACAAGAACCAAATAGGCCTAAGAGGCCGGAAACGAAAAGACGGAGCCCATCCACGAAGTCTCGGATCCTGCCCGGGTCCGCTATCTACTCGTCAGCAGTCTCGTCAAACTCCACGTAGTAGCCACCATGTAGATCTTCGGAAACGTAGGTCTGCGGAAACCACAGCCCCAAAGGGGTCAGTACATAAACGTACTGGCAAGCAAGACTCACAATTCACCAAAGTGTAACCCGTCAACACCAAGCATAGATGCTAGATCTTCGGAAACGTAGGTCTGCGGAAACCACAGCCCCAAAGGGGTCAGTACATAAACGTACTGGCAAGCAAGACTCACAATTCACCAAAGTGTAACCCGTCAACACCAAGCACAGATGCTTTGGGTTCAACGGAAGGAAGGGGAATATAAAGATGCTGCAACTGGCTGCTCTAACCAACTACAGAGATTCTACCACTTCCGGCTAACAGAAAGGAGATAAGATCGAGTATTGTAACCAACTGAAAGATAACTTCAAGCATACCCATCCTGGATCTCGCCCCTTATCCAAAGAAGAAATCCGAGGATAACTCACACAGTTGAGTTAATGATGGTTCATATTATTGTGTCAATAAGCCTATTACTAGTCAAATTGTTAACCATTGGGTGTAAGGTTGTTAAACATTAGGTTTAAGTTGTCCTGAGTACTTGTTAGCCAGTACTTTCACCAAGTAATCCATAACCACGGAAAACACGGCTTCTCGAGAAGATTTATCCCTGCAGGGTTGCACCAATTGGCCGTACACGTATGAATAACCCGCCAGATGGGATGCCTCCCACCAAGCGGGGCACTCAACACAACTCAACTCTTCTTTGCATCAAGCCCAAAGCACCACGTGCTGTGCGTGCGCGGCTAATCGAGCCCCACGAAGAAAAGGGAACCCTCATAGCACTGGAAGACCACGCCGCCCTAAATGCCGACTACAAAAGTTCCACCCTAGCCTGGGCTCGCAAGATCATGCATGCAGCAAATGGAAAGCCCGAACTACGTGTGGCGATTTGGACGAGATGCGAATCGAATCAAATTGAGGGGGGCGCCCATACTCGCTTCCCACACGCGGTTAGTGCGCTCATCATGGATCAGTAGACAAGACCCTTTTCCTATTAGGGTCGACACTTGCAGGCCTCAAAACCACCCTGGGCCTCCTGCCGGTGCCTTATCATCAAATTATTATTTAACAATAACATTAGCATGATTGATTGATTAAACATCGAGCCCCCAGAACATTCTAAAATAGTAACAGAAAGTAACGGGTAACAGACTCGAGCAAAACAACCTAAGCATGCTAGTAAGACACGGCTCAAACAATGGTTATAGGTATAGAGGTGAGGCAATATCAGGGTTAAAGGATACATGTGATAGGTTCGTAACAGAAGCAACTAATCATAGGGCTAGCAGAATAGACAACGGAAAGTATCGGTAACCAATGTTGAAAGGAACACGATGGTTCATGTGAGTGATAACTTGCCTGCAAACCCAGTAGCCTGGTACTGAGCTAACTCCTTAGAAGGGATGTCGTAAGTATCGTCGGTCTCAACGTCGTCGTTTATCCGAGAAGAAGCAAACAAACAATGCAGAAAGATAAACAATCAATAACATGGCATAGTGCACAAACAATGGGATGATGCATAGAAATAAACTAGTTGACAAGATAACAACATGATTAAATGGACCCACATGCAATTGGATTGCATATGAAAAGCCCATGAATTATGGTTGAATTAATTGTTTTACAACTAACCAACTTGTGTAGGTGAATTAGCATGATGCATGGATGAAGAAAACAACAAAATAACAACAATAGAATCAAATAGAAATAAGGTTTAACAAGTTTGAAAATTTGTTTATTAAGTTAAGAAATTTTGGTTACTTAAAGGTGTCACACAAGCATTTGTTGTTTTCATCAAGTTTAATTGTTCAAAATAGATAACAAAGTTTATATTTGATAAGAACACACAATTTTAGGTGGATTGCATGTTTCACTTGTTGAAAAAGGACTTCAAATAAATTATTTATGAATTAAACAAGTTTAAGCAAGAATTAAATGAATTTAATTCAAACATGAACTTATTGAATTTTTATTTGTTCAAAACATTAAGTGAGATTCATATTTGCAAAGTTTATACTTTTGTGGTTGGAAAACATATTTTATATGTCCCAAAAGAATTTGTTTTGATCAAGTTATGAAATTAACAATTTTAAATGAATTAAACAAGGTTTAAATTATTTAACCAATTTTAATTATTCAAAACATGAAACAAATTTTATATTTGGAAAGGTGGTTTAATTTTGCATGGAAAACATATTTCATTTGTTGAAATTGGATTTAAAATGAGCAAGTTATTATTTTGGCAATTTTAAATGCAATAAACAAGAAACAGTTGTTTTCAGCAATTTAAATTATTCAAAACAGCAAACAAAATTTATATTTGGAAAGTACATGAAAAGTTGATTGGAAAACATAAATAGTTTGTGGAATTTGGAATTTTTATGAACAAGTTATGAATTTTGCAAGTTTAAGTGAATTTGACAAGTTTTCAAATTTTGCACCAATTTAAAATATTCAAAACAGTAAACAAATTTTATATTTGGAAAGAACATTTAATTTGGGACAGAAAACATATTTAAAAAGTTAAAATTGGAGTTGGGATGAATTTCTTATGCAATTTACAAAATTGGGTGCAATTCTGCCATTTTTAGGGAACCAGGGGCTTAGAAAATATTTTCCAGGGGCTAGAAATAAGTTAGAAGGGCCTATTTGTGATTACCAGGAAGTTCTGTGACCAAAACATGGAAAAATAAAAAAGGTGGTTTATTGGTGGGAGGTGGGATTCGATCCCCCCACCTCCTGGCTGCGCAAGGGAACCCGAACCGGATGGGCTACTGCTCTGGT
Organism: Alopecurus myosuroides; assembly: GCA_028641055.1. NCBI lineage: Eukaryota > Viridiplantae > Streptophyta > Magnoliopsida > Poales > Poaceae > Alopecurus > Alopecurus myosuroides. The sequence goes on along the minus strand of CM054063.1, from coordinate 325,526,802 downwards.
TGGTAACAGAAGGGGCAGCGGTGGGGGTTAAGCTGTTGCTCGCGCTTATGTTTCTGAATTCTAACTAAACACGAACAGGTACAGAGATCGACAGGGGCAGCGATCAGAGGTTGGTGGCGATCTTCTGGGCGGCGCTCGCGGTTGGCTGTGGGGGTGCCGGGCGGTTGCGTGCGGTTGGAGGACATGAGGGAGGGGAGAGGGAAAGGAGGCGAGAGGAGGTGCGGCCTCACCTTGAGCCAGGAGGAGGCGGATGGGTTCAGGTGCAGCAGGTCGAGCAGCAGGCGAAGCAGGGCGCCGGCGGGCGATGGAGGAGATGGCGCCGGCGATGGGGTTCGTCCCCGCCCAAACCGAGGGGATGGGGAGGAAGCCCATCGAACACCGTTTCCATTCCCGGCGTCAGGGAGCGAGGAGGAGGCCTTCCCGGCGGCGATCACCGGAGCCAAAAGGGGGAAATTTTCGGTCAGTTAGGTGGAGTTACAGAGAAAAAAAAAGAGAGCAGAGGGAAGGGAGGAAGAAGAGATGGCGACTGGGGGAGGAAGGAGAGGCTCCTAGGGCAGAGGGGAGAGGTGGTCGTTTTATGGGGAGCCCTAGCTAGGTACGGCTGCCATCGAGGAGGGGAGGAGAGGATCGTGTGGTACAGAGGAGGTTCGTACAGTTGGAGGAGGAAGACGACAAGGGGGGAAAAAGGTATCGGGCTGGAAGAGGTAGATGGGCTGGGGGAGAAATTGGATGGGGTGGGCTTGCTGCTGCTCCTCTCCTCTCTTTTTATTATTATTGGATTTCTGTTTTTTTTTGTACCAACTAGAAAATGGAAGCAAAAGATAGGTTTTAGAGTTTTAAAAATTTAGGGAAAATTCATGTGGGGTTGTTCGCTCATTATCTACCATAATTTCAACTTGGTTCTTGAAAAGTCAAATTTATTGCTGTTTTGCAAAATGGTTTGAAATTGGATGAATTTTGGTTAATAACTTGGTTATTTAAAACAACGTTTTTAATTATAGAAAACCAATGAGTTTAATTGGAAACAAGTGAGTACATGTGTTTTGTAATTTCATAATTTTCATCAATGGGTACTGTTGAATGATCTAATAATTAATTGATTACTATTGGAAACAATGTTTTTATTAGGGTGACCCCTATTGAGTAAATAGAACAATTGGTTGTTTGTATTTGAAATAACATTTTGGAAATTGTAACATCACAAGGATGAAACAAAAGGTTTGAAGTTTTGGTTTGAAATTCAAATAGAAAACAAAGGAAAACAAATGAAAACAGAGAAAAACAAATGGAAAACAAACAAAACAAATGCAATCAACATGATGCCATGATGCAAAACATAAAATAACAGAGAGCAAAACATTCTAATGGCTATTTTTCAGACTTGGGATGTTACACACCAGATCGAGATCCCAGAGTCTAGTAGCAGATCTGACCCTCCAGCTACTCCAAACAGGACGACACCAGTTGTAGGTGAATCACCGGATTGAGATCCCACAGCTCGGATCCCAGGTCATGGCCTCTCTCCGACGCCTCAGACTTATTCGTCATGGACAGATTCGGAAGGGGAAGGAAAAGGCGGAATCGATTTCGCGGGCGCAACAGAACTGAGCCGCCCAGACATTCGTGTCCATCCTTTCCGGTTTTTCCTTCACACACGGGCCAACGTCGTATGCCAGTGTACAAGCGTGGCGATCTAACTACATGGCCGAGATCTCTAGGAGCAGCTGGGCGGCCATGGAAGCTGGGCGCACCATGGATTTCGCTTGCCGAATAGGGAGCGGTGGGCTGGGTCTTGGCGAGAGCCGGCCGACGGCGGCGCGGATGCTAGCTGGAGGCCATGGAGGAGGGGGATTTGGGATTGGTGTGGAGGACGCAAGTTTTTTTTTCCCGTTTCGTAGATACGAACCGTTTTGTGGCACATGACAGTAGTATGCGGTTTGGTGGGAGGGTAAAACCGTCTTTTCATGTTGGACGAAATTTTTGGCAGAAACCTTATTGCCTTTATTATTAGGTAAAGATTTGAGGTTGTACTTTCCGTCCTATGACCCTTGCAAAATGTACCAACGTTGAATCCCATCACATATTTTGAAAATTACGGAGCATGGTTTGTCAGGCCATTTGCTCTGAAAGCAAGCCGTGTTTCTGATTTACCATATATGCCAAATAATTGAAGCAATGCCAACTGATAAAAGATTGTGTTTCATCCTCCCAAAACTATTGAGCCACACTACGCATTGGTTAATGTCTCCAAACTGACAATTAACAACAAACGTGCAACCGACTACATTCCAAATGTATCTAGATAATGGACAAATGAAGAAAAGGTGAGAAATCGATGCATTAACTCCACAAAACTAGTATTGTTTTTTTCAGCACTAGCCAAAGAAAGGTTTTAACTCTAAGGGGAATTTCGACTTTTCAGACTAATTTGTAAGGTACAAACCTGCCACCACGGTAGAAAATAGGCCTTCCATACGCCCCCATTAGTCCCCAAAATAATCGAACCGCGACCAAAGGGGTCTTTAGTCGCGGTTCGGGAGGAGACCCGCGACCAACTGTCTGGGCCCAGCGCGCTCGGTCCACAGCTGGCGGACGGGAGGGGCTTTAGTCGCGGTTGTCCTGGCCAACCGGGACTAAAGGTCCTCAGGCTGGCCCGAAGGCCTTTAGTCGCGGTTGGCCAGGCCAACCAGGACTAAAGGCCCATCCCTATATAGGACTCAGCTCACTGCACTTAGCCACATTTGGTGCCACTTCTATGCTTTTGGTTCACAAGGGGGTGGTGGGTTTGCTTTTGGTTCCTCCTATGCACACAAGGTGTTCGATGAAATGCCCGAGAGCATGAAACACACATGATATGAAGTGTCCGAGCCACACTTGAGCTTTGTCATTTATTTTTCCTCCACGATCGCGGTTAGCAACTTGAACCTTTCATGATTTGTATTATTTCTAGCAAGTTAGTTTAACAAATGCATGACGTTTAATTATATACTTTATATAATAATAATGCAGATGAATCGGTAATGGATGTACGGTAACCGACTCTCCGGCGGGTTCATGGGGCCAGGGGGATGTACGGTAACCGACTCTCCGGCGGGTTCACTACGGGTTTGAAAGATTTCCTCGTAGTGGCAAATGCGAACAACCAGCGAGGTTTTATTATCTGTCCATGTGCTGAATGTAAGAATCAGAAGGGTTACTCCTCCTCAAGAGTCGTTCACATGCACCTGCTTCGGCACGGTTTCATGCCAAGCTATAATTGTTGGACCAAGCATGGAGAAAGAGGGGTTAGAATGGAAGAAGATGAAGAAGGGGATGATATCGATGTCAACTATCATGAGGCTTTCGGTGATACTTTCATGGAGGATGATGCTGAAGGTGGGGAAGGGTTTGGTGAAGGTGAAGAAGAGGCACATGATGAGCCCGCTGATGATCTTGGTCGGACCATTGCTGATGCACGAAGACGCTGCGAAACTGACAAGGAGAGGGAGAATTTGGATCGCATGTTAGAGGATCACACGAAGTCGCTGTACCCAGGATGCGATAATACTCTGAAAAAGCTGGGCTGCACACTTGATTTGCTGAAATGGAAGGCACAGGAAGGTGTAGCTGACTCATCATTTGAAAATTTGCTGAAAATGTTAAAGAATATGTTTCTGAAGAATAACGAGTTGCCCGCCAATACGTACGAAGCAAAGAAGGTTGTATGCCCTCTAGGTTTAGAGGTTCTGAAGATACATGCATGCATTAACGACTGCATCCTCTACCGCGGTGAATACGAGAATTTGAATGAATGCCCTGTATGCACTGCATTGCGTTATAAGATCAGAGGCGATGACCCTGATGACGATGTTGAGGGCGAGAAACCCAGGAAGAGGGTTCCCGCCAAGGTGATGTGGTATGCTCCTATAATACCATGGTTGAAACGTCTGTTCAGGAACAAAGAGCATGCCAAGTTGTTGCGATGACACAAAGAGGACCGTAAGTCCGACGGGGAGTTGAGACACCCCGCTGATGGAACGCAATGGAGAAAGATCGACAGAGTGTTCAAAGATTTTGCAGCTGACGCAAGGAACATAAGATTTGGTCTAAGTACTGATGGCATGAATCCTTTTGGCGAGCAGAGCTCCAGCCATAGCACCTGGCCCGTGACTCTATGCATCTACAACCTTCCTCCTTGGTTGTGCATGAAGCGGAATTTCATTATAATGCCAGTGCTTATCCAAGGTCCGAAGCAACCCGGCAACGACATCGATGTGTACCTAAGGCCATTAGTTGATGAACTTTTGCAGTTGTGGGGCAGACCTGGTGTATGTGTGTGGGATGAGCACAAAGAAGATGAATTTGACCTACGAGCGTTGCTTTTTGTAACCATCAACGATTGGCCTGCTCTCAGTAACCTGTCGGGACAGACAAATAAGAGATACAAAGGATGCACGCACTGCTTACATGAGACTGGAAATGTATTTTTGGATAATTGTAGGAAGAAGGTGTACCTGGGTCATCGTCGATTTCTTCCCCGAAATCATAACGTAAGAAAGAAAGGCAAGCATTTCAACGGCAAGGCAGATCACCGGCCGAAGCCTGCGGAACGTACTGGTGCTGAGATATTTGATATGGTCAAGGATTTGAAAGTCGTCTTTGGAAAGGGTCCTGGCGGACAATCAGTTCCGCTGGAAGTTGACGGGCACGCACCCATGTGGAAGAAGAAATCTATATTTTTGGAGATACAGTATTGGAAAGTCCTAGATGTCCACTATGCAATCAACGTGATGCATGTTACGAAGAATATTTGCGTGAACCTGCTTAACTTCTTGGGCGTGTATGGGAAGACAAATGATACAAAGGAAGCACGGCAGGACCAGCAACTTTTGAAAGACCCAGATGACTGACATCCAGAATGGTTTCAAGGTCGTGCCAGCTACGCTCTTAGCAAAGAAGAGAAGGTCATTTTTTTTGAATGCCTGAGCAGTATGAAGGTCCCGTCTGGCTTCTCGTCGAATATAAAGGGAATAATAAACATGGCGGACAAAAAGTTCCAAAACCTGAAGTCTCATGACTGCCACGTGATTATGACGCAATTGCTTCCGATTGCTTTGAGGGGGCTCCTACCGGAAAATGTTCGAGTAGCCATTGTGAAGCTATGTGCATTCCTCAATGCAATCTCTCAGAAGGTAATCAGTCCAGAAGATCTACCACGGTTACAGAACGATGTGGTCCAGTGTCTTGTCAGTTTCGAGTTGGTGTTCCCACCATCCTTCTTCAACATTATGATGCACCTCCTGGTCCACCTAGTCGAAGAGATTTCCATTCTCGGTCCTGTATTTCTACACAATATGTTCCCCTTTGAGAGGTTTATGGGAGTATTAAAGAAATATGTTCGTAACCGTGCTAGGCCAGAAGGAAGCATCGTAAAGGGCTATGGAAATGAGGAGGTAATTGAGTTCTGTATTGACTATGTTCCTGACTTTAAGCCGATTCGTATTCCTCAATCGCGGCACGAGGGGAGACTAAGTGGAAAAGGCACGATCGGAAGGAAATCAACGATATGTATGGACGGTCATTCTATGACTGAAGCACACCACACAGTTCTACAAAATTCGAGCTTGGTGGCTCCGTACTTCGAGCAACACAAGAATATTTTACGCTCGGACAACCCGGGGAAGCCTGAATCATGGATTAGAAAGGCCCACATGGAGACTTTCGGCAGTTGGTTGCGAAAACATTTAATGAATGACAATGATGTTGGAGATCAGCTGTACATGTTGGCCAAGACATCATCTTCGACTATAACGACTTTCCAAGGGTACGAGATTAATGGGAATACATTTTACACGATCTCCCAAGATAAAAAGAGCACCAACCAAAACAGTGGTGTCCGCTTTGATGCAGCAACCGAGAATGGGCAAAAGGTCATATATTATGGTTACATAGAGGAGATATGGGAACTTGACTATGGACCCTCCTTTAAGGTCCCTTTGTTCCGGTGCAAATGGTTCAAGCTAACAGGAGGTGGGGTAAAGCTGGACGAGCAATACGGAATGACAATGGTGGATTTCAACAATCTTGGTTACCTTGACGAACCATTCGTCCTAGCCAAAGATGTCGCTCAGGTTTTCTATTTGAAAGACATGAGTAGCAAACCGAGGAAACGGAAAGATAAGAAAACGATCAGTACATCATGCGATGATCCAAAGCGCCACATTGTTCTTTCAGGGAAAAGAAACATCGTGGGAGTGGAGGACAAGACAGACATGTCAGAAGATTATAATATGTTTGGTGAAATTCTGCCCTTCAAAGTGAACACTGACCCAATCATTAAGTTAAATGATGAGGATGCTCCATGGATACGGCACAATCGTAAGAAAGTAGGGACACAAGGAAAGAATTGATGTGTAATAATTTATTGTACCAAACTTTGTTGAATGGATCATGTGAATTATATTATCTCTGATGTGTTTAAGACTAACTCCTTTGCAAAATATTTGAGAAAACGAGTGGAAAACATGGAAAACAGAAGGTTACTTAAATGTTTCAAAACCTTGTGAGATAAAATATCTAATTTCATAACTTTTATTAAAAATAGAAAACAGACGCGCTAGCGCGCCGCAGTGTCGCCGGAATACAAATTCTTTTATTAAAAACAGAAAACAGACGAACACTACTCCTCGTCGTCGTCGTCGGGGAATTCGTCGGTGACCTCCTCCGGGCCATCGTCGTCTCCGAACTCGTCGGTGACCTCCTCATCGTCGTCGGAGGTGCATGATGGTATGTCCGAGATAGACCCCCACCTCGGATCGTCGGAGGCCCAGACTTCACCGGCGTGGTCGGCCCGACGAAGCTCTTGCAGCGCCTTCGTCCTCGCCTCCCGAGCGGCATCTAACGCGAGGTGGCGTTCGAGGCGGCGCTCCGCCCGCTCAGCCGTGCGGGTCTGCCAGAGCTCCTCGTCGGTGCTCTCCTCCCCCGGGTTGTTCCGGTAATACTCGCGGACGACGCGGCCGTCCCTGGCGTCGACTAGGCCCTGAAACGCGCGGTGGCGGAGGTGGAGGTGGTCGGCGGCAATGATGATCTGCGGCTTCGGCGCCCTGGCCTCCGCTTCCCAGACGGTGTGGCAGTCGTTGAAGTTCATCAGCGGCCGCGGGCGGTTGAGGCGCCAGGCCGCCGCGTCCCAGGCGCGGGCGGCCTCCGCCGTCGTCGCAAAGGAGCCGAGGGGGATGCGGTCGTCCCCCCAGCGGATATCTGCGCTGAACATTCCGTTCTGCCGTGCTCGGACACCGCGGAAGCCGGTGGTGCTGTTCCTCCTCGGAGGCATGGTGGAAGCGCGACGGTGCGTGGAGAGGAGTGGGCGCGTGGAGAGGAGTGGGCGCGTGGAGAGGAGAAGACGCGCTCGAGGCGCGGCAGTTTATACCGCGCCCTCCTGGCCACGCGTCACAACTCCCGCGCCACGCGCCACCCTAACACAACCAAGCAAATCGTTGCACATTACTACCCACTCCGATCTCAAAGTGAACACTGACCCAAGCATGGATTGATGTGTTAAATAGGGGGTGTAGAACAAAACAATCGGTATCACCATCATACAGCCCTACCGTGGCTACTGGGTGCAATATGCATACCAAATGCACGGCAGGACGTATGATGGCGAATCCGGATGTTTTGTATTTGCTCGATGAACTGAATATATGATGTATCAAACCTTAAAGGGGGATGTAGAACAACACAATCGGTATCGCCATCATACAGCCCCACCGTGGCTACTGGTGCATATATGCATACCAAATGCACGGCAGGACGTATGATGGCGAATCCGGATGTTTTGTATTTGGTCGATGAACTGACCGGTGTATGAAGGTGGGCTATATAGGGTCCTCTAGCTCACAAAGTGTTGTGCTAGGGTTTTGATCCAACGGTTAAGAAACACCCTGATCCAACGGCTCACAACAGCTCGAAAGAAACACACCGTAGCCCTGATCGAACGGCTCACAACAGCTCGAAAGAAACACACCCTGGATCCAACGACTCACAAGCGCTTGAAAGAAACACACGATCCGTGTGATTCTATCTGATTGGTCCAACGAAACACGAACCATTTAGTCCCGGTTGGTGTCCCCAACCGGGACTAAAGGGATATGTTTTCTTCTCGCTATATATATGTATGCATTGCCACACCATTGGCATAAACGCATACAAACTCACCACTCTCTCATGGCTTCTACCGTACCCACTCTATCATTCATCCAGGCGGAGGCACTTTCCGCCTCAAACTACCCCTGCCCGCCCGGCTACAACGTTCCCGCCGGTTGGATGCTGAGCGCCGGAGGAGTGCCGGTACCTCCTCTTCCTCAAGGTGTGGCGCGTCGGGCGGCCATCACGAACCACTACTACCACGAGCTCACGCCGGAGCAGCGGAGGAATCCCAGTTGGAATCCTGACTACCGCCCTACTTCGGACGCTTTCTTCATTAATCGGCGTGAGAGTGCGCTCGCCAGGTACGAGCAGAACGGCCCGCCTCCTTCGGACTTCAACGAGGCCGGTCGTCGGCTGTGGTGGGGCGGCAGACGGACTCTTCAGAGCGTCATGAACTACATCAGGGCTGGCGATCACCCCCGCCTGCGCTACCCTCACGCCCAGTCCTGGAGTCGTGACCCTCCGAGGGAGTGCAGAGCACCGTCCGACGATAGTGACGACGACGGCGGCGACTACGACGACTACGAGTCAGAGTACTATAGGCCTAGGCAGGAGTATGACTAGCAGATATCAGATCCACAGTCTTGCAATTATGTAGATCATGTATGCTCTCCGTTTAGGTTTAGATTCACTCTTGCCATTATGTACTGTCTTTTTTATCATGCCATAATGTAGATTTTAAAATGAAGTAGTTTTATTTTTCTGAATTTTCTGATATATTATTTGTATTTGTAAGATTTTAAAATGACCTAGTTTTATTTTTCTGAATTTTCTGATATATTATTTGTATTTGTAAGATTTTAAAATGAACTAGTTTTATTTTTCTGAATTTTCTGATATATTATTTGTATTTGTAAGATTTTAAAATGAATTAGTTTTATTTTTCTGAATTTTCTGATATATTATTTGTATTTGTAAGATTTTAAAATGAATTTGTTTTATTTTTCGGAATTTTCTGATATATTATTTGTATTTGTAAGATTTTAAAATGAATCAGTTTTATTTTTCTGAATTTTCTGATATATTATTTGTATTTGTAAGATTTTAAAATGAATTAATTTTATTTTTCCGAATTTTCTGATATATTATTTGTATTTGTAAGATTTTAAAAATAAAAGTATTTGAAAAATCACCTTTAGTCGCGGTTCGTGTCACCAACCGCGACTAAATGCTCTTTCCGCGCGGGAACGAAAAAGCCGCGAAAAAACCTTTAGTCGCGGTTGGTGTCCCCAACCGGGACTAAAGACTGACCCTATATATTCCCGATTCGCGCTGCCGAAATTTTTCTAAGGACCAACGCCTCTATATCTTCCCGCGCCGCCCTACTGCTCGTCTTCTCCGTGCGCCGTCGCCGATTCCGCCCCGCAGAGACAGAGAGAGGACCGCGCCGTCGCCGTCGCTCGCGCCCTTCTCTCCACCGCGCCCTCCCTGCTCCGCCCCCGTCCCGCGCCGCCGTCTCCGGTAGGTTCCCCCGCGGGCCTCGCGCCGCCCTCGTATACGGACCACGAACGAACACGAACACCGCTGAACTCCGGTGAAGACGGCGACCACGAACTCCGGTGATGAAGGCGACCACCGCGCGCTGGTGAGGACGACGACGGCGACCACCCGTCAGCGACGCGAGCAGAAGAAGGGTGACGTCACGCTCGCGTCACCGGTGGGTTCCACCTGGCAGAGAGAAAGGGCGCAGACTGCTGGCGTTTTTTTTGAGACAGTTGAGAGGGGCGCGGGCTGATGGCGCAGTTGGGCTGGGCTCCTGGGCTGGCAGTTTTTTTTTCAGCACTCATTTTTTTCTAAGTAAAAAAAAAAGTCAAAACAATTTGAATTAAATTCATTAAAATAATGAAAATAAGTTGTAATTCAATAAATTCAGAATATTAAGTGTAATATACCAAAATGACCAGGAAAGCAAATGCAACCTAGCTATGGGGTTCTCCAAGTCATTTGAGCAACTAATCTTGGACCCAAAACCCTAGCAATCTGTTTTCCCTCCTTTTGCGCATTGCACGGTTACCATGTATTGAATGCTTTCCTTCTTTTCTGTGTTGTTCGTTATCGGTAGACCGAGACCCGGAGGGTGATCCAGCCTTCTGCGACAATATTTGCTAAGTCTCCTTTATACTTAATTAATTTTTACTACATGCATGTCTTCAGGAGTGACATATGGCGGACGATAGAGCCTTGCCGCTTACGGATCAGGAGGCTGAAGGTTATATAATGGGCATCATAAACAACGAGACCCCTTATGTGCCGGGCCCAGAAGATGAGCAAGAAGAGGATGTAGTCTCTTCTTTTCTGAACCTTGACGGTGAAGGAACGGACATTGTCGATGATCAAGAAGGTGAAGGAACGGACATTGTCGACGGAGGTCAACCGTCGACAAACGACGATCTCGAATTGCAAGTACCAACCAGCTCCGGCGAGGTATATATATACATTGATCCTCTCGTGATACAAACTTACTGAAATGTGAATACATATGCATTAACGCGCGCGACTCTCTTTCTTATTTTAGCCCTTGGCCGGATCGAGTACGATAAAGCGTGGCAAATCCAAGGCGATGAAACAAGGAGAAACATATACCATCAAATTAGTCGGTGAAACTGACAAGCCCCTACAGCACACCACAAAGTTTATCAACCAATCCGGAGTCGTTGTTAGAGACAACGTCCCGATCACCGTCCAGGAATGGAAGGAGCCAAAGAAGGCACGTCTTGGTTTCAGTTTTGTCGGCAAGAGAACGAAAAAAGATTGCTGGAGAAAGCTTATGGAACATTTCATTCTACCTCCGGAATACAAGAAAGTCGATGAATTCGGTAACGAGGTTCCGAGTGGACGTGAGAGGAGGAGGCTAGTCAAAGAGTTCGCTCTTCAGATGATGGCCGAAGCATTCCGGAACTTCAAGAAAATTTAACCCGTGAATATGTCAACAAGGGCAAGACTCCGGATTTCAAAGGACAACATGAGAAACTGAAAGATGATTGGCCAGAATTTTTGAGGCAAAAGAAATCGGAGCATTTCAAGGAAATATCGAAAAAAATAAGGCTAATGCGGATAAGAAACAGTACCATCATGTTATGGGGCCAGGAGGATACCGCCTTTCGGCGCATAAGTGGAGGAAGATGGAGGAGGGCCTGAGGGCGCGAGGAATCCCTCTAGGTATAGAGGGATGGGACGAAAGAGACAAATGCTGGTGGTACGGGCATGGGGGATCGCTAGACCCGGAGACAGGGGCGTGTGTTCATCGGCAGAAAACGTTTGCTCCCACCCAAGCCCTTATTGAATGACCGAAGCTCAACAGGGCTTGATCACGTTCAACAGAGAGAAAGACGCACTGACAAAAGCCCTCGGGAATCCTGAACACGGAGGACATGTACGAGGCAAAGGCAGAATGCCGTGAAAAGTAGGGTTTTCCCAGGACAATGACCCATACTGTTACAGAAGCCGTAAGAGAAAGACGGACCGGGATGCAGATCTTTTGGCGAAGGTTGTATCGGAACTTAGTGAGTTGAAGCAGACGATGCATGGACCTGTGAAAGAAAGATCGGCGCCTGCAGGGCCGCATGAAGATCATGCAGCAGATCTCGGAAGCCAGCAGCAGCGGAGAAGCAGCGTGGCTTCCATGGAGGCCCCGCCTGCAGGTGCTAATGCACTGATGATGGAGATTCGTGCATCGGAGCTTCACTATCCCGTGGATGATGTAAAGGAGATGAAAGAATGTGATCTGCATTATCCCGTGGGGAACATTTCGACGAAGGTAGCTACTGGCAGTGCTTTACCCTGTACACCTGGAGCACTCCACCACAACAACCCCATTCCATATGGCTATGCTCGTGTCACGGTGGAAGACATAGTCCAAGTGTTTGAGGACCTGGAGATTGACATAGCTACACCCGAAGGGGAGAGAAGACTTGGAGATGTCAAGCGCCAGTTCATTCTATGGAAAAAGAAGTACATAGTGTTTCCAGGCGAGGCGCCAAGGCTACCAAGTCCACCCCCCTCCGATGGTGGTGGTGGTGGTGGTGGTGGCGGTGGTGGTGGTGGTGGTTCACCTACACCTCCTTCACGCCATTCGATGCCGTCCCCTGATTCACAATCTCCGACGGGTAAGCAGGCGCCACCCCCCAATCCTCCTCCGGCGGGTAAGCAGCCGCCGCCCCCCATTCCTCCTCCGGCAAAGAAGCAGAAGCAGGCGGACAGCAAGGAAACCCGCTCCTGGAATATTAACCCGGAGCCTTATGTACCTAAGACCACACGGGTACCAGAGCCATCACTGAAGCCTATCCCCCAAGGCCTAGGGAACCGAGTGAAGCTGAAACCAAATTGGCCGCGCATGCTGATTATGAGAAATGGAAGGCCCATCAGAAGGCTAGAAAGGATCCTAAGCCCAAGGAAGTATACACTTCGAAGGCAAAGAAGTGGGCTACGGGTTTTTTGACGCAACCGTCCCAAGCCGAGCTGAATATGCCTGACGACTATGGAAGTGAACTTCGTAGGCAACCAGAAATATTGAAGGAGGAGAAAGAAGAAAGGAAAAAAAGCGGGAAACAAGTTGACCAGCTCGGGATGCAAAAGAAACAATCGATCCCCCCCGCTCATAGTGAAAGCCGGTCCGGAACAGGACCCCGAGGTCATAGCAGCTGCGGCAGCAATTGGATTGACTGTAGCGAGTGCCATGAAAAATGCGTCCGAGATGAATTTGACTGTTCGTGCCTCGTTAGGCCTGGACGATGCGCCAGTAGGTGAGGTAGCATTACAATATGTGCCGAATGGGCCTCTCGTCGAGCCTACGCAGGAAAAGAGTCTACCACCACAGATGCGAAATCTGCTACGTTGGTACAATAATTTCATATCATGGGCCGCCAAAGAATATGTTTATGCGGATATTACAGAGCAGCATCACACCAAACGGTACTCTGTAACAGTTCATATGAGTGAATTGTTCCAGCTGTTCAATCTGCGCGAGCTCGACAAACCTATCCTGAGTTGCTACGTTCTGTAAGTGATTTATTTCTACCTCACATCTCGTTCTTCATTGCCTGCACTATATATAGTGTCCTAACTATATTGTTGCGTACGCTATTATGCAGACTGAAGATTTGGGAATGCAAAATAAGAAACATCCATGATGTTGGGTTCATTGACCCACAAATCATTAATGGACATGTGTTACAAAATCACCCCGAAGACGTGGAGAAAGACTTGTACAACTTTCTTACGAAGCATCAACTCAAAAGTAATATTCTATTTCCTTACCATTTTGGGTGAGTGTTTCTCTCTTGTGCCCATTCTCTTTTGTTTACTCCATGCATGGTATGTCTAATCAATAAGTTATGCATGAGTGTGCATGTAACGTATCCGCAGGTTCCACTGGCTTCTGCTAAAAATTGAACTTCACACCTCCACAGTTTTTATCATGGACTCTATGAATTCGGATTCAAAGCTTTGGGCCGACATGAGAAAAATGCTGCAAAAGTAATTATTTTCAATCATTTGCGCTCTATATCGATCTGTCTCGTTTGTTCATTTCCTAATATGCAGTAGCTAATAACTCCCTTGTTCATTTAATTTTCTTTGCCCTGTAGAGTTTGGAGACGGTTCTCAGGAGAAATTGTCGGTGAATTCAAACATCAGCTAGAATTTAGAAACTTAGTTAATGTGGATAAGCAGCCACCGGGGACCAATCTATGTGGATACTATGTTTGTGAGAACATCCAGAGAGAAACCTCTAAGAGGAAGATGGAGGATAGCGTGCGGAAGGCGACAGATAACTTGCGGAGGAAGCTTAGTCCAGAAGCTCGCTTCCGACCAATTCAAGAGGAATTAGCAGGATTTTTCCTTAGACATGTCATCGATCCTAAAGTAGAACACTATACGTCCGACGACGACCAATTAAAGAGGAATTAGCAGGATTTTTCCTTATGCATCTCCGAGATTGAAATTTGTTCGAAGTTGTGTATGGTCATCCATCGTAATTGTGTATGTAAACTTGTTCGAAGTTGTATATGGTCACCCGAGATTGAATATATATTATATATTCCTATTGAATTCTTCTTGTTTGAAATTTCATATGCATGTATATAGTAGCGTAGAATATATATGTGTAATGAAACTTCATCAAAATTAAAATAAAACACAAAATAAAATATAAAATAAATAAAACAAAACAAATTAAAAAGAAACCAGGTTTAGGGTGGCTAAAACCCTAAACCTGCGGAGGAGGCCTTTAGTCCCGGTTAGCCACGAGAACCGGGACTAAAGCTCATCCGCCCCGACGGACTCCTCGCGCCCACGTGGACGGGACTTTAGTACCGGTTCGTAAGAGTCGCGACTAAAGGGGGGGGGCCTTTAGTCGCGCATATTTAGTCCCGGTTGCACGACCGGGATTAATGGCCTTTGCGAACCGGGACTAAAGGCCTATTTTCTACCAGTGCACCTTGCATCAAAGAGTAGAAAGATTTCACTTAAAATATGTCACAAGAAGTTAGTTTTCTTACCATCCTACCTGGACTGTTATTATTTAGTTCAAAATTAGAAATCACCTCCTGTAACTCAATCCAATGTTCTCCCAATTGTCCAACCATTACCATCCTAAATATGAGGTTAACAACTCCTCTTGCGAAAGCACTTTTCTTAGTGGTTTTTTTTTATCCAGTGAGACAGTAAGAGGTCTAGGAAATTTGTCACCCAATGGCCTTCCCAAAAAAACTTGTCCTATCTCCATCGCCCACTTGGATTTTACAGCAGGGCCAAAAGATTTATTTTTCACCTCTAGAAGTCCTCGCCAAAAACTCGTAAAAACACGACAGATCTAGCCAGGATCATATATGCAGAAATAAATAGCGGGGGGGGGGGGGAGAGAGAGAGAATGCTCCCCATGGAGAGGGATTCGAGAGAAGGCGCCCACCACCGCCAAAAAACACAAGATCTACGGGGTCAATAAGACCTAAACAGTGTGGTGGTGGTGGTGGTGGGGGGGTGCTGCCTAGCAATGCAGAGGAACAAAAGCGTAAAAACGAGGGGTAGGGGGTGCGGGCGAATGGCAAGGCGGTGTTCTTCACTAGCGGGGAACGACAAACCTGCAGGGAAACGTACCGGAAAAGGTAACGGGGGAGCAGGAGGTGGGGGCTAGCGAGGGGGAGTAAGCGGGCGGACTAACCACAGTGAGGGGCACGCCGGCAAAACTCTTCACCGGCGGGCGACGGTAGTGTAAAAATATGTTTGGTATTGATTTGTGTGTGCCTCTCAATTGGGGCCACAAGTACATATATATACAAGGAACTATAAGTCCTATACGGATTCCTACAGGAAAAAACACGAGACCTACATGAGTACAAACTCTACATTTAACACACCACCCAATCATAACTTATCTAAGTTAACATTGCGACGAAAGTTCACTAACTATCTTGTAGTAAGCGATTTTGTAAATCCATCCTCTACTTGATCTCCTGAAGGAACAAACAGAATGTCCAAAAGCTTCTGGGCTACTCTTGAACAGAATAATAATCCACCTCAATGTGTTTTGTCCTTGCATGAAACACCGGATTAGATGAGAGATATGTTGCTCCAATATTATCACACCATAAACATACTGCTTGAGATTGTGACACCTCTAAGTCTATAAGCAATGTCTGCACCCCATATAACTTCAGTCGTGACATTAGCTAGAGCTTTATACTCGGCTTCTGTACTGGACCTAGAAAGTGTGGCATGTTTCCGTGCACTCAATGAAATTAAATTTGATCCAAAGAACACTGCAAATCCCCCAGTGGACTTCCTGTCATCTGGACAACCTGCCCAGTCAGCATCATAAAATGCACCGAACATTGTAGAAGAAGACTTGCTCAATCATAACCCAAGTGAGATTGTGCCTGAAAATTCTCTTGACAACTATCTAGTGAACAGTGGTAGGTGCATGCAGAAATTGATAAACTTTGTTTACATAGAATGAAATATTTATCCTAGTCAAAGTAATATACTGCAAAACTCCAACAATACTTTTGTAACGAGTAGAAATCTCATTACTCAAAACATCACCATCGACTAGTGACAACTTATCAGAAACTGGCAAAGGAGTGTCAACAGGTTTGCAGTTTTTCATATGCACTCGGCTAAGCAAATTATTCGCATATTTTTCTCGTGAAAGAATTATACCATCATGTACCTTCTTTACCTCAATCCCAAGAAAATAATATAATGAACCAAAATCCTTTAGGGCAAAGCCCAGCCGATCATGAAGTAGTGCATCAACGGCATTCTCTGATGAGCTAGCAACAACAATATCATCAACATATATAAGCATGAAGATGGACACACTCCTTTTATTGTAGAAAAATAGAGAAATATCAACCTTAGATGTAGAGAAACCAAGTGACAAAAGTTTAGAGCTCAGTCTGGAATACCACACCCTAGGTGCTTACTTTAACCAATAGAGAGTCTTCTCAAGCTTACAAACATGTCCCATCTTAGAGCAGCCCTCATATCCAGGAGGCTGCTTCATATAGACCTCTTACTTTAGAACATCATGCAAAAACACGTTCTTCACATCTAATTGAAGAACATGCCATTCTCTAGAGACAGCTAGAGAAAGTACCAGGCGAATAGTTGCTGCCTTCGCCACTGGACTGAAAGTATCCTCATAGTCAATGCCATAGTTGCTTAAATCCTTTAGCTACCAAGCGGGCATTATAACAATCAATAGACCCATCAGCTTTGCGCTTCACCTTATAGGCCCATTCGTAATCAATAATATTATGACGACCACTCACCGGAACCAACCGCTGATGGCTGACGTTGGTAAACCCCAAGAGAAAGATTGCGAAGAGTGCAGCGGCAAGTTTTCCCTCAGAAAAGAAACCAAGGTTGAATCGACCAGTAGGAGGAAAGCAATATCTAAAGGTTGATGCGGCTGAGGTGGCAGGGCGCCCTACCGGTTCAGCAGAAACGTGGAACCTACACAACACAATCAAATCACTTTTCCCCAACGAAGCAATGAGGTTGTCAATCTCACCGGTTTTGCTGAACACAAAGAGGTTAAACGTATGGTGTGGAAAACAATATGAGAACAATATGAAAGCATTAGCAGCAGTGTGAAAACAGTGGAAGCAGTGTGTGTATTATCAGTATGAGAAAATGGACCGGGGTAGACAGTTCACTAGTGGTTTCTCTCCATAAAAGATAATTAACATGTGTGGTGAACAAATTACAACTGGGAAATTGACAGAAATAAAGGTTGCACCGTAGTGCATATGAAAGCCATAAATATTACTATGTGATTCATGCCGGCATTACAACAAGATACATAGACCGTCATCCAATTGCATCTCTGACTAATAAACCACCCTTCGAATATCATCCGAACAAAGGTTGTTTATTAAGTTGAAAGCAACAGATAATCACAGTAAGCAAAGTGTGTAATATAAACAATGTAAATGAAGTAAACATCGTTGTTTTCTCCCTAACGGCAACATCACATCCTCCACCGGTCACGTTTCTGTCACACGAGCACATATACAAATGAGGCATGAACCCACTATCGAGCATAAATACTCCCTCTTGGAGTTACTAGCATCTACTTGGCCAAAGAATCTAGTAATAACGGAGAGCATGCAAGATCATAAATAACATATGCATGAAAATAACACGATAGATTGATAATCAGAAGACATAACATTCAACATTCATCGGATCCCAGCAAACACAACATGTAGCATTACATAAAGTTGATCTCGATCATGTAGGGAATCTCACGAGATCTAAACATGAGGCATAAAGTGGAGAAGACAATCATCTAGCTACTGCTATGGACCCGTAATCCAGGGATGAACTACGCACGCATCACTTCGGAGGAGGGCATGGTGGTGTAGACCCCTCCGGTGACGAATTTCCCTCCCAGCAGGGTGCCGGGGATAGCTCTAGAACCCTCACGATTTCGGGATGACGTTGATGGAGACCTCAGGTGTTTTTCGTGGAAAAGTGGTCTCTTTTAGTTTGATGTATCGGGGGGAATAAACAGGCGAAAGAGCGACGGCGGTGGGCACCCGAGGGGCCCACACCACCCCCATGCGTGGCCAGGGCGCGCCGCCCTATGGTGTGGCCCTCCTCCGGGCCTCTAAGGGACTCCGTGGAACCTTCGGGGATTCTAAGACTTCCGGGCTTCGAATTTTCCAATTCCAAGAATATTTTCAGAACAACTTTTCTGAAACTAAAAACAGCAGAAAACAGGGAACTGGCTCTTTGGCATCTTGTCAATAAGTTAGTCCCGAAAATCGATAAAAATGATATTAAGTGTATAGAAAACATGTAGGAAATAACATGAAAACAACATGGAACATCAGAAATTAAGGATACGTTTATGCCGTATCAACATCCACAAGCTTAGTTCCTACTTGTCCTCGAGTAGGTAAATGATAAAAACACATAATTTCTAAGGTGACATCCTACTAACATAAACTTGATCATCAATATTGTAAAAGCATATGTAAGATGAGATCATAATACTTTGTACACAAGCATGATAGATATAATTGTAGCAATAAAACATAACAATCACTTTGCATCATGAGAAGTAACACAAATAAAAGATCATAAATAACAATGCATTGAAAGTTATATGTTTGTTTCAGGCATAGAGATAACATGGCAAAGTGATATTTCGCTTGTCCTTAGGAGTGGGGCAAAATATAAATGCCAGGACACCTTCAAAGTTTATGCGGACAACTAGAACAAATAATTTAAGAACAAACAATAACACATCATGAATCAATTAATAATATTTCTGGGACAAATTCACATTAAACTCAGAATGGCAACTATGCTCTCTCGATTTTGCATAAAGTTACAAGATGGAGACTCAACATAAAAGTAAAAGAAAGGCCCTTCACAGAGGGAAGCATGGAGCACTCATGTGCTACAGCTTTTATTTTATAAACAGAGTTATAAAATGTTTGACACTCCTCCCAACCATCTTACACAAACCATGGCTAACCGAATCCTCGGGTGCCTGCCAACAATCACATACCGTGGAGGAGTGTCTATTTTGTTTTTAGAGAGGTGTATGCTTATGTCAACGAATGGTAAATAGAAAATACAGTACATCACAAGCCAACTAGACTTCACCAGAGCGGCTCCCATTGAAGGACGCAACTGGTGTAGAAGGTCATCTCTCTTTCTCTTTTGTTTACATAATTATTCTTTGACTGCTAAATCAGGGGCAAAAATAGTGAAGAGAATTGGTTTGTATTAATTTTGGGCTAGGCACCCCGCTGCCAGCTCTTCTAACAATTGGATAAGCGGATGAAGCCACTAGTCCAGGGTGTGAAAGTCCAATCAACTAGTGAGAGAAAGATTCTCTATTTACGTCCTCATGAGCTAAAATAGGAACACAAAACAGGAGTAATTTTGAAAGTTTTAAAGGTAAGACATGAGTAATTTACTTTGGAGTGGCGGTTAAATACCACATGTAGGTAGGTATGGTGGACACATTTGGCATACTTTGGTTTTTGGGACTTGGATTGCATGAGTAGAGCTCATACTCAATACAGGTGGAGGCTAGCAAAAGACTGTGAGAGGCAAATCAAGAGAGCAATAATGGCCATAATCATGCGTAGCGACAAAAACATCATTAATCAAAGCATAATTAGTACCACAAGTTCAAAAACTAAATGATCATAGAGGCTATAGGTGACTGGTTTGTATTCATAAACATGGTGTAAGCATGCACCAAGTCAACTAAATAAATCATTCAAAGGAGAACACCACAAATTTATGCTTCAATATGATAAGAACAACTCATGATTATTTCAATGGCACATTAAACACTCTAAGATATTTGAGACAAATCATGCTACAAAATAACCACTAGGCTTTAAAATTAAAATAAATCTAGCATGATATGAAAACGTCTAGCCACAGTCTATACAAGCTTCTATTTGCATAGTTATAAATTCTACCACGTGCAGCAGTTTCTTTTCCAAACAAGCACCATACAAAATATGTTTTAACAAAAACTCTCTAAATGATACAGAAAGGAAACATGATAATACTCACATAACACTACTAAAACTAACATCTCTGAATAAGAGATGCAAGGAAAACTAGAGCTAAACTGGAATTTTGCAGCAGCTAGAAGAAAAATTGAGAATGCAAGCATAACGAGTATTCAAATGAAAAAGCGGAGCGTGTATCTCTCCAAAACAAGGATGCTAGGTTCCAATGATATTATTGCAGAAAGGAAAACAAAAGAAAACTGAACAAAAAATAAAAGACGCTCCAAGTAAATTTCATATGATGTGACCAAATAAAAATACAGTTTCACTAGAAGTGACCTAATAAGTTGTTGATGAAGAAGGGGATGCCTTGGGCATCCCAGAGCTTAGATGTTTGAGTCTTCTTAGAATTTTCTGGGATGAACCACGGGGGCATCTCCAAGCTTTTACCTTGCAATCTTTTTAATCACATTATATTATCCTCTTCTCTTGACCCTTGAAAACTTCCTTCACACCACACGCAAAGAGTAATTCGTGTTAGAGGGTTAGTGAAACAATAAAAAATCCATGGGTTATGTATGGGCACAATTTCTATTGATAATTTTAAACATTAGCTACAGCCACCGATGTTTCGTGAAGCAAAGAAATCCACTTGACATCGTAAAAGAGCAAATGTAAGAAAAATGGCAGAATCTGCCAAAACCAGAACAGTCTGTAAAGACGAATTTTTCGGGGCAGTTACGTTGCTCAAATAAAAAAAACTTAAAACAAAAAAGTTTCGATCTTTCTGTGAATTATACAATTTTTTACGATGGACAACAGAAATCTGTTTCATGCGCAGAAATCCAAAACCAACTCCAACTTTCGTCAGAAACTTTACTTGGAACAACTAAAACATGAAAATAAATATACAAAGGAGTTGCTACAAAAGTATACAAACCCTTGACTCAAAGAAAACGGATAATAACAAAGCAAAAATAAAACCATGGGTCATCTCCCAAGAAGTGCTTTTTTTTAACGCCTTTTAGCTAGGCCCAAAAATGTGGATTCACGTATTTTCAAGTGAAGAAGCATTCAAATTATTATTTGTTCGAATAATAGAATCAAAAGGAAAATTCATTCTATTTCTAGGAAAGTGTTCCATACCTTTGTTGAGTGGGAACTAAAATTTAATATCCCCCTCTTTCATATCAATAACAACACCAACAGTTCTAAGAAAAGGTCTTCCCAAAACAATTGGACAAGAAGTATTGCATTCAATATTCAAATAAAAAAAGCAACGGGGACAATATTATTTTTAACCATGATAAGAACATCATCAACTCTCCCCAAAGGTTTCTTTCTAACATTATCAATAAGACGAACATCCAAATAACAGGGTTCCAATGGTGGTAAATCAAGCATATCATAAAGTTTCTTAGGCATAACAGAGATACTAGCACCAAGATCACATAGAGCATTGCAATCAAAATCATTCACCTTCATTTTATAGATAGATTTCCATCCATCATCTAACTTCCTAGGGATAGAGGCTTCACATCTTAATTCATCCTCTCTAATTTGCATGAGAGCCTTTGTAATATGTTTTGTGAAAGCCATATGCATAGCACTAGCATTAGGACAACTAACAATCTTTTGTAAGAACTTAATCACTTCAGTTATGTTGCAATCATCAAATTTAAGATCATTTTTATCAAATATAATGGGACCATTGTGTCCCATGTTTCTAACAATTTCAGCACCATTATGAGGAGCATTTTTAGCAGTTTCAAGCAATTTTGCATTTTAATAGCAGAAGTGGTAATATTGCAAACACCAATTACTTTACCATTGATATTAGAAGGTTTACTAGCATGAGAGGCTTAAGTTTTACTAGTGGTGGTAATGGTGAAGACATTAGCTATTTCATCTTCTCTTTCCCATCTAGCATGCAATCCAGGGTCCACCGTTCACTAGTGGTGCCTCTCCGTGAAAGATAAATCACATGTGTGGTGAACAAATTACAGCTGGGCAATTGATAGAAATGAAGGCTGCACCGTAGTGCATATGCAAGACATAAATATTACTATGTGATTCATGCGGGCATTATAACAAAATACATAGACCGTCATCCAACTGCATCTATGTCTAATAATCCACCCTCCGAATATCATCCGAACAAACATTGGGTATTAAGTTGTAAGCAACAGATTACCGCAATAAAAAAGTGTGTAATGTAAACAATGTAAACTAGGAAACACCGTTGTTTTCTCCCTAATGGCAACAACACATCCTGCATCCGTCGCGTTTCTGTCACTCGATCACATATGCAAAGGAGGCATGAACCCAATATCGAGCATAAATACTCCCTTTTGGAGTTACTAGCATCTACTTGGCCAGAGCATCTACTAATAATGGAGAACATGCAAGATCATAAATATCATAAACATGAAGATAACATGATAGATTGATAATCAGAAGACATAGCATTCAACATTCATTAGATCCCAGCGAACACAACATGTAGCATTACATAAACATGATCTCGATCATGTGAGGCAGCTCACGAGATCTAAACATGAGGTACAAAGTGGAGAGAACAACCATCTAGCTACTTCTATGGACCCATAGTCCAGGGATGAACTACTTACGCATCACTTTGGAGGAGGGCATGGTGGTTTAGACCCCTCCGGTGATGAATTCTCTCCCGGCAGGGTGTTCGTGAGAGCTTCAGAACCCTCCCGATCTCGGAATGACGATGACGGCGGCTTTGGGTGATTTTGAGGACGAAGTGGGATATATCTAGGGTTTACGTCTCGGGGGGGGGGGTATAAATAAGCGAAAGGGCAAAGGCGATGGAGGCCGGGGGGCCCCACACCACCCCATGGCGTGGCCAGGGGCGCGCCGCCCTATGGTGTGGCCCCCCTGAGGCCCCCCTCCGGGTCTCTTAGGGACTCTGTGGAACCTTCAGAAATTCTAAGACTTCCGGGCTTCGAATTTTCCAATTCCGAATATTTCCAGAACAACTTTTCTGAAACTGGCTCCGTGACATCTTGTCAATAGATTAGTCCGGAAAATCGATAAAAATGACATAAAGTGTATAGCAAACATGTGGGAAACAATAAGAAAACAACATGGAACATCAGAAATTAAGGATACGTTTATGATGTATCAACATCCCCAAGCTTAGTTCCTACTCGTCCTCGAGTAGGTAAATGACAAAACACATAATTTCTGAGGTGACATGCTACCAACATAAACTTGATCATCAATAATGTAAAAGCATAAGTAAGCTGAGACCATAGAACTTAAACACAAGCATGATAAATAGAATTTTAATAATAAAGCATAGCGATCACCTTGCATCATGAGAAGTAACACAAATAAAAGATCATGCATAACAATTCAACGAAACATATATGTTTGTTTCAAGTATAGAGAAAACATGTCAAAGTGATATTTCGTTAGTCCTTAAGAGTGGGGCAAAACATAAATGCCAGGACACCTTCGAAGTTCATGAGGAAGACTAGAACAAATAATTAGAGAACAAGCAATAACACATCATGAATCAATTAATAATGTTTCTGGGACAAATGCACATAAAACTCAGAATGGCAACTATGCTCTCTCAACTGTGCATAAAGTTAGAAGATGGAGACTCGACATAAAAGTAAAAGAAAGACCCTTGGCAGAGGGAAGCATGGATCACTCATGTGCTAGAGATTTTATTTTATGAAACAGAGGTATAAAAAAGCTTGACAATCCTCCCATCCATCTTACACAAACCATAGCTAACCGAATCCTCGGATGCCTGCCAACAATCACATACCGTGGAGGAGTATCTATATTTTTTTAAGAGAGGTGTATGCTTATGTCAACGAATGGTAAACATAAAATATAGTACGTCACAAGCAAACTAGACTTCACAAGAGCGGCTCACATAGAAGGACACATCTGGGTAGAAGGTCATCCCTCTTTCTCTTTTGTTTACACAATTACGCTTTGACTGATAAATCAGGGGCAAAAATAGTGAAGAGAATTTGTTATTAATTTGGGGCTGGGAACCCCGCTGCCAGCTCTTCTGTCATTGGATAAGCGGATGAAGCCACTAGTCCAGGGTGTGAAATTCCAATCAACAAATGAGATGAAGATTCTCTATTTACGTCCTCATGTGCTAAAACAGGAGCACAAAACATGAGTAATTTTGAAAGTTTTAAAGGTAACACATGAGAAATTTACTTTGGAGTGGCGGTTAAATACCACATATAGGTAGGTATGGTGGACACATTTGGAATACTTTGGTTTTTGGGAGTTGGATGCACGAGTAGAGTTCATACTCAATACACGTGGAGGCTAGAAAATGACAAGGAATGACAAATCAAGAGAGCATAAGAGCCATAATCATGCATATCGACATAAACATCATTAATCAAAGCATAATTAGTACCACAAGTTCAAAAACTAAATGATCATATAGAGGCTATAAGTGACTGGTTCCTAGTCATAAACATGGTGTGAGCATGCGCCAAGTCAACCAAATAAAACATTCAAAGGAGAACACCACAAATTTATGCTTCAATATGACAAGAACAACTCATGATTCTTTCAATGGAACATTAAACACTCTAGGCTATTTGAGGCTAATCATGCTAATAAATAACCACATGGAATTATAATTAAAATAACATCTAGCATGATACGAAAAATTCTAGCCACAGTCTATACAAGCTTCTACTTGCATCGTTATAAATTCTACCTCAAGCAACAGTTTCTTTTCCCAACAATTACCATACAAAACATGGTTTAACAAAAACTCTATAAATGATATAGCAAGAAAACATGAGAGTACTCACATAACCCTACTAAAAATAACAGATCTGAACAAGAGATGAAATGAAATGAGCTAAATAGGAAATTTTGTAGCAGCTAGAAGGAAACTAAGAATACTAGCATAGCAAGTGTTCAAACGAAAAAGCGGAGCGTGTATAACTCCCAAAAAAGGAATGCTAGGGTCCAACTATATTATTGTAGCAAGGAAAAAAAGGAAAACAAATGAAAAAAAAAACAAACATACGCTCCAAGTAAACTTCATATGATGTGACCGAATAAAAATATAGTTTCACTAGAAGTGAGCTGATAGATTGTTGATGAAGAAGAGGATGCCTTGGGAATACCCAAGCTTAGATCTTTGTGTCTTCTTAAAATATGCTTGGATGAACCACGGGGGTATCCCCAAGCTTTGACCTTGCACTCTTCTTGATCACATATATCACCCTCTTCTCTTGACCCTTGAAAACTTCCTTCACACCACACTCAGAGAGTAATTCGCATTAGAGGGTTAGTGAAACCATAAAAGATCCATGGGTTATGTATGTCACAAGTGTTATTTATACTTTTAAACATTATCTACAGCCACTGATTTTCATGAAGCAAATAAATCCACTTGACATCGCAAAAAAGCAAATGCAAGAAAAATGGCAGAATCTGTCAAAACCAGAACAGTCCGTCAAGACGAATTTTTTTGAGGCACTTACGTTGCTCAGATAAAAAATCTTAAAGAACTAAAAAGTTTAGGAATTACCCGCGGAATAAGAACAATAAATTTCAGGCCATTCTGATGTTTCTATGATTTATACGATTTTCTACGGTGGACAGCAGAAATCTGTTTCCCGCGCACAAATACGAAAACCAACTCCAACTCTCGTCAGAAACTTTACTTGGCACTACTAAAACATGAAAAGAAAGATACAAAAGAGTTTCTACAGAATTATACAACCCCCTGACTCAAAGAAAACAGATAATAACAAATCAAAAATAAAACCATGGGTTATCTCCCAAGAAGTGTTTTTCTTTAACTCCTTTTAGCTAGGCTCAGAAAAGTGGAATCAAGTATTTTCAAGTGAAGAAGCATCCAAATTGTAAATCGTTCGAATAATGGAATTAAAAGTAAACTTAATTATATTTCTAGGAAAGTTTTCCATACCTTTCTTGAGTGGGAACTGAAATTTAGTATTCCCCTCTTTCATATCAATAACAGCACCAACAGTTCTAAGAAAAGGTCTTCCCCAAAAAATTGGACAAGAAGCATTGCATTCAATATTCAAGACAACAAAATCAACGGGGAAAAGATTATTATTTACCATGATAATAACATCATCAACTCTCCCCAAAGGTTTCTTTCTAACATTATCAATAAGACGAATATCTAAATAACAAGGTTTCAATGGTGGTAAATCAGGAATATCATAGAATTTCTTGGGCATAACAGAGATACTAGCACCAAGATCACATAGAGAATTGCAATCAAAATCATTCAGTTTCATTTTAATAATAGGTTCCCAACCATCATCTAGCTTCCTAGGGATAGAGGCTTCACATCTTAATTCATCCTCTCTAATTTCCATGAGAGCATTTGTAATATGTTTTGTGAAAGCCATATTCATAGCACTAGCATTAGAACAACTAGAAAGATTTTGTAAGAACTTAATCACTTCAGGTATGTTGCAATGATCAAAGTACAGATCATTTTTATCAAAGATAATTTGACAATTGTCTCCCATATTTCTAAAAAATTAGCACTTTTATCAGGAACATTTTTAGCAGTTTCAGGCAGATTTGCATTTTTAATAGCAGAAGTGGGAGTGTTTCCAACACCAATTACTTTACCATTGATAGTAGAAAGTTTTCTAACATGAGAAGCTTCATTTTTACTAGTGGTGGTAATGGTGCAAAAATTAGCTATATTATTCTTTCTAGCTATTCCATCTTCTCTTTCCCATCTAGCATGCAATTCAGCTAACATCCTAACATCATCATCAATTCGAATTTGGATGGCATTCAAAGTTTTGCTTTTTTTAACATCATGAGGCACAACCTTTAATTTCATAAAATCAACATCAAGAGCAAGGCTATCAACTTTAGAAGAAAGAACATCAATTTTGCCAAAATTTTCCTCAACAGATTTATTAAAAGGAGTTTGTGTACTAATAAAATTCTTAAGCATGTTCTCAAGATCAGAGGGTATACTTTTGTTGCTTTTGTAAGAATTACCATAATAATTACCATAAGCATTATTATTATTATTAGGAGGATATGGCCTATAATTATTGCTACCAAAATTATTTCTATAAGCATTATTGTTGAAATTATTATTTTTAATGAAGTTCACATCAACATGATTTTCTTGAGCAACCAAAGAGGATAAAGGAACATTATTTGGATCCATAGGAGCATGACCATTAACAAGCATAGACATAATAGCATCAAGTCTATCACTCAAAGAGGAGGTTTCTTCAACAGAATTTACCTTCTTACCAGTTGTAGCTCTCAGCGTGTCATTCAGAATAATTTACCATTATATTATCAAGAAGCTTTGTTGCTACCCCCAAAGTCATGGACATAAAGGTTCATACAACAACTGAATCCAGAAGGTTTCTTTAAGAAAAATTCATTCCTGCATAAAAGTTTTGGATGATCATCCAAATAGTCAGTCCATGAGTGGGACAATTATTTACTAAAGATTTCATTGTTTCCCAAGCTTTAGCAATATGATCATTATCTAGTTGCTTAAAATTCATAATGCTACTTCTTAAAGATATAATATTACCAGGAGGATAATATTTTCCAATGAAAGCATATTTACACTTAGTCCAAGAATCAATATTATTTCTAGGTAAAGATAGCAACCATTATTTAACTCTTCCCATAAAAGAGAAAGGAAACAATTTCAGTTTAATAATATCTCCATCTACATGTTTATATTTTTGCATATCACATAGTTCAACAAAATTATTAAGATGGGCAGCAGCATCATCTGGACTAACACCAGAAAATTTCTCCCTCATAACAAGATTTACTAGTGCAGGCTTAATCTCATAAAAATCAGCAGGTGGAGCAGGTGGAGCAATAGGTGTGATAATGAAATTATTGTTGTTGGTACTAGTAAAGTCACACAACTTAGTGTTCTCAGGAGTAGTCATTTTAACAAGATTAAAAACATGATATAAATAACAGCTAGAATAGAACTATTTTTTGTGCTTTTGATAAAGAGAAGCAAACAACATAAAATAGAATAAACTAAGAAAAACTAAAAAAAAAGTAAAGAGATTGGAAGTGAGAGACTCCCCTTGTAGAAATTCTCTTCCTTCCCAGCAACGGCGCCAGAAAACTTGTTGATGGCTGACGTTGGTAAACCCCAAGAGAAAAGTTGTGAAGAGTGCAGCGGCAAGTTTTCCCTCAGGAAAGAAACCAAGGTTGAATCGACCAGTATCCCGAAACCCGAACCCGAAAATCCCGAACCCGAATCCGAATAGCCCGAACCCGAAAAATCCCGAGCACCTATTCGGGTGTCAATTCTAAAAACCCGAACTTTATATGGGAAATTCGGGTTTATACTTCTATAACCGAGCATCCCGAATAAACCGAAGTAGATAAGTAATTTTATCCCAATACAATGAGTTAAACTCCCGCAGATCCCAACAACGTTAATTAAACTCCCGTACAGCCCAAGAACGCATCATTGACCACAAGCCTCGAAGCCTCAATCGCTCAACTTTACGCACATGAACGGACCGAGACCCTGACCTGGCCGCCGCTACACGCGGTCGCCTTCCACGCATCCTCCCGCACCCGTCGTAGCTTTAGATGAGAAGGAGCTGCAACGTGTCAGCCGCCTCCCGCCACCTACCTCGATGACGTATTGTGGTGATATGCAGCGCCCGCCACCTACCTTGAGGGCATGCTCTGGTACAATGCAGCGCATGTCGCCTACCTTGACGGCATACTGTGGTACAACGCAGTGCCCGCTGCCTCCCTGGAGTGAACGACATGTTGTGATGCAGTGGTGCTCCGGTGGGATCTCTATACCGCGTTTACGGGTGCAGTGTCGCGCCGATCGATCTGCGTAAGTCCTCCTCTAGGAGTTACGGCTCGGATGCGTTGAGAAATTTCTTTAAGTTATGCTCCTATTAAGCTAAATAGGGAAAACCCGAACCCGAATTGTCGGGTTCTTATTATTTTGACTAAATTTCGGGTGTCATTTTTCAGAACCCGAATTTTTAAAAACCCGAATAACCCGACCCGAATATTTCGGGTAACCCGAACGCCCGGCTTGAAGTAGGAGGACAAGAAATCTCTGAAGGTTGATGCAGCTGAGGTGGCATGGCGCCGTACCGCTTCAGCCGAAACGTGGAACCTACACAACACAATCAAATCACTTTGCCCCAACGAAGCAGTAAGGTTGTCAATCTCACCGGTTTTGCTGAACACAAAGAGGTTAAACATATGGTGTGGAAAATAATATGAGAACAATATGAAAGCAGTAGCAGCAGTGTGAATACAGTGGAAGCAGTGCGTGCATTATCAGTATGAGAAAATGGATAGGGGTCCATAGTTCACTAGTGGTGCCTCTCCATAAAAGATGAATAACATGTATGGTGAACAAATTACAGCTGGGCAATTGGCTGAAATGAAGGCTGCACCGTAGTGCATATGCAAGACATAAATATTACTATATGATTCATGCGGGCATTACAACAAGATACATAAACCGTCATCCACCTGTATCTATGACTAATAATTCACCCTCCGAATATCATCCGAACAAACATTGGGTATTAAGTTACAAGGAACAGATAATCGTGGTAAGAAAAGTGTGTAATGTAAATAATGTAAACGAAGTAAACATTATTGTTTTCTCCCTAATGGAAACAACACATCCTCCATCCATCACGTTTCTGTCACTCAAGCACAGATGCAAAAGAGGCATGAACCCACTATCGAGCATAAATACTCCCTCTTGGAGTTACTAGCATCTACTTGGCCAGAGCATCTACTAATAACGGAGAGCATGCAAGATCATCATAACATATGCATGAAGATAACATGATAGATTGATAATCATAAGACATATCATTCAACATTCATCGGATCCCAGCAAACACAACATGTAGCATTACATAAAGATGATCTCGATCATGTAGGGCAGCTCACGAGATCTAAACATGAGGTACAAAGTGGAGAAGACAACCATCTAGCTACTGCTATGGACCCGTAGTCCAAGGATGATCTACTCACGCATCACTTCGGAGGAGGGCATGGTGGTGTAGACACCTCCGGTGATGAATTTCCCTCCCGGCAGGGTGCCGGGGAGAGCTCCAGAACCCTCCCTATCTCGGGATGATGATGACGGCTGCCTCGGGTGTTTTTCGTGGAAAAGTGATCTCTTTTAGGGTTGACGTATCGTGGAAAAGTAAACCCTCCCGAGGGGCCCACACCACCCCCAGGCGCGGTCAGGGGGGCGCCTCCCTATGGTGTGGCCCCCGGTGGCCCCCCTCCGGGCCTCTTCGGGACTCCGTGGAACCTTCGGGAATTCTAAGACTTCAGGGCTCCAAATTTTCCAATTCCGAGAATATTTCCAGAACAATTTTCTGAAACTAAAAACAGCAGAAAACAGGGAGCTGGCTCTATGGCATCTTGTCATCAGGTTAGTCCCCAAAATCGATAAAAATGACATTAGGTTCTCCGCCAAGTATCGTTCTTCATCAATGCTGAATATTCCTCGTCCATAGATGCTTTCCACTTTGAATTAGCTATAGCTTCTTGGATGTTATTAGGTTCTCCAAAACTGCACAGATTAGCAAACCGAACACGATCATACTTGAGATGTCCATCAGTTTTATTCTTGGTCGAAACACACCACTTTTATTGCGAGTGTGTACACGTTCCGTAGCAGGCACAAATGAAGAAACAGAGAGACAGAAGATCCCGTGGACATATTTGCGGCCGACATCACGTCGCACTGAGGCACGAACAATCTTGTAGCCAGGTGTGTAGAGTCGTCAACCAGCGCAGAAGATCCGGAGGCCACCGGCTTGTGCAGTCCTCTGTCTGCCGCGCGCGACAGCAGCGGCCCGCAGGGGCCTGTCGGACGACATGAGGAGACCCATGCGGCGGGCGAAGTCATGGGAGTAAATTTGGCAACGGGGACACTAACCACTGGTTATTGCTCAACCATAACCATCCCCATCAAATAAAAATCTTACCATCCCCATTCCCACTAACTGTCACAGGGACAGTTGTTCTACCGTCCCCGTCCCCAGCGGGGATCAAATAACCATCGGGTTACCCATTCCCGCTAAACTAGTGACAATGAGTAAAAAAACTGAGACCACCTCCTTGGATTCCATTGCTTCTGCGCTGAGATACGAGGCGACAGCAGTGAGACGATGCAAAGGTTGTTGAGAGGCAAAGGTGTTGGGTGGAATAGATGATGCAGATGCGGTCGTGTCAGTGAACACGGTAGGGGATGGAAGATATGTAGATTAGAGAGCGAGCCTGACGGCATGCGGTCGATTGGATATGTGCATTGGAGTTATGGCAGCTAGGGACGGGAGGGGAAATGTGAGCACTAGGATTTCATAGACACACCCCTCAATACTTATGTGGCCTAGCGGGGAACTAACGGGTAACCACGGGGATAGTTGTGATCCATCCCGAGCCCCCGCTTGCCCAACGGGGAGCGTTTTGTCTTTGATAAGAGCCCCACAGGGATTAAACGTTAACCAAAACCGTCCCCTAATAGGTGAATTAACCATCGGGGATCGGGGAATGGGGCCCCATTGCCAAATTTACATTGGAGATGTCTCCTCTGGCGCAGAAGCTCTCCATCCCGAGGGAGGGCTCCATGGTTGACTAGGCGAGCCAGCTTTGTTGGCAGAAGAATCTTCGATTTCTGTGATAGAGGCATAAAAATCATCAAAGCTATCATTTGACGGAGAATTTTCACCTGATTCCTGGACAATTGACTCAACGGGGGGATTAGCATTAGGATTAACATCAGGATCAAACTGTAAATCATTCCTGTCGGATATAATACCGGTTAGGGGTATATCCGGCATTTTCCTAAGAGCCGGATTACCAGGGTGGCCTCTTGGTAATGGATTACAGTCCATTAGGCGGCCTAGTAAGCTGACGCACAGAAGTCGGATTCTAGAAGAACCCAGAACACGGCCCAAATTGGTACGGCTTGGAGTAGAAGACGGATTCCTTCCTATCCAAATTAGATACTTTCCGTAGTCTTCTAGGTTTCCTTTCTGTAAGCCCTAACCCAGCTATCTATATAAAGCCGGACGGGAGAGAAGAAAGATATAGACAATTAGCTAGAAGCCAACTCACCGAGAAGTTGATCCTCGCCGAGTTAGCGAAACCCTACTCACATTGTACATTGTATACTTCAGGCTTCATCCCTGATTTAGTGAGATTGCAGGAGTAGGAACGTCGCCTAGTTGCGCCGTACCGAACCTGGGTAAATTTGGTGTTCCTAGTTGTCGTACTACCACATCCCCCCACGTCTTTACCCTTAGACTCATGGCACTCCCGTCTATGAACTCTACCATGATGTCTCGACAGTTGGTGCCCACCGTGGGGCAAGCGACGTCAGGCGTTATGTTTCGATCGGGGATACTCGGCGGAATCGGCAGTACCATAACTATCGGAAGCCTGGAATTCGACAACCACGTCGGGTGCTTCCTCGACAACGGATCGTACATGCCAGCACGGAATCATCTGGTAAGTGCCTGCATTTTACCGATTGGATCTGCAAACATCTTTATCGGATTAACTGCAGAAGCAATGGGATTCTATGGTGGAAGCAAATTTGTCCCACCCACCCTATACCAAGTTGAAAAAACTATTATACCGGATTGTGCTCAGATCACCAAAACCCTGAATTTGCTGCCTCTTTGGAGATGCCTGCAATCAGAGCTCACTTCATTGGCATGGTGCAGTCCGAGGTCGCTGAAAACACGGAAGTAAGCAATCCCGTGGAAGAAGCAGAAATCAACAATCCCACAGAACAAGTGGAATATCCGACACCCGTCAATGAAACGGTGAACTCGGAAGCCGACTCCGTACTAGCTGCCATAGAGGCAAGATTGGAGTCGGAACCTGAATCTGAAGACATAGATTCATAAGATAAAGATGCTTTCGAAAGAAAGGTTAAATCTATGCAGGGGAGCTTCCATGAAGTACTTATGGCAAAACTAACTGAAAACTCGGATGCCAGGGAAGATAAAGACCCAGAACACCTCCACCAGATGAGGAAAGAGAGGACGGCAAAACCAGTCCCATCTATCCTAATGTCAAGGAATTGACAGAAGAAGAACCTGGCAAAAAACCTCCCTCTTTCAAGAAGAAAAAGAAGACTACCAAGAAACTCCAGAAGAAAAAATTGGCAGATAATGCCAACCAAAACCTGGAAGCAGGAGGAGCAGAGGAGTCACACATGTGGAGAAAAAAAGAAAGAAATCCTTGTCCCCGAAATGTCGGAATAGGACGAGATCAATCTGATCAAAACCCCGGTAGGACCGTACGAGCCACCGGAAGTGCTGGAAGCCAGAAGGCAAGCCATTATGCGGCAGCAGCAACAACTATTCCGATCGCAAAAAAACCTCTTTAAAGCCCAAGCTACTGTAAAAGCAAAGCATGAGGAAATTGAAGAATTCGAAAGACGGAATATGTCCGGGATAAAACCATGAGATTACCCGGAATCGCAAGGCCGGATGTACTGCTAGCAAAGGAACGGTTGCAAAACCCTTCTTGGCAAAGACAGGTTGACGGCGTAAATGCCAAGGGCGAACGAATCTATAAAACCACAGCTAAAAATGCGGAAGCCGCGTTCGCCATCCTTAATGATGATCTGTACTCCAATGACGAAAAACTTCAGGGAGTGTATGCTTTCCTGGGTAAAGCATTGCAACAGCAACAGCAAGGACAGGCAAGAACAGGGAAGTTGCACGACGACTCGGCCCTATGCAAAACTGCCACTTGTGCCGTTGGAGCACTTGGACCTGGTGAACCAGGAGATTCAGGCGATTCTAAGAAAAAGAAGGGAGATCCTAAGAAGGACAAAAATCCCGGACAATAGGGATGAAGCGTCCAGAACGGGATCCCATATGCCGAAAGGCGGAAATAAACCCCGTGACCATAAAGATCGGGAGGAACAAAACCGGAAAGATGAAAAAATGATGCCGCCTCCGAGACGGCGTGAAAGATCCCGTACTCCTCCTAGGAACAAAGAAAGTCCAAGGAGCAGAACTCCGCCTTATTCCAAGGGACACGATAACAGACGAAATAAGGATAATCCCGGAAGAGCACATTCGCGCAACAATAGGCCAGAAAGGAGCAGATCCCGCTCTGTCCATTTATTCCGCATACGCCGATAAGGCGGAAAGAGATGATTTATACTTTGGACCTAAGTGTTTCACTCACAGGATCTGAAGAATAACCCTACATTCTGGCTTTGCCAAAGTTGGTCCAACTTACCAAAAGTACACCGGAAGTACAAACCTGAATACATGGCTCTTGGATTACTATACTGCCGTTCAGATCAACAAAGGGACAGACCTGGAAGCAGTGAAAATTTTCCCCTAATGTTGCTGGATGGAGCCAGAGATTGGATCAACGGGCTTCCGTCAAGAACCGTGGATAGCTGGGATGACATAGCTAGAATATCTGCTCAGCACTTTTGGGGTACGTACAAACGCCCTAAGAGCATCAACCAGCTAAACTCGCTTCGTCCAGTTTGAAGACGAGTCGTACGTCGACTTTATATCAAGATGGACAGCAATGAAGAACATCTTCTCTGGAGTAAGTGATGTACAAGCAATGCATCCTTTCATCAATGGACTAAAACCCGGCCTCGTACCGTTCATGGTTGGTTCAAAGGAGCACAATGATCTCGGATCTATGCTTACTACCACCAATGAGCATGTAGCGGCTGAAGATGACATCAGAGCGAGAGGTGGAAATATTGATGCTTTGGTTCAAGCCAAAAAGATGCCTCGTTCTGAAAAGAAGGCTACTCCAAAAGCACAGACAAAACCCAAGGAGGTAAATCTAACCTTTGGAAAGGATACTGGCGGCAAATGGAAAGGAAGAAGCACAGAGCCTATCTCCTACTCAAAGGAAGAGCGGAAAAAGATTAAGTCGGAAAACTGTGTCCACCATTCGCAATTTGGGAAACCTACCCATACCAATGCGCAATGCCGGCTTAATAAGCATATGAAAGGCATTGCAGGATCCGGGAACAAAGGAAAGAACACCAAGAGGAAATTCTCTAAGAAAAAGCCAGAAGCTGAAAAAGAAGACAATGAATCGGACAGTGATGAAAAAATCCAGGAACAACAGCGAAAAGGCGAGCCAAAATTCCCGAGAGTTGATGGAGAATGCAAGCTAATTTTCCTGGCAACTCCCTCAGCAAAACAGGCAAAGAGAAAACTTCGAGAAATAAACGCGGTTGTTCCACCAACTCCCAAATTCTTGAAGTATTCAAATACGCCAATTACCTGGGATAAGTCAGATCATCCCGAAAATATCCCAGAACCTGGCACACAAGCTCTAATTGTAAGCCCTATTGTTCAAAACACTAAGATAAAAAGAGTGTTGATGGATGGAGGACCAGTATCAATATTATGCACCTGGATACACTGAAGCATCTGCGAATCTCCGAGAACCATGTCAATCACAGCAACATACGTTTCCATGGCATCTTTCCTGGCAGACAAGCATATTCCCTAGGAGAAATTTACCTAGACGTAACCTTCGGAGAAAAAGAGCACTTCCGACAGCAAAAAATCTCTATCGAGGTGGTGTCGTTCGAAAGTGTATACCATGCAATACTCGGACGTCCAGCTTTCACCAAATTCATGGCAAGATCATGTTATATCTATAACAAGCTCAAGATGCCAGGGCCAAAAGGAGGAGTAATCACCATATCGGGAGACTTCAAATTGGCAAACGAGCTGGAAAAAGGAAACGCCCTTTGCGCTGAAAAAGTGATAGCTAAGGAGGAATTGAAAGAGCTGACAAAAGAAGTATCACCGACAGAAATGCCGGCAGGAAAAGAAAGCGGGAAGCCGGCAGATAGTTTCAAAGATTCCGAGAATACAAGACAGGTTATCCTAGATCCCAAAGATCCGACAAAATTTGTCGTAGTGGGAACTGGGATGACCGACAAATAGGAAGACGCGCTCATCAAGTTCCTCAGTGAGAACTGGGATATTTTTGCCTGGTGTCCTGTGTACATGCCGGGAGTACCCAGGGAACTTGCTAAGCATCAACTCAAGGTGATTCCAGGATCTAAACCCGTCAAACAAGGTCTCCGTCGATTTTACGGAAGAAGACTGTGACGCCCCGAGATCGGGCACTATGCAGATTTCGGCATTTCCGCCAAAATCCACATAATAACCGATTCCAGGTTGCCATTTGTGATAGCATTACAACAGTTCACGAATATTGCGCAACAACAACAGAAAATATATATACAAGACGACTCAAAGAGTCAAGAATACAACTGATACAATACAAAGATCCAAATGACAACGGAAGAAACAACATAGTGTCCGACTACGGACAAGATACAAATTGGACTAAGAGTCCTGAAGATAACCGATGGCGTCCAATCCCTGCCCAGGCCAAGCCGGAGGGATTCCCAAGCTAACATCGTCAGACTTCAAACCTGTTGACTGCAATGTGGAATATGCAGCTACAAAATGGATTCGTGGGTCAGTACTATTAAGTACTGGCAAGTGGATAAACCATACTCACAAGATACCAGCGTAACCAATCATCACAAGATACAAATACTTTGGGTAGAACGGAAGGAAAGGATTATTGCAAAGAAGCGGCAGCGGGCTGCACTAACTAACTACAGAGACGCGCTACAACATCCGGCTAAAAGAAAGGGATAAGATAGTGCGACAAAACCAACTATAACTACTCACCAAACAATACCCATCCAGTGTTACCCCCTACTAAGGAAGCAACCCAAGGAAACTCACACTGTTGATTAAGGTGACATTCATTTTCATGGTGGAGGTAATCTATATTACTAGTCAAGTTATCATCGTTAAGTGTAAGTTGTCTGAGTACTTGTTAGCCAGCACTTTCACCAAGTCATCCATAACCGCGGACAACACGGCTTCTCGAGAAGATTAACCCTGCAGGGATGCACCAATTTGGTCGTACACGTAAGAATGACCCGCCAGATGGAAATGCACTTCCACCAAGCGAGGCACTCAACACAACCCAACTCTTCTTCGCATCAAGCCCAAAGAACCACGTGCAATTGAGCGCACGACTAATCAAGCACCACGAAGAAAAGGGGACCCTCATAGCACTCTAAGAACGTGTCTCCCTAAATGCCGACTACAAAAGTTCCACCCTGGCGCCAAGGGTTCGCACCTGCATATGCATGCGACAAATGGAAAACCCGAACTAAGTGTGACGATTTGGACGAGATGCGAATCGAATCAAAGTTGCGGGGGCGCCCATACTCGCTTCCCACATGCGGTTAGCGCGCTCATCATGGATCGGAGGACAAGACCCTTTTCCTAATTAAGGTCGACACTAGCAGGCCTCAAAACCATGCCGGGCCTCCTGCCGGTGCCTTGTCATCAAATTATTATTACCCAAAACATTAACATGTTGTTGATTAGGACAAACCCAACTATCAACTAAACATGTGATAGGACAAAGGACAACAGGACTCGCGCGCAAACAAACCTAAGCATGCTAGTACGACACAGGCCAACAAACAACAGGGTTATAGGTGTGGAGGTAAGGCAATATTGTGGCATCAGGGTAAACTTGTGATGGGATCGGAACACAAGCATCGAAATACTAGGCTAGCATAAAGACAACGGAAAGAATCGGTAACAAGTGAGGAAAGGCAACATAGGTAGCAAGTGAGTATACTTGCCTGGAATCCAGTAAGTAGAGGTACATCCGAAGAACTTGTCGGTGCTCACATCATCTCGACGTCCTATCCGCGAAGAAGCAAAGAGCTAACAGAAACACCGGATGCAACAATTACTACTACGGTAAAAGATCCAGCATGATCCTAATTTATATGCATGACATGCGGGATGCAACGCAAAATGCTACTAAACCAATTTAAATGGAATCGGAATCCCAATAATTAAGTTAGAGGGTTCAAGTTAATTATCTAGCCATCAAATTAAATGTTGTTTAACATGGAGAACAATTCATAAGTGAGCTAAACAAGATTAAATGGAATAGGGCTCATATTGAATTAAATACCCAACACATTCCATGTTAATTATTTAGGTGCACAGGCATAACACTACTAAAATGCAAAATGCAAGATGTAAACAGGTGTAAGGTTGGTATGAACAGATTAGTTGCATTTTTCTGATTGGAAAACATATTTTATATGTTGAATTTGGGTTTGAAATGAGCAAGTTATTAAATTGGCAATTTTAAATGCATTAAACAAAGAATTATTGTTTTCAGCAATTTACATTATTCAAAACAGAAAACAAAGTTTATATTTGGAAAGCTTATTTAATTCTGCATGGAAAACGTATTTTACTTTGTGAAATTGGAGTTAGTATGAATTTGTTATTCAATTTTGAAAACCAGGGATCAATCTGTAATTCCAGGGACCAAAAGGTGAAGGAAACAGATTGCAGAGAGGGCCCTGGGAGTTGTTACTCAGCACACAGGCCACATGGGTCACTGACCAGTGGGGCCAGGCCCTGCTGGCGCCTGCGTGGCAGATGGGTGGGTGCTTGCGTGGCCTCCACTGTCTATGACATGTGGGGCCCGCGTGCGCGCGTGGCAAAGTGCAAAAAGGGGTGGTTTTATTCCGCGACAAGGAGGATTCGAGCCCGGGACCTCCTGGGGTGCGGATTGGTGTGCTTGCCACTGGGCTACTGTGCGTGTTGTGATGGATTTAGGGTGGCTTGGGCTTTTGAGTGGGCCGGTGCGGAAAACTGAACTGAACAAATGTTCAGTACTGAACCCAGACGACGAGAACGGAACGAGCGCCAGGGACGGCAACCGCTGCTGCGCTGCTATGCGTGCGCGGCGCGTGCGGCGCACTGGTGCGTGCGTGCGGGTAGGGGGAACAGAGGGGGTCGGGGTGCTCACCAGCGCGCGGAGCCGGTCGATGTAGTGTGGACGAAAACAACTGACGACGAACGTACTGACGGAACAGGTGCAGTGCGCGGCGACGGACGAAGAGCTCGACGGCGTCGTCGCTGCAGCCCGCCTCCGGCCGCGCCGTCTTCAGCAAAAGTGGAGGTGGAACCCTCCTGGTTCCATTCCCGCCGAGAAGAGCCCCCGTCGACGACCACAGCAACCGCACCCTCACCTCCAACTACCGGCCAGTACTGCTTCCGGCAGGAAAATTCAGAACAGACAGGAAATTTTCAAAGAGTTTGGAGGGGATCTGGAAGGAAAGAAGAGGGCAGCAGCGATCTGCAGGAAGGGGAAAGGAGAGGGCTAGGGTTAGGGCTGGCCTCGGGGTTAGATATAGAGAGGGTAGGGAGCAGGTAGAGGGGAGACGTGGCTGCTTCTGTGCCACGGGAGCTCACCTGCTCCACGGCTGCCCGTCCGTACGAAGGAGGAAGGAGGGGTTTGGGTCGTAGGTGGCTGGGCCGGCCCAGTGTGTCTGGCCTGGCTGCCTCCCCATTCCCTTTTCTTTTTCTTTTATTTATTTCATTTTTTTGTAGAAAAGAAAAGAAGAGAAATAGCATAAGAGTTTTAGGGTTTTGATTCAAAAAATGTTTTAGTTGGACATAAGACTACCTTTGCCCAAGTGTAAGCTATTTTGTTTTCGAAGTTTGAATTTGCACAATTTATTAAACAATGGGATTTGAATTCAAATCCAAAAGAGGTTTTCCACATTGAGGCAATGTTTAAATAACCAAGTATAAATAATAATTCCACATCAAATATGAATTACAATTTTAGTTGAATTGTTTGCAATTTTAATTGAAACCATTTGGAACATGTTTGAAGTTTTAAATTGGTTTGAAAACAAAGGTGCATATGATGCATGAGGCAATGCATGCAAAAAAAGAAAACAAGCAATTCTATTTGAGGGAAATCCCCCTGGTGTTACAGCCGACACCACTAACAAGGGATTGCGCCCTCGCAATCCGCTGACAACCCCGGGAGAGGGAAGAAGTCAGATCTATCGAGTCTTCGGTCACCTTGTTGATCTCCTCGACACAACTAACAAAACTTCTCAACACCACTAACAAGAATTTCTTGCTCATGTTGATGACGATGCTCTTCCACTGAGAACCTTCCGAAGTTCGAACCTATTAGGTTAAAAGGCTAAGAGAACGTCCACCCATGTAGAATCCTAAACTTGAAAGATAGATAAGAGAGGAGACTCCAAAACAAATAAGGTAGGAGAAATGGAATAGAGATAAGGAATAAACAAGAATCCTATCGAGATGTTTCCAAAAACAGTTTTAGCACAAATAGTTTTGACACTCTAGAAACACGACCGTTAGCGAGGTTATCCTACAGGCTTTGCGAACCCGTTGCTTCGATAGCCATTCGTATCGAAACAACATCGGGAATCGGAACCATGCTCTGATACCATTTGTGACGCCCCGAGATCGGGCACTATGCAGATTTCGGCATTTCCGCCAAAATCCACATAATAACCGATTCCAGGTTGCCATTTGTGATAACATTACAACAGTTCACGAATATTCCGCAACAACAACAGAAAAGATATATACAAGACGACTCAAAGAGTCAAGAATACAACTGATACAATACAAAGATCCAAATGACAGCGGAAGAAACAACATAATGTCCGACTACGGACAAGATACAAATTGGACTAAGAGTCCTGAAGATAACCGATGGCGTCCAATCCCTGCCCAGGCCAAGCCGGAGGGATTCCCAAGCTAACGTCGTCAGACTTCAAACCTGTTGACTGCAATGTGGAATATGCAGCCACGAAATGGATTCGTGGGTCAGTACTATTAAGTACTGGCAAGTGGATAAACCATACTCACAAGATACCAGCGTAACCAATCATCACAAGATACAAATACTTTGGGTAGAACGGAAGGAAGGGATTATTGCAAAGAAGCGGCAGCGGGCTGCACTAACTAACTACAGAGACGCGCTACAACATCCGGCTAAAAGAAAGGGAGAAGATAGCGCGACAAAACCAACTATAACTACTCACCAAACAATACCCATCCAGTGTTACCCCCTACTAAGGAAGCAACCCAAGGAAACTCACACTGTTGATTAAGGTGACATTCATTTTCATGGTGGAGGTAATCTATATTACTAGTCAAGTTATCATCGTTAAGTGTAAGTTGTCTGAGTACTTGTTAGCCAGCACTTTCACCAAGTCATCCATAACCGCGGACAACACGGCTTCTCGAGAAGATTTACCCTGCAGGGATGCACCAATTTGGCCGTACACGTAAGAATGACCCGCCAGATGGAAATGCACTTCCACCAAGCGAGGCACTCAACACAACCCAACTCTTCTTCGCATCAAGCCCAAAGAACCACGTGCAATTGAGCGCACGACTAATCAAGCCCCACGAAGAAAAGGGGACCCTCATAGCACTCTAAGAACGTGTCTCCCTAAATGCCGACTACAAAAGTTCCACCCTGGCGCCAAGGGTTCGCACCTGCATATGCATGCAGCAAATGGAAAACCCGAACTAAGTGTGACGATTTGGACGAGATGCGAATCGAATCAAAGTTGCGGGGGGCGCCCATACTCGCTTCCCACATGCGGTTAGCGCGCTCATCATGGATCGGAGGACAAGACCCTTTTCCTAATTAAGGTCGACACTAGCAGGCCTCAAAACCATGCCGGGCCTCCTGCCGGAGCCTTATCATCAAATTATTATTACCCAAAACATTAACATGTTGTTGATTAGGACAAACCCAACTATCAACTAAACATGTGATAGGACAAAGGACAACAGGACTCGCGCGCAAACAAACCTAAGCATGCTAGTACGACACAGGCCAACAAACAATAGGGTTATAGGTGTGGAGGTAAGGCAATATCGTGGCAGCAGGGTAAACTTGTGATGGGATCGGAACACAAGCATCGAAATACTAGGCTAGCATAAAGACAACGGAAAGAATCGGTAACAAGTGAGGAAAGGCAACATAGGTAGCAAGTGAGTATACTTGCCTGGAATCCAGCAAGTAGAGGTACATCCGAAGAACTTGTCGGTGCTCACATCATCTCGACGTCCTATCCGCGAAGAAGCAAAGAGCTAACAGAAACACCGGATGCAACAATTACTACTACTGTAAAAGATCCAGCATGATCCTAATTTATATGCATGACATGCGGGATGCAACGCAAAATGCTACTAAACCAATTTAAATGGAATCGGAATCCCAATAATTAAGTTAGAAGGTTCAAGTTAATTATCTAGCCATCAAATTAAATGTTGTTTAACATGGAGAACAATTCATAGGTGTGCTAAACAAGATTAAATTGAATAGGGCTCATATTGAATTAAATACCCAACACATTCCATGTTAATTATTTAGGTGCACATGCATAACACTACTAAAATGCAAAATGCAAGATGTAAACAGGTGTAAGGTTGGTATGAACAGATTAGTTGCATTTTTCTGATTGGAAAACATATTTTATATGTTGAATTTGGGTTTGAAATGAGCAAGTTATTAAATTGGCAATTTTAAATGCATTAAATAAAGAATTATTGTTTTCAGCAATTTACATTATTCAAAACAGAAAACAAAGTTTATATTTGGAAAGCTTATTTAATTCTGCATGGAAAACGTATTTTACTTTGTGAAATTGGAGTTAGTATGAATTTGTTATTCAATTTTGAAAACCAGGGATCAATCTGTAATTCCAGGGACCAAAACTTGAAGGAAACAGATTGCAGAGAGGGCCCTGGGAGTTGTTACTCAGCGCACAGGCCACATGGGTCACTGACCAGTGGGGCCAGGCCCTGCTGGCGCCTGCGTGGCAGATGGGTGGGTGCTTGCGTGGCCTCCACTGTCTATGACAGGTGGGGCCCGCGTGCGCGCGTGGCAAAGTGGAAAAAGGGGTGGTTTTATTCCGCGACAAGGAGGATTCGAGCCCGGGACCTCCTGGGGTGCGGATTGGTGTGCTTGCCACTGGGCTACTGTGCGTGTTGTGATGGATTTGGTGTGGCTTGGGCTTTTGAGTGGGCCGGTGCGGAAAACTGAACTGAACAAATGTTCAGTACTGAACCCAGACGACGAGAACAGAACCAGCGCCAGGGACGGCAGCCGCTGCTGCGCTGCTGTGCGTGCGCGGCGCGTGCGGCGCACTGGTGCGTGCGTGCGGGTAGGGGGAACAGAGGGGGTCGCGGTGCTCACCAGCGCGCGGAGCCGGTCGATGCAGTGTGGACGAAAACAACTGACGACGAACGTACTGAAGGAACAGGTGCAGTGCGCGGCAACGGACGAAGAGCTCGACGGCGTCGTCGCTGCAGCCCGCCTCCGGCCGCGCCGTCTTCAGCAAAAGTGGAGGTGGAACCCTCCTAGTTCCATTCCCGCCGAGAAGAGCCCCCGTCGACGACCACAGCAACCGCACCCTCACCTCCAACTACCGGCCAGTACTGCTTCCGGCAGGAAAATTCAGAACAGACAGGAAATTTTCAAAGAGTTTGGAGGGGATCTGGAAGGAAAGAAGAGGGCGGCGGCGATCTGCAGGAAGGGGAAAGGAGAGGGCTAGGGTTAGGGCTGGCCTCGGGGTTAGATATAGAGAGGGTAGGGAGCAGGTAGAGGGGAGACGTGGCTGCTTCTGTGCCACGGGAGCTCACCTGCTCCACGGCTGCCCGTCCGTACGAAGGAGGAAGGAGGGGTTTGGGTCGTAGGTGGCTGGGCCGGCCCAGTGTGGCTTGCCTGGCTGCCTCCCCATTCCCTTTTCTTTTTCTTTTATTTATTTCATTTTTTTTGTAGAAAAGAAAAGAAGAGAAATAGCATAAGAGTTTTAGGGTTTTGATTCAACAAATGTTTTAGTTGGACATAAGACTACCTTTGCCCAAGTGTAAGCTATTTTGTTTTCAAAGTTTGAATTTGCACAATTTATTAAACAATGGGATTTGAATTCAAATCCAAAAGAGGTTTTCCACATTGAGGCAATGTTTAAATAACCAAGTATAAATAATAATTCCACATCAAATATGAATTACAATTTTAGTTGTATTGTTTGCAATTTGAATTGAAACCATTTGGAACATGTTTGAAGTTTTAAATTGGTTTGAAAACAAAGGTGCATATGATGCATGAGGCAACGCATGCAAAAAAAGAAAACAAGCAATTTTATTTGAGGGAAATCCCCCGGGTGTTACAAAGACGGAATGCTATTGGCAAGGAAATTATCCGGCTTTTAGCCGCAGATTTTATTCGGGAAGTCATACATACAGATTGGTCTGCAAACCCAGTATTAGTACCGAAGAAAGACATTATTGTTCTTAGGATGTGTATAGATTACACCGGCTTGAACAAATTGTGTCCAAAAGATAGG
Source organism: Alopecurus myosuroides (assembly GCA_028641055.1). Taxonomy (NCBI): domain Eukaryota; kingdom Viridiplantae; phylum Streptophyta; class Magnoliopsida; order Poales; family Poaceae; genus Alopecurus; species Alopecurus myosuroides. Next base: position 325,482,306 of record CM054063.1, on the reverse strand, counting down.
TTTGCGTTACCGCGAATCGGTAAAATAATAGATGCCACTGGTGGCTCTGAGCTTTTATGCTTTTTGGATGCTTATTCCGGGTACCATCAAATACGTATGAAGGAGAAAGATCAAATCAAAACTTCCTTCATAACCCCGTATGGAACCTACTATTACATAACCATGCCCTTTGGCCTGAAGAACGCATGTGCTACTTACCAGCGTTGCATGCAACGTTGTTTGTATAGTCAAATCGGCAAAAATGTCCATGTTTACGTGGATGACATTGCCGTAGTTTCCAAGGAAAAGGACACACTCCTTGAAGATCTACGAGAAACCTTCGAAAATTTGCGCACTTACAAAATGAAGTTGAATCCATTAAAGTGCGTATTCGGGGTTCCCTCAGGAAAGCTTCTGGGTTTTATCGTTTCTCACAGAGGAATAGAAGTAAACCCGGAAAAGATCAAGGCAATCTTGAACATCACAAAGCCTACGTGTCTAAAAGATGTACAAAGATTGACGGGTTTTGTAGCCGCAGTCAGCAGGTTTATAAGACGGCTAGGGGACAAAGCTCTGCCATTATACAAATTGTTGAAGAAATCCGACAAATTCGAATGGACATAAGAGGCGGACAAAGCATTAACCCAATTGAAGGAAACCTTGATGAAATCTCCGATTTTGGCATCCCCAAAAGACGAACAACCCATGTTACTGTATCTTACAGCAACTAACAGGGTTATCAGCGCTGTGATAATTGTGGAAAGACGGAAAGATGAACAAAGTATACCAGATCAGCATCCAGTATACTATGTTAGCGAAGTATTCTCCGAGTCAAAGCAAAGGTACCCACATTATCAAAAGCTGGCATATGGCGTGTTTTTCGCATCTAGAAAACTCCGCCATTATTTCCAAGGACATTCCATAACAGTGGTAAGCAAAGCACCTTAGGGGATATCATCAACAATGCGGACGCAACAGGCGAGTAGCCAAATGGGGCATTGAGCTACCTGCGTTCGACATTAAATACCAACCCCGGACGGCAATTAAATCCCAGGTGTTGGTAGACTTTGTCTCTGATTGGACAGAAGCAATGGAGAACACACCAATGCCGGAGTCGGAATACTGGATCATGCATTTAGACGGATCCAAGATGAAATAAGGCGTCGGAGCGGGTGTAGTGCTTAAGTCTCCAAAAGGTGACATTATGGAGTATGTATTACAAATACATTTCAACGCCAGCAATAACGTGGCAGAATACGAAGCTTTTCTTCACGGCTTGCATATTGCAAAAGAAATTGGCGTCGAACGTATACTTTGTTACGGTGATTCGGACTTGGTGCAACATCAGCTAAACCAAACATGGGATGCTAAAAGCCCCATAATGGCCGAATATCGGAGAACTGTGGACGAGTTTTCCATTTGCTTCCTAGGATTTGAAGTACTTCATGTCAAAAGGGAAGAAAATTGGAACGCGGATGCATTAGCCCGCATGGGGTCGGAAAGAGTGTAAACCCTACCACCTGGTGTGTTTGTCCAACACTTGCACGAATCATCGATCAAAGGTGGAGATGTTGATTATCCTCTCGTTTCCGAGTCAATTGAAGTTCTGCTCGTTAACCCAGATTGGACAATTCCATACTTGAACTTCTTAGTTGATCAGAAGTTCCCGGATGGAGCAGACAAGGTCTTGCAAAGGCAGATACAGCGCTGATGCAAAGGATACACGGTAATCAATGGTTGCCTATATAAATGCAGCACTGTCCGAATTTTTCAGCGATGTATTTCGCCGGAAGAAGACCGAGAAATCCTGCAAGAAATCCATGCGGGAGATTGCGGACATCATGCTCAATCAAAAAGCATAGTCAAAAAAGTATTCCGTGCATGGTTTTTCTGGCTAACAGCCAAGACAGACGCTGAGCACATAGTAAACACATGTGCCGGATGTCAGTACTACGCTAAGCAGACGAATATGCCAGCCCAAGCACTCAAAACTATCCCCATTACATGGCCATTTGCGGTCTTGGGGCTAGATATGATGGGACCATTCAAAACTGCAAGAGGTGGACTCACACATCAACTCGTTGCAGTAGATAAGTATACCAAGTGGGTGGAGGCGAAACCCATCAAAAAACTTGATGGTGTAGCTGCCAGAAATTTCATCATTTACGTAATCATGAGATACGATGTTCCACACAGCATAATCACCGACAACGGGACAAATTTCTCAATTGGAGAGTTGTCAAAATATTGCCGACAAACGGGAATACGCCTGGATCTTGCATCTGTGGCATACCCACAATCCAATGGGCAGGTTGAAAGAATGAATAGCTCAATCCTGCAGGGAATACAACCAAGACTCGAATCTCCTCTTCATAGAGCTGCTGGAGCATGGGTAGAGGAATTACCTTACGTGCTTTGGAGTATTCGAACAACGTCAAATAGATCAGCAGGCAAAACCCCGTTTTTCTTGGTTTATGGCGCAGAAGCAGTGCTTCCAACGGATGTGCTCCATGATAGCCCAAGAGTGCAGGCTTACGAGGACTCGGACGCCAAAAGCGCATGACAGGATGTCGTCGATCTTTTAGAAGAGGAACGAGAGCTTGTGCTTCAAAGATCCGACATTTATCAGCAAGGATTACGACGATACCATAGTCGGAAAATCAGGCATCGTTCTTTCAAAGAAGGTGACCTAGTTCTAAGATTGGTGCAGGAAAGAAAACACAAATTAGCCCCAGTTTTGGAGGGACCATTTTTCATTAGCAAGGCTATAAAAAATGGATCTTACTATCTTGAAAATATTCGGGATACGGAGGATGATCCCAAAAGACCGAATCGCAAAATAAAGAGAAAGATAGATATCGAACTGGGAGAGACAAAGAGACCCTGGAGCATCCAGCAGTTACGTCACTTATACACTTAGTTCAATTTCTATGTAAACATCTTTGAGATCATGAAATAAATTTCTCGGAATTCATGCATTTATGTTTTACATGTTTATTATAGTACAAAGCATAAGTCCGTCTTATCTATTTCCCAATGATCTTTCAAAAAAAACTCAATGTTAACCCGAATTGTGCCTGCGTGCTCGGAGTTATAAAATTGAATGATTTTCGGCCTAACGAGGCTTAAGGAAACCCAGATTGTGGATGCGTGCATGAGTTTCATCCAAATTTCAAAATTCCTTGTTTTTCTCTAAGTATTATCTGATTGTTTCTATGTTGGGTCACTGAAATTAGTAAGTAAAAATGCCTTAGTACAATCCATGTTTCCGAGTTTTGACTGATCGGTTAAACCCAATCACTTGGCATGAAGATTAAGTACTATTGAGCCATTTCAAACACTACGGATAGTTAAAACATATAAACCAGAGAACTTAGAAGGCAAAGGAATTAAAATCCAGAAAACTTGCAAAGACTTATAAATTAAACTGCAAAAGCGGAGTACTTGTTTATACAAATGATAGATAGCATTACAATGAATATTACATTGTAAGAACAATAATGCTTCTATTTTTCCTGCCATCTACCCAGGACTCAAGCAGTTTCTTCGGGATCCGAGTCTTCATCTTCGCTGCTGGAATCCTCAGGAGTTGTCGAAACTTCCTCCTCGGGGTAGAAGGTGGAGATGTTCACCATTTGCGCTATTTTGGTGGCGTGGCCTTTGACAGAGTTGAAGATGCTGGCCCGCTGCGCGTCCGTGTATCCTTAAGGGATACCTGATGCCACGCGCCAAGACTTGGCAGTGGTATAATACATACGCATGAGCCCAAGGGCCATGCGTGCACCACCGTGAGCCGCGGAGCGGAACCAGGATTCATTGCAGTTCGCCACCTCCTCGATTGCCTCCGGAAGCATGCTGACTTCCGAGAATTCTCCTGCTTTGTCGGGAATGTACTTATTGATAATTAGCATTCCCGCAGATTTAAGCACGATGAATACCTTCTCAAAAGCCCGGATTCTTTCGATCCGGGTAAGTGAGGGGCTACCTTCTGTTTCAATCAACAAAAGAAAGTTAGAAAAAACAGAAGAAGGGGAAAAGAAAATTCCGGTAAAAGTTTAAAAATTTACCGAGAATTTTGTCCATCTCCGCGCCTTCCTCAAGGCGCTGGTTCAGAGCATTCTCCAAGTCCATGATGGTGGCCTTGTCCTTCTCGGCTTGGCTAGAGGCCTTGGATCGGCAATGCCGACAGCTAGTTGACTGGCCTCCAGGTCCTTCTGGAGCTTCACATTGATCTTGTGAAGTCCCATGTTTTCCTTTCGGAGGTTCTTAGCATTGCCGGCATCTTCAGCAATTTGTTTGGCTTTCGCCAAAGAAGCTGAAAAGCAAGTAAAATAAAGAGTTAAAACTCGAAAAAATACCTAGAAAAAATCTTAACAAAAGCAGTGATAAATCTACCTGTCGATTCATCCAGCTTTTGCTGAACAGAGGCCAGCTCTGCATCTTTCTCTTCAAGAATGTTAAGGAGAGTTTTCACCTCCTTATTCTTGATGGTAAGTTTACTAAAAACTTTCACGTTGATGCTTTCGGCAGTTTGCTGAAACATGGAAAAGAGACAAAACGCTTAAGTCAAAAAACAAGCAAGGTCAATGATAAAAGCATTAATTCAAAAAAAGAGTACATTTGGCAAATGCTTGGGGGCTAGAGATATTACCTGGCTTGTTTTTGTCAGATTTGCCAGATTTTCGTTGAACTCTTTTGCATAGTCTGCAAAAAGAATCCCGACGTCGCAAAGGCCATCCTTGATGACCTGCTGAGGTGAAAATACGAAGTTATTCCTAACAATAAGTCCGCCTTGGGGCCAAGGAAGGATTAAGGGAGCTAAAGAGAAGTGCTTTGTCGCCCATGGATGGATATACCCGTGTTCGTCAAAGGGCTCTTCCTTTACCTTGAACTCTTTGTCAATTGTCGGGACATACTCCTCCTCTAGAACACGAGAAGGACCTCCCGTTTGTGGCACCGCCCTTTCCCTCACGTCCGTCTCCGGCGCAATAGGCTGACTGGACTGCAAGGGGTATTCCTCTTCCCTTGCAGCCAAGTTCTCCTCCTCAGCCGCAGTCGGAGTATCTGGTGCAGTAGTAGGAGAGGGTTGTGGTCCTCTCCTAGAAACAGACTTTTGCTTCTTCCGTCTCTTTGGCTTCAAAGTCGTAGGGGCCAGGCTAGAAAGAAATTCCGAGAAAGAAAAGAAGTTCCTGCAACAAAAAGCAGAGAAAAGAAAAACCCGGCTGATTTACCTGGAAGTTGCGACGGGAACTCCGTCAAGATCAATCACCTCCTGAATGGCGGAGGGCTTCTTTCGCTTCCACCCATCGGCAAAGTTGGCACGCAGAGCGTCCAACTCGGCATCAGAAGCAAGCTCCAAGTCTGGAAGAGTCAGAATCTGTCAAAAAAGACAAAGTCCGGGTTAGTAAAAACATCCGAGAAAAAAGAAACTCAAAACCAATGCCCAAAATGCTAGAAATAGATCTAGCCTAGGCTCTAACCCTAAATAACCTTCGAACAAAGCCTGAAATCCGGCAATGTAGAGAATGGAATTTGGAGGGAGGTTGTGTGGCTGGATCTGGTAATGGTCTAAGACCTGGAGAAAGAAGGAGGAAGGCGGAATTTTGATACCTCGGTTAATGTGCAACGCGAGGAGGACCCGTTTGCCGGCTTTTGGCGATGGCTCAGACTCATCCACGTCGTACCGCCATTTTTTTCTCCAGAATGAACCTCTCCTTCTCCATTCCCTGAAGGAGGGAGGAAACCACGTTGCAGTGGCTCCAGTTCCCGGAGTTTTCCTCCACGTCTTATTCGGCTCCGGGCAGCGCCCGAGGTGGCGAGCTCCTCACCGCTGCGAGCGATGTTTTCTTCCGCAGGCTCGGTGGTGAGGGGTGGAGTAGGCGCGGTAGATGACGACGGCATGCTTTCGGCCGTGGGAGGAAGATCCCCACGGCCAAGATCGCTGTCGTTTCCCTCCGGCGTGCTCGCGGTGGCGCGGCCGGGGGAGTTCAGCTGCGGGTCGATGTCGTTTATGATGCTGTCGATGCCCAGGGCGACGGAGCTCGTTTCCGTGGCGCGGGGCGATCCTCCGTTGGTCATTTTCGGGCGGCCCGGCGTTGATCCTGATCCTCTGATGGTTCTTCCGGAGAAGGTGTAAGCACTCGTTTCTCTGCTCACTCTCTCAAGCTCGAGCTCGGGCTCTATGGCTATGGCGCTGGGGGCTTGAGGGAGAAGAGGAAGTAGAAGGGAAGTCCAGAGGGCCCGAGGCGGCTATTTATAGCTGGAAATGCGTTGAGATTGGCTACAACGGCTATTTTAGCCGTTGGATCCTTGACGCGTGTCACACCCGGAAATTCCTGGAAACGAGGGGACGAGGTGATACTGGCTATCTCCTCGTTTCCCGCGAGAATCTGTCAGAGATACGTTTCAGGTTTTAACTGAACCCAAACCTCCGTGATGTCAGCACGATTTCATCGCTGACGTCACGAAGTTCCTTTTCCACGAAGGTTCGTGGAAGAAAAGCCGGATTCTGGTAAATCCGATTTTTGAGTTATACATCAGGAAATCCCTTCTCCACGAAGACTCGTTGAAGAAAAAGCCAGATTTTTATCCGAGTTCTGTGTTATGCATGATTTGGGAAAAAGAAGAATCAAGACAAAGCGCCAACATTTCTCGGAATGCAGATTCACGAAAGGTGGCAGAATGAAGTCTCAATCCTTCTTGGGGGCTACTGTCGGATATATATACCGATTAGGGGTATATCCGGCATTGTCCTAAGAGCCGGATTACCAGGGTGGCCTGTTAGTAATGGATCACAGTCCATTAGGCGGCCCAGTAAGCTGACGCACAGAAGCCGGATTCTAGAAGAACCCATACCACGGCCTAAAGTGGTACGGCTTGGAGTAGAAGACGGATTCCTTCCTTTCCAAGTTAGACACTTTCCATAGTCTTCTAGGTTTCCTTTAAGCCCTAACTCGGCTATCTATATAAAGCCGGACGGGAGAGAAGAAAGATATAGACAATTAGCTAGAAGTCAAAGCGCCGAGAAGTTGATCCTCGCCGAGTTAGCAAAACCCTACTCACATTGTATATTGTATACTTCAGGCTTCAGCCCTGATTTAGTGAGATTGCAGGAGTAGGAACGTCGCCTAGTTATGCCGTACCGAACCTGGGTAAATTTGGGGTTCCTGGTTGTCGTACTACCACGTCCACCCACGTCTTTACCCGTAGACTCATGGCAAACCCGTCTATGAACTCTACAAAGATGTCTCTACAATTCCCCTCTTTATGCAATTTAAGAGGTTGCAAAGAGGAAGGAAGTAAAAGAATTTCAGCTCTAAGTTGAGCACCGACATTAGAATGAAGTGATGCAAACGGGAAACCGACTCATCAAATACAATATCACGGGAGATGTAGACATGGCCAGTAAGAATATCAAGACACTTATAGCCCTTATGAAGAGTGCTATACCCAATGAACACACATTGTTTAGACCGAAGATTTAATTTGTGTTTATTATATGGACGAAGGTTTGGCCAACATGCGCAACCAAAAATTCGTAATCAAGAGTAATCACCCTTATCACCAAAGAGGCGTGCAATTGGATTTTGGGACTTAATAAATTTGTTAGGAAGGCGATTAATTAAATAAACCGCGGTAAGAAAAGCCTCATCCTAGAATTTCAAAGGAATAGAGTCATATGCTAAAAGAGATAGTCCGACCTCAACAATGTGTCTATGTTTATGTTTAGGAGGGCCATTCTGCTGATGCGCACATGGACAAGAGACAAGATGAGACAAGTTTCTGATACTCACCCCCAGTCATTCTGCATAGCAATAATTTTCTTATCAAAGAGTCTATCAACAAGATGTTGGAAATCATGAAACTTTTGAAACACATCAGATTTATTTTTCAAAAGATATATCCACGTGAATTTGCTAAAATCATTGATAAAACTGACATAGTACTTATATCTTCCAACCGAAGCTGGAGACAGGACCCCCCACATCATAAAAAACTAGTTCACAAGGAAAAGTGGACACACTTGACGACTTAGGGTATGGAAGTTGATGACTTTTGAACTTTTGACAAGCATCGCAAATAGACTCTTTATTTGACGCACTAAACAGAATATTATTGCCTCGAAGAACTTGATGAACTACACCCAAAGATGGATGACGTAGACACCTTGTAACATCCCAAGTATGAAAAAACAACCTTTAGAATGTTTGCTTTTTGTTAAATTATGTTTTGCATCATGTCATCATAAGTTTTGCATTTGTTTTCCATTTGTTTTCCTTTGTTTTCATTTGTTTTCCCTTGTTTTTCCAGTTGAATTTCAAACCAAAAAATTCAAATCTTTGTTTCATACTTGTTCTGTTACAATGTTTCAAATAAAACTTGCAATCAAACCAATGTTTTGTTCATTATAAACTTGAAATTAAACACTTTTAAGTTGCTTCTTTCAGTTATTCAATTAATTCAAAATTCAATTAAAATACAAACAGCAACACAATTTGAAATTTTTGAAAAACAAAAGTTTGCACATTTGTGCTTCTGTAATAACTAACCTATAAAAATTATTTCCTAAATTTTTCCAACCCCAAAACTATCCTTTTCTTCCCTTTTTCTTTTCAGCAAAAAAAACAGAGAGAACAAAAAAAAAAGGAAAACGGCTGGGGAAGGCAGACTGGGCCAGCCCAGCCCACCTAACCCTAGCGCGCGCGCAGCGCAGGCCCGCGGCCCCCTTCTCCCTCCTCCGTACGGCTGGCGCTAGCTGACGCCAGCACGCACGCAGCAGGGGCGCCCTCCACCTGCTCCCTCCACCTTTTCCTCCCCTATTTCTAGCCCCGAGCTCCCCAAACCCTAGCCCTAGCTTTCTTCTTCCTCCCTGCCGCCGCCAGCTCTTCTCCTCCCTCTCAGATCCCCTCCATTTCTATTCTGAATTTTCTGAAAGTTTCCGGCGAGCAGCCATGGCCGGAGAGTGATGGGGTGGGTGTAGGGGTTGTGATCATCGTCGAGCTTCTGCGAGCACGGGAACGAGATCGTGGACCACTCCTCTCCCTCTACGCTTCATCGACGGTGCCTGGGAGGCATCAGATCATCGCCGCCGTCCGGGTCTCTGTCGCCGTCGTCGTCCACCTTCCTCGAGCACGAACACCTCCTTCCTTCCCCACGGTGAGCATCGCTCCCTCCTCTCCCCTCTCTGCTTCCTCGTGTCAACCACGCGCACGTCCACATCACCCTATCACGCACGCAAGCAGCAGCAGCAGCAGATCCTCGCCGCCGGTGACCACCGCACCCCCGACAGGTTCAGAAAGCCTGAACCTTTTTCGTCAGTTTCAGTTAACAGCAGCATCTGAACCTCAAAACAACGCGCGCATCTCTGCTATCACCAAACGCATCCACACCGCACTGGCAAGATCCAACGGCGCGCAACGCTGCGTCGCGGGTTCGACCCCCCCCCCCCCCCCCCCCCGCGCAGAATAAAAACCCTTTTTGCGCGTTTGCCACGCGGGCAGGCAGGGCCCACCTGCCATAGGCAGTAGGTGCCACGCCAGCTCCCAGCGCAGCGCCAGCTGGGCACTGGCCCACAGGCCAGTGACCCAGGGGTTGGTCTGCTGGGTAGAAAACGTTCCCAGGGGCCTCTCTGCAATTCTTTTTTCGCACCTAAGCCCCTTAAACATTTCTGTAACTAACTAAATCACAGAATAGCCCCTGTATTTAAAATTTGAATATCTTTTGTATTTCAAATCCAAATAATATAAATAAAATATGTTTTCTGTACCAAATTTAATTCTCTACCTGTTTAAACCATTTGTTTACTGTTTTGAACATTTCAAATGTTTTCAAAATTCAAATTCAAACAACTCATTTCAATTTTGGTCAAATTCATAATTAATTCAAATTTAATTCAAATGTCACATATAAAATATGTTTTCCATGCAAAATTGAACCACCTTTCCAAATATAAACTTTGTTTCCTGTTTTGAATAATTAAAATTGGTTAAATAATTTAAACCTTGTTTAAATCATTTAAAATTGCTAAATTCATAACTTGGTCAAATTAAATTCTTTTTGAACATATAAAATATGTTTTCAAACCAGAAAAGTATAATCTTTTCAAATATGAATTTTATTTAATGTTTTGAACAAATAAAAAAATTCAAACAATTTCATAATTGAATTAAATTCAATTAAGTCTTGTTTAAACTTGTTTAATTCATAATTAATTCATTTTAATTCCTTTTTCAACAAATGAGACATGTATTCCACCTAGAATTTGGTGTTCTTTCCAATTATGCATTTTGTTATTTATTTTGAACAGTTAAAATTGGTGAAAACAACAAATGCTTGTGTAACTCCTTTAAGAAGCCAAAATTTCATGACTTAATAAATAAAATTTCAAACTTGGTAAACACATTTTCAAATTGAATCTATTGTTGTTTTATTTTTGTTTTCCTCATCCATGCATCATGCTAATCCACTTTCACATGTTGGTTATTTGTAGATCATTTAACCCAACCTTAATTCATGGGCTTTCCATATGCACTCCAACTTGCATATGGGTCCATTTAATTATGTTACCATGTCAACTAGCTTATTTTGATGCATCAATTAAATTGTCATGCATCATCCCATGATTGTGCATTATGCCATGTTATTGATTGTTTGTCTCTCTGCGTTGTTTGTTTGCTTCTTCTCGAATAGACGACGACGCTGAGACAGACGAGGTTTACGACACTACTTCTGAGGAGTTAGCCCAGTACCAGGCTACTGAGTTTGCAGGCAAGTATTCACTCACATGAACCATTGTGTCCTTTCCACACTGGATATCGATACTTTCCGTTGTCTATTCTGCTATCCTTAAGATTTGTTGCTTGTGTTCGATCCTATCACATGTTATCCTGTAACCCTGATATAGCCTCACCTCCACACCTATAACCCCATTGCTTGTTGCCTGTGTCTTACTAGCATGCTTAGGGTTGTTTATGCTCGAGTCTGCTGTCCGTTATTTCTGTTACCATATTTTATTATGTTCTGGGGGCTCGATGTTAAACAACAACTTGTTAATGTTTGAGGTAATGCTAATTTGATGATAAGGCACCGGCAGGAGGTCGGGTATGGTTTTGAGGCCTGCTAGTGTCGAACTCAGGAAAAGTCTTTGTCCTCTAGATCCATGATGAGCGCGCTAACCGCATGTGGGAAGCGTGTATGGGCGCCCCCCTCAATTTTATTCGATTCGCATCTCGTCCAAATCGCCTCATTTAGTTCGGGTTTTCCATTTGCCGCATGCATATGCAGGTGCGAACCCGAGGCCAGGGTGGAACTTTTGTAGTCGGCATTTAGGGAGACACGTTCTTAGAGTGCTATGAGGGTCCCCTTTTCTTCGTGGGGCTTGATTAGCCGTGCGCTCAATTGCACGGGGTTCTTTGGGCTTGATGCGAAGAAGAGTTGGGTTGTGTTGAGTGCCTCGCTTGGTGGAAGTGCATTTCCATCTGGCGGGGTATTCTTACGTGTACGGCCAAATTGGTGCATCCCTGCAGGGTTAAATCTTCTCGAGAAGCCGTGTTGTCCGCGGTTATGGATGACTTGGTGATAGGGCTGGCTAACAAGGATTAGACAACTTACACCTAACTAATGATAACTTGACTAGTAATAGTCTTATTGACACAATGAATTGAACCATTATCAAACCAACTGCGTGAGTTATCCTCGGATTGCTTCTTTGGATAAGGGGCGAGATCCAGGATGGGTTTGTTTGAGGATAGTGGTAGTTGGTTACGATACGCTATCTTATCCCCTTCTTTTAGCCGGAAGATTAGCGTGTTTCTGTAGTTGGTTAGAGCAGCCTGCTGCCGCACTTTTGTATCACCTATTCTTCCGTTGAACCCAAAGCATCTGTACTTGGTGTTGCCGGGTACACTTTGGTATCTTGTGAGTCTTGCTTGCCAGTACTTGTCTGTACTGACCCCTTTGGGGCTGTGGTTTCCGCAGACTACGTTTCCGAGGATCCCCATGGTGGCTACTACGTGGAGTATGACGAGGCTGCTGACGAGTAGATAGCGGACCAGGGCAGGATCCGAGACATCGTGGATGGGCTCCGTCTTTTCGTTTCCGGCCTCTTAGGCCTATTTGGATCTTGTCTGTACTCAGACACTTTGGATGCTTCCGCTGTGATGTAATGATGACTTGTTGGGACATGTGTCCTTTGGATGATTGTATTTGCTATCTCTGCTCTAGTGAGAGCCATTTGCAACTTATTTCTATTTCTTTGTGTCTTAGAGATTTGTTGTGATATCACTTGTTCAAATGCCGTTGACGTACCATGTGTGTATGTTATGAAGTACGTCAATGGAAGTAGTCGGATTTCTATGGGTTGGTTTACGCAGACGATGGATAGTAGAGAATGGTTGTCACACGTTTACGTGTTGGCCTGCTCACATTGAGATGCGGGTGCTGGTATGCCCCATAAGCCATTTATCTACTGTTTAGCGGGCTGTGAGTATCCTCTAGAAGTCCGGGTACGAAAAATGGTATCAGAGCCTGTCTGCCTGTAGGATCCCTTTTACTGGTCGCAGTTGAGTCTAGAAACTATTTTGTAGCTATATAGGAAAAATGAAACGTGAGAGTAGGAATTCTGTTCTTTTATTCCTTTCCCCACCCACCCTCCCTTTTCTGGTAAGGAAGTGCAACGTTGTTTTCTCTTCTCGTCTAAACTTTCAAGTTAGGATTTCACGTATCCTGGTTCCTCTAGGATAGTTATATCTACTAGACCATAGGAATGGAGGTGGTTGTGACATTATTTATCATGTTGCCTACTCACGATTGAGAACGGAGGCGTGTAAGCCCAAGAAGCAGATCCTCTATTCCTTAAGCAGTAGATAATTATCCTCTAGAAGCCTGGATGGGTTTCCGTAGTACCCCAGGAGTGTTTGGTCTCGTGTTTCCCGATGTTGCTTCGATATCCTGTTCTTCTCAACATCCTTTTCGTCCATTGAAACCTTGTTGTTGCTTGCCATTTCAGTTCTTCTACCGGCGTCTAATAAAAACTTCCCCGATCGTCTGCAGATGGATCTCAGGTTCTACCCGCAGGTGGTTCGTATGACTCGTTGCGAGAGCACTGCCGGTTATCCGGAGATGCTGAGAGACATGGTCACTTTTCTGGGGTTCCGTTGGGCACCAGAGTACCAGGTCTACGAGCAGCAGCGAGAGTTTGACCAGCCCTACTACCAGGCTATCGTCTACATTCTGTCAGATGATGGCATGAGCGTAGTCCACCGCTATGAGGCAGTAGGTTCCACAGTGGATATGGCTGTGCAGCAGGCAGCTTATGTGAGTCTCACCGTCCTTCGTGCTGACTACTGGGGATTTGACGATTCTATCTATCGCCACATCCCCCGTGGTTACATCACTTCGGAGGGAGCTCACTTCACTCTCTACGACAACTTGGATGTTTATGAGCATGATAACTCCAGGCTGCACACCACCGCTCAGTTTGTGAGGCACAGTGACGCAGTTGCCAGCACACTATCTCAGGAGTTGGCTTCAGTCAGAGAGCAGCTCTACCTTGCTTTGACTCGTCTGGCGACTTACACCACATACTTTGTTGGAGACGAGCGCTTTGCACGTTTCGATCAGCCAGTTGGTCGTCGTCTACCAGATGCTGGAGGTTACGAGCCGATCAGAGCTCCACTCCTCAACCTTGGTGCTGGTTACACTGGGATTCCGCGCTTTGGAGCACAGGGAGTCGACGCTATGTACTTCACCACACCTAGAGTCGCTCTCAGACCACGTCAGATCTACGTGGATCGTCGTTCTACCTACTTTCGTGGGCGTGCTCCTCACCGTACCTCTCGCCGTACTCCTAGTCGCCGTCCTGCGTGATGAGCATGGGAGTACCGATGTATCCATTCTTAGCTATGTTTAGTTATCCTTTGACATTCGAACCATTTATGGTGTGTTGGATATTCTGACGTATTTGAACATGTGATGATGTACCTGTTGGTTATCTATTCATGCGCCGGAATAATCTCTCTTTCGGTTTCCAAGTCTATCCTTTTCTATTGTTGTGCTAAAATGCATTTCCATTCAGGATGCCGCCAACAAGGAAAAAAACGCGCCTGAGCCACCGCCAATCGCGGAGCTGTTGACTCAGATGACCCAAGTCATGGCGCAGATGGCCCAGTTTCAGACTAATCAGCACAACAACCAGACGGCTCCACGAGTCAGCATCAGGAGTTCCTCAGTCTGGGTCCGAGAGCTTTCGTGGCCACACGCGAGCCTCTGGACGCTGATGACTGGATCCGTGAGATAGCTAAGGCTCTGGAGATTGCGCACGTTGCTGAGGAAGACAAGGTCAAGTATGCCTCCTATCTGCTGAAGGGCCAGGAAGCTACTTGGTGGGAGAACTTCCAGGCCATGAGATCTGGGATACCAGTCACGTGGAATTGTTTCAAGGAAGCCTTCCTGAAGCACCACATTCCAGATGGTCTCATGGAAAGGATGCGTGAAGAGTTTTGCTCACTCAAGCAGGGCAAGTTGGACGTCATCGGCTATCAGAGTGAGTTCAATCGCCTCGCTCGTTACGCTGGTGATGAGGTGTCCATTGAAGCTAAGAAGATGGCAAGGTTCCGCAGAGTTTTTAACCCGGAACTCAAGTATGCCCTCACAAACGTCAAGGCCAACAGCTTCGAGGATCTCGTTAACACCGCGCTCAATGAGGAAAATGGGCGCAAGGCGTTCGAGGAGTCTCGCAAGCACTCGTGTGAGGGTGGTTCCTCCTCCAACATGACCACCCCTCCGCAGAAGCGCCGCATCTGGGTACCAAATGGTGCTGTCACTCGGGCTCCATACGCCCAAGCTTCTCCAGGCTTCACTCCCCGCCCACCCAACCCTGCTCAGATGCATGATCAGAGGGCTTCGATGGGGCAGCCAAGGCCAGGGCCTCCTCGTGTCGTCACTTGCTACAAGTGCAAGCAGACGGGGCACTACGCTGACAAGTGCACGCAGAGGCAGCTACCTCCACCACCACCTCGTCCCAACACAAACCAGGCAATGGTGCGCGCTCCCCCGCCTAAGGCCTTCAACTCCAACAACAGGCCTGTCGGGAGGACCGCAAGGGTGAATCATGTCAAGATCGACAAAGCTGAGGAAGCTCCTCACGTCGTTCTCGGTATATTACCCGTAAACTCTTTTCCAGCTAAAGTGTTGTTTGATACCGGAGCATCGCATTCTTTTGTGTCAAACACTTTAGCCACGACAAACAAGCTAATTGTGGTTCCACTAAGCAATCAAATCACTGTTCACTCCCCGGGATCACAAATGTTGACCTCCAAGATAAGTAAGGACAATCAAATCCTAATTGGAGGCCACATTTTCCTTGCTTCTCTCATGTTGCTGGGAATTTCTGACATTGATGTCATTCTTGGTATGGATTGACTGAAAGCTAATAAAGCAAGGATTGACTGTGCTCAAAAGTCAATAACTCTGTTCCACCCTTCTGGCCAGATAATCTATTCTCCAAATGAATCAAGTTCCATTCAGCTGTGCAACCTCGATGCAAAACCTCTACCTTCACTTGAAAACGTTCCGGTGGTTTGCGAATTCCCTGACGTCTTTCCAGAAGAGTTGCCAGGGATGCCTCCGGACAGAGCTGTTGAGTTCATGATCGAACTTGAACCAGGTACTGCTCCAATCTCTAAGCATCCTTACAAGATAGGAACTCCCGAGCTGAAGTTGTTAAAGGAACAAATTGATATGTACATGGAAAAAGGTTACATTCAACCTAGTTCCTCGGCTTGGGGTTGCCCAACTCTGTTCGTTGCGAAGAAGGATCACACAAAGAGACTCGTTGTTGACTATCGTCCTCTTAACGAGAAAACCATCAAAAACAAGTATCCAATTCCTCGTATTGATGATCTTTTTGATCAACTTGCTGGAGCCTCAATATTCTCCAAGTTGGACTTGAGAATGGGTTACCATCAAATAAAGATCAGAAAAGAGGATATTCCAAAGACAGCCTTCACCACTCGCTACGGTCTATATGAATTCACCGTCATGTCCTTTGGTCTCACCAATGCACCGGCGACATTCTCTCGACTCATGAATTCTGTCTTCCATGAATACCTTGACAAGTTCGTTGTGGTATATCTTGATGACATTCTGGTTTACTCAAAATCCTAGGAAGAGCATGAAGAACACCTTCGTCTCACTCTCATGAAGCTTCGCGAGCATCGTCTTTATGCCAAGTTCTCCAAATGTGAGTTCTGGATTTCAGAAGTTACTTACCTTGGTCATGTCATCTCAGCCAAGGGCATAGCCATTGATCTAGAAAAGGTTAAAGCAATTGTTGATTGGAAACCTCCAAAGACGGTGAAGCAAGTAAGAAGTTTTCTTGGCTTGGCTAGCTATTGCCGTCGTTTCGTCCAAAACTTCTCCAAGATTGCTAAACCTCTCACTGACCTCACAAAGAAGGACAAGAAGTTCGTTTGGTCTCCACAATGTGATGAGAGCTTCAATATCCTGAAGACTAAACTCACTTCTACACCAGTTCTGGTTGGCCCAGATCCTTCCAAACCTTTCCAGATATTCTGTGATGCCTCTCTCCAAGGTCTAGGTGCAGTTCTTATGCAAGAACGTCAAGTTGTGGCTTATGCTTCACGTCAGTTGAACGCACATGAGCTCAATTATCCCACTCATGACCTTGAACTTGCAGCAGTTGTGTTTGCCCTCAAGAAATGGAGACAATACTTGTTGGGTAATTGCACTGAAATCTTTTCCGATCATAAGAGTCTGAAGTATATCTTCACTCAACCAGACCTAAACCTCAGACAAAGGAGATGGATTGAAAAGATCAAAGACTTTGATCTTACCATTTCTTACACTCTAGGCAAGGCTAATGTTATGGCCGATGCTCTCAGTCGCAAGTCGTATTGCAATAATCTCATGATCATGGAAAGCCAACCTCCTCTTCATGAAGAATTCCAGAAGCTCAACCTTGGTCTTGTTCCTCAAGGCTATCTTGCAAACTTGACAGCCAGTCCAACTCTCGAGGACAAGATTCGTTCTGAACAACTTCGTGATGCTGAAATCAAGAAGATGGTAGAACACATCAAAGAAGGCAAGGAGAAATTTAAGTCCTTCTCAATTGATGACAAGGGAACTGTGTTCTTCGAAGGACGCATTGCAGTTCCTAAAGTTCAAAGTCTCAAAGATGTCATTCTCAAGGAGGCTCATGAAACTCCTCTCTCCATACACCCTGGAAGTACAAAGATGTACCAGGATCTCAAGACACTGTATTGGTGGCCTGGCATGAAACGTGAAATTGCTCAATACGTTTCTGAAAGCGACGTTTGTCAACGTGTTAAGGCAGTTCATCAGAAAACAGCCGGTCTTCTCCAACCTCTGGAAATCCCTGAGTGGAAGTGGGACATGATCGAAATGGACTTCGTCACTGGTTTTCCAAAGTCCAAGAGGGGCAACGATGCAATCTTCGTTGTCATTGATCGACTCACTAAAGTAGCTCACTTCTTTCCTGTCAAAGAGACAATCTCAGCTAGCCAGTTAGCAGAGCTCTACACAGCAAAGATTGTTCCACTTCATGGTGTTCCATTGGAAATAAGCTCAGACCGTGGAAGCATATTCACTTCTCATTTCTGGAAAAGCTTTCAAGAAGCATTGGGCACCAAACTTCTGTTCAGCACAGCTTATCACCCTCAGTCTCAAGGGCAAGTCGAAAGAGTCAACCAGATTCTCGAGGATATGCTCAGGGCATGTGGTATCTCCTTTGGCATGAATTGGGAGGAATGTCTTCCATATGCTGAATTCTCCTACAACAACAGCTTCTAGGCAAGCCTAGGCATGGCACCATTTGAGGCTCTCTATGGCCGCAGATGCAGGAGTCCAATCAATTGGTCTGGAGCTGGTGAACGTTCACTCTTAGGCCCTGACATTGTTAAGGAAGCCGAAGAGAAAGTTCGCATCATTCGTGACAATCTCAGGATTGCTCAGTCTCGTCAGAAAAGCTACTATGACAGCAAGCACAGGGATATGATCTATGCACCTGGTGACAAAGCATATCTCCGTGTAACTCCCCTCAGAGGCACTCATCGTTTTGGTGTAAAAGGAAAGCTTGCACCAAGATATATCGGTCCTTTCAACATTCTCTCAAGGCGTGCAGAAAATGCCTATCGTCTTGAACTTCCAGAAAAGCTATCCAAGGTGCACGATGTGTTTCACGTGTCACAGCTCAAGAGGTGCTTCAAAGATCCAGGTCGCGCAGTTGATCATGATTCTATTGAACTGCAAGAAGATCTCCCTTATGAGGAGCACCCTGTTCGAATTCTCGATGAGACCGAGCGCAAAACTCGCAACAAGAGCACCAAGTTCTTGAAAGTGTAGTGGTCCAATCATTCCGATAAAGAGGCAACGTGGGAGACCGAAGAGAATCTTCGCAAGAAGTATCCGGACCTTTTCTCTTCTCAGTAGGAATCTCGGGGCGCGATTCCTTCAAGGGGGGCGTTTTGTAACATCCCAAGTATGAAAAAACAACCTTTAGAATGTTTGCTTTTTGTTAAATTATGTTTTCCATCATGTCATCATAAGTTTTGCATTTGTTTTCCATTTGTTTTCCTTTGTTTTCATTTGTTTTCCCTTGTTTTTCCAGTTGAATTTCAAACCAAAAAATTCAAATCTTTGTTTCATACTTGTTCTGTTACAATGTTTCAAATAAAACTTGCAATCAAACCAATCTTTTGTTCATAATAAACTTGAAATTAAACACTTTTAAGTTGCTTCTTTCAATTATTCAATTAATTCAAAATTCATTCAAAATTCAATTAAAATACAAACAGCAACACAATTTGAAATTTTTGAAAAACAAAAGTTTGCACATTTGTGCTTCTGTAATAACTAACCTATAAAAATTATTTCCAAAAATTTTCCAACCCCAAAACTATCCTTTTCTTCCCTTTTTCTTTTCAGCAAAAAAAAACAGAGAGAACAAAAAAAAATAATAAAAAGGAAAACGGCTGGGGAAGGCAGACTGGGCCAGCCCAGCCCACCTTGCCCCAGCGCGCGCGCAGCGCAGGCCCGCGGCCCCCTTCTCCCTCCTCCGTACGGCTGGCGTCAGCTGACGCCAGCACGCACGCAGCAGGGCGCCCTCCACCTGCTCCCTCCACCTTTTCCTCCCCTATTTCTAGCCCCGAGCTCCCCAAACCCTAGCCCTAGCTTTCTTCTTCCTCCCTGCCGCCGCCAGCTCTTCTCCTCCCTCTCAGATCCCCTCCATTTCTATTCTGAATTTTCTGAAAGTTTCCGGCGAGCAGCCATGGCCGGAGAGTGATGGGGTGGGTGTAGGGGTTGTGATCATCGTCGAGCTTCTGCGAGCACGGGAACAAGATCGTGGACCACTCCTCTCCCTCTACGCTTCATCGACGGTGCCTGGGAGGCATCAGATCATCGCCGCCGTCCGGGTCTCTGTCGCCGTCGTCGTCCACCTTCCTCGAGCACGAACACCTCCTTCCTTCCCCACGGTGAGCATCGCTCCCTCCTCTCCCCTCTCTGCTTCCTCGTGTCAACCACGCGCATGTCCACAGCACCCTATCACGCACGCAAGCAGCAGCAGCAGCAGATCCTCGCCGCCGGTGACCACCGCACCCCCGACAGGTTCAGAAAGCCTGAACCTTTTTCGTCAGTTTCAGTTAACAGCAGCATCTGAACCTCAAAACAACGCGCGCATCTCTGCTATCACCAAACGCATCCACACCGCACTGGCAAGATCCAACGGCGCGCAACGCTGCGTCGCGGGTTCGACCCCCCCCCCCCCCCGCGCGCAGAATAAAAACCCTTTTTGCGCGTTTGCCACGCGGGCAGGCAGGGCCCACCTGCCATAGGCAGTAGGTGCCACGCCAGCTCCCAGCGCAGCGCCAGCTGGGCACTGGCCCACAGGCCAGTGACCCAGGGGTTGGTCTGCTGGGTAGAAAACGTTCCCAGGGGCCTCTCTGCAATTCTTTTTTCGCACCTAAGCCCCTGAAACATTTCTGTGACTAACTAAATCACATAATAGCCCATGTATTTAAAATTTGAATATCTTTTGTATTTCAAATCCAAATAATATAAATAAAATATGTTTTCTGTACCAAATTTAATTCTCTACCTGTTTAAACCATTTGTTTACTGTTTTGAACATTTCAAATGTTTTCAAAATTCAAATTCAAACAACTCATTTCAATTTTGGTCAAATTCATAATTAATTCAAATTTAATTCAAATGTCACATATAAAATATGTTTTCCATGCAAAATTGAACCACCTTTCCAAATATAAACTTTGTTTCCTGTTTTGAATAATTAAAATTGGTTAAATAATTTAAACCTTGTTTAAATCATTTAAAATTGCTAAATTCATAACTTGGTCAAATTAAATTCTTTTTGAACATATAAATATGTTTTCAAACCAGAAAAGTATAATATTTTCAAATATGAATTTTATTTAATGTTTTGAACAAATAAAAAAATTCAAATAATTTCATAATTGAATTAAATTCAATTAAGTCTTGTTTAAACTTGTTTAATTCATAATTAATTCATTTTAATTCCTTTTTCAACAAATGAAACATGTATTCCACCTAGAATTTGGTGTTCTTTCCAATTATGCATTTTGTTATTTATTTTGAACAGTTAAAATTGGTGAAAACAACAAATGCTTGTGTAACTCCTTTAAGAAGCCAAAATTTCATGACTTAATAAATAAAATTTCAAACTTGGTGAACACCTTTTCAAATTGAATCTATTGTTGTTTTCTTTTTGTTTTCCTCATCCATGCATCATGATAATCCACTTTCACATGTTGGTTATTTGTAGATCATTTAACCCAACCTTAATTCATGGGCTTTCCATATGCACTCCAAATTGCATATGGGTCCATTTAATTATGTTACCATGTCAACTAGCTTATTTTGATGCATCAATTAAATTGTCATGCATCATCCCATGATTGTGCATTATGCCATGTTATTGATTGTTTGTCTCTCTGCGTTGTTTGTTTGCTTCTTCTCGAATAGACGACGACGCTGAGACAGACGAGGTTTACGACACTACTTCTGAGGAGTTAGCCCAGTACCAGGCTACTGAGTTTGCAGGCAAGTATTCACTCACATGAACCATTGTGTCCTTTCCACACTGGATATCGATACTTTCCGTTGTCTATTCTGCTATCCTTAAGATTCGTTGCTTGTGTTCGATCCTATCACATGTTATCCTGTAACCCTGATATAGCCTCACCTCCACACCTATAACCCCATTGCTTGTTGCCTGTGTCTTACTAGCATGCTTAGGGTTGTTTATGCTCGAGTCTGCTGTCCGTTATTTCTGTTACCATATTTTATTATGTTCTGGGGGCTCGATGTTAAACAACAACCTGTTAATGTTTGAGGTAATGCTAATTTGATGATAAGGCACCGGCAGGAGGTCGGGTATGGTTTTGAGGCCTGCTAGTGTCGAACTCAGGAAAAGTCTTTGTCCTCTAGATCCATGATGAGCGCGCTAACCGCATGTGGGAAGCGTGTATGGGAGCCCCCCTCAATTTGATTCGATTCGCATCTCGTCCAAATCGCCTCATTTAGTTCGGGTTTTCCATTTGCCGCATGCATATGCAGGTGCGAACCCGAGGCCAGGGTGGAACTTTTGTAGTCGGCATTTAGGGAGACACGTTCTTAGAGTGCTATGAGGGTCCCCTTTTCTTCGTGGGGCTTGATTAGCCATGCGCTCAATTGCACGGGGTTCTTTGGGCTTGATGCGAAGAAGAGTTGGGTTGTGTTGAGTGCCTCGCTTGGTGGAAGTGCATTTCCATCTGGCGGGGTATTCTTACGTGTACGGCCAAATTGGTGCATCCCTGCAGGGTTAAATCTTCTCGAGAAGCCGTGTTGTCCGCGGTTATGGATGACTTGGTGATAGGGCTGGCTAACAAGGATTAGACAACTTACACCTAACTAATGATAACTTGACTAGTAATAGTCTTATTGACACAATGAATTGAACCATTATCAAACCAACTGCGTGAGTTATCCTCGGATTGCTTCTTTGGATAAGGGGCGAGATCCAGGATGGGTTTGTTTGAGGGTAGTGGTAGTTGGTTACGATACGCTATCTTATCCCCTTCTTTTAGCCGGAAGTTGTAGCGTGTTTCTGTAGTTGGTTAGAGCAGCCTGCTGCCGCACTTTTGTATCACCTATTCTTCCGTTGAACCCAAAGCATCTGTACTTGGTGTTGCCGGGTACACTTTGGTATCTTGTGAGTCTTGCTTGCCAGTACTTGTCTGTACTGACCCCTTTGGGGCTGTGGTTTCCGCAGACTACGTTTCCGAGGATCCCCATGGTGGCTACTACGTGGAGTATGACGAGGCTGCTGACGAGTAGATAGCGGACCCGGGCAGGATCCGAGACATCGTGGATGGGCTCCGTCTTTTCGTTTCCGGCCTCTTAGGCCTATTTGGATCTTGTCTGTACTCAGACACTTTGGATGCTTCCGCTGTGATGTAATGATGACTTATTGGGACATGTGTCCTCTGGATGATTGTATTTGCTATCTCTGCTCTAGTGAGAGCCATTTGCAACTTATTTCTATTTCTTTGTGTCTTAGAGATTTGTTGTGATATCACTTGTTCAAATGCCGTTGACGTACCATGTGTGTATGTTATGAAGTACGTCAATGGAAGTAGTCGGATTTCTATGGGATGGTTTACGCAGACGATGGATAGTAGAGAATGGTTGTCACACGTTTACGTGTTGGCCTGCTCACATTGAGATGCGGGTGCCGGTATGCCCCGTGAGCCATTTATCTACTGTTTAGCGGGTTGTGAGTATCCTATAGAAGTCCGGGTACGACACACCTATGCCATTGCAAAGAGTACTTGACGACACCATGAGCTTGTCGGACAAAGGGAGATGTAGAGGATAATGACATAGGATAGAGACCCTCCACACATCTACCTTGAAGCAGGATTTCCCTCGTGTCATGATCCTTCACAAAGAAAGAATTAGGCCAATATTTAACAAAGGCATGATTATCTCTAGCTAGGCAACTAGTGGACAGGAGACTTTTAGACGCACTGGGAACATGTCAGATAGTCTTAAGATGCAAATCATGATTAAGGGTATGAATTACAAAATGACTAACATGATGTATATCCATACCTTCAGCACTAGTTGTGTGGATTTTCTCGTTCCCATGGTAGTGATCCCTTACGTGCAACTTTTCTAACTCTCCTGTGATGTGATCCGTTTCTCTTGAGTCACTATACCAGTTTGTGTCAACACCATATAATGATCCAAAAACAGCACCCGCTGAATTTTCAGGACCACGATAACTCTTTTGGAATCTTTTCCAACAATTAAGTGCAACATGACCCTCCCTGCCACATAATTGACAAACATGGCGAGGGCCTTTCCTATCTCCACCGCCATAGTTCTCGCGACTTCCTTGGTTGTTGTAGCGACCTCTACTATTGCTGCCTCACAAACCCCTCTAAATGTTGCCGCAAGGTTCATACTAGCCTCTATGCTGATCATATCCAACACGTTGATCATGTTGCTGCTCCTGTTAGCCTCCACGCCCACCCCCACAACAATAGCCACGACCGCCACATGTTGTTGTATTAACTGAAGAGCTACCACCATGATTCCTAGACGCCAACCAAGCCTCATAGGACATAAACTGTGAGTACACATCACTTGTCCTGACATGTTTTTCCGCCTTGATCAAGGCGGTGATAGCGGCGACAAACTCATCATACTCATGATTAAGACCAGAAAGGATATATAGGAGACCACATCCTCGCTATCCAAGGGTTTTCCAGCAGCCGCCATCTCATCACCTAGGGTTTTGATCTGACCAAAGTAGACTGCTCCAGTCTTGTCCTCCTTGCGAGTTTGATTCAATTTTGTTCGAATATGCACAGCGCGAGATTTGGACTGTGACGGGAACATCTCCCTCACAAGTTTTCACATTGTTGCTCATGTATTAAGTCCAACCATCTGAGTAAGGATCTCCCTTAACATGTTCCAAACCAGGAACCCTAGGAAAGTTTGATCTTGCACCACCCATGGAGCATATGCTCCGGATTGGGAATTTTCACATCTTTTCCATCCTTGTCCTTGGCCTCTAACTCCTTTTCAGGTTCCGCTGCCGATTCGTCCATGAACCCAAACAACTGCGCACCACAGTTCTCGGGAAAGACTAGAGTCTGCCACGGCAAGAAATTTTCTCGGGTAAGCTTCTCCGAGAGAGTCACGTTGAGAGAGGACGAGGAACCTGACGAGACGCTTGCACCGAGCGACATTGCGTATGAGGAAAAATGATTTGACCGCCCTTGATTACTTCACGTGACGCGTCTTGGACCATGTCCCCGAGGGGCTTCCTAATGTCTTCTAGACGCGCGACCGTCCTCGAAAACTCCTCGTGATGCTGTCGCGCGCAAGGGGCTTCTGACGTCTTCTGGTTGTATGCGTCAGGTGCGTTTCGTAGGGCGCGCGAGAGGGATTTTTTACCGCGCGTGACTAGTCGACTTCGAGCGATCTCGCGGGGGCTCGAAACCAAATTAGATGTGATCGAAGGAAGTGGGCTGTACCATGTAAAAATATGTTTGGTATTGGTTTGTGCGTGCCTCTCAATTGGGGCCACAGGTACATATATATACAAGGAACTACAAGTCCTATACGGAGTCCTACAGGAGACCCATAAGGAATACAAACACGAGACCTACAGGAGTACAAACTCTACGTTTAACAGGTAGAACCTCCGGTGAGGAGCGAGAAAGGTAAAATCGCCTTTCCCGGCGATGAGAGCGAGGACGAAGACATGAACTGACCTGGGAACGACTCCCCAAATTCAAAATTGATCACCCCCTTACTTTGGAGAAAAATCCTATGAGACCGAGTCTATTTCCCCACAAGTTTAGACCTGTATGAGGAGATGACACTTGTCTTGCACACATCTCAAAGTCTTTCTTCCCTGGTGCTTCCGTCTCCGTCGTCTCGTCTATTTACATAACAGCGCCGCAGCAGCCAGGCTTCGTCATGGTGTAAAAGAGGCCGCCGCACTCAGCTGACTAAGCAATACACAATAAACAGTCGCCCCTTGGTTCCCTCCGGACCTTCGCTGGTTCTCCGCCCCTTGATGTAGTACCAGATTAGGCGTACAGAGTCACAGGTTGAAGCCATGGAATTACAAATTGTAACTTAACTAATTAAATACTAGTGCAAGACCGGGCTGAGAGCATGGGTGCGGCTCTCGCATGGTCTCCTCCTCCATGCGACCTGATCAGGGACACCAATGGTACTAGAGAAACCGGACAAGGGCGATGAACACTTGTGAAAAGATTAAACGGAATTGAGTTTAGCTAAAACGTGATTTGGCCATCTAGACTGAACTGGAGGTAAATTAATAGGTCATGGTATGTTGCGGCACCCATCGCGAACAACTCGCCGGCGGAAGACGAGGCACGGACGACGAGATGTGGTTTGACGGTTTTGCGATGAGTGCATCTCTGGGAGTACGTCGAGGGCGTGCATCATGTTATCCATGGCGCTCTTATCAAACGTCCATGGTCATATTATGCCTGCTGCCTGGCGCCTGCTGCTAATTCAATAGAATCATGGCCGAGGCGTGGAGGTCATTCAAGAGAGGCTTTTAGAGAAGAAACACTTTAAGATTAGTGTAGCACACGTGGTGTCTTATTAGACAGGTCTAGAGGGGTGGGGAAATAGACCTGGTCTCATAAGATTTTTCTCCACCTATTTCTCCCCGTTACACTGACAAGTGGGACTCACTTTGACACCGCGGCGCAAACGGAGAATGGCGGCAGTTTCCTCGCGCTCACAGACAGGTGGGTCCCACACATGTTTGCCATTAAACGCGCATGTCTCGCGTGAACGGTTCCGTCTCAAATGGCTCGGATGAAGCGCATGAATCTTGGCGTGGCCGCCGCTCGGAGCGACCCGCCATCGGCACGCCTTACCGTATCAATTCCCATTATTGTTACTATCGGGTCCCAAGCATATATTAAACAGTCTTTCATTTGGTTTTCTATTGTAATCACCAAGGCTAACATTCATGGTTTGAAGTCGAATAATCTCAAAAGGTAAGTTCGAATATTTAGGAGTCAAAGCTGAGTGCAGAGTGCATCATGGAGGTCTCAAATCGGGTCCAAACTTGACAATAGACCTGACAACCAAGTAAAAGTTACGGATAAAAAAGGAAATTGACAGCCAAGTACAACTCTAGTCCTGTCCGTTAAAAGGAACGGAAACCACGGAACGGCAACCTGCAGATCCGCCCCCAAAAAAAACTTTGACGGTTTTGCGAGGAGTGCATCTCTGGGAGTACGTCGAGGGCGTGCATCATGTTATCCATGGCGCTCTTATCAAACGTCCATGGTCATATTATGCCTGCTGCCTGCTGCTAATTCAATAAAATCATGGCCGAGGCGTGGAGGTCATTCAAGAGAGGCTTTTAGAGAAGAAACACTTTAAGATTAGTGTAGCACACGTGGTGTCTTATTAGACAGGTCTAGAGGGGCAGGGAAATAGACCTGGTCTCATAAGATTTTTCTCCACTTATTTATCCCCGTTACACTGACAAGTGGGACTCACTTTGACGCCGCGGCGCAAACGGAGAATGGCGGCAGTTTCCTCGCGCTCACAGACAGGTGGGTCCCACACATGTTTGCCATTAAACGCGCATGTCTCGCGTGAACGGTTCCGTCTCAAATGGCTCGGATGAAGCGCATGAATCTTGGCGTGGCCGCCGCTCGGAGCGACCCGCCATCGGCACGCCTTACCGTATCAATTCCCATTATTGTTACTATCAGGTCCCAAGCATATATTAAACAGTCTTTCATTTGGTTTTCTATTGTAATCACCAAGGCTAACATTCATGGTTTGAAGTCGAATAATCTCAAAAGGTAAGTTCAGGAATATTTAGGAGTCAAAGCTGAGTGCAGAGTGCATCATGGAGGTCTCAAATCGGGTCCAAACTTGACAATAGACCTGACAACCAAGTAAAAGTTACTGATAAAAAAGGAACTTGACAGCCAAGTACAACTCTAGTCCTGTCCGTTAAAAGGAACGGAAACCACGGAACGGCAACCTGCAGATCCCAAAAAAAAAACCCTAGAAGCAGCATCTATGGAGACTTATTTCTCCACGGACGTGTTGGCGGAGATCCTGGTGCGGCTCCCGCCGAGCGCCCGGCGCCGCACACGCCTCGTCTGCAAGCTATGGTGCGACGTCGTTGTCGAACGCACCACGGAGATGCAGAGCCGTGCCAAGCCCCTCCTCTGGAACAACCGCACGGGAGTTGCCTATGTCGTGGACGACCTCTCATCATCTTCAACGGGGCAGTGCAGAGAGCTATGGAGGGGCGGTGACCAGCTCGTCGGCACGTGCAACGGTGTGCTCTGCCTGTGCTACAACGACAGCCACAAGAACACGACGGGCGGTGATGTCACCCTGGTGAACCCCGCAACCAGGGAGAGACTGGCCCTCCCGTCGCTGCCATGCGCCCGACAGTTCGTCGGCCACCGCTTGCAGACGCAGAGGTGGGACAAGGCGTATAGCTTCGCGTACCACCCGACATCGGGGCGGTACAAGGTGGTGCACGTTCCATGCAGCTTCGACCGGGTATGCGAGTTCCACAACATATACGTGCTCATCCTCACGCTAGGGAAGCAGGCTTTCTGGCGGGAGGTGTCGGCCCCCCGAGGCACCCGGTGCAACCTTAATGCCGGCATCGTAAGCGTCGACGGTGTCACTCACTGGCTCACCGATGGCGGTGCCGCTAGGATCGTGTCCTTCGACCTCGATGACGAGCACGTCACCTCCTCTACCGCACCATTGCCTGCTCTCTCGGATGACTACAACTTGACCGAGGTGCGGGGAAGGTTGGGAGTCGTCGTTCGAAATCCCTCAGGGACAAGTGATGCATGGGTTCTCGAGAAGGGCGGGTGGATACACCGCTTCAGCGTCACGTGCCCGTGGCATGACATCCCCCGTCCAAATTTTGCTTTCGGTGAGTACTACCTGAAGAGCGAGGTTTCGTCACTCTTTAGTTCTAGTGAGCACAACCTGAAAAGCGAGATTTTATCACTGTATGGGCACCATCGAAAAATGGGAACATCATCATCATCCGGTTGGAGGCTTCCCTGCGATGTCTTGAAGGTTGGTCGTAAGGATCAAGGGACGATAATCGCCAGGATGATTGGTGATTGGTTATGCCACTCGTACTACCAGACGTTTGCGTACGTCTCGACATTGGAGCCATTATGTATTTACTCCACCAAGGGTAGTTAGGGCATACCTGTTTCACTCCTAGTTCACTGAGCAAATGTAAAATGTTCTTATTGCATTCTTATGTTTTATAGTTTGTACCCTCTTTAATTATTTCAGATATTGTTGGTTAGTTGTAACAAAATCTGACATAATATCAGGGAAAAACTCTACCGTGTGCAAACAAAGATCATCCCGTCGTCAGAAATCACCGAATTACCACTAGATCGCAATGGGAAGTAGACTTGGCGTAAGCGTCGTGGGGGCAATGTAGTCGTAGTACTACCTCCTCCTTGCGGTGTCCCACAAATAGCTGATTTAAAATAGTAGAGGTGAATTATAAAAAAAAATCGTAGATATCTGATTTAAAATAGTAGAGGTGAATTATAAAAAAATTGTCCTCCCATCCGGCCAAGATCACTAGTTGGAGTTCGCCGTCCTTGACGCCTCCTTCCTCTTCTTCCATTGGACGGTGGTCCATTCAGTGGCATTGAAATTTTTATCCAGGCGAAAGACTGACAGGGACAAAACTGGAGATACACGGAACTCCGGCAAAGAGCTGCACCCATGATGAAATAAAGTAGAGCATACCTTCGGCAATGCAACGCCGGTCTACTCCATCATCACTTCCCTTAGCTCCTATCACTTCTCCATCGAGCTACCAAGGTTGTCCAAAGGTTGTCAATTGACTTGGATAGAGAAAAAGAGAGATACTTGGAGGACGGTTAGCACTCCGGCGAGTCCTCCTCATCGACTCTCCGGTGATGATAAGATCCAGAACTCCGTTGGGGGGAGGCCCGTCAGTGTCCATGTTGGCTCCCATGTTGCTCTTCATGTCGCCCATCCTTAAACAGTTACCTAAGAGGTTAAGCAAGATATTTTCCTTGTGTAAAAGAGCATAAACACAAACCACACATGTGGTGAAATAAAAACTTAACCAAAATGAATAAAAATAAGAAGTTCAACATCTTGAAAAGAGCGGAGAAAAAACGTTGGCAGACGCCATAAAAAATCATCGCCCGCCGATGCGATCATGTATGACATCAGTCACCTACGCTGCCAAATCAAATGGAAACCAGGGATGCGTGTGTTCTCGGGAAGGGTGGGTGGATACACCGCTTCAACATCACATGTACGTGGCATGATATCCCCCATCCAAACTTTGCTTTCGGTGAGTACTACCTGAAGAGCGAGGTTTCGTCACTGTATGGTTTCTGTCAGCACAACCTGAAAAGCGAGAGGTTTCGTCACTGTATGGGCACCATAGAAAAAAAGGGAACGTCTACGTCGTCATCATCCGGTTGGATGCTGGCATGCGATCTCTTGAAGGTTGGTCCTAAGGATCAAGGGACGCTAGTCGCCAGGATGATTGGTGATTGGTTATGCCACTCATACTACAAGACGTTTGCGTACGTCTCGACGTTGGAGCCATTGTGTGTTTACTCCACCAAGGGTAGTTAGTGCATACATGTTTCACTTATAGTTCACTGAGCAAATGTAAAATGTTGTTAATGCATTCTTATGTTTTATAGTTTGTACCCTCTTTAATTATTTCAGATAATGTTGGTTAGTTGTAACAAAATCTGACATAATATAGACACCCTCTCTTCTAGCTCCTCCACGCCCCTTTTCAGGGTGGGTGTATATGGTGCAAGGAAGTGTTTCAAAAAGTTTTGCAGATCTTGAACACCACATACCTGAAGAACAAAATGGGCTGATCATCTTCAGCTACTAGACAGAAATAGAGGTTTGAAAAATGTTAGGTGGTGGATTTCTTGCCTCCTCCGGGAACAAGGGCAACTTGCTGATGTTGAAGTCGTCGTATAACATATTGAACTGATCAATATACTTTTGTTGCATTTTTATCCATGCTTTCAGCAGGTTCGACTCGATAGCTGCAAGGTAATGACATATGAGTAACACACAGATGCATTGGAAGGTATTCAGAGTGAATCATTATGCAAAATCCTTGTTTTCTCATGTACTTAAAAGGCTAATTTCTGTAACACTACAGAATCCCTATTGGGCCAACGTTCATCAGAGTATGATTCACTGCTTGCACAGTTTGTTTATGATATTTCAATTGTTCAACTGGAAAATTTTCATTGCCAGCAAAATCTTAAGACAATAGATTTGAGAGATAACACATTTT